>OZ038371.1:143495335-144095335 GCA_964036015.1 Leptarthrus brevirostris
TATTTAGGAACAATGGATTTTAGAGTTGTTCTAATTCCTGGATGAGATAAATTATGAATGGTGTTAAAAATAACTTTTCGAAGTTCTTTTGGTATATATGGATATATTTTTAGTAGTAACTTCACACCAAATATCAGACTCACAATCTAAGTTTTACTAATTTAAATTTTGAATTTTCTGGTATGTTATGTTGAGTTATTAAAACATATGTAAGTTCTTCGTCGTTACTTTGGTACTCAGCTATAGTTTTGAAATCAAATTTAGTTATATTTTTATCTTTCGAACTTTCGAAACTTTCAACAGAAATTCTAGACAATGTATCAGCTACTGTATTTGCTTTAACTTTTATATGTCTGATATCAGAATTGAATTGGGTGATGTAGACCAAATGTCGTGTTTGTCGTGGAATTCTTTCCGTTTTAGACCATATAGCTGTAATAAGTGGTTTATGGTCTGCAAAAACTTTAAAATCTCTACCTTCTAGAGAGTGTCTAAAATGTTTAATGGCTAAATATAGAGCCAACAGTTCTCTATCAAAAGCTGAATACTTTATTTCTGAAACTTGTAATTTCTTGGAGAAAAATGCTATAGGTACCCAATGAGTTGTATTGAATTGTTGAAAAACTGCACCAACAGCAAACGCAGAAGCGTCCACGGTTAAGTTAAATTTAGAATTTTCAAGCGGGTGGACTAACAAAGTTGCTTCTGAGAAAGATTCTTTGATTATGTTAATTTGATTTTCACATTCTTCTGGCCAGGAGAAAATTTTAGTATTATTTGGTTTCTTTTTAAGAAGTTCTGCCATATGACTGCGAATTGGATTTAAAAGATTGGCTAGATTAGGAATGAATCTATGGTAGGAATTAATAATGCCAATAAAATTGTATTTGCTTTATAAAATTTGGAGAAAGGAAATTTTTAATAATTTTGACTCAGTCTTCTGAAGATAAAATGCCATCTTTTGTAATTTAGAGACTGAGGAAATTCAAAGTTCCTACTCCAAAAATGCATTTGGATGGGTTAATATTGATTTCGAACTCCGAAAGTTGTTTGAAAATTTGTTCAAAATGATTTTTATGTTCAGATTCGGTTTTGCTGGCTACTATAATATCGTCAATGTAGACGAAAGCAAAATCTAAATTCTTAATTATTTGGTCCATAAATCTTTGAAATGTTTGTGCAGTATTTCTTAGACCAAAAGACATTCTGGTGAATTCGAATAATCCAAATTGCGTTGTAATAGCTGTTTTGTGTATATCATCATTTGTCATAGGAATTTGATGATAAGCTCTTACCAAATCAATTTTTGATATTGTGCAACCATTTAAGTTCATTGAGAAATTTTGAATATGATGTAAAGGGTACCTATCTGGAACTATTATTGCGTTGAGACGACGATAATCTCCACGTGGTCGCCAATCAGAAAAATATTTCTTTGCTACTAGGTGTAGTGGAGATGAAACTGGAGAGGATGATAATAGACACAAACCTAATTTGACCATATGTTCAAATTCTAATTTAGATATTTTGTGTATCTTGAACGTAAAAAAGGAAGCTGTCCTTTAGTTTGTATTTGATGGACCACATTATGTTTTACTGGTAGATCATAATGAGGTGGTTGTGTTAATGTGGGAAATCGTTGCAAAATTTTATCGTAATCATTACTGATCGCATAGTAACGAGGAGTTATAGTATTTGCATTTACTGTGATTCCACTCACACTTAACGTTGTAGGTAGAAATTTTTTGTTTTTTAAATCCACTAATAAATCAAATTTGGTTAAAAAGTTGGCACCAATAACACAGATCTAGAAGATTCTGTTGCTGTGTAGCTTGGGGTCATTTCCGAAGTAATTTGCTGCGTACAATCTGAATCCGATGTCAGAATTGCGCCACTACGTGAGGATTTTAAAATACTTGAGGTTATGTACTCGAAAATGTTTTTTTTTTGCTACCTTTGAAGTAATGTACAGGACGAACAAATTGTTGCTGGTCTTTTTTTCTAGTTGCATCATTTAATACTACTCTTACCCTTTAAAATAAGCTATGCAGCAGTCATCTACGATTTTTCTTGCAAAGTTATGACCATTTTAATTTATGAAGCTGTTATTTCATATAAACAGATATATTATGTTAATATGAAATATGAACTTCATAACTTAGAATGGTCTTAACTTTGCAAAAAATCTCTTCTGAGACCAAAATCTACCATGAGTAGTTTAGTACCATATGTTTTGATGGTAGAACCGTTTGCAGCTGATAAGTAGATATTTGTATTTTCTAAAGAATTCATTAGGAACTACAGAAATATCTGCGCCTGTATATATTAGAAATTTAAATTTATTTTCTCTATTATAAATTAATAAACGTTCAGAAATAGTTTCGTTATATATATTGTTCACTGAGGGATTATTTAGTTTTTTTTGATTAATAGTGTTAGTATTATAACATTTAAATGAACACGGCGAAGTAAATTTTGTCACCTTGGTACCATTTATTGTGATACCAACAAAAATTATTTTTGACTCTGTTATTTGAAACTTTTCTGTTGTATGAATTGTTTCTAGAGTTGGAATAGTCTCTCGATCTGTTTCTAGAACGAGAGTGATGAAATTGACTTTGAACCGTTAATCCTCTTATAAAAATTTCTACATTTTCAATTTTATTTTCAAGATTGTTTATTTAATTTAAAACAAAAGCGTTATCAACAAAATTTTTATTCCTGTTTGGTACATTGTTAATTTTAGACACATACTGTATTTTAGAAATATCGTATATGTTATCTGCCAAATTTAAAAGATCCTTGATATCTTGTTTTCCAGAAGATATTGAGGCGATGTTGATGTTTGCTGGCAATTTCCTCATCTATAATTTTTTAAATAAATTTTTACTAAAAGTTGATGAATTGCCTACTAATATTTCCATGGATCTGTAGAATTCGGAAGGACGTCTATCCCCAATTTCTGTGGTAGATGGAACTTGTACTAACTTTTTCTCTTCCGATTCGGTAAATCTTTTTAATGGAAAATTTTTGAGATTTTCATATTTGTCACGGTTGGGTAGATTTTGTAAAAAATCCAAAACGTTAGTAATGACCTCAAAAAAAATCTGAACAACGTGACTGTATTTAGTTTCGTCTATTGTGATTCGTTTAAAGGCAAATTGCGCCTCTGCCTGAATAAACCACGCTTCTGGATATGGTGTCCAAAAACTTGGTAGTTTAATAGATGTGGTAGCAACATAATTGTTCTGATTTAAATCTGAAGCACTAACATTTAAGCTGTGCTCAGAAGTATTTGACTCCTCTTCACTAATCATTATTGTTTTTTTTAAATTAAATATTCACTTTATAACATTCACTGATTTTAACGTATACTTAGCTTCGCGGATCACACAAAAATGGAAGAAACACCTTGTTATACAGGGTGTTTCGGATCTGACGTGCCAAAATGAGTGGGGTGATAAATCTCACCTAGGCAAACGAAAAATTTTATGGCAGGGGGGGGGGCAATCTCAAATGTTTGGTAGTTACAGGGTGATTCATAAAAATTTCAGTTTTTCGTGGTATACACATTACTCTTTTATTTTTATCTCTTGATTTACCCAACACAGCCACATCAAACAAACGCTAAAAAACAACTATCCTAATGACCTTTCCAAAAATGTCAACACTACTGATCGAACTCTTACCATTGCACGTACAGTCACTGCCAAAATTGAAAAAAATTTATTGAAATTACCAAAATTTCAGCATTTTCCCAAATTTTCTGGGAAATTTATGTAATTAGTATACCTCTTTTTTATTTTTATTGGATTGCCCGTCTTATTACCTTTCTAAAAAGGTGCAACATGGCAAGATAGACAAGGAATTAGAAAAACCGCATTTTTAGAAATCTCTGACTACCTAATTATTTTATTGCACTTGAGGTAGGAAATTCTTTAAATAAACAACATTTTTAAGATAAAGGGTCGAAAATGTTTGTTTTGGTTTAACAGGTAATTAATTTCAATTATTACTGCAAAAAAGTTATGAAAATGTACATAAGTGTAATTTTGTTTTATTTCCGATATTAGCTTGTGTTAACCAGAATTCACATCCTTGTATCCTGGCGTTTTGTTACTCGTACCTGATGGAAATTTTGCTATAAAAAAGGGTCAGTAAACAAGAGTACCTATAATAGTTGTAAAACAAATCAATAAGTGCGGGTGTTTTTAAGCAAAAATTAGTAAAAAAATGCCAGAATTTAGTTATAATCACCATCGTGAGGCAAGACCCAGAAACAAGCGCGAGACGAGGAGATTCCGAGAGGAGACTAAAATTTAGCACTGGGCTTCTGGAACGCGACATTGACGACAGGGCGTGTCTGGACCGAATTTTGTGGACGGATGAATCTCAATTCACCAGGGATGGTATCACGAACTTCCATAACCTCCATACCTGGTCAGAAACTAACCCACACAGGGTAAAGGTGACCTCATTCCAGCAGAGATTCAGTGTCAATGTTTGGGCTGGTATCATCTGCAACCATTTGATAGGACCATTCATTTTGCCGCAAGTGCTTAATAGTGAATTTTATACGGAGTTTTTGAGCAATAAACTTGCAGATCTAATAACCCTTTGACCATTGCTTTTTTATCATTTACATCAATGATGTATCCGTAATTCTTCCGAATTCCAGAATTCTATGTTACGCCGATGACGCCAAATTATTCCGCGTTATTTCAAGTGCGAATGACTGTGCACTATTAAACTCGGACTTAGACGCCTTTCATAATTGGTGTTCTATAAACTTCCTTCCCCTAAATATTAGCAAGTGCACTACTATGTCATTCTCTCGATCAAGGAATCCAGTGCACTTTAACTACACCTTAGACGGTGGCTCTCTGAACAAACTTGACCAGACCAAAGATTTAGGAGTAGTGCTTAATACGACCTTTTCATTTGATGACCATATCAACACTATCATAAACAAAGCTAATTCTGCTCTGGGCTTCGTCAAGCGATGGTCTAAGGAGTTTGATGACCCATATGTAACTAACTCCTTTATTTTACGTTCGTGAGACCTGTTTTGGAGTATGCTAGTCCTATGTGGTCTCCTTTTTATGCGACTCATATTAATCGCATTGAGGCTGTGCAGCGTAGATTCGTTAAGTTTGCCCTTCGCGGCCTTCCTTGGACCGATCCTCTTCGGCTGCCTCCCTATGCTAACCGTTTAAAGCTTATTTCATTGGAGTCCCTTGAAAGCAGACGTGACAACTCCAGAGTTGTTTTTGCCTTTGATTGCTTGCGGGGCGCGGTTGATTCCCCGGAACTGCTGGGAGCTCTAGGTTTATCGATTCCTGCTCGTCCCTTGAGGAACCAATGCTTTCTCTATACTCCCCACCACCGCACTAATTATGGTATGTATGAGCCTATTACATCTATGTGCCGTATTTTTAATAATAATTCTGAGCTTATTGATTTTCACTTATCTAGATCTCATCTGAAGAATCAACTTTGTTAGGGTTACGTTTTCTCTTTCTTTGCGATTATATTGTTATTTTTTGTTTTTTGTAGCTGTCAGTATTTGAGTATTATAGGAATCGTAATAGTTAATCACTTTGATTCTGTAATTTACTTTATATTTCATTGTACGTTATATTTACTTTTTTGATTTAATTGATTTTTAGTAGTCAGTATTTAGCGAATTTGTAAATAAAATAAATAAGCTTAGGGGAACGTTTCACCAATACAATGGAGTACCAGCGCATACTACTAACATTGTGAAGGAAATACTAAGTGAAATATTTCCTAACCGCTGGATTGGAGGAAGTGCACCGATTCCTTGGCCAATGAAAGATGAAGGATATTCAAGCCCAGTTAACAATAGGGAGGATTTAGTTAACCGAATTGGGAATGCAGCGACGAAAATACGGGAGAGGTTGGCTGCAATACGCCTTAAACAGGGACTTAGAAGGAGATTGTTGAAATGCATCCAAAGTCGCGGTGGACATTTTAAACGGCTTTTGTAACTTATTAAGATTAATTATAATTATTTTTAAAGTCAATAAAAGGCATTTTAGAGTTAATTTAAGTTTAATTTCTTTAATTTGTTGATTTTAATAATATACTCCGATAGGGTTTCTACGTATAAATTTCTACATATTTTGTCTACGTAGACATGTTGCACCTTTTTGGAAATGTAATAAGACGGGCAATCCAATAAAAATAAATAGATAAAATAGAATAGATAGAATAGGATAGATCATGAGATAAAAATAAAAGAGTAATGTGCATACCACGAAAAACTAAAATTTATGAATCACCCTGTAACTCCCAAACGGTTAATATTGCCCCCCCCCCCTGCCATACAATTTTTTGTTTGTCTAGTTGAGATCTATCACCCCACTCATTTTGGTCAGTCAGATCTGAAACACCCTGTATAACTTATCAATTGAAAGTAAGATTTTTATAATAGTTAATTGCGAGAAGAAAAATATGATTATTCTTTTAAAGAAAAATTTTTAAAGCATGGTATAGTTGTTGGCGAAGCAAGTGCATTGAATACCAAAAACATTCTGCTAAGAAGGTATTCAAAAACTACTAAAATCACTTAAAGTAATTACTCGAGGGTAGTTTGATAAGTCCTCCCGTCAACTGCCATCTATCAATAGACTACTGTAAAATTTTGAACAAGCTGCGCCATTTAGTCTGTTAGAGATGGGAACCTAATCGAAAAGCATCGATACTTGCCCATTGCAATATATCCTGATCTTTCGGTACTTAGATACAAATATATCGTTGAAGAAGTATCGATACTCAGTATTGGAACCATATGGATAAAAAATTTAAAAAATTATATATGGTGTAGAAATTGCATAGAAATTACAATTATTATCTTATTGGTTTTTTGTTGTTGTTGCAAAACAATTTGCAACAACTTTATCGTTGAGAAATATCAAAATATCGATTTGCTCAAAAGATATATGTATGCATTTGATTGATAATTTTTTTCAAATGAAAACGCATCTCAGCGGGTGATTTTAGATGTCTTTTTAGAAAATGAATAATTTGAAATTTTGCAAGAACAACTAAAAAAGCAGATGAAATAAAGAACAATTTTTATTTCAATAGAAATCTATTTTTAGCTTTTTCATACTAGACACGACTATAGATTGGACCCATACACCAATTACTGAGACTGTGTGTGCTTCGAGTATTGAAAGAAAAGTATCGGGGGCTGGTAGTAACGATTACGAAACCTCGAAGTATTAAAAGAAAAGTATCGATACTCCGGTATATCGATACAGTATCGCCCATCCCTATAGTCTGTGTTTGACAGCCATTGAAAGCAGACAACCTCCTCAATTTTCACGAAAATGGACCAAAGAAGGCCTAGATGGGTCTGTCGGCCCACGAAGTCATGGCCGCAGTTTTTTTGGCAAAAATTCATGAACTGTGCTACGAACTGCTACTCCATTCGGCATATTATCCAGATTTAGCACTCCGCAACTACTTCCTGTTTCCAAACCTGCAGAAGTGGCTGGGCGTTAAGAGATTTGTTTCAAATGAAGAGGTCATCGCTGAAATAAACGCCTATTTTGAGGGCCTTGAGGAATCCTACTATTTGGAAGGAATAAAAAAATTGGAAAAAAGCTGGACTAAATGTATCGAGCTAAAAGGGGATTATGTAGAAAAATAAAACGCTTTTTTGCCGAAAAAAAAAATGTTTTCTTTTAAAAGTTCCCTCTTATAATAATATATCAAATTTGAGCATAACATGACTACTTTATTATTGTCTTTTGAATAAAGAAATTTTTATATGAAAAGCAAATTCAAAAGGGATATTTTCAACTAAATTTTAAATAAAAATAAAAACTAAATGTAGTCTCAGAAGAATTTAGTAACTAAGTGTCTTGGATTTTATTTCCGCCACTGCATCTAAAAAGAGAAATTCAAAATAAGTTAAAAAATTTTAAATGCTTTGCAGCTCTGTACACTTATTCTCGTAGAATCTGAGATTTAATAAGCCTGACGGCTTACTAGTCTTCACTTAATTCTGGTCTTCTTCACTTTATTCACCATAAAACCTGTTTCAGTAGAAATAAACTAAGAATTTGGTCTGTGCAATTTATTTTGAATTTATCTGGCACTACTGCTTACAATCGTTTATAACGCTCCAGTTCGTTTATTTATTTAGAAAAGTAAGCAGTGTACGTCTTGATGTCTTATTGCACTCGAGTGCATCCACTGCTAATCCTCACTAATTTTCGTAATAGTAAACGATGCTGAGAAGGGTCTTCAAGAATTCGTCTGGATGGATTGGTTTCTTTACTTCAAAGAAAAACGAATAAGGGCGAAACTTGATTCATCTAAAATGGGAACTTACCACTCCTGTTTGTGTCACGTAAATAGTCAAGAGGAACAGGTTGCGAAATCTTCTTTAATTCCAACGGTTCTTGGATGCTCCGTAGATAGGTATAAAAGGGTTTGAAATTCAACTGACGTTGTAGTTATCTGTTCAACCTTCTGTTTGTGTTCACAAGTGAAAAGAAAGTTTTCGGAAACATGTCACCAGTAAGTTTAAATTGTATTCAAATTAGAGCATTCTAATGAATTGTGTATATGGTGCTGTTTAGATTGCAAATAATATATTGCTGCTCGTTGTTGCATTAACTGTGTGTAATACGGAAAGTTTATATGCGGCAAACTTTCTGTACTCCTACCCATCATCATATGCCATCGGATACTCGTACGGAAATCCATCTAATATACTGCCTCTAACCTATTCTTGGGAAATTAAGCACCATCATCCCGATCATAAGGAGGATACCAGCCAGAAAGACAAGAATACCGATACCACGACTGACAACTTTGCTCACAAGTCACTGGCAATGACAACAAGTAAATTAGATCGTAACTCTTTCAGGTAAGTGTTCAGGTTCACTTCTATTTACGACCCGGTTAATAGCTGCTCCCTTGCTTAGTATATACTTCACCTTAAAATTGTTTTCTATTTTACTGCATTAATTTCATCTTGTTGGCGTTACGTTTGTCATAAACGATGGGAAAATTAAGTCAAGCAATTTACGTCTTGGAAGTGATAAAGTTTTACGTGACTTTGACTCGGCGTCTATAGAAAAAATTCGAATTACTTTGTATAGTGGTTCATTAAGTACTGAAATGAGTGATTGATTTACGAAGAGTTTTTCAAAGAATTCTTATCCCGTGGTGAATGAAAGAAAGCCCAATGAAAAGGTTTCCGGTAAACGTGAGCAGAATTTAAACAATAAGTTGCTTTTTTAGCTTTATATTATGTTATTACACACTGATAGAATTATCAGTATAAAATAAGATATTGACGGACTGGAATGACCAGAATTTAAAGTATCTCTAAGACGACAGAACAGTGTTTCTACAAATACTACCGGGATTTAAAACCCTACCGGCTCGGTTTATTTTTGCTGACAACAGATTATGCTGATTATGATTTGGGGATTAAAGAATAATATGGATGGTTTGGCACCTAGCTCTAATTGTAGGCCCACTCACTGGTAAGCTTTGTTATCGAATCGGTTAGTGTTCTTCTTCCGTACCTTGCTCCACAAGATCCACAGAATGCAGGAAGGTAAGTTCTGCAATTACTGAATTTAATGGTTAGTTGTTATTTCTAAAAGCAGCTTTTAGAGAATTTCTGTTATTAATTTTGATTCGCTATCAGCCATGGCTCCGTGTTTACCGAAGACCTTCCATTCAGAGACAGAGTAAGCCGTATAGAGGCCCTAGGCAATCCACTTCTCGGAACCCTTCTCCCTTTCTTAGAATGCTTTAAATATGTTCGATATGATATATGGGTAAAATGAAGTGATTGAAATATGACCCACTTCTCGTCATCAAATTAAGCTGAAATTTTGCACAGAGCTTTGATTCTTATGACAATATAATAAAGTGTATCTTTCTTAACCCAATATGACGGACGCTCTAAGATGGCGGATTATCTGATCCATCAAAAAATTATGAACTATTCTTCCATACCCTTCTATCTCAATGTCAAGGTGTTTATGTAATGTTACATCATACTATTAATTATATCTTTTATCACAATGTTGGTTGCTTTAATGCTTATTGTAATATTACTTAAGAGAATGATTATAAGAGTGAATCAATATCTGGTAGAAATATATAATAATTTGGCCAGAAAAAATAATTGTAAAAGTATAGGTGAAGAATTCTACTAGACTTTATTTGTGGGAAAAAAGTGGAAACACTTGCACTGAGTGCTTCGGATAACATTATTAAAGCTCAGCTCCATAAGTTTACTGTGAGCATTAATAAAAGTAAAAATGTGAACATAAATCAAAATCATTAGGCAAAATAATATTTCATGAGCGGCTTATGGTTTTCTTTTTACAAATGTTGAAAATTATCATCTTATCTAATCACTGTAAAACAATTATGTTCTAACTTTTAGTGCTACTTGATTTTAAATGAAAACCATTGTTTTTAAAAAAATGTTTTGATTTATTTATTTATAAATATAGAAAGAATATCCCATTTGAATAATTAGTGTTTAAACATTTCCTTAATTTTGTTTAATTTTTTGTATGTGATATGTTTCTATATCTTGAAGATAAATTTTTTCCAAGATATATTCAATGACCATTATTGCAAATGCATTCAAGTTCTATATATTTGAAATGCTGTTATTACATTCGGGAAAGTTGATTTTGCCATATTACCGAAAATTTGTTTATATGATTTCTTTGCGGGCACTATTTGTTTTTTCTTTCCGGCGTCGTCTTAGTGTATGATCTCTCTCTCTCTCTCTTTCTCTCTTTGGTTCCTTTAATCCCTTGTGAAGCATTGGGGATCTACCATACTGACTCCCCACCTCCCTATAACGACTCAGCTGAACCTGATCTCCTCTTCAAATATAACTCCAATGGCAGCAAACCTAGCAGCATCCCTAAGACCTATCTCGTCGTGGTTCGAAGGGCACCTGTTATTCCCACACAAGCGAGTCTCTGAAGCTTACTTAATCACATTTTTACGGTGTCCTTTGAAACACCTACCCACCAGACAGACCATCAAGGTATATGAGATAATTGATGTAAAGCCCTGCTGCGTCTTTTAATTTTTTCTCTAGGTTTTTTTTCCAGGTAAGCTTGAATCAGATAAGCCAGTAAGCTTTTTCCAACTAGACTAAAGTTTTACTTCTTCTTTTTCATAGTCAAAGATACATTTGCAGTTACGAAGAACTCCTGTTGCCTGCGCTATTACGCCACCACACTGAGACCCCTCCTAATGGTGTATGCTACATTGCTTCATCGAGTTTGCGTAGTAATGAGTCGACAGTAATGTTTCACAGAATGGGGGATAATACTCTATATAGGCATCCTCTGCCTACACTACCACGCAATCTCGATTCTCCTTTTAGGATAATTACTGTCTTTGACATATTGATAATCCATCTTCTCGCAATTGGATTAGTTCCATTTTCGATTAGAGCATCATCCAGCCTTTCAAAGTATATATTATCAAAAACTCCTTCAATGTCCATTATGACAGTCATTGATATGTCTCTGCTATGAAGCTCATCCTGTTACTCACACCACTTGATGGAGTGCCGTTTCGGTAGATCTACCGGGACAATAAGCATGTTTGTTGCAACCTAATAGGCATCTCTGGAGCAACGTCCCTTCGATGTCCTCTTCATTCTTCCTCTTTCCAACTTATTGCAGAATTTTTACAAGGATTCCAGAAAGGAAAATACCTACTTGCCCTGGCAAACTTTATACCAATATGCTTACTGCTAATTCAAATCGCAGTGCCCATTCGCTCCTCGGTTTTGATTATAAAGTACTGGGCGTCTGTTTTGGATAAATCTCTGCGCAAGCACTTTCGCCTGCTGCAGCCAACATAAGTGTCTGTATCGAAACTTGCTCATGCTTAACCATAGACAATATGCACTTCCTTCGGTTTTATTGAAGGTTTTTGCATCACTCATCAACTCTGAGTTGATAAAATATTTATCTTATCTTATTAACGATTGCCTGTACGGTTTCCTCACTGGCCGCTCAACCACGGACTTACTTTATAACAGCTCTAACGAAGCGTTGTAATCATTGTCTTCATTATTTTGGAGAGTTTTTTGTCGGGTGGTTCAATCCATGTATTTATAAACGCAATACATCTTATCCCTACGTAATAAATGCTGGTATTCCTCATGTTCTAATTCATAGTTTTGCACGCTTGATTTCATGAACTGTTTTGATTCTGCAATACACTTCCGTGGGAACTCTACAGAAATCAACAGATCGTTTGGAGCAAAGCAAATCGTATTACGTTTAATGCATCCAAAAATGCAATGTTGTGTAATCTCCTTTAAAAAACAGTGAATCCACCCTCAACCTATCTCAACCGACGGAGTGTATATACCCAATTGACCATTTTTAAACATATTGGGTATTGAGATATCCAGCAATTTTCCCTTTCTTTTTAGTTTCCATAATCCCTTGTGACGTAGGCGAAGAATTTCAGCTGATTCAATAAAACGATTGCTAGTGGACCTACAATTTAAGGATTCCAAACCACCGATATGACATACAACCCTACTGGCCTCCGAAATGTTGATTGTCTCTCACTCTTCTAGAACTATCTTTACAGCCAATGTTCAAACGGAATTGCTAGCCTGATTCCAAATGACAGACGTTCGTTCGTCCAATTCCCCATTAGAGTTTTCATTTAAATGATGGGCTTGAAGGATTTTCTTAAAGGTGTTGTTGATTGGGGCTTCATTACTCTTATACTGCTGATTATTATTCTCAACGATCCTGTTCTGACTTTTTACGATCTTATCTGCAGTCTGCAGCATACGGGTTGCCTGCTACCCATTTCCATGTCGAACACATCCAGGTAATAGAGTTCCGATTTCTTGACGTTTGTTGTTTCAGACCCCCAGTATGACGTTGATTTGTTCTACTTGGTAGAGTAGTTGAGGCTTAAGAACATCGCTAGGGCTGGTCATGTGTATTATTGGTGCAATTTTTTTGAGTTAGGTAAATTTGTTATTTCTGCTTTGTGTATTCTTCTGTCAGATGTGTCTTTTTCTTTTGAATAATATTTGTTTAAAACATAAAATTTACTACTTACATTAACAAATTCTAAAAATACGATTTTTTTTTGGATTTCATGACTTGATATATCTCTCTAGTCATGAAATCCAAAAACAAATCGTATTTTTAGAATTTTTGTTTTAGCGAAACTGATGATATAAACTCAATTTTTGTTTAATAACACATCTTTTTAACTGCAACCATTCATGAAATTTTGGTAAAAAAAATAAAAATAAATCGCAGCACTGCACCCATTGCTTTGTGACCCCCCTTTTTAAAGGGTTAAATTTAAAAGGACTTTTTTAAATTAACCCTTACTTGCCACACCTCTCTAAAATCACAAGCTTGCCACACAGGGTCCATGTGGATCCCCGTAAAAAAGTTCTTATAAAAAAAACTATTGAATATTTTTACTTGACAATTTTTGCAGAGCTTATTAAGAGCTTATTTTAACTACTTACGTCTAACATTTTAGCTGAGTCTTCTACTGATGTATCGCCACAAGAAAAAAATAGTAGTTTAATAGCTTCTGAAAAAAGGTATTTATTCTGAGAAATGAAGGGTTTTGTAAAAAATATTTTATTTTATTTATTATTTAAATTATATTTATTCAATATTTTGGTTTAAAATAATAAGAGTACATTCAAATTAATAAAAGATCAGTATTAAAACTAACTTGGGCGAAGGCTGGCTGGAAAGCCAATTCTGGTCTTTCTATCTTCTTTTCTTGTGCATAAAGGACATCGCTATGCTCTTTCTTACAGTTCCAGTTATTTGTAGGTGGTAAACATACGTTTGAGTAAAGGTTAGATGTCTACCAATTATCGCACGTAATTGATCGATTGGTGTTGTAAATCGGCTCAGTGACTAATCGAAAATAGTACTGTGGAATCGCTTGGTACTATAGCTATATTTTTACCTAAATACGGTATATTTTTACTATTTAAACACAAAAACTATGTACCATATATGAAGTTTCCGCGTAGTTGAAACTGATAAGAGATCACAACGCAGGAAGATAGTGAGAAGAAGAATTTTTACATACCTGATCCAAGAAGGACATTCACTCACTCTCACTTTGTTCTTCGACGGCATCTTCGTACTTCTCAGGCAACTCATCGCGTCTGTGACGAGAATGCAAATAATACGCCCACTATTTTTTGAACAGCAACAATTATTTTATTAGTTATCTATCGACAGATGTTGCTATAGACCCGCTGCCTTTACATTTAGGTACTTAAATTTAAGAAAAAAAAACTGGGGCCATATGGACCTCGTGTGGCAAGCATGGCTTGAGCCGCACGACCACCATGCCATGGGCCCCGGGTTCGAGACCAGATCTCCCCGTGAGATTTTATTAAGAAATTAAAATAATCCACTCTGTCTCTGGGCTGTTGTCTAGCTCGCAGCAATGCAAAAACAAGAGTCAAGTTTCCTCACTCCCCTTACCCTAATTCCGTTCCGGCCAAAACCATGCTAATGCATCAAAGGGTTTTCCCCTAGGATTCGGCCACATCGTATAAAAAAAAACTAGTTTCGCAACAAAAATTTCCATGACTAGGTACTTATATCCCTTTAAGATAATTGATTTCATTACTTTCTTTCCAAAACCAAGAATTATCGTTTCCTTAGCTTAGTCACCTGCGCCTCAAGAATGTTGCGGATGAGCAGTAAACAGGATAAAGTTTACGTTATGGCGTGGATTTTTGCAACAAGTCTACGAGTGGTGCGTACGTCAGCGACAATATATACACAATGTAATCTCAATAGTGATTAAAATGCCTTAAAAATTCAATTTGCCTATATAAGCAATTCAGTAGCACTTGACTTGACACAACTACTTGTACTAAGGTTTTAAACGAAACTTAAGACGACCTTTGTTTGGGCGCCAGTTAAATTTACATTAAGGGGGTCTTCTACCTTGTTGGTTTCAAAACAGAGATATTTTTTTGCATTTTTTTAATCTAAAACGTGTCAGAAACATACCCTGAAAATTATATAACGAAATTCTTATTATTTTGGGATGAAGAGACTGTCAAACACAGCTCCGCGTGCCGTTTTAATAACACTCCGTCGCGGCAGCCCGTGAACCATACGTGTAGATTCCTTCTGTAATCTATGTGAATTTTGTGGGTTCATTCAGTTTGAAAGAAAACTTGACGTTGGAAACAGATTGATAGTAAGTAACTTTTCGTCCAAGGTTCATGCATTAACATCTTTAAATGAGATTTCCCAAAAGTTGCGTTTTTGCAACTAGTTGAACCCAAAAGATCGCATTTGTATCGCATTATTGATGTCCCGACGACTTCTCCTCGAAAAACAGTATCAAAAATGGCGTCGTAAGGCAGAAGTTAAGCTGTAAGAAATTTTCTTACTTATTTCACAATAATTGTTAACATAGGAAAGCCTCAACAGCTAAAAATATCTCTTTGTTAAATTTAATTGTAATGGAATCAAGTAAATTGCTACTCGTATCCAGAGTCGATATTTATTGGTCAGTCGACGTATGTTATAAAAAATTGTCTATTCGACATATCTGCCTTTGAAATTTATTTGATTTTTCGATTTGTTTAAATTATTGCCATAGAATTATCATAACTTTTTTATCAACACAGTCATCACAAATAAATGCAAAATTGTTTATTATCATAGATAGGTACATCGTATTATCGTATTCCTTATAGTTCCGTACATTTTTCATGAAGATTTCACTCACAGCGTCCTTTACACCTCAACTCACTTTCATCTCTCATACCTCGCGAATAGTTTTTGCAATCTGCTTTCATATTGTAGATTATTTAGCAATTTCAGTTTAATCTGCTTTAATTTGAATTGATGAATTTATTAAACCAGAGAAACGGAAAACAATTCATGAAAACTATCAAACCATCATTTGGAAAGTACAAAACATTCCACACTCCTACTTCAATTGTTTGTTATTGACAATTATAGTATATATTATTCGAAAAAGCCTTATCAAAAGCTAGAGTGATGACCGTGCTTAACGAATAAGAGGTACATACCAAACCAATATGCATGCAGGTCATTCTGATCTGAGCTCATCGAATTTTCCAAAAAATCTACCAGGAAAATTTTGTTAAAGGATCACTTAAGCTTACCATTAACAAATCAAACTCGATTTTTCGGATGTTCAATCATCTCACTTACTATAAATATCTATCTGCAAACAGCAGAATACGAAGACTCAGGTTGAATAAACTTTTTAATTAAGCTAACTGCTCTATGTATTTTAAATCTAACATTTCATATTTTTTTCTCTTTTTTTAAGTAATCCGATTCTACTTGTTGTTCCTACACCACTAACTTGGAAAAATTCAGCACAGTATCACGTACAGGATAAATTTGGGCAATACATGTATGGCTACATAAATCCAGAAAGCTCTAAACATGAGTTAAGAACACTTGACGGCACAACTAAGGGCTTGTACTCATACACAGATAGTAATGGAGAACTGCAAACGGTGAAGTACATATCCGACGAGGCTGGATTTCGAGTAGCTGCAACTAATTTACCAAAAACTCCTGTTCCAGTGGTAATTCCAGATTCTCCAGAAATAGCTCTAGCTAAAGCCCAACATTTTCAAGCGCAAAAAGAGGCTTTGGACAGATTAAATGCAGCCAATATTAACGAATAAATAAAATAACATATTTTTGTTTCAATTTTATTTTTATCTCATAAGATTTTAAGTATGTGGGCAAATGATTTAAATTGTTGATATTACCTTATATCTGATTCAATTTATATATGAATATTGTGCATCAAGAACGCACTAATCAACAAAGTATGCTAGGAGTGATATTTTTAATATAGCCATGCACAGTTCTAGGATATTTTTTTAAAGCTTTAATTTAATTTATAATCAAAAATTGCGTAATTTAATTGTGCCATAAAAAAGGTTTAGATTAGATTTACTTCTCTGAAATTTGTGTGAGTTTTCTGTATCTTATGGAAAGAGGTAAACGTTTTAGATATATTAAGTAGACGTAATATTATATACAGTGCGTCCAATAAATTCGAATACAAAAACAAATTGAGAAATAAAAACAAGTAAATAATATTTTTCAAAAATCTTTTTTTAAATTAAATGCCACATATTTAATGATTCATTTACAACAAATGTTTTTTTATTATTCCTCCTTTTGCTTTCTTTACTAATATTAATCTTTTTTCAAAGAAGTTACAGGCGGCACGCTCGTTCGCAATTGGCATTTCTTCCCAAATTTTAGAGATTACTCGCTTGAACTTCTCCAAATTGTTGATATTGTTGCCCCTTAGTTAGCCATTATATAGCCCCACGCAAAAAAATCCAAAGGATTTAAGTCAGGACTGCTAGAGGGCCATTCATCCTTTGGCAAAAAGTCAACTTAATTGTCTGCACACAGTGCACACGACTTCTGGACAATTTGCAGTATGCTAAAGTGCCCCCTCTTGCCGGAAGCAGTAGTAATGGCCTCCAAATATTTTTCGGCAGTTTGGAAGTACAACTCTTTGAAGAACTTCATCCTTGTAATATTGACCTTGACTTCTTTTTCAATAAAGACAAGGGGAAAATTTGGGAAGAAATGCCACGTGCGTGCCACCTGTAACTCTTTTCAAAAAACATTAATGTTAGTAAAAAAAGGAAAGGAGGAATTATAAAAAAACATTTGTTGTAAATGAATCACTAAATATGTGACATTTAATTTAAATAAAGATTTTTGAAAAATATTATTTACTTATTTTTATTTCTCAATTTGTTTTTGTATTCGAATATATTGGACACCGTGTAGTATACAGTTCATTCAACTATAACAATTATGACTACAAAAAAATATTAAATTCGAAAAATAAGGCTTTTACTGAACTAATGTTCTCCAGAGTCTCAGCTGTGACAACGGCGCTCTTCGAAGTTCAGGTTTCGGTTTTTGGTCTTGATCCCGGCTTTGTCTCATTGATGAGCTCCTCACCTAACAAAATATCGGTCGAAGACCACGTTACTTGTGCGTTCTGTTCTGACTGTGAAATCTTTGGCCTTGATTTCCAGATCCTCCGCCGGGATCTTCACCTATCCGAAGGTGGTAATGTAATCTGCAGCTATTGTACATGGCCTTGTCTATTGGCAGTTTGTCTAACACCCTGCTTTTCATGAACGCCATCACCGTGATTTTTGGCGATGTCAATCTTTCTGCCATTTTATGGGTGCCTTCTCCTGACGCTTACGGTCATTCACATATGTTCCTCAATACGATCTGTTCTTTTCTACTCGGTTGCCTCTTCCGGCTTGGTTCAGTGCTGTGATATTGCTAATGATTCCGGTAGGTTTTCGGATCTTATGCTTTTCTCCGACTGAGACGGTACGGTTGTGACGAAATGTCTAACCCTCTTCCTTCCTGAATAGTATCGTCAACCTGCACTCTTCGTCGTTATGCCTTTTGACATCGCCAACGCCTCTCCTTTACCTGGAAACTTATTCAACATTAAACGGGCTGACTTTGGGTCCATCAATGACTAGCTCCTTTCTAGTGATTGGACAGGAGTGCTGGAAGAGTGCGGTATTAAAAAATTTTTTTTGCATATTTTTTTATTTGAAAGTAGAACTCTTCAAGAGTATCTAGTTAAAACTTGAGGTCGATTGGAGCAAAACTTCCGGAGATACAGTGCCTCGGGTCTCCCTCCATCCGATACATCCCATATACAAAAGATCAGTGTTAAAACTTTAAACGCGTTTTTCTCACACTTAGCTTTTTTAGAGTCGGTGCCCACTGTAGCTAAAAATCTACTGCACCAATCCTTTTGAAATTTTACACACTTTTTCTTTACATAAATGACGAGTTATTTTTTTTTTAATTTTAACGTATTTTAAAATCACAATCTTTTCTATTTTTTTGATGAAAAATCGGCATTTTGAATTCCAAGTGCTGTAAAAAATTGAAAAATCAATAAAAAAAAACTCGACGTCAGTACCTGCATAAACTTATAAACTAAAGAAATCATTTTGGTTTTGTGACTTCAGATAATCTAATGATGAGTTATGAGGGGCACCGCAATCAAACTTTTTTTTGAGACGTCCGCGGAGATTCGCTGTCAATGGCTCATTTCTTCATAAAAATTAAAAATTAATTTCACGAAATGTTCTTCAAATGTTATATTATTATGTAGTTATTATAGAAAAAATATATATTAACCGTGTTGCCAAAAAAAATTATCGAAAATATGCTTTTTTTGTATCGAATTAACCTTACTCCCCCCTTAACTACGTTTTGTGATTGGTGTTTACGCAATCGCTTTCCCTTAATTGCCAGCAAGTGTACGACTACGAATTTCTTCCGAAGAATAAGTCCTTTCCTTTTCGACAACACCTTCGATGGTGTTGCCTTGAGCAGGTTTGACAGGGTAAGAGATTTGGGCGTGGTTCCAAATTTTCGTCTTTCCTTCGAGGTTCATGTGAACTTAGTAGTGCTAACTCAATGCTGGGCTTACTTAAAAGAATGTCTAAGGAATTTGATGATCGCTACCTAAATTGCTCTACTGGACCTTCATTAGACCAGTTTTGAAATACGCTAGCCCTGTATACTGTTATATATTGAAATAAAAAATTGCGACATAAACCCGTCTCAAATAGAATCTCAAAACAACATATGTACATCAAGCCAAAATCGGTTGAAGCTGGAACATGCACGAGTAAGCATGCGATATCCCGGTAGGATCTGGACAGACAACTAGGAATCAAACAGGTAAGAGTTCTAAAATCCACCGAAAAGCCAGGTCTCCTTAAGGCTGATTAACGCCGGAATCAGAATCAATGAAGCCAATAAAAAGGCGGCTCGTTTTAGATAGAACTATGCGTTCGTGGTACATGGCTTATTGTGGTTATTTTTTTTTTTTTTTTTTTTTATACGATGTGGCCAAATCCTAGGGGACAACCCTTTGATGCGTTAGCATGGTTTTGGCCGGAAGGGAATTAGGGTAAGGGAAGTGAGGAAATTTGAGTCTTGTTTGCATTGCTGCGAGCTAGACAACAGCCCAGAGACGGAGTGGATTATTTTTAATTTCTTAATAAAAGCTCACGGTCATCTGGGCTCGAACCCGGGACCTATGGCATGGTGGTCTTGCCGCTCAACGCATTGATCCAACTCCGTCTCCTGCCATACTTCTGTATATTCAGTGAGGCGACTCTTTTCGTATGTAAAAAAAAACTATGTGTAGTGTAGATACACTATATACACTGAGCCGTGAGTCACGAGTTAAGAGTTAAGACTTTTAATTTTAATAAAACTTTATTTTGTTACGTAACGCGTTATTTGAACCGCCCCCCCTCCCGTTCTTCCCCCTTTAACGCTCCGTAACGGTTCACAAGAACGACCTCGCCCCTAATTGCGTTACGTAATACTTGAAGGGCCCCTTAGTACTGAACTTTACATATCATAGATTTGATCGAGTATATATCGGGAGAAATCGCGGCAGCAAACACAACCTTGGAACAACAACACCCATAGTAGCGGCACGAGCATTACAAATCAGATTGGAATAGATCCCCCCCCCCCCCCCAACCACACACATAGAGCAAAGTATTCGACAATTCTAAAAGCTGATCAGGAGAAGCTGAATATGGTCGAAGGACTACATCACCATTAGTAGCAGCTGTGTAAG
This sequence comes from Leptarthrus brevirostris, assembly GCA_964036015.1. Taxonomy (NCBI): domain Eukaryota; kingdom Metazoa; phylum Arthropoda; class Insecta; order Diptera; family Asilidae; genus Leptarthrus; species Leptarthrus brevirostris. Next base: position 143,516,081 of record OZ038371.1, read on the forward strand.
CAGCGCACCACACCGTCCGTTGCCTCGATGAATGATTCCTTGAAGATGGTAAAAAATTTCAATGCAACCTACTAATGCACCGAATTTCTATCTATTTCTCAACATTTTTAGTGGTACTCATTGACCAACATCATTTCTGAGTCCTGATTAATCTTACAATACGTTCGATATCATATAAATCTAATAAACTAAACAACAACCATTATAAAGCAAACATGACACGGCCTCATTTCAGAGCATTCAATACATCTCGTCGTTCCCGATGTCAAAGCTTTTGTGTTACGTATGCTTTAGACATGTAATGTGAAACGTATTGGAACATCTATTCTTTATAAATCTGGCAAATTACCATTTCCAAAACGAAAGGTACGAAAGGTGCTTATTAACCGAAACAATCTAAGACGAATAGACTATCCATTACTTTTCAGTATATGATAAATTGTTTCAATTAGGATTCTGTTGTTTTCTTCCTCTTTCTGTGGAATCTTTTTTATACCTGTAATTTTGTGTTATATATATTTTCTCTACCTTTTATTTTATCTAAAGTACCAAAAAGTAAACTGGAAAGCAGTCGTGATAACTTTAGGCACTATAAATTTTCCCAATTTAGTCGAATCAATAGACGGAAAGCATGTGAATATAATTAAGCCTTCTGGGTAGATCATATTATTTCAACTGCAAAAAGGCATGTAGCATTGTTGTAACGACAGTCATTAATGCTGAGTGTGCACTTCTTATGATGGATGTTGAAGCAAATCGTGCCTTCAGTAAAACGAAAATTTTTGAAAAATATAAAGACAATTGTTTCAGTATACCTAAGGGAAATTTACTGTTTATAGAAGAAAGAATACTGTTTTTATTTATTGGAGGTGATTCACTTCCACTTATAGAATATTTAATGAAGCCTTGCAGCCAAAAATATTAATGGATGAGCAAGAAATTTTTAGTTACAGGTTGTCACGTGGAAGACGAATACTGTAGAACGTATTTGGTACTTTGGCATGAAGATTTACAATATTGCTTCAGAGAATTCATTTGTGTCCAAAAAAAGCTTGAATTATTATCGAGGCATGTTTTTACCTGTAAAACTTGTCAAAAGAGTCAAATATGTATCTTCCAAAAAGTGTAGATGCACTCGTAAAATACAAGGAGACATTTGGAGGTAGAACACACTCATGAAATACAAAGAGACATTTGGAGGTACATATGAAAATAAACAGGTGGGATTTTTCAAAAACTCTTAAGCGTAAGCTTAAGAAATTTCAAACAAATTTTGTTCTTATTTTGCAGGTCATTGTTGCAGGTATTATAGTATTTAAGCACTTATTTAACCAAAATTCATACTCAAAATAAAAAGTAATAAATTCTGATAATTTCCAAAGTAATATAAAATAGTTTTTAAAAAAAAAGTTGAACCGACTTCACAAAAACCGCTAAAAAGCATAAAATAATTTTTAATTTTATATCTATTACGACATTTTGAAGTCGGTGCAAATCAAACAAACCAAACAACTACAACAAAAGTATTTAATCGTCTTTCCTTTCCCCCACCAAACAAACAATTTTTTTTTCTCGTTGTATCAACCAGCGAGCATACTCTACGCAAAAGAAAAAGAAATATCCAAATCGGTCCACGCGTTACGAAGTAAGACTACTCCTCCCCTCGCCCAACCCCCCACCATGGGCCAAATTATTCTTCTATTAGCAATGGGTGATCACACTCTATACAACAGCAAAGGAACCATCCAAATCGGTCCACGTGGTAAAAAGTTAGGTTCTACCCTCTCCCCCCCCCACCCCAGCAACATTTGTTTTCTCGTAGTATCAACCAACCATCATATTCTACCCAATAGAAAAAGAATTATCCAAATCGGTCCACGCGTTACGAAGTTAGGCAACCCCTCCCCCCCACCCATACCTTTCACCATAGGACTAAATTATTCTCCTATTAGCAATGGGGGATCATACTCTATACAACAGAAAAAGAACCATCGAAATCGGACCACGCGTTACAAAGTTAGGTTCCACCCCCACCCCCCCACCCCCACCCCTCGAAAATTTTTTTCTCCTGGTATCAACCACGAAACATACTCTACCCAACAGAAAAAGAATTATCCAAATCGGTCCACTCGTTACAAAGTTAGCCTACCCCCCCCCCCTCCCCCCACCCTAGCCAACATTTTTTTCTCCTGTTAGCAATGGGGGATCATACTCTGTACAACAAAAAAAGAACCATCCAAATCGGACCACGCGTTACAAAGATAGGTTTCACCCCCACCCCCCACCCCAACCCTACCAAAAATTTTTTTGACATGGTACCATTCGGTGAACATACTCTACCCAACAAAAAAAGAAGCATCAAAATCGGTCAACGCGTTACGAAGTTATGCCCGGTCAGACATAAAAAAATAAATAAAAAAATAAAAATAAAAAAATAAAAAATACGCGTCGAACTTATAACCTCTGTGTTTTTGGGAAGTCGGTTAAAAAATCGTTGAACATTTCACAGTAAGTATCTCTCTCAGTTCTTTTAACCACTTGTGGAGCATAGGGCGCCTACTACACCGACTCTCCACCTATTTTGGTTCTGCGCCGACAACTTCAAATGCAGTTTTTGATATTAGTACCTTACATCTCAACGGATTGTCTCCATGTGCTGCGCAGTCGTCCAATTCGTCGTGTTCCTTATGTCCCGTACGGGTTCCCATCTAGTGCCTGTTGAGCGATTGTTTGGCTATTTCCGCAGTGTGTGATCTATCCACTGCATGAGCCTACTTAGGACTTCGTTGACAGTGACCTCTATAATAGAAAAATTTTTATATTCAATTTAATGATCAACTCCGCCATCTGCTGTAACTTTGCTTCCGAGATAATATAGTTTTTCCACATAATCTGTTTGTTGCTCTTCAAGATAAATTGCATCATATCTAGTGAATTCCAAGATCTTAAGCCCTGCTCTGCGACCTGCCCTCACAGGGCTCCGGACATTTGGAATACATAACTTTGTTTGTCGGATAGAAGGCATAAATGGTCAGCATAGTAAGTAGGTGCGTAATGTGTTAAAAAATTCCCATCTAATCCCTCGGCTGGGCACCTGAATAGAACTTCTTTATGATAGTGGTAAGTTTTTCTGGAATACCTGTCCTACGTAAAGCTGCCCACATGTGCTCGTCATCAAACGCTGTTAAACACCTGCTGAAAATCGATTAACATTAGATGTCCGCTGTCACTGTGGTAAGCCGCCAATTTTTGTCAATGGAGTCGACGGTGTTAAGCTTTTTGGCGCAATGCGGTGGAATATGTGCTACGGATGTTCGGTATTTTAAGCCTCCGTTCATTGAGATGTGACATACTAGATGTTACATTACGTGGTCGCACGCCACGAGTTACAAAATTTAATAAACAGCTCCTCATTTGCGTTCCTGTTTCCGACTTTAAGCTACCTCTTTTCATTTTCCAGACCGATCTTGTTAGAGCCCATCTTAGCGTTGGATCCCACGAAATTATGGACCTTATTAAAAGTATCGCCAAGGAATTGGTAGAAGGATTTTTCGGTTATTATATCCTCTTGGTCGGTCGGCGTAGTAATGAATTATTGAGACGTTAAGAGTCCTAAACCTGATGATGGTAATTCGGTCGAATATTGGCCTATACCTTCCATGCGAAATGTTTCTGATTCTTACTGGCCAAGAAACCTACAGGAGAACGGTTTCCGATGTGAGCTGTATAAACTGTCAATTACTCTCCATTCAGTTTCGCTTAACCCTTCGCGCTCTATCTCCATGATCTTCGCTTATACTCGGCTCACAGAGCTATCAAGTTTCATAATGCGATCGTAGTCTGTTCGGTCATAAACACAAAATCAGTCCGAAGTATCCGCGGCGTACTAGACGTTTCGTTCGTATTAAAGAGGTCGATAATAAGTAATAAAATTAACGTACTTTTAACTTGAATTGAATTCCATTGAGTTTGAAAATAATAAACAATTGTCTTGCCGTTAACGTAATACGATGTTTAATTAGAAGGCAGTGTCTATTTACCACCCTCAAGTTGCCGTGTAATTTCCGTGTACACGGAAAGTACAAGGAAGTAAACGGAAATACTCGGAAGTACACGGTAATACACGGAAAGTACACCGAAATTACACGGAATTAACACGGAAGTACACGGAAATAACACGGAAGTACACGGAAAGTACAAAAGTACACGGAAGTACACGGAAAGTACAAGTACAAATTTCACGGACTACACGGAACTACACGTTCGCTTACGATAAGTGCAAATTGTCACTTCCATATTCATATTAATAGTTGTAATGGTATCACAGCCGGTTCTAGAAACAAACTTGGCGGGGGGATGCCGCAACTAAAAGCCTACTTACACCTCTTCCACTCAAAAAATCTAATATAAATTTGAGGGAACGTGTACGCAAACGTGTACGCAACACGTTCCGTCAAATTGTTATTAGTCTTTCTATGAGGAAGAGATACACAACACGTTTCGTCACATTGTTATTAGACTTTCTGGGAGGAAGAGGTGTATTAATCAGGCTTTTAGATTCTTTATTAACTGGGGGGGGGGGGGGGGGGGTTTGTATCTACAACAGGCTGTGATAAACTATTACCAATAATATGAGTATGGAAGTGACTATTTGCACTTATCGTGTACTTACGTGTAGTTCCGTGTAGTCCGTGAAATTTGTACTTGTACTTTCCGTGTACTTCCGTGTACTTTTCAAAAATTCATAATGTTTGTATACAAATGTCAGTTGCGCTCTTTTCTACTTTGTTTAGCAGATATGTAGAAGTTACACTATCTGTATGCACTTGCGTTCGGCTCAGTTGCACCATAAATTTTTTTTTATCACTCTTTTTTTATGTACATATGCAGATCAGTTTTAACTTGTGGCAATACAGGATTTCCAAAAAAATCTTTCAAAAATGCATTATCTGAAAGTTCAGTCATTTCCATCCGCTAAATAGGAGTCACAATAAAAACGACACGTTTCGTTCCGTAAATAAAATTACTATTTACATTACATTTACCCTGGGTCTTCACTAGAGATTTTTTATGTCAAAACAGAGGAAATGTCCGTAAAATCTCCTTTGTAGACCACCCCTGCTATAATCTCCGCGATAAATGTCAGGGAAAATCTCTTGACACAAACATGGAGATAAATTTGACATTTGTGTACATGTGTAACCTCGAAAAATTTTTGATAGTTTGAAACATGGGAAGCTTACGCGCATTGAGATTTTAAAGTTCATAAATTTTTTATTATATTTATAAAAAAAGTTATAAAAATTATAGAATTTATAAATTTATAAGCTCCTCTAATTCTTCTAACTGTTTTAATGAACTCAAAACCTTTATCGTGGTGAGCTGCTTTCTAGTCAAAGACATCTTGAAGAATGAAATCTCTTAACATAATTTGCCCAAGCTGTGAATTGTGAACTTCACAAAGATGGCAGATTGACATATATCTTGACATGAAAAATCTCTAGTGAAGACCCGGGGTTACACTTAGCAGATGATTTGCTAAGATTTTCCAGCTGGGTGCATTGATTGGTTACTGTGGAAATTTTGGTTAAAATACTAAGCTATAGTTATAAGTGATACATTGACTTGAGAAAGCAAAGAGCAACCCAAACAAGAGGAATCAATACTAAAAACTATAATAAGAACGAATTACAAAATTCAGATCGAAAAGCAGAGATCAGCTACAGAGATGCCTTTGTCGGGAGGTCAATTAAAACAACTCGAAGACTAAGCGACTCTAACAACAGACTAGTCGAAAGAAAGGTAAGAGAACGGAACAAGTGCATTTCGAAATTCTTTGGATTGTCATTACCTGGTCTTTTTGAAGAAATCAACAGTCTTATGGCCTCGTTGCACAAAAAATACGGGCCATCTTAATGTTTATATTTAAAATGTCATATGGGAAATTTTCAAGCAATATTTATTAAATTAAACATCTCTCTTATCAACAGAGGAAGAAAAGCCCAACTGAACAAACTCGTAGGGCTGCATAACCCAGAATATGCCTTGGCCTATGAAACCCGACTCAGCACTAAAAAACCTAACTTAATAATCCCTGACTACAATATATTAAGAAACGACAATTGGCAGGGCGCTGATCTTCTAATAAAAAGTAGCATTTTCCAGAGTTTTCCTAGATCCCATGCCAGTTCCCTTGGTGCTCGCTAAAGTGAAAACCAGAGGTTTATCATCCAGCACCGACATCTTGATGGGAAGTATATATGTCCCGTCAAATACACCTGAAACAACACTAGACAGAGTGCTCAACCAATTAGCCTCAGTAGCCGCAAATTATGAAACTGCATTCATAGGAGGGGATTGGAAGGCGAGACACAGCCATTGGGGAGACCCGTCAGAAAACGCAAACAGATCAAGAATCTATGAATGGGTCTCGGATATCGGACCAATTTTGGGACTTCAAATAATATTACTCTTCCCTCGTACATTTACTAGGAGCTCATCCATCCTAGATTTTTTCTTGACAACTAAAACGAAGAACGGACATTATATGGACAGAGCATCTGCGAGACGGAGTCCTCCTTTTCTGACCATCTGGAGTTCACACTTATGATAGACTTGGACGATAACCCAGTCCTCCTCCATACTCCTACGCTGGCTGACGACTGGACAACTTTTAATTGGCCAGAATTCAGAAAAGCCTTGAAATCTTTAACAGCTAATCCACTGCCTTTCGGCACTAATATTACTAACTAGAAATAGATGGTTGGATCGAGGAGTTCAAGACTCATTTCCGGGAGTGTAAAAACAGACATATAGAAAAATATCACCGGAGATATGTATATATATATTGTATGTTTTTGATAAAAAAAAATTTAAATTATTTTCTTAATTTAAATCCATACAAAAATCGAATGACGTGGACGTTTTTAGTTAAACGTCTAGAAATCGACCGAAATCGCAGGAATAAAACTCATGAAAAGGAGGTGAAAATTGTCAAATCGGTTCAATAGTCCTCGCTTAATTATGCCCACTACTTCGAAAAATTGCGTTCTGAGAAAAACACCCTGCAAAGTTTTGCAATTGGTATTAAATATGGAAAACATCCGGGGGTGCAACCTAATTTTGTAACACGTGGACCGATTTGGAACGTATAAAGTGTGATCCCTCACTGCTAACAGGAGAATAACTTGGTCCCAATTTGGGTGGGGGAGGGGGAGGGTTGGTTTAACTTTGTAACGCATAGACCGATTTGGATAATTATTTTTCTGTTGGGTAGAGCTGTTCCCTGGTTGATACCACGAGAAAAAGGAGGGTGTGTGGAACCTAATTTTTTTTTTAGATTTTCGAGGGAAAAAATTGAAAATTTTGGTACTTTGAAGAATTTTTAAAGACTTTTTACTTTGTTCATCTAACTTTTACTTAATTAATTTAACAGAAAAATTGCAAGGGAACAACAGCGTTTAGATTTGTACAGAGCATCTCTGACCGAACTTTTTTAAAGTGTTTTATGCGCTTCCTTTTCTTTCCAAGTAAAAAATCCAAAATTTTAAGGTCTTGTTCCATGACAAACTCAAAAAATCTAGGTCAGATTCCCTATCCAAATCTAAGCACTTGCAAGTTTTCCTAACCATTTTCGAGTAAAAGATCTTTATAGTACCAACATTTTCAATTCTTGCAATATAAAATGAGGGTTTCCAGTTAACATTTCGAAGTTACCCCTCGTCCCACCCACTGGGGTGACTGGCGGGTCGACTGTAATATCATTAATTTTTAAAAGATATTAAACACTCGTTTTTTACATTTTTTGATTCAATGTGTATTTCGCAAGAAATTTGACCGCTCCGAGACTTTTTGAATGGCTAATGAAACTGCATAAAAGAACGTACATAACAATCTTTTTTTAACTGTTAAGTAACAGCTCAGGCATCGTCTCAATGTTGTTTACAGAGTTTTAAAAAATATTATCAAACATATTTTCTAAATACTTATCCAAAATATAATTACTATCTATAATAGTCCAATATCTAATTCCAATTGCCAATTGATACTTAATAAATATTTCTAATGTCAATTTGCCAACATCAGCCTAAGTGCGAAAAACTTCAATCTTACTTGGGTCTATTGGGTTTCACACCCATCGATAAATTGTTCAAACGAAATTGCTGGAATAAATTGGTAGAATGGCTTAATCCATCTTGAAATCAGATTTTCATGGTTCGCACATTATTCTGGGCAATGTCTAGGGATTTGGTCGAATCTGAATTCTTGCTGGCACTTGCATTCCTCCGAAGTGCACTGCTCTGAACAACTTTACTATTCCACCGACGAACATAATTTGGCTGGGTTCGGTTCAGTTAAGCCTCAGCATCAGCAGTACTGCACCATATTCAGTCCAGATCCACAGGTTTTTACAGATTGCTTGAATAGAAGGTGATGCGATCTATGCTCCATCAACCGTGACTTTGCCTCGGTATTTCAGATTTGCCTAGTCGAGTTTCGTGTTGGTCAGAGTCGGTACGACTTTAGGTTTACAGAGTCCATGCAGAAAAAGCGAATATTTCATGGAATTTTGTCATTTATTGCAAATGCACTGAACCCAAACTCCAAATGCTCCGATTGGGGCGTGCTGCCATGAAATGAATTTTTAGAGAAGCCAAAACTTACCACAGTTCTTTGACGTGGGTGGGTGCAATTCCTTTCTTCTGCTTCGTATGAATTCAGGTTATTAGATAATAATTCAGATAAAATTATCTCAAATTTATTTTTCTAATAATGAAAGTTGTGGTAAGTGCACATATACAGTGTTCCCGATTTATTGAATTGCTTGATTTTATAACTAAAGTTTTCATTCGCATTTACATGAAACACGAGTAATTCTGATTTGTATCTGTTTTAAATAAAATGAAAACAACCTAACCCGCATTATTATTTAATCAGTTAATGGAATGGTAATTAAACTAGATAAATTGTTTGTTTTAAGCTTGCTTATTAGTATCTTTCGAAAAAACCCAGAAAAAGTCGTTTAAGTACATGACACATTGCAATTCTGATGGCAATTAGATTGATTCCAATATTCGAATTTATGAAAATCTCAATCGATATAGTAATATTGATGAAAAGGACGAGAATGCCATCGAAGTCACAAATGTCTAAGAACTCATCCAAGCGGCAGTACACAAAGCAAGGCAGCATATCTTGCTCTGAAGTGATCCATTGTAGCGTGCAAAAGTAATGAAAACCACTAGAGATGGGCAATACTGTATCGATATACCGGAGTATCGATACTTTGCTTTCAATACTTCGAGGTTTTGTAATCGGTACTACCAGCCCCCGATACAACCGATCCTCGATACTTTTCTTTCAATACTCGAAGTATTGACAGCCCAGCACACACCGTCTCATTATTTTGTGTATGTCGTGTGGCAGTATGCTAAAGCTTAAAATAGTTTTCTATTGAAATAACAATTTATTGTTCTTTATTTCATCTGCTTTTTTAGTTGTTCTTGCGAAATTTCAAATTATTCATTTTCTAAAAAGATATATGAAATCACCCGCTGAGATGCGTTTTCATTTGAAAAAAGTTATCAATCAAATACATATATCTTTTTAGCAAATCGATATTTTGATATTTCTTAACGATAAAGTTGTTGCAAATTATTTTGCAAAAAAAAAACCAATAAGATAATAATTGTATTTTCTATGTAATTTCTACACCATATATAATTTTTTAAATTTTTTATCCATATGGTTCCAATACTTTTGAGTATCGATACTTTTTCAACGGTATATTTGTATCTAAGTACCGAAAGATGCGGATATATTGCAATGCAAAGTATCGATACTTTTCGATTCGGTTCCCATCTCTAAAAACCACGCAATGGGTCACTAAGATCGTGGCTGCTTCAGTTAGCATAGGAAATGAGTGCAATTTACTTATTGTTGAAATCTTAGTAAGCAAGCAATGCAATGTCAACGTTTTTTTTTTTACGATGTGTCCAAATCCTAGGGGACATGCGTTAGCATGGTTTTGCCCGGAAGGGAATTAGGGTAAGGGAAGTTGGGAAACTTGAGTCTTGTTTTTGCATTGCTGCGAGCTAGACAACAGCCCAGAGACGGAGTGGATTATTTTGATTTCTTAATAAAAGCTCACGGGGTCATCTGGTCTCGAACCCGGGGCCCATGGCATGGTGGTCGTCCGGCTCAACGCATTGATCCAACTCCGTCTCCAAAAGTTAGGAGTTACAGAGTGATTCACAAATTTGCAATTTTCATGGTAAGCACATCCCTGCTTTATTTTTATCGTTTGATATACACAACGCTAAAAAACTACTGTCCCAATGGCCTTTCTAAAATTTTCAGTAATGTTGATCTAACTCGTACTATTGCAGGTACACTTCGATTCCAAAATTTAAAAAAAATATTTTGAAATTGCCAAAACATTCAGAATTTTCCGAAATTTTCTCCGAAATTCATGTAATTAATACATCGGTTTTTTAATTTTCTAAAATTTCCGATCTCATTACCCTTTCAAAAAGATGCAATATGTCTACGTAAAGAAAGGATGTAAAAATTTATATGTAGAATACCTATCGTGCGATATTATAAAAATCTGTAAGTTGAAAAAACTAAACTTATACTGACACTAAGATCCCTTTTATACAATACAAAAGACAGTATATTTTATGTTATTATGTTACAAAAGCTGTTCGAAGTTAATAACCTCCTTTTTATTCCCTGTTTAAGGTGTGTTGTAGCCAACCTCTCCAACGAAAATCGCTGTAATCTCAATTCTGCTAACTAATTTCGCTCTCCTGTAACAGATTTTGAATAAACTTCATCCTTCACTGTTTTCTATAAAAAATGTTCAATGAAATAAAATCTGGAGATCTAGCAGGAAAAGGAGTCGGTGCACACCGTCTAATCTAGCAGTCAGGAAATTTTTCATTTTATATTAACTGACAATGTTGGCAGTATGCACTGGGGCTCCCTTGTGTTAATAAAACATTTCCCTGGCATTATCCAGAGGGATGTCCTCTAGTAGATTTGGCAGTGTATTTTCCAAAAAATCCTCATAAAGCTTTTAAGCAATTGCGGCAAAATGAATGGTCCTACTAAGTGGATGCCGATGATACCTGCTCAAACATTAGCTCAGAATTTGGGCTCGAAGGAGGTCCCCTTGTCCTATATGGATTAGCAAAATCTTAATTTTCTCTCGGAAAACACTCCTAATCACCTTGCGACTAGATTCGGGCTTGTTTCAGGGTCTTGGGCGACGAGGGTGACCATTTGCTGCACGAGGTCTTCAGAATCGTTGGTTTCTCTTAAACTTCGGAAAGTTCGCGAAAATATACCTCTTTGGGGTTCACAATAAATGTAAATAGTATCCGCGTATTCCTCAAAAGGAAATGCTTCCAATTTTTAATAATTTGAGCTTAAGAATAGCCGTAGTTATCGATTTGCTTTTCAACTCTTTTACGTTAAATTTCTATCAGGTATTAGCAACAGGATACTCTGACTATCACAATCTTATATCGAAGGGAAGGAAGCTTCGAGGTTTATCGCCATATTAGGGTGACCCGTCTGGATCCCAGCAATTTTTTTCCTCGAATATTTCTTCAATCATATCTAAATTGCAGATGTAAACAATCTTCTAATGATGGGTGAGTTGTTTCCGAACCTTCCACACTTAATTTATGCGAAAATGTGCAATCGAGTTTAGTGCCATACATTTAACATAGAATTCCAATTTAATATGACCAGAAAAAGAGCCATCCTAATCTGTCCACGAATTACAGAGATAGGTGACACCCCTCTCCAACTTCCACCATAGGACCAACATTTTCAATACGGTACATACCTACAATAAGGAAAGAATCATCTAGGGTTTGCAATCTCATAATTCCGCAAGATCCCGCGCTATTTTGAGCACCGCCGGATCCCACATTTTCAAATTTGCGGAATCCCGCATTTTAAAATTTTCAGGATGAGAGGATATCTGAGAGCTTTTAATATTTCTCCAAAATTGACAAATGTATTTATTTTTAGGATGGTTAATTATTATTTATACAACATGTCAGATGGGCGTTATACTGTGAAATACTCACTGTTGCTTAGTGGAGATTTGCAAGGCACAAAGGCTGTGTTTTATTATTGAATAAATTGGTTTACTAATAACCTCTTTTTTTACAATTTAAAACTGTTCAATTGTTTTATAATTTCAAAATGTCGAAATAAATTGTAATTTTGGAATACATTGAATCGATCACTGCGATCTATGGATATCGATTTTTTTAGGGAGATTAATAGATCTATGAACTCCGAAAAATTTACAGATAGATTTTCTCAATTCGATCCCTATCCCCAATTCAGATCTTCTCGTTGCAATTGCAGTAAATCATCTAGCAATTTTTGGCTTGGATATTTAAACTGACATAATCGGGATGACGACGGACAGAGCCCCGTAATGGTTAAGGTCGGCAAACTTTTGCCTCGTGACAAAGAGTTGTGTTACGTCCACTGCATATAGCTTGCTGTAATGGAGACATTATACAAAACAACTGGAGGCATAAGTTATGAGAAAGAAGGAGATGATGATGGTAACAAAAGCGATAAAAGTAGCAGCCTTACAGAAAATGTAGGCAAGCCAGTCACAGAGATGCTACTCATCTACACTGATTTGATCGAGAAAGTCAGAAAGCTGATGAAGGCTTTCAGCTTTCTCATCAAAAACGACATGTATTTGAATGGAGGAAATGGGTCAGAATAAGTACTCTGAACAATAACTGCAACTTCGAGGGAAATAAAAACAACGGCCTATTAAATCCAAAAACTACAAAAAACCTTTTAAATCACTTAGTGAGATTTTATCTCTCTCTCTCTACTTCCAGTAACCTCTTGTTGGAGTTGGTTAAAGAGGACTCCGAATCACTGGACATTGGTTGGCCTTTTTAACATGGTACGTCTGAATTAGTAGGCATTATAACGTACTTCAACGACGACCGAGACTGTCAGGAGCTAAAGAAAACCTTAGAGGTAATATACAAATTAAACGTTGAAGAAGATGCACAACAATTTGCAGTTAGAAGTAACTAGCTACTACACCACGTCGTAAAGTCTATTGAACCCAAAAGTCGTTGTAGGTTTTATGTTGATATTTATAAGAAATAAACATGTTGAAATTATTTTGTAGATTTTTTTTATATTTAAAAGTCATAATAAATAATTTAAGCATTATTTTGTCCGTTGTTAAAATTTTTTTAAGGATTGTTCGATTGACCAAAATCCCGAATCGAAAATCGTGCGGGATTGCAAACCGTAGAATTATCCCAATCGGTCTACCCGTTGAAAATTTAGGTTCAACCCCCACACAAGCCATAAGTATTTGACGTCCATTAATGGAGGATTATACTGCATACAACAACAGAAATCATCCAAATCGGTCCACGCGTTAGACTACATCTTTCACACCCTCATCAAAATTTTTTTCTAAAACCGTACAATGAAGGAATATACTCTATACAACGAAAATAGGGTAATCCACGTCCGGCCATGCATTACAAAGTTATGCTATATGTTACCATAGTTATGCCATCATACTCTTTATAGCAAAAAAATAAAACATAAATGATGAAAAATTGTTTCACTTACGCTTTTTTGTGGGCAGGCCTTAGATAGATCTCATAAAATTCCCCAAAAATATTTTAGGACCTTTTGATTTCTATCCTTACGAGATAATTGCATTCATATTCGTAACCAAAGCGCGCCAGTTTCGTATTCGCACTTTGGTGGAACCAAAAAAAATCTCACTTTGGTGAAATTAAATAAAAGAATTCACTTATTGCAATTTTATGGAATTTTGAGAGCGGGACTTAGCGTTTACGGGCCCATATACAATCGAATGAGTGACTTTCAATTTAAGATCTGTCTAGTATATTACACTTTTTCGATAGTGAAACATTTTTTTATATATATAATTAAAATGGAAAAATTGTTCTGTTGATGACTTAGATGACGGGGTCCCTTTTGAAAGCCCGGCCCCGAGGGGTTTACCCCCTTCGCCCCCCCCCCCCCCCCCCCCCTTCCTCTTGACGACCCTGCTATCATATTTCGTTTACCGTCTATGGGAAAGGAGTTCGTCTCGTGGATCAGGTTTGTTAGTAGATTTTATTCATTAAGTGTGTACTTTGGCTTAATTCTTGTTTTGTACATTCTGAATCTTGAAAATACATTATGTCATCTTTTTTATTTTGCCTATCTAATTGTGACAATGTAAATTGCCGGTCCCATCTCCTCCCACCTCTCTATCGAAACAAATAATGCAAACTTTCAATTAAAATTATGAGCAAAACTGTAGCAAAAATAATTTATGAAAAATTTAGAAATAATTCTTATCACATGCATGCCCAACATCTTATCAATTTTTCCTCTAATTATGTAAAGCAAAAAGCAAGTAAAGTAGAGAGTATTTATTAAAATTGAACCTAGGTGATCGAGAACTACTTAAGGGAGAAAATTCTGGGAATGAGATTAATTGCAAGGTCACGTCATTTTCACCCCCGAAAACCTCTATACATACTTGTAACTTTATTTCCTAAAGTAATTTGTATTTCCTTTAATGACTTTAAGGTGTTTTAGTGCCAAGGTCAAATAAAAGTTCTAACTACATTATAGGCAGTTTTTCTTATTTTTTTAAAACTCCGTACGTGAGAGAAGCCGTTTTATATGAACCGCTTTTATAAGTCAGAAACCAGTGAAAAACCTCCAAAACGCGGAAAATGCTCCCGGTACATTGAACCCTTGCTTACCCAGGTTCGACTGTATTGGGTTGGTATTTCTCGTTGTTTTTAGCTATATTTGCTAGGCTGCAATATATTACCATATTCAAGCGGGCCCATTTAGTGCTTCTGTTGCTAAGTTAAACGCACATGTAGCAAAACTTTGCATCGTGTCAGTTTAGAACTATAAAGGAAGTAATCCGAAAGTTTTAACAATAATCATTTGCTGTCGGTTACGATAAGAGAATCGCCTATAAAATTATAATTTTGCATAATATTTTAATAATATTTTACGCTTAAAATTTTTCTGGATATTCTTGAAATGTTACTTTATTATGTGTTCCATTTATAAATTAATTGAATTTAGCATATGGTCAAAAAAATTATCAAAATTGTGCTTAAAGTGTAGCGAATTATCCCCCCCCCCCCCCACCCCCTTATTGAAAAGAAGAGAATAAACGATACCTACTTAAGTACTTGAGGTTCAGCTATGGATGAAATCACAGTGCACTTAAGTTCTTCAATACGCACACATTAAAGGTAAATACGCGTTTGATTATAATGGTACACTCTTTTATTTGGTGTTATTAATGGGTAGTACATATTTACATTTTAGTTATTTAGAAATTTCTTATACATATGTATCATATTGGGTGCAATCTTGAAAAAAATGTATTATTTTGTATCTGGCGACTTATTTTAAAATTGGCGTTTTTTAGTACCTATCTAGTGACTGCTTGATCGGCAGCTCGGTATATCAATCTAATGAATGAAAAATAAACGTGCAAGTTTTCATCGATTAATTTCTATAAAATTACAAGAAACATCAGTAAGATATGTTGAATTTTTTGATAGAAAATTTAAATTATTATGTTCTATAATATGGTACGCATTTAAAAACCCCTAAAAAAGGAATTCCTATTTATAGACAAGCTGCAAATCTCTTATCATTGAACTTAATAAGTCACTTAATTTACCATAATAGAAATTCCTTGCAGGCATAACCTTTTTTTTATTTATTCCCAGAAAATAAAATGGCATCATCTGCAATTTATCCATTTGCCGACATCAGTAAAGTTACGGCATGTAAAAAGAAATCCCATCCTTCCAACTCCGCCGAAGTTAAAAGGTTTCAATTGAATTTTAGCAGATCCTGCGACAGGACAAATTACGACAGCAACCATCTCGAGGAAAAAACACTCAAGTCAACGTCGAAATTCAATCAGCCTCTGATTGAACATCTATCTTTCACGAAATTGAAATATTGATATGATTATGTAGAATGTTATTTCTTCCCAAAGGCGTGGAAAAAGCCCTAGTAAATTTACCCTTATTGGAGTCGATTCAGTCGTTCTAAAAGAATGTCAGTGAGACAGGCACAATGCCCGAAGGACGGGAACTGTTAAAATGCAAATTACAGGTTTTGAAATGTTTCGAAATGCATTGAAACAACATTCGTTGTAAGTAAAAAACTCTTATATGTATGTATTGATGTTGGTATTATTGTTTGCTATTGATTTTAGTAAAATTTTGTTTGCTGTTTATCACAAAAAGTTTTAATTGAAAATTTTTAATAAAAACCTGTATCTCAACAGTGCCGTAAGTGACAGTTTTTGTAAGGGTTTTTCGAACCTACATATGTATATACAAATAATAAATAAAAAACTCGAATATTTGCATGTTTCTCTATAACTTATTTTTTATGAAACATTTAATACTTTCTAAATGATACTTTGCTTAACAAAATTTTTGTAATCAAGGTTAAATTTTGGTTCAAGCTTCATGAAGGTTGGAAAAATTTTATATTTATAACAAAGATAACAAAGTAAAGAAGATAATAATCTGTTATAATATTATTTTTCTGTTTACGGGGAGTCTGTAAGAAAGTCGAAAATGCAACTTTTAATGCAATGCCTCTAGTTTGGTAATACATACATTTACATTTACGAAAACCAATTTCAAAAAAGTCGCTTAACATATTTTTTATACGATGTGGCCAAAGCCTAGGGGACAACCCATTGATGCGTTAGCATAGTTTTGGCGGGAAGGAAATTCGGGTAAGGGAAGTGAGGAAACTTGAGTCCTGTTTTTGCAGAAATGGAGTGGATTATTTTTAAGTTCTTAATAAAAGCTCACGGGGAAACCTGGTCTCGAACTCGGGACCCATGGCATGGTGGTCGTACCGCTCAACAAGTTGATCCAACTCCGTCTTATTTAGTTGTATGCAAATTAAAACACTTTAAAGTCAGTACCAAATTAATGAAACAATCAACTATCTACATACAGTGAAAAATCCGAGTAGGGATATTATGCATTATAGTATAAATATGGTAATCTACATGCATAGTCCTGCGATTACTGCATCAATTTCATTTAATGTGGTTATGTCCCGGAAAGTATTGCTTGTTTTTAATCGTCTGCGTTACAGAAGTATTAATAAATTCATTGATGCATGAAGAATTAATCTTTTTATCAATTATCAATACATCGATTTCTGAATAGAACATTTAAAAAACATGTAAAGTTTAATGTCGTAATAGACCTACCGTTATATATTGTTTGACGCTGCTTAGCAATTTATGTGAAGTTGTTTTAAGGGTTTTTATTAACTTTTCTATTCCCCACATTTCCTGCTCTAAGATTGTGGTACGAAAAACCATGAGAATGCTGCTAGTATGAACAAAACATTTTAACCATTTGCAGAGCTACTGGCAAATCTGATAGTTGGTCATGTGGGCTAGAAAAGAAGCGGAGCGACGTTCCGTTCCAACGAACAAAATAATTGTATAGTACTTATCAATCGAGGAATATCCTCAAATAAACAGGAAAGGAATCGTACAAATCTATCCACGTATGTATTCACAATTTAGACGCCGCTGCCTCGCCCAGCCTTACCTAAGGTACAACATTTTATCCTTATACCAATTGGAGAGCATTATCTATGCAAC
Organism: Leptarthrus brevirostris; assembly: GCA_964036015.1. NCBI lineage: Eukaryota > Metazoa > Arthropoda > Insecta > Diptera > Asilidae > Leptarthrus > Leptarthrus brevirostris. Next base: position 143,533,803 of record OZ038371.1, read on the forward strand.
ATGATCTAAATTGTTCCGCATTTAGCGAAGGTAGGTGTCAACTACTTTTTTATTCAAACCTTAATCCAATATGCCGGACGCGACAAGACAATGGTTTATTATTGCCAGAACCAACCCTTTGACATTTCTATAAAAAAAAGGTTTGATGCTACAAGATGACGGACTAAATTTCCTTAACCACCTCCATGACATGGGTATTAAATGAAAGGGTTTTCAAGGTAATGAAAGGGCTTGGCGAGCAGAATAACGTTATTCCGGATTTAATATTTTAGGTTACTCTTTAGTGAAGGTGCCAAGACATGGGTGTCAAAAGCGGTTAATGATATCATGGCTCGGTGAGACAGCCATCGTTAGCATTGGCCTTCAATCTGTCTAGGGGTCAATGCACACCATATCAACCAATTTAATTTGTAGAGGTTGCTGTCAAAATTTATTTATTTTTTTACCTAAGTTTGTACTATACTCTGAGAGTTTAAAACAGATATTCATGAATTATTTAGATGTTTAGTTCTTTTTTTCTGAGCCGCCATTTTGTATTGCTGCGTCAGCCCATTTTGTATTTTACAGAGGCTTATGTTTGACGATGTAACTTGCACTTGAACCGCATAATATTTTCTGCCAAGTATATATTTACGCCAACTTAACTGTAAATAAACAAAAAAATCGGTAAATGTTAAAGTTTTTTAATTAAAAACCTTCTCTTTTAAAATTCAAAATGTTAACGATAAAACTAAGGCTCACCTTCACCTATAGTATACTACTTCGCTAAAAAGTTTCAGGCCTAAGGGTTATATCCTTTTCTTATACTGGGTCTTCAAATATTGCGATTTTTCGAAAATTGCCTATTTTCAATCTGAAATATCTCAGAGGGTACACAATTAAAAATTCCAAAATTTTCAGGAAGCATTCCTTCATTATGTTGTAATTAGTGTTTTAATGTTAGTGATATCTAGACTTTTCATGGCCAATCTCATGCACGTTACAATATTTTCTAATTTTGCAGGTATAAACATTTTTCTTACAATAATTTTTCTAAGTAATGTCTAGTGTTGTGTTTTTGCTTGTAAACTTAGCTTTATTCATTTCCTGTTTAACTAGATTTTCAATTTTCTATATTCAGTGGCCATCCTTCCACCCCTCCCCCTCAAATAGAATAAATTGAATGTGCCCTTCAACTTCATTATTACCACGCTTAAACTGTGTGTGGAATTCACACATGGCTGTTTTTTGTTGACAACAACAGATTACGATAAAAATGCTAATTGTGGATTACAGATCAATGTCGGTGGTCCAGAATCTACCTTAAATTGTAGGTTCATTTGAAATCGTAGTCTGGAATCAAGTGAGTTTCTTGTCGCAAGGGTTTAGGGTAACAAGAGCGAGAGAGAGATAGAAGCGATTGATATTTCAGTAAAAAGTTTCAAAATTTCTTTAAATTTAATCCGAAGCCTAAAATTCAATTGTTTTTGAACTATAAATTATTTTAATTATCTTAGTATTCATTCTTCACTCATTTATAATTAATTTGCAAGAATTTTAGTTCATATTTGCTCTTAATGACATCACCATGTAAAACTGTAATAAACTGAATAAAGAGAAGTCATTAATTATGAACTTTCATGGAAGGCCTTTTTTTAATGAATGTAAAAGGCTTCTTTTCACATCTGCCAAGTGGTTACTAATACTGAAGAAACTTCGTGGCAATGTAAAAGGTTTATGTGTAACCTAACAAGGATTAGGATAAAAGAACACGTGCTTTTACTAATCTGTAATTACAAAAGCATCTAGCAAGTGATTTGAAGAAAACGACCAAATGAGGTAATAATAACTTCACCCAATTTCCTTTTTTCAGGTTTACAACAGAAATCTCTAGATAAATAGTCCTATACATTTAAAGAGAACAATTTTTGATAATAAATTTAGAACAGTCTCTCCCTTTTCTTAATAAATATTATAAGCCATAGATAAATTTAATGAACTTAAATGTTTTCAGTGCTGAATAGCTTATTTACGAGCAAATACAATAAACACAGATTCAAGAAGCCATTGTTAACCACTTATCCCAGGCGGTCGTTAAATTATAATGATGGACTTTATCGACGTGTTTACACTTCAGTATTGTTTATGAGCGCATTTATTTAATTATTTCTCATAAAAAGTTGTGAAATACACCGACGAAACAAAAGGTATATCGTGTCGTATCGTCCGTTAAAACTCATTTAAATAAATGAAGAAGGGTTACTTGCGGATAAGCACCCAGAAATTTTCTTCCGTTTTAATTCTTGGAGACAAGATTACAACTTTGTGAAATATTTCCGCACTTTATTCGAAAATTGTGTTGCTTAAACATTTAGATGATTTTTAAATATACATAATATCTACTATTAGTAAAGGGTGCTTGTATTTATTTAATTTCCGTTGTCAAAATTTTTATGATAGATAGTTCATTTAGATATTTGTGCCTACTAAGAAAGCTGAAATTATTAATGGGACGCCTCATACCCAACCATTGCAAATCGGGACATTCGTGAATTTTGTTATGCATTTGATCGAACTAATGAGCTTGCTATAGGTCGTATTATTCATCGATTTGGTACAAAGTTTTCACTACATTATCCATGCCAAATAATGCAGAAATGTTCGTACACCTGAAACCATCGCTGTAACCAAAAATGTAATCGAAGAACTGCAAATATCTAATCGTCGTTGTTCTCAGCAACTCAGTAGGCCTAGTGGTTTATACGAAATTGATTCTGTATAGAAAACATGAAAAAGAAAGAGTTTTTTCATTAGCGAACAGTAAGTGTCGCAGTTAATAGTTAGATGCATCATTACCAGTAACCCATTACTTCATTAATGAACAGAAAATTCATGTAATTAATACATCTGTTTTTAATTCTTAAAAAATTGGCCCATCTCATTACCTTTCCAAAAAGATGCAACTTGTTTATATAAGACAAAGGATGTAGAAATTTATACGTAGAAAACCTATCGAAGAATATTATAAAAATCTGCAATTTACTGAAACTAAACTTATACTTACACTAAAATACTTTCTATTGAATTCAAAAAGTATAACAATTAATGTTATTATGTTACAAAAGCTTTTGGAAATGCCTTCCGCTACATTCGATGTATGCCAAGTCTCTGCTTCTAATTCCATTGAAAGGTGGTATTTGCATCATTTTGGCAAAAAACAGATTCACTTTTATAATCTTTTTTTCTATAAAATGTGTATTGTTTATATAAAAAAGGATTACACTATGTTTAAGTTAAATACGTAAACTTTAAAAAAAATTTCTTTTTTCGATTTTTTTGCGTCAATTCTCTTGTACGCTCCTTTTTTTACAGAACCAAGAAAAAAATGGTATATAATCGGTGCAAATGATATCTCATCAGAGGATCGTCTTAAGCAAAAAAGGTATTTAAAGATACATACATTCATATACTAAGCACTGGACCACCACGGCGTATTTGATTGAAATTGGCATATTTGGCGCACTATTAGTGGTTCAATGCTTAAAAAAACCATTTCGAATAGAATGTTCAAAACTAGAAGATAATTGAATTTATAGTTTTTTTTTAAAATCATTTGCCCCAACTTTGAAAACATTATTTCGAGAAAAGCGCTTTGAAAGTTCATCATTTATGTATTTAATGCTCAAAGTAAACAGACGTGGTTTGCTTAAAAGTGGCCTATGTGGGTTACCATCCGCATGTGGAAGTTTGTGATACCATCTTCGGTGATCTACGATTCATCCGTCCACAGAATTTCGCACAGAAATATCACGTTCTCAATGTCGCATTCCAGAAGCCAAATGCAAAATTTTAATTTTCTCACGGAAAGTAATCCCGTATTCCTTGTGATATGATGATCAAAACATCACCCTCAAAATTGTAACTGAAGACAATCCTAATCGTCTTGCGAGTCCTCTCGGGCTCGTTTCAGGGTCTTGTCCGACGAAGGTGATTATTTATTGCTCGACATTGGCAGAATCTTCCGATATTTCAGATCGTAACTCCGTACTGATTGAAGTTACACTTTCGGTTTCTTTTAACCTTTGGAAAGTTCACGAAAATACTCCTTCCTCTTTTGGGACCGCTCTTTCGTTTCAGTCTACTTTACAACAAATGTTAATTACATCCGCTTATTCCTAAGAGTAAATTTGTCCAGTTTTTAATAATCTAGTACACCCGTAGTTATCGATTTGTTTTTCAACTATGATCGATATTTTTGCTGACTGACACTCTTCTATAGCAAAATTTCTATCAGGTAATAGAAACAGGGCGTCAGGATACTTGGGTGTGAACTTTGGCTAATATCGGTAATAAAAGAAAATTATTTTTTATAACTTTTTGTCTTAAACGTTTTGTTTATACAAAGAATTTGCTACATAAAGTGCAATAAAATAGGGATTTCGAAGGATGTGGTTTTTTTAATCCTTTCTCTATCCGGACATATTGCACCTTTGTGGAAATGTAATAAGATGAGCAATCTGATAAAAACAAAAAAGAGGTATATAACTGAAATGGGCAATGTAATAAAAATAAAAAAGAGGTGTATTACATAAATTTCGGAGAAAATTTTGGTAATTTTAAAACACGTTTATCGCTTTTGGAAGTGACTGTACCTACGATGGCAGAAGTGTGAGAGAGATCGACAATGTTAACAATTTTGGAAAGGTTATTGGAATACTAGTTTTCTTGCGGTTATTTGATGTCGCTGCGTTGGGTAGATGAAAAGATAAAAATAAAAGAGTGATGTGTATATCTTCAAAATTTTGAATTTCTGAATCACACTGTAACTCTCAAAATGGCTGAGATTGCCGTGAGGTCAGGTCTGTCCCATTACGTCTTACGGGAATTGAATTCAATGAATTTGTATAATTTGAAATTACCTAAACCATACAAATGTTAAAGGTAAAAATATTGAAAGAGTGCCAAGTAATTCGCAAATAATTGTTTCCAGAATTAATTCGTTGAGTATAATTATTAAATTTCTGTAGAATAAATCCTTATACCCTTTAACTTCTTTTAGGTGTTTCTGTTATTCCAATCGCCCGATTGTGGCAAAATTTTTAGAAATAAAATGCCTTCGATTTCCTAGCCAAAGCGCTGTTTTCTCTTCCTGCAGAACTGGTACGTACTACCGTCCTGATGGAACCCAAAACTGGTATATTATGCGCCGGTTACTAGTACTATTGTTCTGATTGATGACAAACCTGTTATATTATGAGGCGGTTACCATCGAAATCTGGTTTGAGTATATCCTTTGCGGCGAAAACCGTCGGATGTCAGGCAATATCTTGCTTCTTATAACACTACTCTACGAGATTTTGCCCCTGGACAATTAATAGTTGTTTTCGAAGTAACTTTTCCCGCTGAAACCGAATCCGGGCTCAGGATTGCTCTATCACGTCAGGTTTTTTTGAGATATTTTAACCTAAAAGTGCAAAAAACACTGTTTTTTACATATTCCAGGTTATGTTACACTGGGAATTTTTTCTTTTTAGAGAAAACCATGTGTGTTATAGCACAAGTCTTCTTCTTTCAAATGCCGTTGAGTTTGCTGAAATATCTTTTCTTTTCGCCGAGATATCGCATTTTGAATTGTTCGTGTTTGTGAATTTCTCGGTATACGAAAACTTTATGGTCACTTTTCAATACAATAATATTAAATAAATATAATAATAAGTTCAGGAAGATTTGTACTATAAGATCGGTTTTTTTAAACAGAAAAAAATCGCAGTGCTACATAACCTAAAAAATGTCAAAATGCAGTATTTTTTGCACTTTTAGATTAATATATGAGGTGATAGAACAATTCTGAGCCCGGATTCGGTTTCAGCGGGAAAAGTTACTTCGAAAACAACTATTAATTGTCCAGGGGCAAAATCTTGTAGAGTAGTTTTATAATAAGCAAGATATTGCTAGATTGATCGAATATTAGAAATTTCCTCTAGGTATGTATGTATATAAATGAAATCTGCGTAATGGTCTAAAACATGATTTTAAAAGTAAAGTAACTCATTTCACTTGCAACTTTTAAAACAAAAGCAATTAATCTTTTATAAGTGAAAATATTTTCAGTCACCACTTGAAAACTCCAGCTGTTCCGAATTTATGTTGGTATAAAAAGCACATCCTCTTTTACAACAAATGGCTTGTTAAAGTTTGGGAATAAAAGGAACATAACTTTGATATCATCACAGTCGAAGAATGCGCCCACATATCCTTCTCCTACCATTTGGGAAGAAAATGTGTTTATTCGCCTTGAAGAACTTCAAAAAAGAACGTACAAGGATTAGGAAAAGAAAACTTTCGGGTGAGAAAATCTTTGAAGTTTTTCGATTCTGTGTTTGTTTTCAAGTCTGAAATGGGACAATTGGTTGGGCTTGTTTCTTAGTACAAGATCTTATTTTCGGTTTCTTAAATACACAATTTACAAAGGTTGAAGTGGTTCTAGTTTACTTTTATTTCGATTTAAGGAAACTCTAAATGTAATGCGAAAAGGGGTTAAATGCCGCATGTTATAAGCTGTGAATGTTTTACGAATTATTTCCATTGTACTTGTTAAATTTTTACCGTATCGGAAATAAATAAAATATTTTCGAAAGAATTACGGCAAATATTTGGAAAAGGAATTTTAAACAAAATATTTTCGAAAGAATTACGGCAAATATTTGGAAAAGGCATTTAACAAATGAAGACGAATTGTTGTATTAAAATTTCTAAGTGTTCCAATACGTAAAATGAAGCTTTAAATTATTTTCTTCTGCTTCATTTTACGAAATATCCTACTTTGGCTGCCTAGCTAATTGCTTGGACGTCTTGCTCTTTTTTTTATTTTTTTTATAATGCTAAAGCACAGCCAAGCACAAGGAATTAAGGATGATGGAAATGAATTAGGAGGTTGAGTGAAGGAGGTGTCGATGTACGCCCCGTTTGAAAAATTTGGGCTCATTTGACGAGGGAAGAACAGAAGATAGTAAACTGTTCCACACTCATGTTTTTCTGCTTAGAAAAGATTGCCGAAATTTGACGGTACGGCCAAATTTGACCTGGAGAGTATAAAGATGGGAGCGACTTGTAGCTCTTGTATCGCACGTTTTCAGGTATGTACAAGGAATCAGGCTAGCCATTTCGTTAGAACAATATCCATGGAAATATCGATAGAAGAGTGAGAGACAACCGACATTCCGTCGATGAATCAGAGAGTCAAGGCAGTCAGAAATTGTAAAATCGCCAATAAGTTTGAACTTTATCTAATGCGGACAATGCGGTGTGTCCGGCCCCTGCCCAAACATGGGAATTATATTCAAGGCCTAATGTGGGACTTGTAGATCAGCGCTAAGTCAGTTGGAATGAAATATTCCTTGCATATCTGTAGAAAACCCAAGCATTTCATCGCAAACATATGATGAGACCAGCTAGGATTGCTGGATATCTCAATACTCAAGATGTCGACTGAAATAGGTTGGGGGTGAACTGGGCGTTTTTTAAGGGACATTAAACAGAATTGAGTGTTGGATTCATTAAACGGAACACGATTTTCTCTGCCACAAGCGAGGACCATAGAACTGTCGTTGTTTAACGATCTAAACATGCGTTCTCGATTGACTTCTGTAGAATTGCCACGTCAATTTATTACATAATCAAATCAAGGGTGCTGTCGTCGGCGAAACTGAGAGTAAGGGATAAAAGATCATTAATAAAATGAAGAATTAAGTTTGGTAAAAGAACTGAACCCTGAGGTACACCGGCATTTATTTCGTAGGAATCAGATGTAACTCCGTCAATTACTGCACAAATTGAACAGTCTGACAAATAACTCAATATCCATTTAACGAGGGTAGGGTGCAGACCAAATGTTTGAAGTTTGGCTAAAAGGGCAGCATACCAGACTCTATCAGAAGCCTTTGAAATATCAAGCAACGATTTTAGACTCACCAAAATTATGGATACAATTATGGATAACGGTCCGTTAGAGCCATTAGTAAGTCTTCGGTTGAACGGCTAGCGCAGAAACCGTACTGGCAATCGTTGATAAGATGGCTATTTTCTAGATATTTCATCAATTGAGCGTTGATGAGTCATTCAAAATCTTTAGATATGATCGAAGTTAGTGCAATTGGTCTGTAGTTAGAGGGGTTGCATGCCTCTCCTTTTTTAAGTATCGGCTGGACATGAGCAAGTTTCTATTCACTTGGAAACATTCCTGTTGAATATGACAGGTAAAAAGGTTTGCGCAGAGTTTTAGCCTAAGCAGAGGCGTAGCATTTTAAAACCGGAGGCGAGAAACCATCAGGCCCAATAGCTTGGGACACGTCGAGTTTCAAAAGTACCCTAAAAACTTTCCGAGTACGAAAGTGTAGCGGCTTTTGCCTACTAGTGCACTGTGATGGAGATGGAAGTAGGGATGAGCGATGTTTCAAAACATCGATACTGACATCGATATAATCAAATAATCAGCCCTATTTAACATTTACATTAATGACTTACAGCTTGCCTCACACAAAACTCTTATGCGACTCTACAACGATGCAAAAATATTGCGCACTTTTGCTGATGACAGCGACTGTACCTTCCACTGTTCGTGTTTCGATAATTTTCTTTCTCTGAATATACAAGTATGTACTAATGTACTAATAAATTCAAAAATATACGTCATAATTATTATATTTACGGTATCTTACTATCCAACCTTGACAGCACAAAAGACTTGAAGCTTTTTTCAATGGCCACATTTCGTTCCAGGTTAGTAAAGAAGCAATCCCGTCATATTGCCTCCCTATAAGGATAGGTTTACGCTTCTTTCCATGGACACGTTAGAGAAAAACGGCACTGCGATTCTGTACAATTCATTCCCAAGAGCTACTAAGCTGTTTCAATATTTTATTTCCTAACGCGGTCTTAGGAATTATGACTTTCCTTACTTCCCTTGCTGTCGCACTAATTGTGCTTCTAATGAATTCACTAATTCTCTGCTTTTTTTGAATGATCATTGGGATGCACTATGCTTAAACTCAAATGAAACAAAATTAGGTGACTACTAAAATTGCATAGCCAGCTAGTTTCATGTCACCTCTTTTTTCTGATATATCATTTTTTTATTTATTTATTTTATATATAAAAGGTAGGTTTTATTCTTCAATAATTGGCAACGATTACTAGTCTTCAATTTAAAAGGAATATTCAAAATATTGAATTAAGTACTAGTCAGTTGTTTTCTACCAACTTCTGAACATCGATCGTTGCTAAATGGAAGTGGCTGCGATGAAGGTGGCAGCAAAATTAGCAGAAAACAGGTTGGCCTTGTCCAATGAGTCAGTAAAAACATTCCCATTATAAATGAGTGGTGGTGTTGACGAACAGGTGAAATTGTTCTATGTGCGGATAGAGTTTAAATCTAATCAAGACATAATTAAATTCTGGATTAGTAGAAGAGAATTGGGGGAGATGGGAGAATGACACATCATTTCTCATATACAGGGTGTTTCAGATCAGACCTGCGATTCATAAATTTCAGTTTTTCATGGTATGCACATTACTCTTTTATTTTTATCTTTTGGTTTACCCAACACAGGGAAATAAAACACACGCTAAAAAAACTACTATCCCAATGGCCTTTCAAAAATTGTCAACAACGTTGATCTAACTCCTACCATTACAGGTACAGTCATTTGCAAAAGTGCAAAAAAATGGTTTCCGATTACCTGTCCCTGTTTAAGGCGTATTGCAGCCACCCTCTCCCGTATTTTCGTCGCTGTATTCCCAATTCGGCTAACTAAATCCTCCCTATTGTTAACTGGGCTTAAATAAACTTCATCCTTCATTGTTCTCCATAAAAAAAAAGTCCAGGGTAAGGTCTGAAGATCCAGCAGGCCAAAGAATCTGTGCACCTCGTCCAATCCAGCGGTTAGGAAATTTTTCACTTAGTATGACCTTCACAATGTTAGCCATATGCGCTGGTACTCCATCGTGTTGGAGAAACATTCCCCTAAGATAATCCGAAGGGTTCTCCTCTATTAGATCTGGCAGTGTATTGTCCAAAAAGTCCGGATAAATTTCACTATTAAGCACTTGCGGAAAAAGGAATGGTCCTTCCAAATGGTTGGCGATGATACCAGCCCAAACATTGACACTGAATCTCTACTGGAATGAGTTCACCTTTGCCCTGGTTATGGTTATGGAGGTTATGGAAGTTCGTGATATCGTTCCTGGTGAATTGACATTCATCTGCCCACATAATTCGATCCAGAAACGCTCTGTCGTCAATGTCGCGTTCCAGAAGCCAAGTGCTAAATTTCAGTTATCTCTCAGAATTTCCTTCCAGTAGTCCTTGAACTGGGTGATGATGATATTGACGTAATCCCACTCGATGAATAACCCTCCAAACCTTAGATGACGACACTCCTAATCGCCTTGCGAATCGTTTCGTGCTCGTCTCAGGTTCCTACCTAACGATGGTGATTATTTGATGCTCGACGTCGGGAGAAGTTTCCGTAGTTTCGGGTCGTGTTTCCATGTCGTGTGAAGTTACACTTCCTGTTTCTCTTAACCTTTGGAAAGTCCGTATAAACAACCCTCTTTGGGGCGCTCGCGGATTAGGGAATCTCCTTTGATATTCCAGTACAGCCGCTCTCTCTTTTCCGTCTACTGCAGCATAAATTTTATCATTTTTTAATAATTTTTGCTGAAAAACACCCGTATTTATTAATTTGTTTTTCAACTAAGATAGGTGTTCTTGCTGACAGACCCTTTTTTATATCACAATTTTCATCAGGTATGAGTAACAGAACGCCAGGATACAAGGATGTGAATTCTGGCTACCATAAGCTAATATTGGCAATAAAACAAAATTACACTAATATTTTTATAACTTTTTTGCAGCAACAATTAAAATTAATTATTTGCTAATCCAAAACAAACATTTTCGAACCTTTATCTTAAAAATTTTGTTTTTTTAAGAATTTCCTACCTGAAGTGCAATAAAATAATTAGGTACTCAGGAAGTTCTAAGGATGCGGTTTTTCTACTTTGCCATGATGCACCTTTTTGTAAAGGTAATAAGATTGGCAATCCAACAAAAATAAAAAAGAGGTGTACTAATTACATGCATTTCGGAGAAAATTTGGGAAAATGCTGAATTTTAGGTAATCGAAAACCATTTTGTTCACTTTTGTGACTGTACGTGGAGTGGTGGAAGTTAAATCAGTAGTGTTGAAATTTTTGGAATTTTTTGTTTGATGTGGCTGTGTTGGGTAAATCAAGAGATAAAAAGAAAAGAGTAATGTGCATACCATGAAAAACTGCACGTCCCCCCCCCCCCCCCCCGGCAGTAGTTCAACTCAAACTCCGTATTCATATTACTGGGGTTTTATAAAGGGAAAGAAGTAGGAAATTAAAACATGACTCCCACTCATCTTCCACCGAGCAACTAAGAAAAATCCTATACCTATATTAAACTGTCATTTAACTTGACTAAATTGGTTACGATGTAAACCCGGTCATACATAACATAAATACGGATCGAACTTAGGCCTTCCCCATTTTTGTGAAGCCGGTTAAAACTACCGGTTGCCCAAAACACCAGTATCGTTTACGTGGTGTCAGCTTGTGAATTTCTTTATAAAATTGACTCGATTTATGTTTTCAGTAATATCTACAAAACTGAAAAATCAAATCTTTGTTTTTTAGAAATGATATAAACGCGGAACAAAAGCAAGGTTCGACGTTGGTCTAAATTGCCTGGTTAAATAATTTTTTTAGTTTAGAATAAAATAAAGCTACGTTTCTGCATTTTCTTTACTTACTTAATCCGGACAAAGTGCAGCATGCACTTTCATGACCTATTCATTCTCTTTCGCATTGCCAATTAATCACATATCAGTTTAAGTTAAAGTGAACTTCCGGGATAAATTTAACCTTTGGGTAAAAGTCTGTTAAAGCAATATTAATACAAAAACGGAAAACCATTTGTGGAAAAATGTTGATCCACTCTTAATTACTGTAGGCAAAGAAACGGGTTGGTTATCCTATCCATAGAACCAACCATCGTGAGGTGATGAATAATTAATGTATATTCATTACTTTTTACATAACGAACCAGTTTCAAATTGTCATTATAGAAAGATCACTTTTAAATTTAAAAACAGCAATTATTACCAATGGATTTTTTCTTCTGATTGAATGGCGTCATTGTTGCTGTACTCGTAATCTATTCCCATTTTCTGGAACAATTCTGAATATTCAGAATTTATTGGTATTGTAATCATTTAAATTTCCCTTACTTTCTAACTACCCTTCGCAAATTGTTTTGGTGTGGAGTTTATTGTTTCGGATAGTTAAAGGGGGATTACTTGAACTGCAATTTAATTTAAACCTGAAATTTAATTTATAGTCACTCAAGCTTAACGCCCGCGGATTGTCACGTAATTATGTTATGTTAAGTAGTTTTAATAGATAAATACCTACAGGGGTACAGTTTATTAGAAAACCGTAATTCTCACCTGTAAATTTTTCCTTTAACTAAATTGAATTACAACACAATTTTGCTGTTAAAATATGTTACTAAGTGACGTAATTGGAAATTAAGAAGGTATTTGTATTTACACACGTTAACAGTCAGTAAATAGAAGTTTTACGTTCCATTATGATTTTCGCTTGTGACAAACATTCCAATAAAAACATCTGTGAAAGAAATCATTTTTATGAATTTTTATGAAAGGTGAGTGGACAAATTTATAAATTAAGGTCCAAGAACAAAATAAAGTTTATAGCCTTTATTCACTACACTGCTACTTTATTCTCTCTGTTTCCTTTAACCCATTGTGGGGCATCGGGCATCTACTAGACCCAATTTCTACCTGGTCCAGTTCTGCGCCACCGTCTCCAACTGTGGCGGTGATTTCTTATTCTGGGTATCTCTCTTCTCCACATATTGCTCGGTCGCCCAATTCGGGGTCTCCCTTGGGTCCCGTGCAGGGCTTAAGATTAATGTTGCTAAAATTAAACTTAAGACAATTTTTTAAATTAAACCGCATTTGTTTTATGTTTTACAAATAAAATTTTATTTTTAATACGTGCTGCGACATATGTTTCGCCTTTCTAGAGCATTATCAAGTAACTAAAACATCTAACTTCTAACCTGCAAAGCTGCACTTAGATTTTATTTTTAGGAATGTTAACTTTACAGTTTAATTTTTAATAGTGGGCCATTTCAATTAAAATCTATTTGATCATTTAGCAAAGATAAACCTTTATTTTTTTCCTTTAAAATTTCATAAATTTCGTATCGATCTAAAATATTTTTTTTTATATTGTGGATAAGTTTTAATTTATCTATTGAAGCCATGTGTCCTGTATCTATCAGGTATTTGCTTTATCCTAAGTTACCTTTATTGTTCTTTGCTGCTGAAACATGTTCTTTAAATCTAGTTTTCAACGACCTTGTTGTTTTCCCAATATAAGATGCCCGGAATCTACGCATTTTATACTGTACAACCTGACTTATCACTGTCTGGTATTGTCGGTTTTATTTTATTGTTCATTTATAATCGACCAATAGTTTTAGTTGTAAAAAATTCTGGCTCTACTTTATGTGTTTTTAGTATATATTTTACTTTTTTGGAAGTGTTTAATAGATATGGTACCCTTTTGCAATTTTTATCATTTTAAAGTTTGGTTGGATATATTAGTTCTTGCGCCAACTCTATATTTTTTTGATTTCGCAATTTACATACGAAGTCTTTCGTATATCCATTGTTCATTGCTATGTTATATATTATGTTTAATTCTTTTTTACAATTTATTTTACACATAGGTATATTAATTAATCTGTTTAATAAAAAATTAAAGGCCAATTTTTAACCGACTTCCCAAAAACAAAGAGGTTCTAAGTTCGACATGTATTTTTTTTTATATGTGACCGGGCATAACTTTGACCGATTTTGATGATTCTTTTTTTGTTGGGTAGAGTATGCTCACCGATTGGTACGATGTCAAAATAATTGTTGTTTGGGTGGTGGTGGGGGTGGGATGACTTTGTAACGCGTGGACCGATTTAGATGGTTCTTTTTTTGTTGTGCAGAGTATGATCCCCCATTGCTAGTAGGAGAAAAAAATTAGGCCTATGGATGGGAGAGGGGTAGTCTATCTTCGTAACGCGTGGACCGATTTGGATAATTATTTTTGTGTTCGGCAGAGTATAATCCCTGGTTGATACCACGAGAAATAAAATGTTGTGGGGTGGGGGGTGGGATGAAATCTAACATTGAAGCGCGTGAACCGATTTAGATGGTTCTTTTGCTGTTGTATGGAGTGTGATCTATCATTGCTAATAGGAGAATTATTTGGTCCTATGGTGGGGTGTAGGAGGGGGAGGGAAGTTTAACTTCGTAACGCGTGGATCGATTTCGATGATTGCTTTTCTGTTGGGTAGGTATGTTCCTTGATTGATACCACGAGAAAAAAATGTTAGCGGTATGGAGGTGGGGTAGGGGGTTGAACCTAACTTTTTAACGCGTGGACCGATTTGGATGGTTCTTTTTTCGTTGTATAGAGTAGAAGACACTAAAAAGTGAAAACTTAAATAGTTTTTTAAAAAAAAGTTGAACCGACTTCACAAAAAGCGCTAAAAAGCATAAAATAATTTTTAATTTTATATCTACTACGACATTTTGAAGTCGGTGGAAATTAAACAAATAAAATAACTACAGAACCACAATTGAAGATAATTTCAGCTCACGGGATCATAACAAAGGACGATTAAGTACTTTTGTTGAAATTGTTTGGTTTGTTTGATTTGCATCTACTTCTACTAAGCTTATGCTTTTTAGCGCTTTTTGTGAAGTCTGTCCAACTTTTTTTTAAAAAACTATTTTTTTAATATTGTTTGGATGGCGTGAGGAATTAAGAATCACAATGTCAGCATATGTAGTTTTTCTATGTATGCTAAATTCTAAAGTGTGATTTTGCTTACTTATTGTAATGTCTAAGAAATTTAATGTATCACCTGCACGCTCTACCGTAAATTTAATATTATTATCTAAGTTATTTAAAAAACTTACCAAAAACACTTAATTATCACAAGGTGCCCGTCCATATACAAAAAGTATCGTCAACATAATGGAACCAACACATAACCTTATTCACTATATCACAGTTTGAATTAAAAATATATTGTTCTAAACTATTCACGTAGAAGTCCGCCAGAAATGGTGATAAAGGGGACTCCATAGCTAAACCTTCTACCTGAATATAGAACTTGTGGTTGAAATAGTAATTATTTTGCTCTAAGCATGGCAAGGCTTTCAGTTTAACTAAGGGAATAGATGGGAATAAAACTCTGCACTACTTTTTATAGTGTACTTAGTTTGATAGTCTACTTACTTTGAGTTTGGAATCCAGGAGACAAAACGAAATTTATCTTGAAAAACAGGAAACAGAATAAGTGGATAAATTTTAATATCTTTGAAGTATAGTTATATATCGCATCAGTAAGGCATAAAACTCCGGATCTTGGAATGGAATGCGAAACTGTTCTGTTGTACGGCTGTATAACATGGAAAGCGACGTGTGAAATATCATCTAAGTTTATAACCTTTACCAACTGGTGCTTCCGAGGCACCTACACTATAACATCTATTGGCTACATCTATAACATCTATTGGCCGGATGTCATTACCAACGACGGTGTACACAGCCTTACAGGCCAAGACGGGATAGACACGTGTACAGGGCGAAAGTCACAGTAGATAGATCATACACAAAAGAACCAAATAACACCGCATAAGAGGCTCTAGATTGGAACTCGCACGGAACACAAGGAAGAAGCCCAATTGGACAACACTGGTCAATTCGATATATAATTTTCTTTACAAATTTTCCTCACAGGATGACGTGTAACTTAACTTATTATTCTTCACTGGTTAAATCTCAACTGATTCTCCAAGCTGCTCATGGCCTCCATATAGGGGGGTAAACAGGGCTAAGGAAGCAATAAGGAAGAGCCCCGGAACAGGAAAAGCCGAATACTGTGGTATGGACCACCGATTTATAAATCAGTCAGATTACTTTTGGAAAAAATATTGATTTATTGTTTATAAAAGAAACATACATACATATCATAAATATAGTTTTAAATTGAATGAATTGTACATATTTTCGAAAAGGTTTTTGTAATGCGATGATTATAATATTTTTTTTTGGGTTTTGTTTAAACTTTTCTTCGAAAACTGTCAATACTTCTATTAGAAGATTTTGGATTTTTGATGTCAATTCCCTATTACATTTGATAAACAGACCTATTACATATATCAAAGTAAAAACTGTGATTTTTATCATTATATCATCCAGGCTTATTTCAACACATTCAAGTTGTTATTATCAAATTGAAAATTTTCATCAAGTTATAAATATATTATAAGCACAAGTACAAAAATCACATTTTAAAAGTTCAGCAACTTTCATAGTTGGACATTCATAGACATATGACGCGAAAGCGGCAGATATTATTTTAATTTTTAATTTTTTATGTTTTCACTTTCAGCTGATTTTGATCCTCTTCTATACTTTACCATTCGCTTGCACATCGTACATCATTTGACCACGGTAGCCCAGTATAGCTTCTATCCACTTCGCATCCTTTCCAAAATTCTCTGTGTAAACCATTTGTTTCTCTTCGAACTTGTGCTTCCTTACTGGCCCACATACTCAGCTTCTTTACAGATAAACGTTTGCATAAATATTAAGTATTTCTCTCGCTGACACTTCAAACTATTTCTTTTTTAGGCCCTGGAATACATTTTCTACATTCTGAAGGTGTTCCTTGTCATTCCGTCCAGTAACAATTATATCGTGTAAATAATTGGAACAATGATTAATACCTGCAATCATCTGCTCTAACCTTATTTCTAAAATTGCTGCGCTGACGCGACTCCAAATGTTAATCGTTGTTATTGATATAATCCCACGGGAGTATATATGATCATAATTTAGTTAACTGTATCATCAAATTTTTTTGACATTGAATTTTGTAAAAGAGTTTTTCTACTCTTGGAATCGGATGTTGATCAACGACTAATTGAGAATTTATGGATGCCTTGAAATCTCCGCAAATACAGATTCTGCTATCCCTAAATAATACCATAGGTGACGCTTTCTGGCTGAAACTATAATCGGTTACCAAATCAGCGATTGTTTTGCTTAGAAAAGATTGCTGAAATTTTTCAGCGCGACCAAATTTGACCCTTAGAGTATAGGGGTAGGAGTGGTTTGAAGCTCTTCTATCGCACGTTGTACTAGAAAGAATTAGGCTAGCAATTTCTTTAGAACATTGGCCGAAGAAATAGCGATAGAAGTGTGAAGTAGTAGTAGTAGCAGAGTGAAGAAGGCGATAGCAGAGTAAAAGACAATCGACATTCCGTTGATGGTTCAGAGAGTTACCTCCCCGGGATCCGTGCCTATCTATTGAAGTCAACGACAAATTCATGTTGTAATTCGTGCAGCGAAGAGGGACTGGTCTAATGACACGAAAAAAGTTCAGCGACGACAAAAGTTCTGGTGAGTCGACATATAATGTAAAGCAAATAAGACAGGCATAGTCCAACACAGACCGAACGAAAGCGCAAAAAAGAGGTTTGCTGATAAAGAGATTTTTAAACTCTTCGGAACATCTATTAAATAACCCCAAGGAAGCATTGGCCTTATTAACGATGGAACTTGCGAGAGCAAAGAAAGGTAAATACCAAAAACAACACCAAGTCAGTTGTCACTAACAGAATAGATAGAAGTACACTTACCAACGTTCAGTGGCATACATACACCAAGAATTAAAATACTGAAGATCTGAGTTCAATACAGAACAAACATAAAAGTCAGAAGCTACACGAAGAATATTAGCATAATCAGCATAACAAAAAACTTTCGAATTCACCAATATGGAACACATGTCATTTTTTGCAATTATGTATATTCCTGAAAGTAAAAGGTATGAGAAGGGAACAAGGAACCAAAAAGTTATTTTTACTTACCTGTACAGTGTGATTTCCTGAAAGCTAATATAGAAATGGTGCTGCAAAAGATTTTTATTTAATTACAGATTAATAAGGAAATGACTGATTACTTACCTGGTAAAGAGAAGAAGTGGTTTCGTATCCCCCCGTCCAAGGAATAAATTGTAAATATGAACCCTAGGCTCTAGTTGCGCTGGCCAAGATGACACCTCGAAGTGCCTGCATCCACACCCATTTTTGTTACTCACGAGTACTAGTATGCTAGCGGCTTCAGGATATACTGGATTATGATGTTGATTTTCACCTGCTGAAAGCAACGCACGTCAACTACGAAAATAAAATACTGAAAGTATAGTACTCACCAATGTGCATTATAGTACTTACCGTCATGGATTAACCTTAGACTACGTCTAGTAGTAGTTTTCATCATGCTGCATCATGCATCGAAGATTTCCTAAGAAGAAAATGTTAAATAACTGTTTATGAAGAAGGTATGAAATTAATTTACTTAGTCACGTTCCCTGGATCTCTCGAATGGCGGATTGGATTCTGCAAGTATAGATAGTTTTAGCATAAATTAATTTCAGTAGCATAGCTAGGTTGAATATTTATTTAATTTTAGAAATATCAAAATAAATAAGTTCTAAGATTTAGCTAAAGTGAGTAGAAGTTAAATGAAGTTTAAAGCTAATATTTGGTTAGTTTAATGAAAGAAAATCATAAAATAGCATTAGGCTTAGATTATTTGCATTTTGGGGAAAATTATAAAATTCAATTTAAATTTATTAAAAAAAAGGTAGAATGATATAATTAGGGCAACAATTGTTAACATCAATAACATCAATCGAAAACAAAGAACGTATATACATGAAACTAGTTTTAAATTTTGAAAATTAGCGAAAGGAAGAAATACATAATGAATTCGTTTAGGAAATTTATCTATGTTAATCTATTCGAATTAAGTAAAGAAAGAATTAATTAAGAACGGAAGAAAAATTTAATGAAGTACTTAAATTTCGAAAAATATTTACCTTAAAATATGATGTCAAGCCAAAAAGGGTCAGCGCAAGCAATTTTTCGTTTAACCTGAAATGAAATGAATAATTAGAAATTGTCACTTACAAACTAATTTTAATAGTAATTAGAATGATTTTGAAGTATTTACCTGTCCTGGGCTTCCTCACAACACTTCAAAAACACAAAAAAAGGCGACCACTTAACCTTGAAATAAATTGACCGGATTTACATGCGAAACCTTATTTCTCGAAAGTAAACGAATGACTTATAGGGCTGTTCGTAACCCAAAGTTTAAGGTAGTTCATAGTTACAAGGACGAAACGATGAAATAAAAATACTTCCAAGCACGTGAAACCGAATATCAACTTCCGACAAAAACGAAGATTTAGTGGATTTCCTGTGGAATTTTTCCAACTATACCAAGATGATCTAAAATTGATCTTTATCTTTTTTATAACAAAATATCGAATTTAATTTTATTAAATTTATGAAACTTCCCCGTATTGGAAGAATATCCCCGGAAAAGGTCATAATAGCGGTGATTAAGTTATAAAACCACCTACTTTGGTAGGTGAAGCGAGCAGTCCGGTGACAGATTTTGGCCAGAGAAAAGAGTGCAAGTGAAGTCAGTGGAATATAAGAATGTTAAAAGGTCCAGTAGAAAATAGGAAAAGTTACTGAAAGAAAAGAAAAGTTAAAGCTGAGAGAATAAGTGTGGAAACGTCGAAAGAAGGGATTAAGGACAGTTGAAGCTAAGCAGTTTTTTATCAGTGAAGATTTCTAGTTTTGTTTTCTTGTTCTTTTCTTTTGTTTTTGAATATCTTTCTGTTTGCTCTGCGCGAACCTATTATGGTAATTTAGTTGTCGCCCGAAAAGTTATTTTGTAAATAGTAAATTAAATTAAAGTCAAAATTAGTTAAAATTTATTGGATTTACGCATTATTTATTGAATTTTCGAATTATTTATTGAATTTATTTACTTATTATAAATATACGTATAAGTTTTGTTGAAACTTTTGTTATGCATAATTTTGCTCCAGCCACATTCGAGTTCGCGGACTCTAAAACCGCGTGGCGCCCGACAAAACAATTCTACCTAACCCTTCCTCCACTAGTTAGCATAATTTATATGCTTAAAGGAAGCATATAACACATTAATAAAAAGAAGTGGGCCCAAATTACTACTCTGGGGTATACAAGAAATGTTTGATAGTTCACTATAAACATAAACGCGTTACAGAACATGCTGTGTTCGGTCAGAAAGTTTTGTTATGGAAAGTTGTAAAACGAGGAATCTGTGATCAAAGGCCTTACCAAAATCAATGTAAACACATTCAGCTTCTTAATTTCAGACCAATTGGAATATAAGAGAGACTGGTCACAACAAGAGCGGAAGTCAAAAGCTATTTGTCGAGAAAACAGCTCCGAAGAAAATGGTAAAGTGGTTTGCAGCAATCAAACACCACAAAGCCTTCTACGATCAATACAGGTGGACCGTCACTTTAGACGAACTTGGACTAAGAAATAAAACGACCGCAGAGATCCGAGTCGCTCTGGGTCCTTTTATCCTTTGTGGGGCATAGGGCGTCAAGTAAATAGAGTATATAGTAAATAAGATAATCTTCATCACTCCGACTTTGACAAAATCGTTGAGAATACCAGTTTGAATATGCAACACAATTCTGCAAGAGACTGAACAAGAAAACACACTCCAGAAAAGTCTCCTGATGCTAGGTGGCCGCCAAAATTATCAGATTATAAAATATACATTCAGTTTATAGAATGAATAAAACGGCTTTATTGAATTCGAATTACAAACATAAATTCGGTGGTCTGAAGAGGAACCTTAAATATGACAGAGAGTCGAAATAATTGCGAGGTCTTCAATTCTTAACTTAATTTTTGAAATCTGAAAACTAAAATAATAGAATACCCAGTTCTGTGCTTTAATCAAAATCATGAGATAAATTTTCAAGTAATAATTTAAATTTCCAAAGGCAAGTAATTTCATATAAATAGAATATAGTTCTGTCGAAAATTAATTATTCTTCATTTGAATGAGAAAGTTTATAATCCACATGAATGTTCTTTATTTTCATGAAAATAAACAAACAAATTTTTTTTAAATAATTAAAATAAATTTCTTTATTTTAAATGAATTTTCTTAATGGGACTAAATTCTTCGGTTGTGGGGACCATGAAGCTACTACTCAGCCCTAACATACCTTAAATAACACTTCTATTTATCACATAAGGATAAGATTCAGGTAAAGATTCAAGCCTCTGCAAGTCGGGTTCATAAAACTTTGTCCTGAACTCTTTATGACTTCAATCTGACAATCTTATTTTTTCTTTCCGTCCTTTTGTACGCTGTAGACCACAACAGCTATTCGAGAGTATATGCAATGTAACGAGAAGCTAAAGCTATCTATAGTAACGTGATTCTAAGCACACCGAATAACCAAAGTTAAATCCACATAACTAATATTGCATGGTTAACAGTGCTTCAACCTTAGATAAAATGATAAACAGGATAGGCCATTACGTATATGAATCGTGTACGTGAGACCAGCCACTTTGCTCGTTGAAAAGGTAAAGACGGGGAAGGAAACGAAGTTCACTAAGTTGAACTGTCAACTTTTAATTTCGGTGATTTCTGTTAAAGCGTTTATCAGAAAAGTTTTTTTTGAATTTATTAAAAAGTTATAAGTGAATTAGTAGTTTTGTGTTACTAAATAGACAAAGAACAATTTAAATAGTGGTTTAAAAAACTCTGTGAGCAGTTAAAGTGCTCAAATTAAGTTAATTTCGCAATGAATTGTGCAATTTTGTGCTGTGATAATAATCGCTGCAATTCGCGAGGATTATCATTTTTCAGGCAAGTTTTAGTTAATAAGTAACTTCTTATGACTGTTTATTGTCTATATCTATTCACAAAAGTGTAAATACTGGAAAGGAAATGGTAATTTTACGAAGTTTTTATTACCATTTCCAGTTTGTTTACGTTCGGATATTTTCATTTGTCAACTGTTAAATGGCGGTGCTTCTTAATTTAAATTTGTTTCGAACGCCTCCACAGAAATTCTACAATTTTACTACTTCCATGATGCACTCACACATGAAAAGGCCTTTCCACTACTTAAAGAAATATGCCGAAGTTTTCTCAGCTTATGGCACTTCCTTCTTAATTATATATTCTAAGGCTTCAACTATTTCACAGTCTCGATGCAAAAGCAGTCTTAAATAATTATATTAATTAGTTTACTAAAATCATTTGTCCTTTCTCACGTTAATATCCTTCCCTTTCAACAATCAGAAGCAAAGGGTGATAGAAAATTGAGTTTAGTTGCTGCCACTAATCTTTCCTAAACGGATAACAAATTATGGTTTTCAATTCGAGTCAGTTAAAATGATTAAGAAAGTTAGCAAGTGTTAAACAAAGTTTCTGATAGTAAAATTAAGTCTCTTGTATGCAAATGACAAATGAAATCAAAACTGAATAAAGTTAAGAAGAGGAATATATTGGAAGTTGTTGTAAAAGATTTGGTAATTGATTGATTGGACAGCCATACGAGGTCGCATCACATAAATCCGGTAGAATAAGATCTGATATTGTATTGAGCTTTCATTCTATCGGTAGATGTTTTCAAGTCCTTTTTCCATGGTTATATACTACTATACATGGTTATATAGTTTCCGGAGATCCCAGGTTCAAATCCCATAGATGGTGACCCATGGTTGTTTACTGCTAACAACATATTACGATTCAATGCTATTGGGGGTAGCAAAGTAATATCCGTGGTTCAAAATTCACTTTAGTTTGTAGGTCCACTTTTTACCAGTCACTAAAATATAATTCATTACTACTAAACATTACTAGTCCATGCAAATATTCGGGAAAAGGGGCTCATCAAAGATTTTGGGTAGGCAGAAATTTTTTTTTTTTTGGATCTGGTGGGTAAAAACTTCAGTTTTCGGGGTCTCAATCCCACGCATTCTAGCGCAATATTGAAAAAATTTAGCAAACAGTTTTTGGCGATATCGCGGTAACCGTGAGTCTTACATAAATTTTATACAGAGCTTTTCTGTATTAAATTAATTTGTTTACAACTTTTGTTAATAAAGTGTTCACGTTATAACGTTACGTTATAAGATTTTATTAATCTTAATTGAAGGAACATAATCATCGAGGGTTATAATGTTTTTATTTAATTTAATTAAAACGAACTAGAGCTTTTTAAATGGATTTGTTTAGATTTGTTTGTTTATTTATTTGTTACACATCTTGCAACTAACTTTTCACCCATTTCTAATTGTTGTACCGATTTTAAATTTTTCAGACTTCTTCATTCCCTGCTTTCTTGAAGGTCTCCGCATCTTCCGTTGGATACTAGATCGTGAGACTGGTTCCCCCTGAGGTTTCGTCCCCATATGTCTGCATCTGAAACACTCTCCACTTGGATGTGTCTTTGATATACCGATTTCAGTTTCGCAATTTTTTTATTAAGATATCCTTGCCGCAGGTTTACCAGAGACAAAGATCATAATTCTTTTGATGTCTTTAACAACATCCATGCGTTCCACCCTCAAGTTAGCTTCTTTCCAAAGTTTGCTCAGCTTTTTGATGGTTCCACATATCTAGACCTTGGATTGCTCATTAACACAACTCAGTTCTATCCGACCATCCTCCAAGGTCACTGAAATCATCCCTATATCCCCAGAGCTCTCAGGAAAGGAGGCTAAAGCCTACAATAAAGCCTCCTTAAAAGTCCCCAGTTGAGCCAGCTCTACCTCCCCCCCCCCCATCACTACTCGCGACAATGAACCCCCGATCATTCGCAGCCGCCAGGGAGAAGGTCGGCCGTCCAGCCTAAATAGCCACCGCAGAACCTTCTGAGGGCAATTTTTCCACTGCTGTCTGTTAGTTTCTGCTATCCCCTCCAGCTCTGCTTCTACAGAAGTGCCTGGATTTTCTGGTTTTTTCTTTCCAAATTTACTCATCAGTATTTCCATGATTTGGGGGGGGGGGGAAATAATAGGTACAGCTGGGCAGGGATCCTCCCAAACCAACCCTACTCGACTAGAAGAATAGGATATTGAGCTGCTCCTGACGCGACACCGTTCGCGACCTAATTACCCCTGGGTCCTGTAGAGAATCAAACCACTGCAAACTTCCTTGGCATCTTCTACAACATTGAAGGGGGATTTTTCAAGAGGTTATCTTCTCCCATATTAGTAACTTAGCTACGTTCTAGGATGCATTGCCCGCTTGGAGGTGTAACTAACACTTGAGAATGTACAAATAAGTTTGTCGATCGTAGCTATCCATTATAAAATCCAAAATCTAAGCAAGAAAACAAATCATCCATTATGTCAAATAAACTATACTAATGTTCGTTGATGTGGAGTATAGTTGCAGGTTTTTCGAATCTTCAGGTAGTTTAGATGTATACAAAATACAGAAAGCAAACATGATTTGGGGTAAATTGTTTGGTATTTATGGAGTTTAAACCCCTCACCTCCGATTTTCATTGTTACATGTTGGGCGCGGAAAGCATATTTTCACATAGTTTTCGTTTTGAAAAATGGAACAATTGAAACGATGTATCGTCAATATTTTGCGAATATCCAGTGCTGGAGAAAAAAAGGGATGTTATATACCGCTCTAAAGACGGAAGGCCAGTTAACCGGTGTCATCTACTCCAGGTACAAAAGTGTTCCTCTAATATTTTTTAAAAGGCAAATTATGTTTCATATTTTCGTTGCACATACAACTGTAAGGGAAGATACATATGTACACCAAAATTATAATTTGGTTACAGAATATTTGAGGAAACTTTTTGTACATAGAGAAGTAAATATCAACAATTGATTGATTTTCCCTCTATAGAACCGTATGTACCATTCATTTTGTCCCGTTAAAATAAAGAATCAAGGAAGGAGGCTGTTGAAAAGTTTATCCAAATTTTTAACAACCGGGGAAGGAGACTGGGGTCTCAACCCTCTCAACCACTGGATATTCCCAAAATATTGATTATACATCGTTCCAATTTTTCGAAGCTTAAAAACCAACATGTTCATAATAATCACCTCTACAACTTTACTAAAACTTCAAAGAAATCGGCGGTAAGGTGGCTAAACTCCACATTTACCAATTTTTTCATTCATCCATTCATCAAAATCCATCGAGCCTCTTATTCTGTGGGACCCAAAAACCCTACCCTATCTACAACATTACTAAAACTTCAAAGAAATCGGCGGTAAAGTGGCTAAACTCCACATTTACCAATTTTTTCATTCATCCATTCATCAAAATCCATCGAGCCTCTTACGCTGTGGGACCCAAAAACCCTACCTTCCTGTGATCGTACAGTCAGGTGAAAAGTATTAAAAGGACAATTTCACATACTCCAATACACCAAAATATACATTTAAGCAATAATATTTCAGTTATATACCTCACAGTAAGTCATGAGACATTTAAAACTCAAGCTAGGTTCAATGACCAAAACAGAATTTACGTAACAACCTTCACTATTCAATCGCTACTGTTAACCTTGACTGGCAATATTCGTATTCGTGTTCCAACACTATTAGCCTGGAAGATTTACATGGAATTTCGTCTTAAGAAATGCTGTGATTGTCAAAGAGTCGAAGGTTCAAGCAAAATGGGTCAAACATGAGTTCTGTTTTACACTTCAATAGCATGAAATCAAAAGAGTGTTACCTGAGCACCGTGCCTATTTAAAGGCAGTTAAAGTGATCTTATGAATTTAGACCGTAACCAAAAATCAATTGTTTCAGTTATCTTAATTCGTTTTAATGTTAGAAAGGTAATTACTTTTCAATCGGTTTCGGGCGTAAAATATTTTTATTAGTTAATCAACCGCATTCTTGCTTATTACCGCGATGCTTGATTTGGAAAGGTTTCGGGTTCATGGTTTTAGTCAAAGTCGAGTCATATCGTCGCGTAAGTGCAGTACTGCCGAACTGAAATTCTGCAAGTTCTACAGGACGAAGAAAGTTTAGTTTTAAATTCCTATAAAGCAAAATGCAAACAAATTTCTCACTACGTTAAATTGATTTGATCTAATATTGATCAATGGACTAGCACTTAATTTCAGTTCACAAAAAAGATATTATTAAAATTGTAATTTTAAGTAGCGATATCTATATTAATCCCGTGAAACTATTTTACAAAGAAAAATTATATAAAATATTTTATCAGTGTGATTTTTGGATGTTATTCGATTATATACTAAAAATGTTCAAAATATGTGTGAAAAACTATGCATATATTTGTGGAGTATAGGCTTTAAACATATTCTTGTTACTAATTCAAATTCACTTCAATAATAGGTCGAAAATAAGTAATTTCCGATTTTTCAAAAAAGATATATTATTGCGATAAGAACTATCATTGTCGAAAAAGTGCAAAACCATCATTTTTGTAATCCTTCTTTGCTGTGGAATGCTTGCAGTCAGTCAATATTAGTGATGTCATACATGACTTTTTTAAATTTCCTGTCAGAAATTAAACATAATGTAAATTTTGTACCGGTCTCGTTGCAAGTAAAATGTTTCAGATGGAAGAGGTTTCAGCGACATTATAGATGCAGTCGTCTTCATAATCTTTAATGTTTTCGGATTTTTTTTGGAAAAATTCCTTGATAACGGCATGATACTCATCGGTTGATTTACCAAAGATGTTCCCAGCTAATATGGCGCTTTTTGAATTTTTCTTATCATCCCTTTGAAGTTTGATAACCCAAAATGTGAAACTGTTCAGCAAAATTTCTGCGTCTTGCGTTTTACCAATGCTAAAGTCTTTCGCAATCTCGTAAATCCTACGTTTTCGTGCAGCCTTTAGACACAAATTATTTCTTTATCAAAGTTGCAAATTCTGAGCTATCAGCTAAACCACTTAACCCTATTAAGTAGTGCAGCTTAGTTCTACCAACTTTAGACGACATTCGTCGTGTTGGAACTTGGAAGGGTAATCAAGAATGATGTTACTTCGTGGACACTGAGGGCCATAAACAATGCTGAGCAGTTAGGTGGCAAGTGGCATTGAGACTCTGGATTCTCGTGAGTCTGGTGGTTTCATTGCTTTTGGGTGTGAGTCTTCATCTGTTGGTCACCGGGATTTGAATAATTCTGGTGACAGTGATAGTTCGTCAGTTCAACCACCTTCAGAGAATATGCTCTCGGTGAAGCCTCGACGTCGTAGACGCCACCGTCAAAATTTTGAGAATAATTGCTCTCTTCACGCTTCTCAAATTGCTGCTGCTGATGGTTTACCTTCCCCTGCTTCTCCATGACAGCGGCCTGTCAGCTCTCAATCTAAATTTACCCAACAACCCAAACAACAACAATTTATGTAACGTGTAACTAAATGAAATGATCTTCTTTTTGGAAAATCTCGCATGCACTAATAAAAATAGGTAATTGCAAAATTTTTAATGGTTTGTGAATTATAAATATAAAATTAAAATTGTTTGAAACTTTTAATTTTTAGAGGAAGAATATCATAATATTTGCGAAAAAGAGGGCTCATCTTCTGAAGCTATACGACGACAAATCATTCCACCATTTAATGATTCCGATGAAGGTATTGGTTCAGGTTTCTTAAGAATTTTGATTTTTTATTAAACAGTTTATTGACAGAAATATCAAGGGAGAAATCATTGCCTGGGACATCACGCCATATTGATGAAAAAGAAGGCTCATCTTATGAAGCTATGAGTCTAAGTAGTTCTTAAAGACGAAGAATCATTTTAACACTTAGCGATTCCGATGAAGGTATTGGTTTAGGTTTTTTAATAATTTTCATTTTTTTATCACACAGTCTATTTTATAGAAATATCCAGGGAGAAATCATTGCCTGGTACATCACGACAGGCTGTTATTGAGGAAACCTCAAATGACGTTTCCTTAAATAATTTATGACACAAAGGTAAAAGATATATGAGAGATCTCTGGCAATAATGTAATAAAGCTACTTTTTCAGTCACTTGTCACTTCTTCTTTTAAAAGAAATAATATTTTCAGTGCTAGACATTAAAGATATTGTTGTTAAACAGTACGTTTTATTAAAAAAGATGTCGGAGAAAGTATTTCAACACCCTCTAGAAGAAAGCATAGACACAACGTTTCCCATTTCTGAAGAAGAAGTGCTAACTAAAGTGTAACGCATTTATAACGTATTTTGTACACGTTACAATATCTAGTTTAAAATGCATTTTCAATGCGTTACTGAAAATGCGTTTCAGCTCCGGACTATAGAAAGTACCGCATTATTTAACGTACATATGTATATAAAATGGTTACTGTCTCGCGTTTCATGTGTTACCGTAACGCATTTATAATGCATTTTAAATGCGTTCATGGTTTGCTGGGTACTTCTTCAACTAGTGGGCGTACGAGCTCTCATATTGTGTCATCGCTTAGAGAGCAGATTTGCTTCCAAAATGACATTTTATTGACACAGTCTTTTTACTGGATATTGTTTGTGTGGTAAGCCATAACGAACAAAAATAAATAAAATTATAACATTGTTGAAGAAATCACTAGAAAATAAATAAACGAAATATTAACGTAGGTTTTAGAACCATAAGAAACATGAATAGTTTATTACCTAGTATTAAAGACACAACAGAGAAAATAAATTAAAACGGGGTTTATTGCCTGACAACTACAACAAAAATATTTAATCGTCATTTCTTACGATCCCGGAAGCTGAAAAGTTCAGGTAGTATTATGTATTATTTTCAATTGTGGTTATGTAGTTGTTTTATTTGTTTAATTTGCACCGACTTCAAAATGTCGTAATAGATATAAAATTAAAAATTATTTTATGCTTTTTAGTGCTTTTTGTGAAGTCGGTTCAACTTTTTTTTAAAAAACTATTTTATTTTACACGTTTTAGTGTCTTCTACTCTATACAACGAAGAAAGAACCATCCAAATCGGTCCACGCGTTAAAAGTTAGTTTTATTCCCCTACCTCACCCCCATTCCACTAAACTTTTTTTCTCATGGTATCAATCAAGGAACATACTCTACCGAACAGAAAAGGAATCATCGAAATCGGTTCACGCGTTACGAAGTTACTACCCCTCCCCCTCCCCCACCACCACCATAGGACTAAATTATTCTCCTATTAGCAATTGGGGATCACACTCTATACAACAGCAAAAGAAGCATCCAAATCGATCCACGCGGTTCAAAGTTAGGTTCACCCCCCTTCTCCCACCCCCCACCTCAGCAACATTTGTTTTCTCAAAGTATCAACCAAGGATCATATTCTACACAATAGAAAAAGAATTATCCAAATCGGTCGACGCGTTACAAAGTCAGACTACCCCCCCCCCCCCCCCTACCCACACCTTTCACCCTAGGACCAAATTATTCTCTTATTAGCAATGGGGGATCATACTCTATACAACAGAAAAAGAACCATCGAAATCGGACCACGCGTTACAAAGTTAGGTGCCACCCCTACCCCCCAACCCCAACCCCTCAAAATTTTTTTCACCTGGTATCAATAACGGAACATACTCTACCCAACAGAAAAAGAATTATCCCAATTGGTCGA
The DNA here is from genome assembly GCA_964036015.1 of Leptarthrus brevirostris. Classification (NCBI taxonomy): domain Eukaryota; kingdom Metazoa; phylum Arthropoda; class Insecta; order Diptera; family Asilidae; genus Leptarthrus; species Leptarthrus brevirostris. The sequence goes on from OZ038371.1 coordinate 143,563,432, forward strand.
CGCGCTACGAAGTTATGCCCGGTCAGACATAAAAAAAATAAAAAAATACGCGTCGAACTTAGAACCTCTTTGTTTTTGGGAAGTCGGTTAAAAACGCGAAACGTTGCTAAAGTGACAATTGAAGTTTTATTTTTTATTTATTTATTTTTTTATTTTTTATATACCTAATAAGGTTGGTTATATGAATAATCTGTAAAATATTAGAAATACTAACGAAGATTTTTCTTAAATAAATTGAAACTAAAGCAAAGTGAAACTAAAACTACTTCCAAAAGTTCCTCATACCTTTTTCAAAGTAAACGGTTCAATATACCTATTTATTTGACAGTTTAAAAATCAAGGTAATATATTTTGCAAAAACGTTATCGTTATCGTTATCCTTCTACATGAATGAGGTTGATGACAAAATCAACCTAATATGATGTCAGTCCAGATAAATTGCGGATCTTCTTAGCAGTAGCTCCGGCTCCAGAGCAATTTAAAAATATGGGTTGATATGAAATGCGGCGACATAAATCTACTTTATTGCTACAGCTATTTGCTATAATTCACACAACAATTATTATTATCTTATATTTATGTACGACATTAGTTAATTGACAGGTTTGATATCAATCAATCACATTGCAGCATTTCAATTAACTGAGGCCTTTCAGGGAACGGTAAAGTTCGCTGTTGCAGCTACGATCGCGAGCGCGACGTGACGGCTATGATATATGCGTTCTCACTTGACTTTGTAAAGATCAGGTGACTTTTTCTCGAAAATTAATTACACCACGTTAGAGGTAACGCCTTGTAACATGACAAAAGAAATAATTAAACCGGCGGAGTGCTGCGCCATTGAATGACTTATTTGGAAACATTATTCTGGACAACAGAAATTGATTGATCTTTTTAAGGGACGATTTTTTTATAGCGAGAAAAAAATCATAAAATTTTAAATTTACTTTTGTTCCTTCCAAAAACAAATCGAAAAATGCACAAAAAAAAAATTACGTCCACATATGTGGCCGCTGAGCGTTATTGCTAACTTACGATCTTTCATTATTGCTGTTTTTGCAATGAATAAACTAAATAATTAAATATTTTAATTATATAATTAATCAATTTCTCATCTTCATCGCAGCATCAGTTCATAAACATAATTAATTACATGTTTTATAAACTGAGCAAAGGCGACGGAGCAATTGGTTGAGCGGCACGGCGACCATGCCATGGTTCCCGGGTTCGAGACCCACTCCCCGTGGGTTTTTAAAACGGAAAACAGAGTGGCATTTTTTTCATTTCTTTAACTGTTGTTTTCCTTAGGAACCTTATGACCAGGTAAGCCATTATTTACCATCAAATTTTCATTTTTTATCACTAGAAATTATTACAATTAAAAAAAACTAAACGTACACATATGTAGGTCAATGTACCTGAAAAGGACTTAAGCTTTTTCTTGTTTTTTATGTATTCAGGTTAAATTTTTAACCCTAGAAATAATTGTATTCAAAATTGTGGTAAATTCTTTTCAGTTAAATACTTTAAGTGCTACTATTAAAGGGGGGGGGGGGGGAGGGATAAGATAGCCAAGGTTCTGGCTGTCTTAACCATAGCGCCGGATTTAAAATTTTCGTACTCTAGGTTTTTATAATGAACGGTGGCCTAATTTTTCTCCTTTTGTTGTTAAATCAGTGGTGAATCTAGTATTTTTTCATAACGGGGGGAGGGTTGAATTTCTACATCGAAACTTAAAAGACTTCATGTGCGGATCTGGCTTTTTGTTGAGCGGAAGGAGGGGGGGGGTGGTTAAAATTTTTGTCAGATTTACCCCTGATCCTTTGAAAATCGTGTGCGTGAAATTGGATAAAATGTTAATTGAATATCCATCATATTCTACATACAAAGCAAAGATGGTGATAATAGGAAAGGTGCTGGCCGTCCAAACCACTTACCACATACCTACAAAGTGTAAATACACCTATATTTGTAATGCACTTTATTTAACATAAACCATTATTAACCGCTGTAAATTTTGAATGTTTTGCATTACTCTTTTTCACCTGCTTAATTTAAATTTATTAATTGACAAAGACGAAAGAAGTTCTACCGTGGGCTTATGGAGGCGAAGTTCAAGTTTTAGGGTTCCGTACCAACAAAGAATCTTTAAGTTATTTTCTGCCGTCCGTGCATCTGTCTGTATGTCACATCCCTTTTATCCTCTCTTTTATAAACTTATTAAGATTAAATTTGGTATACGAACGTTACCAAAAAGAGATTCGATGAAATTTTTAAGTTCAAATGTTGCTCCTGATGAAAAATTTATACCTTCAATATATTGAATAAAATATTTTCACCGATGACATATTTTCCGAACAATTCTTAAGAGAAAAATTACGGTCGTCATCTTTATGTTCGGGACGGAGATTGAACCATTAAAATTTTGCTGAAACCATAATGAAGTGATCAAAAATGCGATAAGTCTTGTTCAAACCTATAATTTTTAATAAGAAGACTAATAACCGAAAGAGTTTCAAGTAAGGAAAAAACAATCTCTTTTTGTGGCGCCCCCTCTATGGTAATGCCCTAGATCTGTTATAAATCCATCACTAACGATTAGTATGCGCTTTGTTATAAATCCATCAGTAACGATTAGTATGCGTTGTAAATGTTGAAGCTTTATGTTTGGAATCAGGGTCGTTTTTATTTTCAGTGACATAAAAATTCTATGCTCGTGACTCCTATGGTTGCGACTTTAAGCTCAAATCCGTTCAGTCTATATATAAGACATTATAGTGTCTAGATAGTGTTACTAGACCTAAAGTAAAAGCTAGTGATGCCAACGTCAAATAATAAAATTTACAGATTATCTACGCAAGTAAAGAGCGAGCCATGGTAGTGACAAAAAAAAACTATCACAACTTTTACAGCACTTATTTATAAACAAAATAACGCGCAACACTTTTCAAAAAATTAAGAAGGTCTGCAGTAACACCCAAAAAGTTGATAATTCGTGAAAATATACCTATAAACCAGCTACTTTTAGCGTGGAAAATAAATCACGACACAATGACACAAATCTCACACTCTATGTTAATTCTATTTATACGGTTTTTAAAGAATAGAGTGGTATCTTTAATCTTGCATAACTACTTTTAGCACTTTATTCCAAATGAGGATTTTACCTGCCTGAAAACCTTTTTGGCTGAAAATAAGAATGACCCATTACCCTTTTTTACCTGCTTAATTTTAATTTTTTACTTGACGAAGACGAAAGAAGTTTATCTGTGGGCTTATGTAGGAGAACTTTGGGTCTTAGAGTTCCGTAGCAACAAAGGATCTTTATAGTTCTTGTCTGTCCGTTCTTTCGTCTGTCTGAAAGTAACAGCTCTCCTATCATCTTATTTAGAAACCTATTAAGATAAAATTTAGTATACAAAAGACTGCACCGACGCAGTGTCCGCCTACTAATTCCAGGGTCCCAAGCTCAAATACCACCGGCAGCAACCCATGGTTGTCTAACACCTAGAATAAGTTTAAGGGGTATCATCCTTTACAATCCCCTTAACTGAAATTTCCGCAGTAAGCCTGCTTTAAGTACTTAGTACAAATTTACTATTAAATATTAGAAATACTAACGAAGATTTTTCTTAAATAAATTGAAACTAAAGCAAAGTGAAACTAAAACTACTTCCAAAAGTTCCTCATACCTTTTTCAAAGTAAACGGTTCAATATACCTATTTATTTGACAGTTTAAAAATCAAGGTAATATATTTTGCAAAAACGTTATCGTTATCGTTATCCTTCTACATGAATGAGGTTGATGACAAAATCAACCTAATATGATGTCAGTCCAGATAAATTGCGGATCTTCTTAGCAGTAGCTCCGGCTCCAGAGCAATTTAAAAATATGGGTTGATATGAAATGCGGCGACATAAATCTACTTTATTGCTACAGCTATTTGCTATAATTCACACAACAATTATTATTATCTTATATTTATGTACGACATTAGTTAATTGACAGGTTTGATATCAATCAATCACATTGCAGCATTTCAATTAACTGAGGCCTTTCAGGGAACGGTAAAGTTCGCTGTTGCAGCTACGATCGCGAGCGCGACGTGACGGCTATGATATATGCGTTCTCACTTGACTTTGTAAAGATCAGGTGACTTTTTCTCGAAAATTAATTACACCACGTTAGAGGTAACGCCTTGTAACATGACAAAAGAAATAATTAAACCGGCGGAGTGCTGCGCCATTGAATGACTTATTTGGAAACATTATTCTGGACAACAGAAATTGATTGATCTTTTTAAGGGACGATTTTTTTATAGCGAGAAAAAAATCATAAAATTTTAAATTTACTTTTGTTCCTTCCAAAAACAAATCGAAAAATGCACAAAAAAAAAATTACGTCCACATATGTGGCCGCTGAGCGTTATTGCTAACTTACGATCTTTCATTATTGCTGTTTTTGCAATGAATAAACTAAATAATTAAATATTTTAATTATATAATTAATCAATTTCTCATCTTCATCGCAGCATCAGTTCATAAACATAATTAATTACATGTTTTATAAACTGAGCAAAGGCGACGGAGCAATTGGTTGAGCGGCACGGCGACCATGCCATGGTTCCCGGGTTCGAGACCCACTCCCCGTGGGTTTTTAAAACGGAAAACAGAGTGGCATTTTTTTCATTTCTTTAACTGTTGTTTTCCTTAGGAACCTTATGACCAGGTAAGCCATTATTTACCATCAAATTTTCATTTTTTATCACTAGAAATTATTACAATTAAAAAAAACTAAACGTACACATATGTAGGTCAATGTACCTGAAAAGGACTTAAGCTTTTTCTTGTTTTTTATGTATTCAGGTTAAATTTTTAACCCTAGAAATAATTGTATTCAAAATTGTGGTAAATTCTTTTCAGTTAAATACTTTAAGTGCTACTATTAAAGGGGGGGGGGGGGGAGGGATAAGATAGCCAAGGTTCTGGCTGTCTTAACCATAGCGCCGGATTTAAAATTTTCGTACTCTAGGTTTTTATAATGAACGGTGGCCTAATTTTTCTCCTTTTGTTGTTAAATCAGTGGTGAATCTAGTATTTTTTCATAACGGGGGGAGGGTTGAATTTCTACATCGAAACTTAAAAGACTTCATGTGCGGATCTGGCTTTTTGTTGAGCGGAAGGAGGGGGGGGGTGGTTAAAATTTTTGTCAGATTTACCCCTGATCCTTTGAAAATCGTGTGCGTGAAATTGGATAAAATGTTAATTGAATATCCATCATATTCTACATACAAAGCAAAGATGGTGATAATAGGAAAGGTGCTGGCCGTCCAAACCACTTACCACATACCTACAAAGTGTAAATACACCTATATTTGTAATGCACTTTATTTAACATAAACCATTATTAACCGCTGTAAATTTTGAATGTTTTGCATTACTCTTTTTCACCTGCTTAATTTAAATTTATTAATTGACAAAGACGAAAGAAGTTCTACCGTGGGCTTATGGAGGCGAAGTTCAAGTTTTAGGGTTCCGTACCAACAAAGAATCTTTAAGTTATTTTCTGCCGTCCGTGCATCTGTCTGTATGTCACATCCCTTTTATCCTCTCTTTTATAAACTTATTAAGATTAAATTTGGTATACGAACGTTACCAAAAAGAGATTCGATGAAATTTTTAAGTTCAAATGTTGCTCCTGATGAAAAATTTATACCTTCAATATATTGAATAAAATATTTTCACCGATGACATATTTTCCGAACAATTCTTAAGAGAAAAATTACGGTCGTCATCTTTATGTTCGGGACGGAGATTGAACCATTAAAATTTTGCTGAAACCATAATGAAGTGATCAAAAATGCGATAAGTCTTGTTCAAACCTATAATTTTTAATAAGAAGACTAATAACCGAAAGAGTTTCAAGTAAGGAAAAAACAATCTCTTTTTGTGGCGCCCCCTCTATGGTAATGCCCTAGATCTGTTATAAATCCATCACTAACGATTAGTATGCGCTTTGTTATAAATCCATCAGTAACGATTAGTATGCGTTGTAAATGTTGAAGCTTTATGTTTGGAATCAGGGTCGTTTTTATTTTCAGTGACATAAAAATTCTATGCTCGTGACTCCTATGGTTGCGACTTTAAGCTCAAATCCGTTCAGTCTATATATAAGACATTATAGTGTCTAGATAGTGTTACTAGACCTAAAGTAAAAGCTAGTGATGCCAACGTCAAATAATAAAATTTACAGATTATCTACGCAAGTAAAGAGCGAGCCATGGTAGTGACAAAAAAAAACTATCACAACTTTTACAGCACTTATTTATAAACAAAATAACGCGCAACACTTTTCAAAAAATTAAGAAGGTCTGCAGTAACACCCAAAAAGTTGATAATTCGTGAAAATATACCTATAAACCAGCTACTTTTAGCGTGGAAAATAAATCACGACACAATGACACAAATCTCACACTCTATGTTAATTCTATTTATACGGTTTTTAAAGAATAGAGTGGTATCTTTAATCTTGCATAACTACTTTTAGCACTTTATTCCAAATGAGGATTTTACCTGCCTGAAAACCTTTTTGGCTGAAAATAAGAATGACCCATTACCCTTTTTTACCTGCTTAATTTTAATTTTTTACTTGACGAAGACGAAAGAAGTTTATCTGTGGGCTTATGTAGGAGAACTTTGGGTCTTAGAGTTCCGTAGCAACAAAGGATCTTTATAGTTCTTGTCTGTCCGTTCTTTCGTCTGTCTGAAAGTAACAGCTCTCCTATCATCTTATTTAGAAACCTATTAAGATAAAATTTAGTATACAAAAGACTGCACCGACGCAGTGTCCGCCTACTAATTCCAGGGTCCCAAGCTCAAATACCACCGGCAGCAACCCATGGTTGTCTAACACCTAGAATAAGTTTAAGGGGTATCATCCTTTACAATCCCCTTAACTGAAATTTCCGCAGTAAGCCTGCTTTAAGTACTTAGTACAAATTTACTATTACTAAAAGTGTTAATTAACTATGTCCGCGCCTTGCATGCTCCTTTAAAAACTTTTGACATAGAACGTGTATTCGACATTGCAAGGCACAAACTTTTCGGTAATGATGTTTCAATTAGGTTGTCCATAACTTTAGCAGTTGAATAAAATGTAAGCAACGGAAGTAAGTATGAAACTAAGGGGATATTGCGCAGGATACAAATTGTACAAATTGAAAAGTCAAACACATTAATGGATGTCTACTACATAATTTAAGCGATGCGACCAATGGTGCATTTCTAGTTGATACTTATTTCAGGAAGTACTATGTATGTCTAAGAGACTGAATTTTTAAGGTGGACTCACACTTGAGACTACTCCCAGATATATGTAAGTGTCTAAAATCTCTGACATAATTACCCGAGTAGAACTTGGCCCTAAAATTCTCTAGAATTTTCAGATACTAATTTACAGAAATGTCAGAATATTAGTAATAAGTGTTTAGACTTGACACAAACTGTCTCGGGACTTTTTGAAATTTTATTTCATATTTAAGATAAATCTGGGCTTCCAAATAAAAAGGTCGAAGCCGCAGTAGTTATCCTAAATTTATTAAACCTAAGAAAGCGTTATATTTGGGGAAGATTCGGATAGCCTGGAGAGCAGAATTTTCAACGTTCCGACAGTTGCTATCAGAACTAGTAGTAGTAGTAGTGGATAATCCTGGGTTCTTTTTGTAGTAGGTAACAAAAAGTAAAAGAAACTATAAATATATCCTCACCACTACCCCCCTATAGAACCTTGAAATTTTTTTACGATGAAATTAACCAGCCTTACATTTGAACGTATAATTTCTACAGTCTCAGTGTTATAGACGTTATTAATACATCAGTTGACAGCGAGCAAGTTTTTGCAAAACACGTTGCCGCCGGACCTTTAAAGGACTATAATACCTGGCATTACTACGTATGGAAATGATTTAGTGCGGGTGTCGGCATTTGAAAATGTTATACTTAATCTAAAAATCAAAACAGCACTTGTTAAACTCGAGCAACGTAAGAAATATAAGAATTTCTTAACACGATCATATGTTATACTTAATTTTGCAAATACTAAAAGACGAAAAGTTAATATAGTCCAATATTATTTTATTATGAAGTTTGTTATGAATATTATAAATCTTTATGATAGTCTCAAATAAGGTTCATAGGTCCTGGGCACGCCTTAAGTTAAACTATCGTAAATTAGTACAGAAAGCTTACTTCTAATACCCTAACATAAAACACTTTTAGGGATCCTTCATGGCAGCATCGTTGTGTATTATTGTTCAGTCAATGGATAATCGGAAAATATGTGGATACTGATGGAACAACACCACAAAAATTCAAGACTTTATCTTTTATCTATTGGAAACTTTAGATATCGGACATGATAAACAGGGAAGTATATACACATCCATATTTTTATCTGTGTTTATTTAACTTTTATTTCTAGTATTATTGTATTTAAGTCCTTCTGACATCATAATGGCTGTCTGTGGCTCTTTTCAGATATCTCTGCTTATAGATACAAAAAAAAATTCACCGATAGTTTCCTCTCTATTTAATAGACACCTAAGCTTTCCAAACTCGGTTTTTTTAATTTTACTTTATGTCATGTGGTTTTCTAACAACTTTAGGTAGGTTCATGATCAATTATTTAAATGCCTACAACCAGGTGATTGTTTATAGAAACGTTTAAAGATCTGGACGAAACTTAAGCAAAAGGCACATAGTAAGATTTTAAATAAACTACGGTAATAAATAAATAGTGTTTAACGGTTTTCTGCTTTAAATAAAATTTGCCTTACTGAAACATTCTTCGCAACAATTTGAAACAATTTCACAAAATATAATTAAATTCAGTCAAAAATTATTTTATTGGCAATAAAAGCGGCCCTTCGTTCATACAATTATAATAAATTATGATAATAAACGTCTTTTCAGAAAGCATGCAAGTTATACCTCGAATAACCTCAACTAGATTATTATTTCAAAATTTAAATTCAGCATTTCCAGAAATCTTGCATCTCATTGGCAAATAATTCATCCACTTTAGCTTTAAGTACCTCAGATTAAATCAGGAACCTTATTCCCAATTCGTATTTCTTAAACTTATTTAAATTCAGGCTCATTAGATGCCCCCAGCACTGTAAAATATACATTAGGCTTCTTATTTACATTTTAATAAGACTAAATATTCAGGATACTTTTGAATTTAAGTAAGTAAAGACAATGTGACTTCTTCCCTTTTTGAATGTATTGATTCTAACTTTTACTTTGTTTGTCATGTCGAATTGAAAACAATTCCAAGAATATTTTGTATTTTTTTTTTTACTTGAAATGACTGAAAATTTAAAAAATAAACGCTACATTTTTATATGTTGCTGCAAAACGACTAACAATAAATTTGTTAGGAGAACTCCGGGTACGCATATAATAGGATACTGTAGATTTATTTCAAAAATTTTCATAAACTTTTCCTGCTAAGGTGTTCGTTATGATTTTCATTGAAAGTAATAATTTATCGCTGCATTTAATGGTCTTTAAAAGCCAATATTTTTGAAAGCCAATATCTTTGAAAGTCAATACCTCGCAACTGAAGGGTAAAACTCAAAAGGTTCTAAAACGAAAAACACGTTGAGTACATTATTCATTCTATGGGAGGGGTATCCAAAAAAATTATTTAAAAATCTCATCAATTCTGCGTTCGTATGTCAAATTTCATTTTAATAGGTATTATATTAATGAGGGGATGGGAGGGCGGACCGACAAACCGAAGCAATAAGTTGCAAAGGATTGCAATGAAAACGCAAAGCGCGTACATTAAAATATTTCTTTTATGAACGAAAGACATTTATATACCTATGCCTAATATATTTTTGATTTTTTTTTATAATCCTTATTTTATTTAAAGTTCGTCATAATATGACCCCTATTTAGAGAAATTATTTAGCTAACTTCTAATAAAATAACATAATTAATAGAATAGAGAAGCTAAGGGTTTATTCTGAACTGATTCTTTAAATAATTTCTTGAAATATTAAAGTCAATAACATAAAGTTGTAATTAAATCAACGCGATATTGTAAAAATAGGACGAATAAAATTATAGTTATATTGAAGGTTTTCAAAAGCTAAGAATTAAAATATCCCATCAATCAATCAATTTATTTATTTACAAAAATTTCTCAAAGGCTGACTACTTACAAAAGAAGCAAAGGCAAAAAATTAAAAATTAAAAGAAAGCAAATAAGTAAATATATTAAGGAATATTTTCTTTTACACAATGTTTAGAAATGAAAATCAACTTTATAAAATTATGCATCAAAGCAACGAGACATTGATGTGATAGGCTCCAGTAAACTATAATTAGTGCAGTGTTTATGTATTAAAAAAAACAATTTCTCACGGAGCGAAGTGGAACTGAGATAAATAAGGATATCAAGGCAGGTAAATCAATAGTAGTAGATTTGCTTCGTCGAGCTTCAAGAGAATCAAGTTTGAAAAGATTGAGTCTACTTGTGGGATGTGGAAGTCCACGAAGAGTAAATCGAACAAACCTACGCTGGACTATCTCAACGCGATTAACGTGAACATTGTAAAATGGTGACCAAACACAGCAAGCATTCTCAAGAATTAGACGAACAACGAACAATAAAGGAGCCGTGTAATATAAGGGTCACCAAACACCTTAGTCCACCTTTTAACAAAACCCAGCGTAGAATTAGCCTTAGTAACAATCGCGTCAATATGGTCATCGAAGGTAAAACGGCTATCCAACCAGACTCCCTAGTCAATGGTGTTTACAAGTCTCGTCAATGCACAACCATATATAATATTGGTAAAGTCCAGTTGAATTCTTTACCGACAAAAAGACATAGTTGTACATTTACTAATATCAAGAGGAAAGAAGGAGCAAGAAGGATACATCGTTGATGTAAATAATAAACAAGAGTGGACCAAGCTGGCTGCCTTGAGGTACACCAAAGGAATTGTTTATAATATTGGAAAGAGAACCACGAAACGATACTCTCTGAGTGAGATTCGACACACGAAAAGTTATCACCCAAGCTATTAATGTGTTGCATGATTGCATCGTCATCGATTAAACGATCTTTCATTGCCAACGAAGTCAGTGGAAATAACGTCAAGTGAGTAAAATTCTTAAAACTGATATCACAGTAATTATCACAAAAAGCACTCTTAAGAAAGTCGCTAAAAAGATTTGAAATAGTCAAAGGACCAGTGCTATTTAGAATTTACAAATCTCCAAAACGGTTTAGGATCGTTACGTAAAATTGCCTTCATCTTCTCAACATAAGTATTGTAGGGGGATTCAAGACGTAAGGAATACTGGTTATGTAAATTAGAATAAATATTAAAATTGATCTCGCTCCTTGACAAGCACAACTGCTTCCAAGCTTTACTTTTGAAATTGCTTAGTGAAAAATAGTTTTTAAAGAAAAGTTGAACCAACTTCACAAAAAGCGCTAAAAAGGATAAAATAATTTTTATTTTATATCTATAACAACATGCAAATTATACAAAAAAAAAATTTAATCGCCTTTCCTTATGATCCCGTGAGCTGAAATATTCAGGTAGTTTTATATTCTATCATAAATTGTGGTTGGGTAGTTATTTTGTTTGTTTAATTTGCACCGACTAGGTTCAACTTTTTAAAAAAAAAAACTATTTTATTTTTCACTTTTAAGTGTCTTCATATATACGACTCGAAGAATGTTGCTCATAAGAATAAACAATTTCAAAACGTTGCAAAGGTAGTGCACTTAAAGATTAAGAAGAAACACAATTCTCCAAATTCAGCGACATATTACAGAATTAGTCACAGTCACCCTTTTATACCCTCACCTTAGATACAAAATTCCTACCTAGTGCGCCGCCGAACTCTATGCAGCAATAAAAAGAATCCTCATAGTCAGAAAATCATCGAAGTCTCTCAAGGTACAACATTGTTACCATTTATCAAAGAGGAAACGTATTCTGTACAAGAGAATCAAAATAATCAAAATCGGTATATGTATGCCTTACGAAGCTAGGTGTCGCCTCTCCCCCAACTTGCACCACAAGTCACAATTTTTGTCAGAATACAAATAGATACTTTTTGTACTTAGAATCATCTACATCAGTCCATGCGTTACAAAATTAGACTACCCCTCCCCCATCCCAAACGTAGGTCAGAATACTTCCTCATAGCAGCAATGGGAGATCATACTGTATACAACAAAAAGGAATCATCCAAATAGGAATATACATTAAAAAGTTGGGTAACGCCTCCCTCGAACATCATCTCACCCCATAAATTTTTGTTGTAGGACTAGTGGGGCAACATATTCTACACGTCAAGTTACGAAGTTAACATATCCCTCTGACCACCATCACTTTAGAGCAAAATTTATCCTCATATTGGCAATGGCAAGAATCATCCAAATCGCTGTTCGCGTTACGAAGTTGAGATTCACCCCTCCCCCACTACAACTCCACCGTGTGAAATTGTGTCACGGTACCAATTGGGGAACATACTCAATATATCAGCCACCCCACCGTAGGGCCATATTTTTCCATTATTAGCAATGCGATAGCAACAAAAAAAAGAATACAACATAAAGAACAACAACAAAAAATCATCCAAATCGGTCCACGCATTACAAAGTTAGGTTTCATCACCACGTCCCAATCCCATAAAAACAAATACATGTCGAACTTATAACCTTTATTTTTTTTTGGGAAGTCGATTAAAGAATACAAGTAATTTTGGAATTGAGGCAGGAGGCAGGTGAAAAGGATCAATTAGAGTAAGACACAAACAAGACTTAAGGGACTTGTTATGCATCGATTGTTGAATTTTTTGGAGAATCTCTTCACGAAACCTAGTAGCAGTAGTAATAATTATAGTGTTGGATTTATTCATGATATAATGGATATGGTCATGGTATGAAGCGCGTAAATCTGTGGCTTTGTCAAGTTTAGATAATTATAATCCGCCAATAGAGTAATTGAAATTGAATGACTTTTTCCGAGAAAACGGCATAAGAGTGCCGTCAATATTAAAGAAATGGCGATTGTTAGAAAGCACTTTTGTTATGTTGACATCAAAATTTAAAAGGGCAATCGTCGTCACAAGAGATCGTACGAAATATTTTAGCGTCATCAGCATAACATACTCTTTTCAAATATGTGAGAACAGTAATTAATAAATAGCAGCGGTAACAAATGGCTCCCCTAAGGAACCCCTGCCGAGTTATATATTTTATTCTGATGGCGCCATTAAATACTACACGCCAAGCGCGTTGAGTCAAATAAGAACATACCTATCCATAAAAAGAAGAAAGGAGAAGATACCCAACCATCACGAAAAGAGCAGGGAATCCGAAAATGTAGTCATCCCGCCTATGAGACCAGATGCCAGGAGTATAATAATATGAAATTCCCAATAAATTAGTCACTGTAGATTTACCCTTCACAAAAACGTGCTGAAAAGGACTTTGTAAACAATTGCAATGCAGTTATAGGAGCGCTTTGAATATGATAGTAATGAGGCTAAGATTAGCAAAGTGTCTGTAATTAGAGAGAACACATTGATTACCTTCCTTGTGCAGAGTTATAATAAACGAAAGTTTCTTGAGCTGAGAAAAAACGCCACAATTCATAGAGAAATTAAATAAATCATAGAAAAAGGTAATACAGATAGGGAACAACACTTTAGTAAGCAAGAAGGTACACCATCGGGAATACTGGTAAAACTATCAGCCAAATTGGTGATGTGTTTTCATACTGCAGCATCGCCAATTAAAAGATCTGTAAACTCAAGAGTATTCCGTGGAAGTTTCGTCAAATTAATAAAATTCTTAACGCTTGTATCGCAAGAATTTATTTACAAACTCGAGATTCGTCACATTTGCTTCACAGTGTTCAAATCGTTAATAGCTAATACGGTACTCTGTATTTGTTAAATGATGAAAATAGATTAGCAACAGCTATCGAGTCCCTACTGAAAGCGTCAATCATGGAAGACGGGACCATGCACAACATATGTTTCTAAGTATGTACCTATTTACGCATTTTAACCTACTATTCTTCATTTTCTGAACAAAAACAGTTCTTTATACGGTTCACTTCGTTTATAATATTAATATTGCAAAGCCCTTTCGCAGTCGATTAAGTACAGTTCCAGTTCTTAAAACTGGTCTTAAGGCGACGTACGCTTGGTCTACAGTCCAGATAAATTAAAGTATACTTTTTTTCTTTTCAGTACATTTATAAAAGCGTTGTTTTTAGTTTCTTAAACTACAAGTTAAATTGCGGTGCCTCCCGAATCAACTAAGAAGGGCCGCACCCAAGCTAAGATAAACAATTTACGCAAACACGAATTTTTTTTAGGCAGAAGAAGGAGTACTCTACGGCCATGGAATTGCTGATTAAGGAGAGGTATATGGTTAAAGATCATTTTTGAAGCTGGTAGATAATTTCGTAAAACGAATATAGAAAACAATAACCTGATGCTTATATGATAAAAACATGTGAGCAATATATGGAAGGAGGGGGGGGGGGTATCTAACTTTATAAGGCGTAGACCGTTGGGGTGGTGGAGGAGTAGAGACTAATTTTGTATTGGGTGAACCAATTTGAATGACACGGTTATTATTGAAGAGAGTATCTTGTTCCATTTGTATTATACAGAAGCTGTGGTTTAGGGAAAGGCTGGGAGTAGGGTAGGTACTTGTCTTCGTAATGTATAGACCGATTTTGATGATTCCATTTTGCTGTATAGAATACGTTCCCTTATTGGTAAACGTAAAAAATATTGCACCCAGATTGACAACGGGAAGAGAACGGCGCAGTCCCTTTTCTTTGTTAAATAGGAGAAATTACCAAATACCAAGAGTAGTCGTGGCAAAAACTTAAGCAATAACTGTAGGGGAAATGTTACGTCAGCAAATTTTCCCCCATTTCAGGAGTACGTGAACACGTTTGGCTAAAAATATCATAATGCATTTACCCAAAACTAAGTACGTGAACAGACCTATTCTCTTGGCATCCAACTGGTGAACTCCCAGCAGAGGAATCTTATGTTTGCCTGCGCCAGGGCATTAGCACACTATGTTAAGTTGGTCGCCGTCTCCTCTTCTTCCAGTCTGCAGGTGTCATGTTCAGATATATATTTATATATATATATATATATATATATATATATATATATATATATATATATAGATTATCATGGCCAGTGCTGTCAATCATATCAGGTTTACCGCATTCAAATATCTCTTTTGGTAGCACCATCGATCAGTTTTAAAGTCATCTTGGCGTATTTGCAAGAGGGCATGTCGCTCTACTGTCTCATATCCGCCCCACTCCTCTGCCTAAGCCAATGAAGGCTTTCCGGCCATGGAAACTTGAGGCCGAACCCTGTTTTGGCAGATCATCTGCCTTCTCGTTTCCGATGAATGCTGTCTGCTCTCTCATCCATGCGGGTGTTAATTCATTCTTAGAGGCGCATAGTTTAAGAACACACTACAATGTGAGACAATTGTTGATATCAGTCTGTGACATACAACTGATTTTGGAGCGCTAAGACGATTTTCTTGTCCACTACATGGATTTTCACAAGGCAGTTCAGTACATATATCAATTCCAACATCTCCGCTTGGTACACTAAGATATACCTTTCCAGCGCTTAATGATGGCAGCGGTATTGTTCTTCTGATTATATACCTGCGCTAGATGATAGAGCAATTCGCGATCTATCCCTTTAGATGATGACGCAACCGGCAAGTTCTCGGGTAGAGATCCTTTAGGGCTATGCTTTTCGTGATACCTTTCGAATACCCTCAATTTACTTATTCGATTTTCATTTTAAATTTCTTTACCGCATGCGTTATGAAGTCCAGAATTCCTGTGCCCAAGAATGGTACCAAACCTGTTACGGTATATTTTTGCTGTGCTTGTGTGTGGTGTGAAAATCACATGCGATACCGCAAATGCTTATTTGTGAACCGTGCATAATAGTTTTTAGGCTTTCGGTCACCAGACAACTGAGACATAGAGATGATACATCTTACCACTTTAGTGTAGATATAGTATGCTGACGTTAATTTTGGGCCACATGATCTAACACACTGAATATCCTTTCAATCACTACTAAAAAATATGCTTAAATGATATCAACGGGCATTTCTGAGAGATTATTTAAAATAGCAATATCTCTTTATGTGCAACAATCCACCAAGACGAATGCTAACTTGACTAGACTACGATGGCAATGTTTGAAAATTAGCTTCATTAGATAGAAACCTATTATAAAAATATATTGCGGCGATATTTAAAAGATGGACTAATATGTTTATTTGAAACAACGAGATTCTGTTTTACGGGTTTACCTACTCCAAGATTTCTTTGTTCCCATTTTTTATAATAATTTAAATAAAAGGTTAAAGTATCAATACCTATTCGAGTGAGTTTCGTTAATTCAGAACTATATGCTCCTTTGGAAATGTTCAATGTTGAGCGCGTTGTTTTTCAGTACACTATTTTTGGGTCAAAATTCTGCATTTTGAGTTATTCAATAAAACTATTATATACACACGTAGCCGCAAAAAATAGTTTTTTTTTCTTTTTAATTCTTTACAAAACGTCTTTATTGGCAGTAATGACATTCTGAGATGGTAATAATAATCTGTTACATCCGAATAAACCTACCCCAGTACTGCAATTTGTTTCTGACGCAAAAAATAGTTTTTTTTTTCTTTTTAATTCTTTACAAAACGTCTTTATTGGCAGTAATGACATTCTGAGATGGTAATAATAATCTGTTACATCCGAATAAACCTACCCCAGTACTGCAATTTGTTTCTGACTTTATTATTATTTAAATAACCAGTTATTTTCTTTTAAATAAAACACTGCATTCAAAATAAAGTATACCTACTGTTTATTAATATAGAACTTTACAGTATGGGATTTCAAGTGCGACTAGTTATGATATAGAGCTTGAACTAAATTACTAGCTCTGAGAGAGAGTTTGTTATACTAAACTGAAACTGTAATTGCTTTGTTGTGTTTCCTATTATAATATAAATGTGAGCTAATTTCGGTATTATCATTTCTACTTGTTGTTAGTCAAATAAGCATTTATCGCTGCACCAGTCTCCTTAAGTAAAGACATATTTTAAATATTTTGTGGCTATCAATCGCGTATTGAATGTGAAGCAGGGGAGTATATGAAAGATTTTCTGAATAACTCACCTCAGGGTTTGGCCTTACTTCACTGATTACCAGTATATATTTCCCCATTTAGTAGTTGATATAATATAAAGAGGGATTACAAGCTTGGGTTTATGATCTCCGCATTACACTGGTACAGACTCCAAACCCTTTTATCCACATCAAATCATCGCACGTAACCGGAAATAGGTCATGAAATAAATGCTCGTATCAAACAACCTAAAATGTAGTCCCAAATCAATTATTGAACAAAAATTGAGACACCTTTTGGGAAAACCCGTCCAAAGAGAACTTGACCTTTTCGCCCGAATTGTAAAGTGCCCTTTTTTGATTATTGAGTCTTCGCTTTTTGAATAATCTTTTGAGGCAAGTGGGACTATCCTTTATCTGCATAAAGTGTTTCTTTTTTCCTATGATATTCAAATTTATTTAAATGCAAATTTCAGGATACTCTGAAGTAATATGCCTAAATACGCATGGACATATCTCTTTTATCCCTTTGTTATTAAAATAAACATGTTACCTTTTGCAGCTCTTTTAATAAAACAGTGCAAAAAACACCAACTTTTTTATTCGGGATCAATTTTGTATGGGTTGAATATGTGTATAGGTATATATTCTAAGAGAATAACCACAGGATAGTAAAATTATACGTTCTTTCCTTGGAAATATTGAGATTTACTTGATTATATATATTATAAAAATCACATTAATCGTAAACATTGGCGGCTCGTGGGAAAAACAGTAGGTGGGGCCAGTCGATCGTTAAATATTTTCGTGCTGTTTAAAGCGAATTACTACGTAAAATCTCTTATGTACACGAAATTGGCTTCAAAGCGTCATATTGTTAAACTTTTTCATATAAATTCTTTAGCTCCTTGCAGCAATCGTTTGTTCATAAACTGTCTCCACAAAAAAAGCAGTAAAACAAAAAAGGACATTTAGTTATCACTTACTATCAGCCAAGGTTTTTCTATTAAACCAACTGACAGTTTTTGAGTTTTGTTCCCATCCTTCTGAGTTGTGGTAACTGCCAAGGCGGGGACACAAAATTGAGTAATTAAAAAAATTATTTTCTTTTATTTAAAGAAAGCAGATGTTTTCAAAAATATCTAAAATAATTTTAAATAAAAATTGAGTAAATGTTAAAGTTCTAGTCTTTACCTAGGTAGCGCGGCTATCTCTACTTCAGCGGCGAATAATACAGCTGCTGACATAGGGAGATAAGATCAATTATGGAGAAAGTTGTTACAAGGTGAACCTGAAATATAGGGACCTGAAAACAAATGGATAATTTTGATTCGAGTTTATTCTCTTAATTAATACAATTACCGTGTATATCGTCCTTCTCTGTGTTCTTCACTAAAAGATTCGAGTGATCCTGCAAAGAATTTTATTTTAATTACAGAAAACTGTGCAGAAGTTGATACTTGCCCTTGTAGTGGTAGATTACGAGGCGGATGCTAAAGCCAGCGGGGAAAGCAGCCTTTGGATTACGGATTCCGTGAATTATCCTCCTCCGTCGTGTCTTGGGGTATCCTAAAATAGAAAATATTAAGCAAGAGAAAGTTAAGATGTTTGAAGGACATATATACTTCACGATACTTTTAGCTGTAATATGGAATTCATCTTCACCATGGAACTACCTATCTTGATGAATGCCGTACAAAAGATATCCGGTACAATCTTTTTGAAATTTTATCATCGCGGGATTCAACGACCTAAAAGTAGATTAAGTAGATTAATATTAAGATTACAATTTTTTTTATTTCGAGTAAATTTTATTTAAAGTAGCTTAAAATTACCTTGTAGAAATGATGTAAGTCAAACAGGGTAACGCGCAAAGTTTGGTCTTCACAGCCTGAGAAATACAAAAGAGTGGTATTTACCTCTTATCTTTAAACTAAAAGTTAAACATCAAAATAACTAATTAAATACTTACGCTGTCCATTCTCCTTCGAACTAACAAAATATTAAACGAAACACGACATAACCTTTACACCGACATCGACTACAACAAATATTGGAACGAACTCCAATTACCCGAGAAAAAGCTTAGCGACTTAGAGTTAAACGTAACCCAAAACATAAAGTAAAAATAAATCCGACCGTAAATTTTATTGGGAAATAAAAATAATCAACACGTGGACTTACCTGTCAAATCAAAGAAAAAAAATTAAGAAAAAGCCCACAAAATAAGAAAAGATACTTTTTCCGACAACACCCAAATATTCCACAAAAGGCAGAGAACATTTTACAAAAATAAAAATATTATTAATATTTTTATAACTCAAACCGATTTGACCGATTCCAAAAATCTGCGAAAATGCAGGGCGGAAATGCGAATAGGGGTGCTTTCTCTATAAAAGCTTTGGTAGGTGAAGCGTTTATCGCTCTCTGGAAGGCGCCATTAAAGAAGGAAAAGTTGCAGTCAGATATTTTGTGAAGTGTCGAAGTAAAATTATAGTGAAATAAAGTAAGGAATTGACATTAAAAGAGACGTGAGAGTACAAAGGAAGAAAACTGAAAACATCAAAGGAGAAAAGTGGAAATAAAGATATATATATGCACTTGCAGCAATACCAAAGCGAAGAGAAGTTGTTGCTGTAAATCTGCGGCCTGTTATTGCCAGTGACGGACAAGGTTTCCGTTCCGCACCGACGATAAAGGTTGACAGGTGCGTTGAATATGTCGACCTCCGTTGCCAGGAACTCTATTCGTAACCGTCTCCTCAACCTGGAAACGAAGTGATCCTTAAGTGCACGTGTGTGAAAGTGTGGGTTAGTGGGCTGTTGCCCACACAGGTGAATTGTTGCAGTACAGGTGAATTGTTGATTTAACAAGTGTGCTTATCAAGCAATTCATCTGGTTACATGTCCTTGGTCCCAGAAAAAACGATGTTCTGGTTATGCCGATTGTCGGGCAGATAAGCTGGCACATATCGCGAACAAGATTATTAATGTCGCACAAGGTCGGATATGCGAACTATATGTGGAACGGGTTTCCTTCACCACCACAAACCCTGCAGGCTCTTTGAATTCGTTGATCGATATATGACAGCTGGTTTGGATGCACGAAGTCTCTGTATTTGAGCGGATAGCTATAGATCACTCCACTAGTTATGTTCCCCATTACTCCCAAATCTACCCCAAGATGTGCGCGCCATCTATTTGCACTTAAATGATCCGTAGGTTTTACTCTACAAAGAGCTCGCGCAACCGACATGAAGTGATTGTACTGAATGTTGTGTGCGGCGGTCAATCCAATACGAAAGCTGGGTTCTCTAGTAAAAAGACGACTGAAACGCTTTCGCGCTGCATCCACCAATTCATTTAGTTGTATTGTGTGTGTTCCCAGAAGCATCTTTGATGTCTCCAAGAGCTGCAAGTTCGGCCGGTGTATCGGCCGTTATACCTCGAGCATTATTGAATACCGAATCTACTAACTTAGGGTTCAACCTAATCGGGATCGCTGCAAATTTTCCGTACCCGAAGTTCATTCCGTCGCAAACGAAATCTTGGTCTTATTCTGCCCCAGGTCGTAATTGTGGAGATCAGATCCTCGGACCAGTAATGCGGATATGGTGGACGGCTTGAAGGCTCTCCTACGCCGACTCAACGTGAAGAAAGATGAATACGCGTCTTACTTCCCAACATCTGAGTAACAATTGCTACTAGATCTATAATACCTTTAGCTCATAGTTGGATCCATTAGGAATTACTCTAACGATTTCCAACTTCTTAGATGTTCACACTCTTATGCACCTGCACATAATTAGAACACTTTCTATTTAGTGGTTTATTGAACTACGTCCACTATCCTAGACAATGAGGAATGGTTATTGTACTAAATAACTCCATCCTATTAAAATTTATAAAATATCAATAAACATTGTCTACTCTCCTAGTTTAATGCTAGGATTTCCAGTAAACACACTTCTTTATTACACTAAAATACACTTCTTTATTACACTAAAGACTAATGTCATGACCAATAGAGTCAAAAGCCCGACCTTTTGACTCTATTGGTCATGACATTAGTCTTCCTCGAATATGTCCCACTTTTTCAGTTTTCAGGTTATCCCAATACCGAGGGTAAAGGGGTAACCCAGGAGCCGGGTTTTGGTCGACTAAGACTGTCTCCAAGGATAAAAGTGCTGGATGTTATTTTGATTATATTTTAGTCACACCATTATTCCTAATTTCGCCAGTAGGCTGGTGGCACAGAAATTAATATTCGTGAAAAAATGACTATTTTAAAGAAATTTTTTTTGGTGGTAATTAAATTTATTTTACAAAACTAATTATGCAGAGTTGTTACATCATATTTAAGCTTGATTTTATCAAAATTAAAAAAAATATATATATTTTTAAAAAAGTTAAGTCTTTGTTGGACCCCGTTCCGGAAGTTGCGATTTGCGGTGACCAGCACAGCATCTTACTTGTTCATCGGAAATTAATCAAACAAACGGAATCATTAGTTCAATAGTTAATCTTTTGGAAAATTGTCAAATTCTGAAAGTTTTCTCGCTGATTTTCAAAAAAAAGTCGAAGTTTAAAAAAATGAAATTCTGTTGATCAAGGACAAGTTTTTTATGCTTCCAATAAACTATATAAATTTCATCCAAATCCGTCCAGTAGTTTTTGAATTATAGTGGTCAGTCACCGACTTTGAAAACATACTTGCGAGAAAAACGTGTTTAAGGTTTAAAGTTCTCATTAGCGCGTTGCAGAGAGCCCTTCAGTAAATGTAGGAAACTATTTTTGGGATTGACTTGACATTTTCAGGGAATATTTTCAAGATATCATTTGATTTTATTTGATTAAATTGGAGATGTGAGGTTCTCAAGCGCTGCGGCCACTGGGGCCTATTGTGCTAACCCTTTCAACTCCTTAAAGCAAACCGGTCACTCTGAAGAGGTTCAACAGCTCCCGCAGTTGGCAGTCATTCAACCCGCTTGGTACCAGGGTTGGTTTTCCGAATAGGCTAAATCTGCACCTGGCCACTGCAGGGCATTTATATAGTACGTGTAATGGGGTCTCATCATCCTCCAGACAGAGTCTGCAGTTGAGGTCGATGGATCTACCCATCATTACCAGATTTATTTAATTAATTAAGCTTAATACAAGCTATAACATAATAATAATACTAATACTACAAGCTATACTAGATGATAAATGATGGAATTATAAATAAATTGAAAAAGCTACAATATGAGCTCTCATTAAGGAACAAACTGGCTGGAAGGAAAACGAATTAAGAAATGCGATCAGGATGGACAGGGTCAAGATATAAGGATTTGTGAAGGGATGATTTACTCAGATGGAAGTCAAAGGAGGAAAGGTCGTTGACTTTTCGAAGCATCCTGGTAATTGGCTCGCTTTGACCGTAGTTTGTGCGATGGCGGTCGAGTCGGAAAAGGGGAGTGGACCTAAGGTTGCGGGGATTAGTATAGATGGGTAAAGATTGCAGGATTGAAGGGCAGTCTATGGCTCCACTTAATAGCTGATGAATGAAGAGAATGTCAGAAACATCACGACGTTTACTTAAGGGTTGCAAGTCAATCAGTTTCAGACGGTTTTCATAGGGTGGAAGGTTGAATCTGTCTGCCCACGGGAGATCACGTAGAGCGAAGCGAACGAACCTACGCTGGACGGATTCAATCCTATTGATATGGGTTGTTTGTGTAGGTGACCATACCTGGCTGGCATATTCAAGGAGAGGTCTAACGAAGGAGATATAGAGAGATTTGGAAACATATGGATTGGAGAACTCTCTAGACCAGCGCATCACAAATCCTAGCGCGGAGTTAGCTCTGTTAATTATGCTGTCAATATGAGAACGGAAGTTGAGTTCACTATCACAGATTATTCCAAGGTCACACAAAGAGGTAACAATAGGGACCGGTACATCGGTTAGCATGTAAACTATCGGGGTGGTGGTAAGACGCTTGCGGGAATAAGAGATGGACTGGCATTTGGAGACATTGAGTTCAAGAAAGTTTTTCATGCACCACGTGGTGAAGGAATCGAGATCTTTTTGCAGGAGAAGAGAGTCGGTTGTGGAGGAGATATGTTTAATTATTTTCATGTCATCAGCATAAATGGACAGCTCTGAGTGATTGATGACGCATTCAACATCATTTATTGTAAGGATGAAGATCAGTGGACCGAGGTGGCTGCCCTGGGGGACGCCGGAACGAGCGACAATAGGGTTAGAAATGGATGAACTGAAAAGAACATTGTAGCGACGGTTGTTGAGGTAGGATTGAATCCAGGAGATGAATCGGGAGGGGAAGCCTAGGCGATCAAGTTTGAACAAGATAACATTATGGGAGATCTTGTTGAAGGCTTTACTAAAATCGGTGGCAATAACATCAACATCTTTACCGTTTTCCAGAGCACATAGTGTCTTGGAGACGAAGTCAGTAAGATTGGTGGTAGTAGATCTTCCTTTGAGAAAGCCATGCTGGGAGAGGGAGAAGATAGACTTACAGTGGAAGAACATGGCGTCATAGACCAATTTTTCGAATAGTTTAGGTATGGATGATAATTTAGCGATGGGTCTGTAGTTGGACACATCGTTTTTGCAACCTTTTTTGAAGATGGGAATAATATACGAGTTTTTCCATAATTGAGGGAAAACCCCTTGAGTGACCGAGAGGCGGAATAGCAAGGTAAGGGGTTGAATTAGATGCGTGGCACACTTTTTAAGAACGATGGCCGGAATGCCGTCAGGACCTGGGTTGAAGTCGTCCTCAAGCCCGTTGATACTGGCGGCGATTAGTTCGGGATCAGGGTTGAAAGACGTAAACGACGTTTGAGTGCATTTGTCCAAGAATGAGAAGTAGTTAAGGTCAAGTTGTCGGGAATTGTCGCTGAAAGATTTACTGAAGAAGTTTGCAAAGAGGTTGGCGATAACTTGAGGATCAGATGAAGAGGTATTCTCAAGCTTTAGGGTAGAGGGGTAACCATTGGATTTCTTCTTGGAATTAATAAAGTGATAAAAACGCTTGGGGTCGGAAATGAGGCTAGTTTCCATTCGTTGGAGATACTCATGGTAGAGGGTATCACAACGTTCGGAAAAAGAGATATAAGCAGATAGGTAGGAAGAATAGTCAGACTCGGTCTGGGATAGAAGAAAAGTTTGCCAACGTTTATTCCTCCTGTTGCGGAGAGAGCGTAATTCTTTGTCGTACCATACGGGGGATGAGGAGTAGTTTTTACGAGGAAAAAGGGGAATAGATTGTGCAAGACAAGCGTATATTTCCGAATAGAACGCTTCTATAGCAACGTCGACTGGAAGATGTTGAGGGATAGTGCCAATGTTAGAGTTGAGGAGCAAGTGATTTAATTTTTCAAAGTCGCCCTTGCGAAAATTGAAGGAAAGAGAAGACTCGGAGCTTGAAAGGGTATGAGGGTGTTCGTAGGAGAAAACGAGGAAGAGGGGAGGATGGTGACGATCGAGAGAGGAGAGGAGATGGTTGCTTTCCACGACAACCGAGTTAACTGGGTCTGAAGAAAAGATTAAGTCTAATTGTCTGTCCAGAAAGTTCCTGACTCCACTTACTTGAAAAAGACCAGAAACGGAGAGCTGATCAGTAAAATAGGTTTCTTTGGCCGAAGAGGCGTTAAGGGGTACAAAGTGAGAACAGTCCTCAGACAATGACCATTGAATACGGGGGAGGTTAAAGTCACCCAATAAAATAATTTCATCAGAGGCGTTAGCGTTCTCAAGCAGGGTGTCGATCGCTTCAATTAGGGGCTCGTAGGCTTCTAGAGGTTGAGAGGGACGAATGTAACAGCAAAGAATGTACAGAAGACACTTATTTAGTGCTAATTTGATACATACAAATTCTGATATTGTAGTGTCGGAGGTCTTTAGCAGGGTAGCGTCATAACGGTTGTGAGCAGCTATGAGAACCCCGCGACCTGGTGGATCATTGGTGCCTACACAACCGTCGACACGGAAAATAGTATAGTTTGAAGGGAACAGTTCGTTGTCCAGAATTCCTGGTGTTAAATTGGTTTCAGTTAAGGCAAAGATATCGTGCGGGAATTTGTGGGAGTTAAGAAAAATGTTAGATGTTTTAGTGCGAAGTCCTCTGACGTTCTGGTAATAGACTGACAAGCTGCTGGGGAGAGGTGCTTGATCGGAGACCGCAGGTGCATTAAGGGGGAGGTCTGAAATTGGGAAAGCGGGGGGGTTAGGAGCGAAAGTAGTTTAAGGAGTCGTTGCGACTTTTTTGGAGATGGGAAATGCGGCGAGAACTGACGTACGCAGCATAGGCGGATAGATCTTCTGAAACCTTATGGGAAGGAATATAGAAGGATTCATGGAACTTAGTGAAAAGTTGGTGTAAGACGGTTGGGTCTGTGGGCAGGCCTTCCTGGTGTATACTTAGCATGACGTTGGTACTGGTTTTACCGTCGATGCAGACGGAATTCGGTTTGTCGTGCAGATAGGCTAGAAATAGACGAACGTTTTCATAAATGCGGTGGTCCCGTAAACGCGACAAGAGATATCGTCCATCATTGGAATCCGAAGAGCGCAAAGTCAATTTAACTGTAGGTGGGATTAGCGGATCGATAAATGAGTGATGTTGGGATGAAGTAGTTTTGGTTAGCGGAAGGGGCGAGTTAGTGGAGGTAGAAGTAGTTTGAGATGGGGCGATAGTGAAGGAGGATGATGGCTTGTGGTTAAGTGGGCATGCGGAGGAAGTAGCGGGTGCCAGTGGAGGGGTGGGACTGACGGAAATCGAAGCAGAGGTGGTGGGGTGGTCGGAAATTGATGGCATGTGGTTGGGTGGACACACGGAAGAAGTTGGATGTGCATGGTTAGGGGGGTGCGCTGGATGTACAGAACTCAGATCAGTGGTGGTAGGGTTGACGGCTGGGATGGAAGTGTTCGAGGGCTTCGGTGTAAGTGGAACCGAGGGGTTAAGAGTGTGAGAATATATAAAGTTAGGATACTTGAGTGGGGTACTTAGATTAAAGTTTGGAAATACTCCCATTTTGAACTGCCAATTGGAGTTAGGATTACTAGGTTTATGGCTAAAGGTGAGAGGTGGGGAAGAGTGATGAGAGACTGTGTTATTACTAGTACTAATGTTCTTACAGTTAGGCTGAATGCTAAATTTAGGTATGGGAGAAGGACGTTTGGAATTACCTTTGGGATAGTTAGTCGGATTTGGTTTATTAATATTTAATTTAGACTTAGATGCAGAGGGCTTAGGGTTAAACTTAACATACTTCCTAGTCCACTTGGAAATTTCGATCGTCCCGAGAGTGAAGATTTTGCTGGAGGGGTTAGTGATGAGCCACACGTACTTGTTCGGGATGGAGATCTTGAAGTTGCTGAATTTCTCTGTGTCCGAGAGTAACTGCATGCAGCTAACTGGGATGAATGCAAAATTCCGAATAAAAAAGCTATGTACCCAGGAAACGTTGGCGTTGTGAGGAGCACCCTTAAGAAGGAATGGACTATGGTCACTTGATGAAGATGTGTATTTGCTTCCTAGTCTTAGTAGTCTTTGTTCCCAGTCCGTTATAGTCCAGGTGGTGCCAAATTTGTTAACCATGGATGCGGTGGATGTGGACTGAGATGATACTGGCGGAGCGTTTATCATAACACCCGCTTGACCAGAGTTGATTATAACACCCGAACCCGTCGCCATGTCGGTCTTGACCGGACTAACAGTAGCATCAACAACTGGAGCAGGCTGCACCAAGGAGGAATGCGGGTCTGTAGGAACCAGTTTCTCGGTCGATTGAGGAGGAGCTGCTTGATCAGAGTTGATTGCTTGATCAGATGCTTCCTTAGCTGACAGTGGCCGGTCAGTAGGCCAGCCAGAGTTCTAACATCCGACCTGCTCAGCTTGAGGAGCTCCCTGGATCTCATTGCGCGGTATGCTATTAACCTTTAAGCCGTTCAGAGAGGAATTCCACAGACCGGCCCCGGGCCTATTAAAGGGGTATGGGACCCCTTCCTAGCAAGTTCATCTGCCTTTTCATTCCCCGTGTAGCCCTGATGTCCCGGTATCCAAATCAAGTTGACTTGATTAGTTCTACACAGTTCATCTAGGCTCCCTTGGCATTCCCATACCAGCTTAGATCTGGTAGTAGATGAAGCAATTGCTTTGATTGACTATCCGAGAAGATTGAGATGATTTTGTTTTTATAAGCTCTTCTTAGGTTCTCGTAAGTACATGTCAGTATAGCGAAGATCTTACCGTGGAATACCGTGGTGTACTTTCCCAGGGCCAGTGATAAACTGAATCGAGGAGAGTTACTACAGACCCCTGTCCCAACGCCCGATTCAGTCTTGGATCCATCTGTATACCATACTTGTTCCCCTGGACAGACAGCTGGAAACGTCCAGGTCTCACGATTCTCCATCCGTATTAGGGGTGGTTGGAATGGTGAGAATCTTGCCGGCATCTGATCAGCTAATATGGCGAACTCAGGTATGGCTTCAAGAATCTTATTATCGTGTGGCCCTTACCTATGTTTCCCCCAAGATATCATACTTAAAGAAAATGACAAAAAACAAAAATCGATTGTTCGAAAATTCTAACTAAACGTAACGACGATTCCTTTATTTCAAACGTAATTGGTACGCTACTGATAACTTTAAAGGAATAGACTTTTCTGCTATGATAAATCTTGAAAAGCTCTTATATTTCGCAAGTTTGCATCTTCGTTGTTTAGCAAATACTGCAACCATCCACTAACCCTTTTAAATTTCACTAATCTATTTACAATTTCTGCACTAAACTTTTAAATTTAATTTAGAGAGCTTTACAACACAACTACCTAGTAGGTGGATTAAGTTGGTTGCATTTCAATTAAAATAACCGTCATTTTATTTATATGATATTTTTCAAATGAAATTCGCATTTATTGAAGGAAATACATTTGGGCGCATGTAGTACTCCTCTGCATATATCGTGTGGTTGCCTACCAATTTCCAATTCAAAATTCATAATATAAATAATTCAACGTTTTTAAATTGAACTGTTGCCAACTTAATCCACCTACTAGGTAGTTGTTGTTGTAAGCTCTTCGAAGCTCTTTCAAAGCTCTCCAAAATCTCCTCTCTCTCATTTAAATATGTTGGTGAATGTGTTTTCGGAGCGGCCTGATGAAGTTGGCTCCAGTTTTAATTGAAACATGATATTTTTAAAATGATTAATGAAGGAAATTACCACCTTCGCTGCTTAAAATTCTATCTTGCAATTTCATTTTAAACATTACCCCTTCGATTGTAAAACGCAATTTCATTTTTAACATAAAGCATCACAAATAATTCAAATAAACGACCGTTGCACCTGAATGGGAACTGGAGCAAACTTCGGTCTACTAATTCAAAGCTCCTGGTGAAAAACAGAAAGATCTTCGGCGCGTTTTGTTAGTTTCAGTTTGTTAAGCAAAATAAATACTGAGGTGAAAAGTGGCTCTTTAACGCATCCAATAATTCGGTTTAGATTTCAAAAGATTAAAGTAGACAAAAAAGTGACATTGACATCAACGGTTCCTTCACACCATAATTAATGCAGTGAGGAGGGACCTACCTCATGGAGCGAATAGGAACCCCGATTTTCAGCTACCAGAAAAATTTCGGTCAGTCGCCTAAAATGGTAAATTTAAGGACGATCAACTTGTCAACACAATTAAGATGTTTACCAGCCTCGATGGCAGAAAAGAATAGTTAGGGAATTCCACAAGATTGTTCGTGATTGATTTCCCTTTGATAAAACCCTACTGCAAACTTCCTTCGAAGAGATTTGCAATTGCAGACAAATTATTGGTCTATAATTGAAGATATTGTGCTTTTTACCATTTTTGTCAAGAGGGAAACTTCCAAAATTTAGAAAAACTACCAGAGGACATAGTCAAGTTAAATAAATAAGCAAGGGTAGAAGTAACAAACTGGACATAATTGTAAAAGACGGACACAGGAATATCATCTGGACCAGACGTCAAAGCTGATTGTCGCAAAGGCAGCTATAAAGAAATTGGTAAAGAGTTTTGTCAAAGGATCGTCGTCCCATTTTGTGGCCACCCAGGCCTGCGGTTATTTAACCCGTTAGAAAAGGGAAGCGATTTTAACACTTACTTTAATTATTTCAGCAGAGAAACATCACACTGGAAGGTATTCACGAAATTGTGTTTAATATCAAAGTGTTATTGGGCCCTATTCTGTAATTTTTCGTAAAATGGTATTTTATGTTATGTTATGGCGATAACATAAAATACTTCATAAAATGAAAATAAAATTTTATGAAAATTCGTATTCTGTCATGGTTGGATAAAATAATTTTATAAAACATTTTACGGGCACGTCACATAAAATATTTAGTACATTCCGCTGTGAAATCTTTTACTTTTGAACAGCTGATCGGGCGATATTTCAATAAAAATAAATATATTTCAATTTAAAGTAAAATTGCCGGTGATTTGTTTTGGGATTTAGGATAAGGGTACCACCCGGGAGTTGATTAGAACTCTCTTGGTTTATATTTACTTATTTTTTATCGATATTCATTTTTTAAACCCCGACCGGCCCAGCCCTCAAAGGCCTAGAACCGACAAATCGGAAAAAGGGTGGTTTTCGATTTTGGGTGAGAGCAAAAACAGAAAAAAGGTTGTTTTTAGATTTTGGGATTTTTGCGTAAACTCCATATGTAACCAAAAACAAAATGAGTACGCCAGGTAAAAAAAAATCGTCCAACGTGATGAGCTCTCGAAAAAAAACGGAAAATACGACAAACAAAGGCAAAAACATAGTATAATTATAAATAGTAGACAAGCTTCGAACAAAACAGCAAATATTTCCTGGCACTTAATTCTATTTTTCATTAAATTGGTAATGCCGTTGTAAATAATTTGTATAAACTCAAGCACAAGTACTTTCACAATGGAAATAGAAATGTCAAATCGTACGTCAGTCACATAAAAGATTCATAAAATGACCTGCTGAGGTCCTTTTATGTTACGAGCTCATAACAGGAAAAATTTTATGTTATGACCATAACATAAAATAAAATTTCTCTGACAGAATAGGATTTTAGGAAATTATTTTATGTTATGGCCTAACATAACATAAAATGATAAAATTTGCATGACAGAATACGGCCCATTACTGTATTCTTAACAGAAGTTTCCGTCTAAGCTTCTATACTACATAACGTATTGTATCGGCTACAGTTTGGTTATAAAATATTCTAATATAAAAAGTTAATATCGAAACCATTTATATCAAAAGCTTGTGAATTTGAATACACTTTGAAGACTTTATCTTAACTATATTTTGGTTCGTGCTTACACTATTCTAAAAGAAAACTTAAAATATGGGCACTTTTTAGGTAATATTTTAACAGAGGGCGCCAGAAGCTTGCTGAGCTTTATTCCAGGGGACTTTTTAAAACTCTTTTCTTCTCTTTCTTTTCATTCTGGAGAAAGTAAATCCGCAGAATAGGGGATTACTAAAAATAAAATGACGTGACTGGAAATAAATAAAATTGTTTCTTCATACTTTGAGTCCGCCGTAGCCGGTCCAAGCCCGGTTAAGAAAGGAAGTATGTATTTGTATAGTGCGTAGGTATTCTCTAAGCCTTAGAGAGTACCTATGCGCTATACAAATACCCTCTCGGTGACTCCTACGACGCCTTAAGGATCAACCCTCCTTTTGGAATAGGGTGGGTATGCTTGTAACCCGTATATCTGAAAAAAAAATACACACGAAACGTCTAGTACGCTTTGGATACCTCAGACTGATTTAGTGATGACTACCTTTGGCTATAAATAACGGACTACAATCGAGCCATGGAACGAGAGTAATATGTGGGACGGGTATGGATATGCAAAGATCATGGAAATGGCCCATTATAAAATAAATATTTTGAGATTAAGCGAAACTAGACATCTGAAACTGGGTTACTATACTCTGGCCAGGTAAAATTAGATATACCACGCATGGCAGGTGTTGGTTGGTTTGGTAGGTTTAAGTGGTGAGTGTCGTCGTCATGGTAACACTCCAATTAGCGCTATTATAACGCCGTTTTGATGCCCCAACCCGTAAGACCCGGTTTTTGTTGGACATCTGTTTCTAAATGTGAGATCAACCGAACGTTTCTTTTTTAAGCTATTCATTTGTATGATATATTAATATTTTTCGTGTATGTAGTAAACCTGGGGGCCCGCGAAGACTAGGGCCCGGGTTGCAATCGCCACCCTAACTCTATGCCCAGTCCGACCCTGGGTACCTCAAGGTAGTATCCTTGGCTTGCTCCTCTTTATTTTATATATTAACGATGCTTCGCGCCGTCTGACCAGCAAACAAATTTCGTGTTATGCGGACGATGCTAAGATTTTTTGAACTGTTACTCACGAATCAGACTGCAGTGCCTTGCACTCTGACCTGGTTGTCTTCTGCGATTGGGGCGTGCGCAATCGCCTCCTTTTAAATTCCACCAAGCGCACGTTAATGGCCTTCTCCCTTAAACTTTCAGCCTTAACTGCACCGTCGATGGCGTTACCTTGGGTGTGGTTAATAAGATGAAGGACCTGGGCGTGGTCCTCAATTCTCGTCTTTCATTCGATGATTACGTCGATTCGATTGTTGGTAGGGCAAACACGATGTTCACATTTCTTATTTTTGCTCTCCGTGGACTTCCCTGGATTGATCCTTGGTTTCTTCCTTCTTATGCTGTTCGTTTGGGACTATTATTTTTGTTCGATTTATTTCAGGGAACGATAAATTCCCCCGAGTTAGTGGCGGCAGTGAATATCTCCATTCCGCAACGCTATTTCAGGAATCGCGATTTCCTGTATGTCTCTAGCCATCGATTTTTGTATGGGATGCACAAGCCCATCACGTCGATGGCTTGCCTCTTCAACCAACACTTCGCCAATTTTGATCTGAATCTCCCCAGATTACAGTTGAGGGACATACATAGAAAGTGGCTTGCTTGACGCTCTATTGTTTTTTGCCTGTTTCGCACGATTGCTTTTAGCCTGTTTTGGGGCTTTTAATTTGTAGTTTGATTATAAGTGATATTGTCGCTGCAGTAATCTTGTATAAACTGAAGAAATAAATAGCTCCGCGACTACTTATTTTAAAATTTATGTTTACCTTCAAACAATAATTCAAACAAAACAAGCACGATTTCAAAATCTGGGGGTCAAGACTGGGCACTACCTACCTTTTCTCGAAGCGCTTCGTCGTATTTTCGAACCCTCATAGCTTCGGTCTGGATAATACCAGAGAGCCCAAATTATTAGAATAAGATAAAGTTACCAGACTAATGAAACACAGTAAGTTTCATTTGTCCAGCTTTTATTAATGAAATACGTCGATTTCGTCACTTATGGTCACAAAAAAATTAAGAAATCGGTAACTTTCATCCTCCAACCCCTCGAAAGGGGGGTTGGGGGGTCTGGTTCTGTATTATATAAACAATTTCTCATAAGATAGTTTCGAAACTTCCAAAAGCCCTAGAAAGCTGAAATTTGGTATGCAGACTAGGTTCTGCACGCAAACAACGAGAAAATTAAGAAATCTGTTACTTTCACCCTCCACGAAGAGGGTGCAGGTCTTTATAGAAAATTTCTTCTAGGCAAGTATTACCAAAAGTTCTAGAAAGCTGAAATTTGATATCAAAGCTAGATGTTATTAGTACATAAACAACTAAAAAGTGAGTGTGCTATGAAGACAGGACTGTCGTGCAAGAAATACCTTCTTCACACAACTACGCCTGAACGAAGGGCCGCCGGCGGGTCATTTTTCTTTAAACTCGTCCTAGTGCCTAATCTATTGCTTCTAT
The DNA here is from genome assembly GCA_964036015.1 of Leptarthrus brevirostris. Taxonomy (NCBI): domain Eukaryota; kingdom Metazoa; phylum Arthropoda; class Insecta; order Diptera; family Asilidae; genus Leptarthrus; species Leptarthrus brevirostris. The sequence goes on from OZ038371.1 coordinate 143,596,526, forward strand.
GAAATGATTGTTTTGTCTACTTGAAGTTAACAAACAATCTTTCAAATGAAGTAAAAAAAACATACCGTATTTAAAGAAGTAGCAAGCATTTTTACCCCTAAAAGCGCGGAATGGTACGGAAGGAGAAATTAAAAAAAAAAATACGAGCACCAGACCATGGTCGGACCATGATTTACTGTTTGCGTTTTGGATGAAAAGTTGATTTTCGACTAAAATTTCAGGTTTAATCAGAGATTTCTAGTTATTTCGGTTAATAAAGTGTACACGTTTTGACTTTGTGGAAAGATAGTTGAATATAATCGCTTAATAGCAAAGTACCATCCTGATTTATCGCTTATTGCAAATAATAAGCCAACCAGGAAAAGAGGCAACGATATAGAGTGGACTATAAAAAAAAGAATAGCTGACGCACAAGAAATACAGCCCGAAAAATAAAAAGAACTTTTTTTTCATACGATGTGGCCAAATCCTAGGGGACAACCCTTTGATGCGTTGGCATGGTTTTGGCCGGAAGGGAATTAGGGTAAGCGAAGTGAGGAAAATTGAGTCTGGTTTTTTGTATTGCGCGAGCCTATATAATGTTAAGTTACAAAAACAATATTAATTTAATTTTGATTGAGTAGTTCCGGTATCCAGCGAATGGACTAGAGACGAGCATACTAAGATGCCTTATAATCATTGCTGCTGTGAGATTCTCTGCTCTTGCTTATGTACTCTAAATTGCAGACTATATGGTCAACCTCGGGACTTTAGATTAGTACGTTACGATTTAGCGAAGTCAATTTAATTGATACAATCTGGAATATTGATATGAGAATTTTGTATGGTTAGCAGTTGCACAACAAACCTAAGTAGTAAGGACTCACCTTAATTAAGATGTTTTCATCCTTAGTCAAGGGTTATGGTCTGAATCTAGTGGGCATATAGTGGGTGAAGTAACCTCCAACCGCTCTGCGAGAGTGAAATTTTTCGTTCACAGAAAAGCTTAAAGTTAAACTTACAGGCACTTAGGTACTCACTTCATAACCACTTTTAGGCAACCTTCAGACTAGATAGATTGAAATTTCGATGATCTTAATCATTATACGGCTACTGAAGATCTGATGCCTCCTTAGCATTCCAACAACCCACCACACAGTGGTACCCAGGGAGTCGAAACGGGACCGAAAACTGTCATATTTAGGTTGTTTTAACCGGTCTTGATTTCGGTACCGAAATTAAAACCGAATTTTAAAGTGTACCGAAATAGAGCGACCGAAATTAAATGGTCCCGAAATAAATAGACCTTAAATATATGTGACCGTAACCGCCAGACCGAAATTCAAAGACCGAAATTCAAAGACCGATTTAAATTGGTACCGATCGCGGAAGAAGTTATATGTCCGGTCTTGCGATATTTTAAAATTTGTTCACTACCTTCATTACATAGCATATTGGGTAAATGTCTAGATAAAGGGACCGTCCGTTGGAGGAGGGTGGATAGTGACTGATGGGGAGGGGCGGTGAAGGGGAAATGGTGGGGGAGGTGAAGGGGAAGTGGTGGGGAGGGGAGGTGAAGGGGAAGGGGAGTAAATGTCTAGATGAAGGAAGGGTGGTAGGGAGTAGAGGAGAGTCGGGTGACTTCATTATATTATATAGAAATACCAACGACAGCAATTTAACTCTAAACCTAACGTTTCAGTTGTAACCAAAACCGAAAATGTTATATCTACGTAGTTTTTATCCGCAACCGAAAACTATATTTCACATTTCGGTTTTAACCGAAACCGAAAATGAAATTTTGCGTTTTGGTTCTAACCGAAACCGAATTGAAGAAAATTAATTACGTTAAGGTTGTTGCAATTGAGGTTTAAAAAACCCAATTTGGTTTCGGTTGACCGTAACCGATTTATAATTTCGGTTGTGGTCCAATTTCGACTCCCGGTACCTTCTAGGTAGTGGACCGCGTGCACTATCAAGGCTATTTACGGCCAGATAATTTACCCCGAAGGAGGGTCATTTACGGCACAACTAAGTGAGCTTCACAGTACCTTTTTGATGCACAGAGGATTAAATAAAATTTTTAAATGGATACTTCATCAAGGCGCCCGCCAGGTCGCCGAGTGTTGATAGGAAAGAAAATACTAGGTAGAAAAAAAAATTGGCGCCGAGTAAAGCATTATTACTGGAATATGGAGGCTCAAAAACCTGATTTTTTCCTTTATTTTTTAATAAAAAACGGAATCGTTTGACGATCAAACAAAAAATGCTTTAAGATTCGGGGAGGTCTATATAATAATGCATGACTTTTTTCACTTCAAAAACTGTCTGCTTTTAGCCATATTAAATATTTTGACCAAGATAATTTTTCAGACTCCATTTCCTCCAGTCATATTTTTTCCAGTAATGTGTCATCATTCACATTTAGTTTTTGATGATACTTCTTCCTAACTTCGTCCTAACTTTCTAATGCATGGGCTGTAAAGTGGAGGGGGGGGGGGTGAACTATTTGGATGATTCTGGTTTTGTTGGGAACGCGGTGACCTATTTGGATGATTCTTGTTTTGTTGGGAACGCGGTGACCTATTTGGATGATTCCTATTTTGTTGGAAAGAGTGTGTTCTCTGATTGGTGACACGTCAAAAATTTTATTGGAGGGGTGGGAGTGGGGGGAGACGTCGGATGTCAACTTCTTAACCCGTAAACCGATTTGGATGATTTTTTTTTATTATGTATTGCTAATATGAGAATAAATTTTGATCTAGGCTCAGGGGTAGTCTTACTTTGTAATCCGTGGACTAATTTCGGTGAATCTGAATGAATACAGTATCAATTTGTACCATGACAAAAAATTTTGCTTATGGTGAGAGGAGCGGCAATTAGCGTCGTAAGGAGTTGACCGATTTTGATTCTGTTGTACAGAATACGTATCCTCATTGGTTAATAATAACGAGATATTGTATCTAGGATGTCTACGATGATTCTCTGACTATTATGATTCTCTCTTGCTGTAAAGAGTACCTAAGTTGGCGAACTAGCATAATGAAATTTTGTATCTAAAGTGACCGTGACTAGTTTTGTAATATGCTGCCCGATTTGGATAATTGACACTGAATTATGTCAATTGAGATAAGCCGACGATATATGTCTTTCTTTAGGAGCTATACATAATTTTTACTGGACAATATACAGGTTGATTTTTTACTATTAGCAGGATGGAGAGGGAGGATCCATCAAAAAGCAAAAGAAAATATATTTTTAGCAGTATCATTTAACTATATTTGACTAAAACATTAAAATTGTTTCAACTTCTGATCCTTATTAATAATGTCATGCTCATAAGAAAGATATGCCTCCGACAACAAACAGAGCTGATATCCCCAAACAACATTTTTATTCTAAAAAAAAGTGTATTGATAGGAAGGAAACGTCGCCAATTTAAATCTAATTAAAAACGGGCTGTTAATAGTCAAGAAGCGAATCGTTATTTCTTTTACTTTCTTAGTTTGGCCTGTAATGTATCCTTCCTAACCATTCCACTTATATTCGGAAATGTTATTAATTTCGGGTCTTGATAACCCACTGTTTTCTGAAGTTCGATAAGTTTATTTGAAATTGTTATGTAAACAGTGAAAACCCCGATACATATCAGATCCTTTTGTTACCAAACTGCAAAGCTCTTTTTCAAGTTTTCTAATTAGATTTAAATTGGCGAAATTTCTTTCCTATCAACACTATTTTTTTTAGAAATTTTATTTTTGAGATTATTGTTATCTAATGAGTAGTCAGCATCGGCGATGGCGGATAAGCCTTATTGCTCCCTATAATCACTTGATACCGAATATTCCCACATTACTTCACCTTTTTATTACTAAATAATAAATAAATTCACGCCTAGTGAATCTAATTGTGTTTTTGTTCCTTTTTGCCTTTTTATTATTAATTTATTTTTATTATTATTTATTATCTTTTGTTTCTTTTTATACTTAAGACTAACTGAAGCCAACTTAAATTAATTAACAGAAGATTATGTCCGCGTATTCTTCACAAGTAAATTGCACCATTATTAATAATAATAATACTTTATTAAAAAACACATTTGAGCTATAAAGCTCTTTTACATGCGCAAACTCTAAAGAAAATTCTACTGGAAACAATTAAAATCAAAAAAGTAACAAAGCAAACTAAGCATTAATGAAAGCTGATGAAAGTAAGATTAAAACATATTAACGAAAAAGAGAATCATAGTATAGAAAGTGACTATAAGTTAAGAGAATAAACTACAAAGAAAATTATGAGAAGTATAAGGTCAAAAAAAAAAACAAAAAAGAAAGAAAGGAAAAAGCAGATCCTGCATGCATATAAGAGAAGGAGACTATCTATGTGAAGAGCAGAAATATAATAAAGTCTTTAACTTGAAACTTCCGAGGCACCGAAGGGTGCGGACACCCAAAGGAAGAGAATTCCAAATTCTGACACCATGAATAAAGAAAGTGCGTGAACCGAGTAATGTGCGAAACCTTGGTACCAAAAGATACCGTGTACGGCGTGAGGACAAAGACATAGTACTGTCCTTAAGATAACCAGGAGTCAGATCATTTATAATTTTAAACATCATGACGCATAGCCGATATCTGAGGTAATCATCGAATGAGCATCCAAAGATTTGCCTGGAAATTTCCGAAATATGATCATACCTACGCAGACCAAAGATGTACCTAGAGCAAGAATTAAACGCAACGTTCAGCTTTCTGCGACTCCGGGAATCCACATTACAAAAAACAACATCTCCATAAGTTAATATAGGAATAAGCAGAGCTTTAACTAACCTTAAACGAAGGTGTCGCGGTGTGCAGTCAGCATGGCGCCATAGACTTCGTAACCCCCGGTAAACTTTTGAAACCTGGGCGTCAATATGCTGATGCCAAGTAAGCTTAGCGTCAATAGTCATGCCCAAACTTCTAACAGTTTCCAAATAGTTGATACGCATATTATTCAGATACAGTGGGGGGATCGTAGAAGATAAATCAATCGTTCGATTATGCAAAACAATGCTCTGGGTCTTGACTGGATTTAGTGATAGCTTATTGTTAAGAGCCTAAGAGCTGATTCGCTTTAAATCCTCGTTAAAATCAGCTATACAGGATGGTATATCATTTAAAGGAGAGGAGTGGAACAGTTGCACGTCATCTGCATAGAGCAATACAGTACAATACTTGGGAATTGTCACAAGATCATTAATATACATGATAAATAATATGGGACCAAGTATTGATCCTTGAGGAACTCCTGAGTGTACTCCTAACATCCTAGAACAGTTAGAGCCAGCGACCGTAACCTGACTTCGCTCAGTAAGGTATGAGTGCAAAAATGTAGCAGCAAAACTGGAGAAGTTAAATTGCGCTTCTAATTTTTTACGCAGAATAGTGTAATCAACAGAGTCAAATGCTTTTGAAAAATCCAGTAAACATAAGATAGTAGGCTGACCCAACTCAATGTTACACCTAATCCTCTCAATAAGATATAGAAGAGTTGTGACAGTACTATGCTTCGACCTGAATCCATTCTGAAGTCTGGAAATCAAATCATAACGATCAAGATATGATTTAATTTGATCAAAGAGCAAACGTTTCAGTATCTTTGAGAGAACTGAGAGAATACTTATGGGCCTAAAGTCCTAGGGCCCCCTAAATTTATCACTCTTCTTAATAGGATGAATCATAGCAATTTTCCAAATCGAAGGAAATGAAGAAGTGGTGATAGCCGAGTTAAAGATATGTTGAATTGGCTTAATTATGAAGGGGAGAATTAATTTCAAAAAGCGCAGATCGATACCGTCAAACCCAGTAGCATTAGACTTAAGTGATTTAAAAGCAAAAATTATTTCATTAATTGAGACATTTCGAAATGAAAACTGGGATTCAGTGTCTGTTGATATTGACTTGATACTTTGATCTCCTGGGGGATAGTTTGGGATACTATTGACAAAATAGGTATTTAGTTCATTAACGTCAATATCATCAACGTTTTGCTTTTTTGGGACCATTCCAGCGTCTCTGATATTTCTCCAGATGATCCTGGATGGCAAAGATGGATCAAATCTTCCCTGGTAGTAATAAATTTTGGCTTTCCGAATTTCTGCTGTAGTTTTATTGCGGAGCCTTTTATAGTTAGAGTATAACTCGTTCGTCCTGTATTTTTTCCAAAGATGGTAGGCGAAATCTCGTTCAGTTATCAAATCCCTGACCAAACGATTGAACCAAGGTGAGTGTTTACTAGCTGTAAAGGATACTTCAGGAACATGTTCATTATATATTCTAGAGACAGTTCCATTGAAAAAATTGACTTGATCATTTACACTTATAGTGTGAAAAATATAATCCCAATTTACCTGAAGCAATGTATCGATTAAATTATCTGTGTTTACTCTTTTGTAATCCCGAAATTTAATGATCTTCCGGCAGAGCTTAGCAGAGGGTACAATTCTTAATGAAGCTAAAACAGCATGATGGTCACTAATCCCAGGCAGAGCCACTTCAGTAACTGATGAGAGCATTTCTTTATTATTAACAATAATTAAATCGATTAGACTTGCTCTATCGTAGGAATATCGTGTTGGTTCCAAGTTCACAACATGTAGCCCAATATTATTCAGGTGCGAAATCAAACTATCAAACTATCAAAACGACTTCCCGAACTATCAAAACGACTTCTCCCTTTAAATATTACATGCTATTAAAAATGGCACTGCGTTTGCATCTAATTTTATACCTGGAGATCATAAGATTTCCATTCCAAGTTAAAGAAACAATTAGAATCTTATTACCATGAAATAATTAAGGTGGCAGGTATAATTTTTTCTTAGGAGGGCAAGTATGAGCTGTAAGTTTCGTAATATAACCCTTCAAGTTTCCATAGACAGAGAACACATTAGCCACTATTTTATAATAAACCCAAAAATAAACAAAACTATGGCAATTTTTCCCTTTGAAATGGAAAAAAATGATTTTTTTTCGAAATTTTAAGTTTGAAAATAAATTTTTTTAAGCTTTAGCAGTAAAAAAAAATACAGTCTTTAGCACCATTGTGTTACCTGTTTACTAAAACTTTAGACGATATACTTTAAAATGTAAGACTGGTAAAGTTAAAATGAAATGTAAGACTGGGAAAGGGCAGATAGATCCCCCTCCCATACAATGTTTTTTCGTTTTTCACCTAGATCTACCAGATACTTCATTTCTGCGCACATGCTGTGAAACAACCTGTGTATGTAGATCGTAAAAGAAAGTGTCAGCATTTTACTAGGAAAGATTTATTTTCTAAAACTATATGAATTTTTGTGTATAATTGTATAATTAAATCATTAAGTCCTTATTATTACCTAATAATATTTCTATAACTATATTTTCTTTTAAATTAATACTTTGCGTAACAAAGACTTTGTAAAAAAATTTAAATACGCTTAAACTAAACTAGAGAACGCATTTCTAATGTAGATCTTTCCTAAATAGATATTTAAATACTTATATAAAAGTAAAATATTCCTACAGAAAATATTAAGAAAATATTCTAAATTTACATCTGATCACAGTTCATAAAACGTATGTTGTCGATGTACACAAAAGTCGCTCCATAAGTACTCCCCAGAGATAGTAAATGATGAATTAAACGGAAAATATTTTCGAGGTTTTAATATTAAGTCTACTTTATGTTGGTCACATATCAACAAGTCACTGAGATTTTAATTGCTAGACAAATAAAAATCAGTATACGAACGTATTTTTTCGTTATTCAAGTAACTACAAGAGGAGCAGTGTGTATGCTCTATAGGAATATTTGAAATCATGAACTTTTTTAATGACCACTGCAAACTCTTTCTTATAAGCAACATAATATTAAACTGGAAGATTTACTCATCATTACTATCTACCAACCCCATTTCCAGAAGTCCAATTGATTACAAAAATTAAAAATACATGAAAACCTGATAACAGCACTGGAAAGGTATTACTCTAAGTACGGTTGCAGTTTGCACTAAACATAAAAATATCAGTCCAACTGTTACACCGGATCGGAAGTTTTGCGGTAGGTTCCTTCTTTTGATTCCCAATGTTGACATTCCATTATATCTGGATGATTACCTCTGACAGAATTCACTGGGATGGCAATTTTTGACTCTAAGCTATTTTGTTCTTTGTTTGAAGATTCAATGTCTTCCGGCAATTGTTCAAATGCCTGATTATCTTGCTCCACAACTGACTTTGTTGTGGTCTCTGTGGATACGCTACGGACATAGTAAGGTTTTGATCCCGGCAACATTTCGCTTAATTTAAATATCATAGGATGAAGTAACTTAGAGTCATAACTATCATCTTTGGTTCTTGTAAAATAACTGACAATAACGCCGACTCCTACAGTAATAATAGTGCCAAGAAAACTGTAGTACATGTAGCTTACTGCATATAAAGATTCCAGCGGTGTTCTGAAACATTAAAAAAGTTAAATTAATTTATTGTTCTGAATTTCATTACAAATGTTTAGTTAACAAGTAGATAGCAGCTAAGAGGAATGATCACATTGCTCACCTAGCCAAACATAAAATTTGAGGGGGGGGGGGGGGGTACTAAGCTGTTTGGAAATTACATGGGGATTCATAAATTTGAAATTGTGGGGAAGTCCCAGTCTGGCTGCCTATCGGGTAAACGGCGACTATTTTTGAGATGAGTTCACGAGACCTACTGAGCAACTCCGATGTTCTGTTCTTGTTGAATCTTGGCCAGGTCGATTTCGAAGTGACACGGGTAGATAAACCGCTCCATCTGAGGCTAAGAAATTTTAAAGAAACTCCTTTTTTAGACTGCATAATGGAATGTAAACAGCTTCTGCTCCAGAACAGTGGAACGCAGAGTGTTCACCCACTCTCTCATTGCCCAGAATGTTCCTGTGACCTGGAATCCAAAAAAGGGTGATATTGAATCTCTCCCCAATAGAGGTGCGTTTCTCCCTACAACCCCTCACTACCTTTGAGAAGGAGGTAATCGAGTCAAGCGCCTTCGTTCGTGATTGGTACTTCACTAAGTCCCAGCCAATAACATGCATTCAGGATCGCGAGGACTTCCGCTTCTGGGGAAATACACTTGCGCTGTAGGACTCCGAAATATGCATCGTATCAGAAAATACACCCGCACCGACACCATAGTTCATTTTAGAGCCGTGTACAGTGTCGTAACAATTGAACAGTTCGGACTTTGACCACTCACCCCTAGACTGAATTCTGATACTGCATCCCCTCAGTGTTAAGTCGGGGGTCCTACTGTGGGTAAACGGTTTTGCAACCCAGCGACCAGACTCCTTTAGTCTGACCGCACTGCATGACAATTCTTAATAATGTTGATCTAATTCCTACCTTTGCAGGTACAGTAACTTGCAAAAGTGCCCATCCTATTCCCTTTCAAAAAGGTACAACATGTCAAGCTTCCTTAGAAGTTCCTGACTACCTAATTATTTTATTGCACTGTAGTTGGGAAATTCCTTAAATAACACAAATTATTAAGAGAAAGGGTGGAAAATGTTTCTTTACAGTACACAGGTAACCAGTTTTAATTACTGCTGCAAAAAATATAAAGGTAAGTTTAATTTATTTATTTTATTGCTGTTTATTAGCTGCTATTAGACAGTGTTTAGACTCAAGTATCCTGCCGTTCTATTGCTAAAACCTGATGAAAAATTTGCTACAAAAGCAGGTCGATCAGCTACAATATCGACCATTATTGCAAAACAAAGTGATAACTACGGGTGTTCTTAAGGTAAAATTATTAAGAATTCGCAGAATTCACTTTTGAGTAACACACGTAAACGAAAGAGCGACTGTACTAGAATATAAAAACAGATTCAATAATCGATGTGCACCCCAAATATTTATACGGACCTTTCGAAGATTAAGTAAAACCGGAAGTATAACCATAATAAACACGGAATTGCATCGGAAGATTCTGCCGACGTTGAGCAGCAAATAATCACCCTCGTCAGGCAAGACCCTGAAATGAGTACGAGACGATTCGCAAGACGACTAGAAGGGTCTTCAGTTAAAATTTAAAGGGTTATTAATCGAGAGAGAATACGTCTATATCATCAAATCCTATTCCTAGGACTACTACAGCTTCTGGAATGCGATATGAAGAACATGGTGTTTCTGGACGAATGAACCCAATTTGGTCGAATACTAGCCCACATAGAACTAGCGTGACCTCATTCCAACCTAAATTATGTGCCAGTGTTTGGTGTCATCGACACACATTTAATAGGACCATTCATTTTGCCGCAAGTGCTGAATCGAATCCTTCTGGATAATCTTAGGGCAATGTTTTAACAACATTGTGGAGCACCAGCGCATATTGACAATATTGCGAAGGCAATGTTAAATGAAAATTTCCATACAGATGGGTTGTACATGGTGCACCGATTCCTTCCAGATTTTACTTTTTCTTATAAAAAACAATAAAGGATGAAGTTTAGTCAAGGCTAGTTAACAACAGAAACGAATTAATTTGCAGAATTGGGACTACAGCGACGACAATGCGGGACAGGCTAGCTAGCTACAATACACCTTAAACAAGGAATTAGAAAAGGAGGTTATTGCCACGCAGCAAAAGTGACGGAGGACGTATTGAACAGCTTTTGTAACACATTGTCTTGCATTAAGTGTCGAATTCAATAAAAACCATTTTAGGGTTAGTATGTTTTTTATAATATTTAGCAAAAGCCACCTAGACATGTCATGCCATTTTGGAAAGATTTTTTTTTATATATATATACGATGTGGCCAAATCCTAGGGGACAACCCTTTGATGCGTTAGCATGGTTTTGACCGGAAGGGAATTAGGGTAAGGGAAGTGAGGAAACTTGAGTCTTGTTTTTGCATTGCTGCGAGCTAGACAACAGCCCAGAGACGGAGTGGATTTTTTTTTATTTCTTTAATAAAAGCTCACGGGGTCATCTGGTTTCGAACCCGGGACCCATGGCATGTTGGTCTTGCCGCTCAACGTATTGATCCAACTCTGGGCAATTTAAGAAAAATAAAAAACCAGAATTTAGGAAAATGTTAAATTTTAGATAGTCGCAAAACATTTCGTTAACTTTCGCAGGTGACAGCAAATCCAATGATAGGAGTTAGGTCAACACTGTTGAAAATTTTGGAAAGGGAGAGTAGTTTTTTTGCGTTTGTTTGATATCGTTGCATTGAGTGGATTCAAATTTTTGAAAATCCTGTAACTTCCAAGCGGTTGAGATTGCCACCCCCACACCCTCCCATACAATTTTTTGATTGCCTAGGTGAGATCTATTGCCACAATTATTTTGGCACAACTTATGTGAAATACCCTGTATATTTGTTCCACCAGGATATGTACCCATGTTTGGAAAGGTAGTAATATTGGAAATTTAATAAAAATAAAGAACAGGTGTATTAATTACAAGCATCTAGAGAAAATTTTGAGAAATACTGAATTTTAGGAAATTGCGAAACATATTTTAGCTTTCGCAAGTGAGTGTACTTCCAGTACCTGCAGATCAGGAGTTAGATCATTATTGTTGACATGTTTGAAAAGGATAGTAGTTTTTCGGCGTATGCTTGATGCCGCTGAGTTGAGAAGATCAAATAGATAAAAATAAAATAATAATATGCATACCATGAAAATTTTGAATTTATGGTGATTTATGATATATTTATATTATTTCGACGAAACTTTTATCCTGAATCAGTAATGATTTCTAAGAGAATATAACGAATTCTCCTTAACATAATGTTTGTATAAATATATTGTTACAGAAAACAAATTATGTACCTTTCAGTAGCTGGAGCTTCTGTGGTGGGCTGAGACATGTTGATAGACCAAGCGGCCTCCATGGGTACTTGTTGTATGAGCCAAGATGTTTGGGGCTTTGATATACCCGGTGAGAAGGTGAAATTTCCGCAGCCCTGTAAAGATAAATGAATAAATATTTTCCAGTTGTGTAAACGTAGGTATTCCCTTCTGCATATTTTAATATAACAACAAATCGCTTCAGCCCTCACCTAACAAATCAAAATAATTGAAATTCCCGACTGGTGCTTCTGCATTAATTAAGCACAAAATCCAAAACTCTAAAGACATATACAGAGGGCGAAGCCTTCATTAGGCAAAGTACACAAAAACCAACAGCCAAGTTATGAAATTTGAATAATTACCTCAGTAGATGTCGGTAAATCCGAAATCGGCGGCTTGTCCAATGTAAATGCGCCAAATGCCATCCAAAATGTTAAAATATGCGCAACGATCATTCCAGCTGACGCTCCCTAAACACAATGCGAACAATTTTAAAACCAAATCGGGGGATACATTTTTCGGGTTGAATCCACAACGGAGGTGACCAATTTACAAGACACGAACGAAGTTTTGAAGAGAAAATAATTGTCGGTGGATAGAAAATAAGATATGAAAACAAGAAAATTAATACAATTTAGTAAAACATTTTAAATATTTGAAAAGGAATACTAAACGAAGGAAAATTACCTTCCAATTAGCTACAGGAATCAGCATAGCCAGCACAAAGACTCCTAATAGTGGTCCAGATGTTGCGGAAAAGGCGAGCATAGAAGATTCTATTACTCCGGATAGCAGCCCAACACAGAAAGCAATGCCCATTATGAGAATACCGAAAATGACAGCGAGCACTTTGATGATACCCAGTTGTTGCTTATCGGTCATTCCCTTGAATTGAGGTAATTGTGAAAGAAAGTCCTCCCAAATAACTGTCGCCAGTGAATTCAAATTCGATACATTAAGGCTATAATTAAAAACACAAATGTTGTTTTAGGTTTTATCGTTTTTGTAACTAAAAAAGTTATTTAAAAGAAAAATAATATTATTTTATTAAATAGAAGCTTTTCAGGAGAAAGGATGATATAATTTTAAACTATGTAAGTATTTATTTCTATTGAATTACACTTCTAATTAGATGTAGTTGGTTTTGAATTACAGTTCCGTTTGAATTTACATTGCACGTATTTTATTATCCGTCTAAGATAAATACAAATTTAAATGAAAAATTTACCAAAAATCTAAACATAATTTTTTTTTTACATATTTTAACTCTTTCAAAAGTTATTTATTGTTATATTATTCAAACCTTATACTGCAAAATGTTTTTTTTTTATAAAAATATTTATGGTTTCACAAAAATATCTTTAAAATTTGTGATAAACCATTATTTTTTGTAGTGAAAATGGCTATTTTGATTATAAAATTTACAAAAAAAAAGTGTTTAGAAAAATGTCCAGTGGCATCGATAACGCGAAAAGGTCAACGTTTTTACATTATACTACTGACACACGTATAGTATCGATACCATAGTATCAATACCATGGTATTGCTCATACTATAGTATGAGACTACCCCTGACGCACATGATTCGTGGTATGGAGTTGTGATTCACTAGCAGTTGTCATTATTATTCCAACACTTTTACAATCGTACAATTTTTCCTTTTCGCTTTCTTTTCAATATTGTGTTTAAGGACTGAGTTCGTACAATTTCAAAAGATTTTCCAGAGTTTTTGTGTCAAAAATTAAAATCTGCTTCCTTAAAATGTTAGTGACGGGGCAGTAAATAGACAATATATACACAACATAAGTGGGAAGATGGCGCTGAAGTCACTAGATTCGTGTTATACCAGGTCAAATTTGCGAATTTCAATACCACGAATATGTGGGAATACCATGTCGTTTCAGATGGTACTGACATGGTATGGAGTGACACATATATAGTATACCACGTTGTATTGCAATACCACCGTATCAATACTACATGTCTGTCATAAGTATTACGGTGATTTGCACTGACATACAAAATTGTGATTCGACCCTTTCCAAAGTTTTTCTTGCCGGAATAAATTTCCATGCCTTTCTTAAGCAAATACTTCGACTCTTTCAATGACAAAAAATTACAAGATAAAAAGATTAATTGATTTGATAACGGCTTTCTTATTAGCATGGCAAATGCTTACATCAACAATTTCTTTGCACCAATCAACCCGAGCCTTTTTTGAGCGATTGTTAAATTATGCGGTATCTAACGCGAACAAATCTCTTTGACGGCCAAATGTTCATACAGTATTAAATGTATGCGAGTGGAACTAATGCTCAAGCGTGCCTCAATCTCACGGTCACAAAATTCGTCCTGCAGCGAAGTGCGAACTCTATTGAATTCGGAAAACCAGCGAAATACGATGGCTCAAGATGGTGCTTCATTACCAAAAGTCGAAGCGAGTTGATCCTCACACTGTTGTTCGTTTAATCGACGTCGAAAGTCATAGAAAGTCATCGCTCTAACATGTTCACGATTTAATTCCATGTTTTGACCGAGATGAATGTTTCTGAGTACGATTGCCATTAAGAATGTCAAACTTTACGATGATAATGTCAGATTTGCCATATTCACACAAGTGTTGTCATATCTCAAAACTTCAGTAGCAACCTACGTATGATTTGAAAATGACAAGAAAGTGACTCTCTTAGCTACTGAATGTCGAATATACAGTAGGGCTATTAGAGAATTTAATAACAAAATTACGGGGGTAAAATTAGGTTTATTATGTTTAATAACCCCATACACTTCCGGTGCATGAGTTATATTTGAAATCAAAATTGATACCTTTAGCGAGACTTATAAAATAATCCTTGCGAGTCCACGCCATCCATGGGGCAAAGGTATGTACAATGTACAAGGTGGTTTTATAAAGATCATCTACTCCCATGTACTCCTCGCCCCGCAGTGTGGCTTTAAAAACAGTAATTATTTGCTTCTGTTTTAAAAACTCATCCGGCACATTAGATCCGCCATCTTGAGTTTTCAAAATCCGGATTTAGTGTCAACACATTCAAAAATCCTTGAATACGAAATTTTGTTCGCTTATATCAATATTTCACAGAGGTACGAATTTTATCCAGCTCTCTCGAAAACTATTGGGGGTTGCAGAAATAATGTCGGCAGTTCGGAATCTACCTTAAATTGCTTGCAATTGTTGTCTCGAATCGGTTGATCCCGCCCTTTTCCCCTCAAGGCCTTGCAGAACTAGAGGGAGATATTTTTAATTGAGTAATATATTTAATGCAGTTGAACTATGCGATTTTTTTTGCGTTAAATGGTTAAGAATGTTTTCCCACAAGCTATCATCGAGCAGTTTGCTTTCGAAGGCAAGGAAAGACAAATATACCAGATGATCTTCGCACATCAAAATCCTCTTCAATCGATGTACTTTGTTACCTTTTTAAAAATTCTTTTACAACATCGAGCTCGTGTTTGTTCAGCAAATTCATGATTTCCGATAGTGGCTTCAATCTCTCCACAGTTATTTCGAAAACTTAGGTGTGCGCAAGCATGCCAAAGCAACTAAGGCCCTACGGCTTTGTCAACACGAGATCGAGATCTGTTTTAATACAATTACTACTAAAATAGTTTGTATTATACTTAAAAATTGGAAGAATCACATGTTGTAACAAACCAAAAGTACTGCCTTCAAAAGCAGGTTATTCGCTAACCTTTAATCAGAAATTCTTTTGTAATAATTTTCTGATGACCATATCTAGATCAGATCAAAAGGTCTAAAAACAAAATTGTACTAAGCAAAACCAGAAACACTAAAATGTTTTTAAACTCACGCCGATAAGAAAAAAAAGGAAATATTTTTGGTCTTTTTGGAAAAAAGGTAAAACAACTATTTGTTTTAGACAAGACGAGAGCTATAGTATATTCTAGAAAGATGATTTCTGGTGCAATATTCTCTCAAGATATATTTTTAATATTTATAAGCAGATTATCCCTGGCATATATTCTGAGCTATTCAATATCTTCTTTGGATAAGAAAGAAACCTTGGAGGCTTTTTCCGGTGTCCTGTGTGTGAACTGGTGGCGAAAACTAGACCACGTTAGTAACATACCAAACAACTCCTTATTGAAATCATCTGGAGCTGTCAATGAAGCGCCGGAAATCTCTAACATTACTCCTCTCGATCATGAGGAGCCAATACAGGCTATGAGCAGAAGCAGTGAGATATATAGTCTCCTCATCCTTTTCGTCTCTACATCTTCTACAGAAGTCATTTAAAAAAAAGCTCCAATGGTATTGACCACCTTTATGACTACACCTAGGCTAATTCTGTCCAACGAAACAAGGACAAGACAAGACCCTGTTAACCTAAGCTGGATTTTAAGCGCTCCAAGCTTAAAATCCAGCTTAGGTTAACAGGGTCTTGTCGTATGACATGTAGTGCCAGTTGCCTACGGTACCATCTATGGTTCGCTTGGTTAGTTACCGCCGTGTTAAGCAGCAGCTTACTGTTGGCAAGAGACCTGCCTAAAGAAACTTTATCTTGATGAATCTTTAGTATTGTTTTTTAAATATCTCTGTGTCCTGGAACCCAGCACAGGTGGATATGTTACTGTTTTACTAGCTCAATTAAGTATATGCAACAGCTTCTTAAGTCTATGAGATAGGTTCTTAGGATAGCAACGCGTCTTCACGGCCCGTCAGGTTACAGATTTCCTTTTCTGTTCTGTTCTGTTGCTTTCCTTCAATTTAACCATTCCCCTTACTTCCACTTGCAATACATTACTGTGGTCCGGAAGACGAAAGGAAAGATTAATATTCAATTTTTCTGAGAAAGTTTCACCCTGCAGATTCGAGGCGCCTGGGTAGATTTTGCGGTGATTTACTATAAGGCAGTGCGCCATTTTCCCAGTTTTGACTTGTTGGGGTCGTCGATGTAAATTGCTTTACAAGAGAAAACCTGTAAACCCCCTAGGAGGTTTTTTAAAACTGTCTGAATTTCTTGATTAAGAAAAATTTTACTGAAATACTACAAAAATAACCTAAAATGTATATGACCATATTTTTTAATTGCATAATATATCATATTTTATGTACATCCATTTGTTAATAGTTTTCTTTGTATAGCTCCTTTATTATTTTTTTAAATGAAAATAGATACCCCCCTCCCCTCCCAGGAGCAAATCCTGCGCACGGGCCTGTAAGTAGGTATCCATAGAGCATAGAGCACTATGCCGTCACGGCTATACTCTGAATATTAACGTACCTAAGTGTCGATTTAAATTCAGTAAATTATCTGTTTAACGACGAATAATTAATTAGTTTTGCAAAACACATTCTGGATCTGGCTGAATGCAAAATCTCTTCATTTGCTGAAATCGTTTTCGGCAAGTGTACGCCATATTGAATTTCCTGTGACGTCATATAGAAATTCTGGATCAAAACGTATCCAACGACAACTTATTTGTTAAAAACGGCTAAGTAGTTTAGACTATACAACTGTACCGTACCCCACAATATCACATAAACATAGATGCTGTATAACCATTCGGTTTTTTTTTATTTTCCGTAGTCGGATATAAAATAAGACTCTGTCTCGGTCATAGTTCTGTAAAAGTTGTGGGAAATTGTACGTGTTGAACTATACATATAATCAAATGTCTAGCGTGTAATTGCAATAAAATTTTATGTTAACACAGGTTAAACATTTGCAAGATATAAAGACAAAAATGTAAAAATTCCTTCAAGTTACCTTAACGCTCCATTGAACAGAGTTGCCATGAATATTCCAAGAAAACCAGGAATGTACGCAAGCCTGTCCTCAACATAGAATGGCAAAATTTCATCTGGTTTCTGAATATAGCCAGCTGCACGTGGGTCACAAATCATATATGTTGAATATATAACCATTCCAGCCAACCAAGAGAGCGAGAAAAATAATATGATTACAGGTACGTTAGACATCATAACTCTGAAATGAAAACAATGTTAAAATGACAATTCAGTCAAATAGACTTTAAAATTACTCACTTGTTGACTTCCTTGAGAGATTTCAGACTAACATATCTCTGCATGAAGTTTTGCTGGCAACCAAACTGCGATAACGACATGAAAAGTTGCCCCAACCATGCGGACAGAGTGTCTACTCTGACAGTCATGTCCCAAGTAAAATTCATAAAATTTAATCTTCCTGAAAGATACAAAGATGTTATTAGTAACCAGAACGTTATTTGGTAAGGATCAATAGCTAAGCAGTGTTAGTACTTTAAAAGCAATTTATCATGCAATAAATCTCTGGGAAATAATAGGGGATGGGAATATCATCATAGAAAATAAAAAAAAAAAACTTTCCTAACAACATGTTCCTTTATTTTATCCCTTCGGAAATTGTCAGCCAGTTTCTTGGCTATGAACGGAACAAAAGAAAGAGATAGAGAGAGTGCTAAGAGCCCAAGAAATGATGGAAAAATGAAAGTAAATTGCAAGTCATAAGCGCTAAGTGTTCAATTATAGCAATAACAAGATGAAAAGATGCGAGCAAATAAAAAGTCAAGACAAAGGCATTCTACGGAAATTGTATAACGATCATTAATAATGCAACAATATCTGGACGTGTATTAATAATTTCTGGTGAACAATATTAATCATAGGAGAATATCGTGCAAACTAGTTAAATTCTGCTTTGTATAGAAACAGGGTAGAGCGCGAAGTATTTATGAAAAAATGTGAAAAATGAGATTATGAAAGCTGTGAAAAAACTCGCACACTTTTTAGAGTATATATTGATGCGATACATACCATTATCCCTATTTGTTTGATAGACTTTGGCTGGCCCGCCAACATCAATAGTGCCTTGAATAATAACGGCTAATGTAACAACGATTACTGTTAAACTCTGGATAACGTCAGCATTAATGGCTGCTTTTAACCCACCCTGTTGGATAAGAAATGAAAGATTTTAATAAGTGAGTCGCTTTATCAATATTTTGAGACTATATACATGTATGTGGTTCTAAATAATACAACATGTTTATTGTAGCTATCAGTTAATAACAATTAATGTTTTTAAAGTACTAGTCTGCACTGCATTACTAAATCATACGTCAAAACATACAAAAAAATGTGTGTACTAAAATAATACCACCATTGGGCGTGGGTGAGGTACGGGTTAATGTAATCAAATTAAGCTGAAACTTTAGCAATCACATTTTCTAGCCAATTAGCAACATTTTGGGGGAGTCCCCCAGAAGAAAGGACGAAAAAAAATCCTCCTTATGCCTTGTGACCACCCTACTGTCTCGTTATTGAGTACATGTATGCTTTTTTTCTTTCTATTTTTATTAGGTTTTAATTTTTTGTGAACCGTAAAATCTATACATATAGATATTATAATTAATTATTCCTTAAAGTTTCTTAATCCATAAATATAAAAAAATATGACTTTAAATTGTTACAATAAATTGTACCCGACATCCATTACTTTAAAGCACACGACCTACACTTGACAGGTTTTTCTAAAGGTTTAGCTCGAAAAAGTATGGCATAAAAAAATATTATTTAAGCTTTAATCTTTACAACAAACAAATATTCAAATAAGATACAAAGAACACATACATCACAAGTCAATTACACGCAATTTGACTTCCTTTCCTACTCTAGAAGATTTAGTACTTGAAATAATTTATTGGAAAAAATATGTCTGAATGGAAGAAGATACATATTATATACATACCATTACTGTAAAGACGATACAAATTGCAGACATTCCCACGATAGATACCCAATAAGGAATTCCTATAACAGTAGCCAAGGCTACGCTAGGGGTGTACACTGTAATCCCCAAGGATAACACTTGCCTTATACAGTAAGTAGCTGATGCTAGGCATCGGACCAAACGGCTCTTAAACCTGAAATAAAAGAGAAAAAAAAATTTTAATGATCTCAAACCATATCCATAGACTGTCAATTGGATGAAATATATCTTAAAGGAGGTTTCACAATGATGTGAAATGGTGTGCAGTGAATATGCGATGTGGTATGTACAAACTCTGACCAAGCATTATTCTCGCCCAACAATATTTCAAACACGTGGATATCTTTCAGTAGGGATATCTATTGATGGATGAATGATTTATAGAGAAAACATTTCGCAGAGAAGATTTTGTATAGGTAGGCATGTGCCAACAGGAGCTTTGTATATTATCGCTCTGTTAACAATGGTTTTGTAACATTTCTGAGATTTATTTTTAAGAATAATCCAAGAAAAATTCATATTCCGGGTCACATGTATGCAAATCAACTGTAAGTACAACGTTATATTTAATACGAATTGAAGGGTAATGTAACTGAGTATTTTTCTAATATATCACCGCAACATAATGCAAATTATGGTAAATATTACAATTTATTTATTTATTTATATAATTAACGAAGAAATTTAAAATTGTATATCACTATCAGATATTTCAAATTAAATTATAAGTAAAATCTCCTCTTAGAAATTATTATTAAAACTCCAGTAGGACCCAAACTTCACACAAATCAAACTCTCTACTCATCAACACCTTTTATTTGATACCAAGTTTGCCAGTAAAGGGAACAAAACAATTTCGTCTAGGATTTCGGCATTGATAAGGTACCTGGGTGCAGGTAAAAATATATAACTCGACGAAGAATGAACAGATTTCGTTCATTAAAAGTTCAGGAGAAAGCAGAGATTTGCAGCTTTCTAATGTTATAATTACATATACACCTTAAATTTTTGTCTATATATAATCTTATTGGGGACAAACTTGGTTCATTACGTGGCCTTCCCCTTTGATATACCTTTATCCACGTATTATATAGATATGATAAATTTTTCTCAAGAAATTTAACTTTTTCACTAAGAGTTTAAAAAATTATTATTATTGGTTTATAAATACCAAAGTTATTGGTTGTGATATACCCAAATATGTGTACGTTACAAGTGATACAGGTTTGTTTACCTCATTTGAACAACTGGAAATGAAGGAATCTAGCTAGAAATATTTTCTAAACGTAAATGTTTTTTGTTTGTTTTTTGTTTTTAATAAGATGTGACCAAATCCTAGGAGACAACCCTTTGATGCGTTAGCATGGTTTTTCCCGGAAGGGAATTAGGGTAAGGGGAGTGCGGAAGCTTGAGTCTTGTTTTTGCATTGCTGCGAGCTAGACAACAGCCCAGAGACAGAGTGGATTATTTTAATTTTTTAATAAAAGCTCACGGGGAGATCTGGTCTCGAACCCGGGGCCCCTGGCATGGTGGTCGTGCGGCTTAACGTCTCCAACAAATGTGATAAAAAATAACATCCAGACTTCCTCCCCCATCGATATATATCAAAAAACCTGCTCTGTTTTCATAATCTTCAATAGTACTTAACAATAGAAAGTACCTACTTCTAGTGCAAATAGGAAGGAGTGCCATAACAAAACCTTTTCTTTTTACTATTACTAAGAAACCATGTTATCATTTTTATTATTTTTTGATGTGCTCCCTCTACCTCGAATTCCTTGTTGCGACAACTGTTTGACCTCACATAAAGGTTTATGGGGAAATATATGAAAAGGGTAAAGCTATATTTGAAATAAAACATGAATTCCGATTTAAAATCAAATAAACTTGATTTTTTAATAATTTGTGTTCCTACAATTCTTATTAATAACCTGAAACATTCTTCTAGAAATAGAATCATTTAGATTTTGAAATTAAGTTACTAGGTATTTCACTACAAGTCTGTTTAATAGCTGCAATTAACTCCTTTGGGCTATTATATTGCTGACCATTTGAAAAAGAACTCTTCTAGTTAGCAATCCTTATGAGTTCTCAAAAATATTGATGTCCGGAAGGCCAGTCCAAAATTTGGATATTTTGTTTCAAAACCATTGAGTGACCCTTCTAGCCGTGTGAATCGCTGCATAATCATCTTGGAATATACAAGTATTCCCTTCCATTACCGCCTTCCTTTAGTTGCAGGCAGCAGATCCCTGTACTTAGCCTGCCCTTCTTTATGACGTTTTGTCAACCTAAGCCTTTTTTGCTGTTTTTGACGTTTAGGATTGGGTGAAATTTTTAAGAACCGCTGAACGGTGCGTACGACGCCTAACTAAACAGTCTGTACGTTTATCTCTCTCTGTAGTGGCTGTTTCAATTCCTCCTTTTTGCTGCTTTTCATAACTTTTGGGAGATTTCAAGAAATTATTAATAACTCGAGGACTTCTACCAAGTCTACGAGCAATTTATCTATTTGACAGGCTTTCTTCCTTGTAGGCTTTAATTTTTCCAATCTCCTATTCTTGTCTAACTTTTTCCGCTTCTAATTTTTTGAAAAAAATGTTCAATATAAAAAAAAAACTAATTTCTATATCTCTATATTTTACTTAATTGCTTGCAGCTGAGATCCCTTTGAAACTCGAACTTTAACTAAATGAGGAAATTTTTTAACCCAATAAAATTTTATGACAATGCTGGTTATGTTGAAAGAAGTTTATCTGGCAGTTGTAAAAAAATATTTATCGTCAATCAGTGCTCATTATTCGAAAGAAAATCAAGAAATCTAGATGAGGTCCAACAGTTGTCGGGGAGTGTACGTATAGATAAAAAAGCGAAATTCCACTCACTAAATCACTGACTTATCACGAAATGTTCCAAACTATAAAACCTAAAAACTTGAAATTTAGCATCCCTAAAAGATGTTAAGAAAGAATTTTTCAAAATTCGACTCCTAAAATTGTATTGGAAATTCAAAATATTTAAATTTGCATTTAGACATTAGGAACATTATTTCAACATTTTTGAAAAAGGAACTTGCACCATCAATTTTAGTTCATCTTGTGGAAAGTTCAAATTGCAGAAAGCGAAACTATTGAACTATTAATAATTGCAATGATATTGTTAAAGTAGAAGACTATATCAGTTATCACCTAACTTTAGTTCGTCAGAGCTCCACACCGTCATTGCTCTGAGCGAAAAGTGGCTTCATCGCGGTATTAATTATGCAGAAATTCTTGGCAAGTGCTTCCTTTCATCTGATTCGAGTGAAACTACAGTAGAACACCGATTATCCGAATTAATTGGGACCGGGGTCGATTCGGATAATCGAAAATTCGGATAATCGGACATAGACTGGTAATAAAGAAAAACGAACTGTCACACATAGAATAAACTTTATTAAGTTCAACAAACACAGTTCTACAATAACGCTCACTTGAACATCTCGATCACTTGTTTTTATTGAAAAATTACTTGGTTTTAATTTTTTATATTACGCTAAGGACCGATTCGGATAATTGGCGATTCGGTTAATCGGCGTTCGGGTAATCGGCGTTCTACTGTATAGTCGAATTGTCTTCTGGTAGCTTATCCGCTAGCGACAGCTTACACCCTCTCATTTTCACTGCTTCCTGCGACGGTGGTTTTAATTTTGCTGATCCCAACTAAGATCAGTACGTTGTTGATTTTAAAAGGGTGGATTTCTCTGATCTTACAGACATGATCTTCTCAATCAATTTTCCAACTATATTTTTTTATAATAACGATTTCGACGAGTGCGTTTCCGTGTTTTATGATAGGATTTGCGATATTTTTAATTCGTGTGTACCACTTAAACGATCGATATCACCCTGTCGTAACCTAGCGAAATTCGGAGTATTAAAAATAAAAAAATGACTATAGAAAAGAAACTTAAGCTGTAGAGACACGTCAGCTTACTGTCATTTCTTCGCTTGTTATGACAGCTTTTTAGAGTTGTCTTCATCATGGAATACCTTGAATGTTAGCGATCTTGTATAGTGGCCATCGTACCTTTTTCAAGTTCGTTAATATGAAGAAGTAAACATAATTATCTGTCTATAATGTGATACAACCGATCCTCCAGTTGCAGCATGTGCAGCTGACAACTTGTTTTTGCCTTTTCGTCTTGCAGTTTCTTGCGTCCCGCTGCCTCCATTCCTACGATGTTCCTCCATTCACACGATGTTATCATGGACAGTATCAGGGAATTTATACTGAACTTTTCCTTTGGTCCTGGTGGTGTTCTTCCTGCGTTCGTGAGGTCCTGCTTTGACGCCCTGCTCACTCCATTGGCACTCACCCTCAACTTATCTAGGTATATTTTCCACGCTTTGGAAATCTGCTTTATAATTCCTGATTATAAAAAGGGTCATAAAAACTTGAAAACAAATCGTGAAGTTTTCCTGTAGAGCAAAGTGTTTCGGCTTTGTTATATGTATATTCACAGCTTGTGAAGCAGTGTAAGGAATTAATCTCGTCCAATCAGCATGAATTTCTGCCCGGTAGATCGACGCCAACTAACTTAATAGAATTTACCCCCCAAATAAGTCCAACTAAGTCTTCAGACCGACTCCGTCTACATCGATTTCAGCAAGGCATTTAATAAACTTC
Organism: Leptarthrus brevirostris; assembly: GCA_964036015.1. Lineage (NCBI taxonomy): Eukaryota > Metazoa > Arthropoda > Insecta > Diptera > Asilidae > Leptarthrus > Leptarthrus brevirostris. Next base: position 143,620,791 of record OZ038371.1, read on the forward strand.
CTCACTCTATAATTATGATCAAATTTAAAAAGTTCGGTTGCCGCCTTTATTGCTCGATTGGATCTGCTTTTACTTAAAAGATACATGTCGTTTGTATCTTTCCATATCACTTTAGATTACTACTTAAATAGAGTCCTCAGATTTTATCTTGCGTTAGAAACAGCTATGATTCTTCACGCAATTAGAAAGATTTAAATACCTTCACGGACTGGTGTGGATGTAATGGCCTGAAGCTTAACTTGGGAAAATGTGAAATTATGCCTTTCACTACCTCACTTAGCTCGTTTTTGATTATTTGTACTTTTTGTGGAAGCTAATATACGCCGCTGCGGTATAAAGTATGACAAAAAAGGCGATTTTACTTTGCACATAAACTAGTAAACTATATTGTTTCTAGGAGTAATTTAGATCGGGGTTATGTAAAGCGGTGTCAGCAGAGTTTTCTGATCGGCAGACCTTAATACACTTGTTATTTTCTTCGGTTAGAAGAATTTTCGGTTACGCATCTCAGACTTGGTCACCTTGAAATGCTGTTCATTCTAGACGCATTGAGTCGGTACGACGGAGCTTTGTTAGGTTAGCACTAAGCAATCACCCGTGGAATGATCCAATCAAGCTTTCTCCTTATGTGGATCATCTCCGGTTGCTTAATATGCACTCTTTGAAAGAACGACGTAGAATTGCTGGGTTGGTCTTTATTCACCAGCTTTTGAACTCGAATAGAGATTTTCGTGCTCTCGTAGGTAGGGTTGCTCATCTGCATACGCCGTATACTACCTTTACTGCCTTTACTACATGTCGTTTACTCTCTGTCTAACTATGGTAGCTCTCTTTCTCTTTCTCTCTCTCTCTCTCTCTAGTTCCCATAACTGTGGGGAATAGGGCGAGAGAACAACTTCAATGCAAGTGGACTTACAATTTTAAGTGGATCCCGAACCACTGACATTTTCTGTTGAACCCCATGGCCTTTTTATAGTAATTTTTTGTCAGCAGAAAACAGTCATGCATAGCCGTCGATGGGATTCGAACCTGAGACCTCCGGACATTGGTAGAGCGACACATTATCAATTATTCGACGCACAGTATGTATGAGCCCATAAATCGCATGTGCAGGCCATGAATATGCGCCCTATCTTCGGCCTAACTTTTACTAAGAATTCAGTTAAAGAAATATATAAGTAAATTGAGATTATACCCTTGCAATAATAAACACAATGATGACATTCTTACGTAAAACAAATTTCATATTTAAATAATTCTTGTTCAATATTAAAAGTACACTCTATTAGTATATTAATAACCTACCTTTTACATCATATTAACGAAGTTAAAAAATTATATTTGAAGTAAAGAAAATTAACAAAGTAAAAATCATGGATGTTACTTAGTCAATGCTGTAATATATTTGAAAACAACATAATACTTAGTTCAATCCTGATAATGACTCAGAAAATCAAAACGCGTCGATTGTAACTCGATATTTAAATTAAATAATTTATGGCAAAGTTATAGCAGGTATTTTTTTTTACTAAAATGCTGATTGTTGAAATAGGAGAACATTTTTTATTCTTTCATTATTATCTTTATTTAGGATTAGTAGTAGGCATTTGTTGTTATACAACTTAACAAAAATATCATTTCCTCTGGCATCAGTTAATCGTAAACGTTCCTTTGGCTTAAAAAAATACCTATATGCAAAGCGTTTTAAGGGCAATAATAAAAGCTTCAAATTTTTACAATAAAGCTAGATTCAATCTACGTTATGGCAAATTATTTTGCAATGACAGTTTAATATTTTTATGCTCATTTAAGGTTCAGCTACTGTAGTACTCATTGAACAGCTGATTTTAATATAGTAAAGTTAATAATTAGGTTGCGTAATACAACTTTTCTAAATTTGATAGTGAAATGTTTTGATAAATTCGCAAGATATGAAAGTTCAAGTTAATTAAATAGTCAGCTTCATGAGAACATAATTTGTTTTCTTTTTGTCTGATAAGAATAGCGGCCACCCTCAGTTGATAATGTTTACTACGACGTAATATTCTATAGCTGGACAAATTTAGAATGCATCTTAATTTGTTACAGTTTAATTCATGAAATTATTATTTTTTGTTCTAAATAATTGATAAAAATGTTTTAAAATATCGAATTTACTTGAAACTTTATCTTAGTTTTCTTCCAACCCTCTACAAATAGTAACTTGTCCAACCTTATCAGATGAACTCTTGTTCATTATCTAAAAATAGTGAAAGAATTGAGCGTTTTATCAAACAATAGTTTTATAGACAATCTGTCTATGAACCTATAATTCGAAAAAACACTTTGATGGTTAATTAAGGAGACTGTTATAGTCTTAAAAATTTAGTTTATGCAAAGCAAACAGATGTCAAAATGTTCCACAACAATCTTAGAATAGTTGTTTTATAAATAGTTTGTTCTGTAGTTGACATTGTAATATTATTTTTTTTATTGAGTTGGCCTATATTAATTTTTCTTTTAGCTTGATTATGTTTTACTTACAGAAATGTCCCAATATATAATAGTTATACACATTTTGTAAGAAATTATGAAAACCTAAGTTAAATATTTTGTACTCAATAAATCGATTAGAACAGATAGACAAGGTGATTTTGTATAACATAAATTCTTAAATCACATACTCTCTATTTTACATTACCGCTTTTGGGGTTACCAAATATTACTATGCAATCTCTAAATAAAAAACTTTCTATTAAAATTTTTTTTTGCTGTTTCAAGCTGATTTAGTGCAAGATTTTCGGTCAATGTAAATGTTAAAGTAAAAATTTTAGCACGAAAATAGTTTAAAATTTCAGTTTTTTGTCCCTTGTTTTATTTGGTGATCTTTTTTTAAAGAAGTTAAGGTTAGTTTATTATATTACTCATGTTTCCTTTAAAAATCAATCCGCCTTTATATTTTTATCTATATGTGCAGAAGAAAACCCCCATAGTTCCAGTTTGCCTAGTCCAGCAAATTCTTTCGTCATAACCATACCCATGTAAAAGCGAAAAGCCACGGAATTGTAAGTACTGAACTTCGGTGACGGCAACAAATTTAACCTCGATAGCCGGGACGGATGTCAGTGGTATAGTCATGATCTACGTCGGGATAAAAAAGTTTAGTGAAGTAGGAATTTCGGTGAAGGCAGTTTCATCGTGTGGGCGGCATTTTAATATAGCGGAAAATCCGCCGTACATGCCGCTCGCTTTGTCAAAGATTGATTCCGTTTGCACTGGCGGCTAAAAGCCCACACCTTAATCCTGATGAATACTGTCGGTAGATATGTCGTCGTCCGCAGGTTCCAGGTTCGAATCTACCGGTTGGCGACAAATGGTTGTTTTCTGCTGACAACAGATCAAGATAAAAAGGCCATGGGGGTTGCAGAGTAATGTCAGCGGTTCGGAATCTACTTTAAATTGTAGATCCACTTGTCTCGAATCGGGTGAAGTTTTTCTCCTGCCGCACGCCCCATAAGGGGTTTGAGTAGCTGGTTGGTTGGTTGGTTAGTCAGGCTGTTCGCTGCTGAGGGCGGCAATTCTACTCGGAGGCCAATGAGGCCCATTCTGAATGCCTTTGAATAAAAACCAATATCGTTGGACTTAAAACCGCCCAGATAAATCTATTTAGATCCGCTGGGTCGTCCAAGTTCCGAAGTCGTATTGGAATAATAACTGTCAAATTAACTTTTTGTCGTTTTAAGGGAGGATGAACTCTTTCACACAGCCATAGATACAAACATCTATGGCTGTGTGTCAACCCTTTTTGGCCAGTTTGTCGGCTTTTTCATTTCCCTCTATGCCGACATGTCCTGGAACAGAACAGAGATGAATAGTAAGTTCTGAAACGGTTGCTAGTGCCCTGACAGAGTTTTTTCGAATTTATCAAATTGGAGTTGAACGCTTTTAGTACTACTTGACTGTGCACGCAAATGGTGGTCTCAGTTACTGACAGCTGTTTTGCTTGGACAGCGATTATATATTGCATTATAGCATATATTTCTACTTGAAAAATGCTGCATTCTTTTCTAATTGCAGCACTCCCTTTTCTATTTTTGATCCGGCGGGATGTTCTGGTTTTGGTCCGTCTGGATGTTTCCCTAATAATCTCTTTAGGGCTATTCCAGTCTACTCTGCTAGGAATGATAACAGAACAGGGTTTCCCGAAGTTGACCTGTAGTTTAATACAATCTGGTGCTTCCAGACGAGATCGTGGTGTGAATTCTATCGCCTCGGTTATTCCCAAGCAAGCTAGCCCATGCACCTTTCTTGCACTGCTTGTTTAACGCATCCCACCAACCTATCCTTGCGTGTGTGAGAATGACTCTGACGATCGCTGTGTGCATTCAATGAACAATATGCGGTTTCGTGCCATTTCTTACCAAATATTTTTTGCAAGCAAAGAATGCGTTCAGTCCTAACTAGTTCGGAGTCGAATATGACACCCAGAAACCTGGCTTTCGGAGTTTTAGTGGTTTCCAAAAAGGTAGTTTGTATTTTCTTGTGAACAGTACCATACCGTAATGCCATAAGGTTTTGTCCATCTTGAGATTTATTTTAATGTAGAGTTTATAACATCACTGACCGTTTGTAGGAATTTTCCTTTTGTAAGTACTGCGAGGTCGTCTTCTCACGCTATCGTTTTGATACTCTTGAATTGATTTTGTTAAGAGAGACGTTCCAGAGCCGAGGCGATTAAACTTCTTCCTGTGGCGTGCCTCTACTAACTGTTTTACTGATGTAGAGATCCCCTAAACTGACGTTAATAACTGTGCTGTAGCTTGGGATTGGGCTGCTCGTCGAGCTACCGCATGGTCGCTATTGTCAACCAGTAGTCAAATTTAACAGTAATAAAGCCTAGTAATATGTGATATATGGCTATATCACTACTATTTATTCAAATATGCCGAGAAAAGTAAACAAAATGGGAAAACGGTTTGGTGAAGAAAGCTATTGAACTAGGACCCTGTGAGGCGATGGGAGTTTTTCTAGAATTAAGGATATTTAGAATAACAATGTCAACACTGTGAACAATGGGAACAAGCAACAAAACAGTAGAGGGTTTTTTGGAGACCCCGTTAAGACACAAGCCCGTATTCGATAAGGAAGTAGAAGTGGTGCTGCTGACATAGTTGTTAGAAATGAGGGTCACTTTTTTCACCTAACGAGATCTGATATTTTTGGCTTTTCAAATGTGTAAAAACAATAATTTTGCTTGAATGAGCGCAACACGAAATTTTGTTTCTCTTTCCCAGGAAAAGTCATGAAGTCTCCTAAGGTTGCATACAACTACCTATATTTACGTGTTGGTTCACACATTTTTAAGTGTACGAAGCATTCGAAAAGTTAACCAATATCGCCACACGAGAAATATTGAAGTGCCCGGGAAAATAGCGTTACAATAATTTCTCTGTAACCACACTATTCACAGAATCCAACCACTAGATAAAGCTTTAATGGGAACACTTAAAACGTATTATAAAGAAGAAATCCACCTATTTTTTAGAGAAACTGGCAGGAAAGTGAGTCAATTTGACAATCACAGTGCTCTTCTGTATGTTCAGACTGGACAAAATTACAATTACTTGGTTTACCCTTTTGACCGAAATAAATTTCCTGAGACGAACTTTACCCCTGGCAATATAGGCGATTCCTTAGATGATGTTTCAAATTGTACAGGAAAACACGCAACAGTTTATATGAAAATACCCCTAAAACTAAATAGACAGCTCTTTCATCCTTAATAACTGCTCATCCGAAACCTTGAACAAGTCCAATGGATTTTTCTCATTTAAACGACATCGCCTTAAACAATAATTGCAAGAAAGTTAAAACCCAAAAGAAGCGAAAGATTTTGGAATCTAAAAGGGATTAAAATAAAATTCATTAAAAAGAACAGAAAAACCCAAAGCAAAATAAAAATACCAAACGACTGAACTGAAAGTTTAAGTACGCTTAGGTTTTTTCTGCTCATCACAAGAGTGTTTTAGGTAAATATGTTCATTTATTAATTAGAATGCAATTTTTAAAGCTGTCTTGATAAATTATATTTAAATGTGGAATAAATATGACACCTTCGGTAAAGCTTTGAGTATTACAGCCATACTTCAGTACGACTTTCACACTTTAATACCTTTCCCACAATGTTATTTTATATATACAAACTATGATGTCAAAACCTTGGTTGAATATACGTATTGAATATACTCGTAGGAAGCACAATCCACAGGGATTTCCTGCTTGTTTTGTGTAAACGAAACTTTTAGTGGAAGAGTCACTATGATGGCACACTTTTCATTTGGTTTTAATAATGGTCCTTTAATAAAGCAGACACAAAGTATGTCAACATCTACTAGAAGAATATATTTGTATGTTAGTTTTTTAGACTTGTTTTACTTTTACACTAACTTCCTGCTTACGTTAATTATTTTTCGACAGATTTCATAAGCTTAATGTGTAACTTATTTAAACATATTTTCATGTTAGATATAACAAATTTCAATACAACAATCTCTTTAAGAATCGACAATTTCAACTTGAATTGGGGGTTTTATCATCATTGATCAATACAAGCACTGAGCAAATGTTTTCTAGGGTATGCAGTAAACATTCTTATCTTTTCTCAGTATTTTAAATTTTCCACCAAAAGTGCATAAAATAAGGGTAAACTGTGGTTCAATGGAACCATAATAGAATCACCATCTTATTGATTTTCCTTGGTGGATATTCTTCTAAATGAACCTCTCTGAGCCATCAGATCCCTAGCAAATTGAATCGGACGTTTCCAATCGTTTGCACTTTTGTCGTTGACAGCTGCATTCGTATCGGAAATCATTTTGCTAAATCGTAATGGCTCCGTTGATGTGTAAAAATGAAAATAGCCATACCGCGCTTTTACGTATTATATATGAGGAAAAATTATGGTATAAAATGCATGTAAAATATTTGATGAAAAGAGATTTTTCAAATCATGGAGAATTATGCATAGATGTGCACATTTCTCCAGGGGATTGCATAGCAATTACCGAATATGTATATTCGTTCTGAAGAGTGCTATGAAATAGGGAGGATCTATTGACCCCAATTGAGTACCATACTGATAATTTTTCTCTGATATTATAAATGTTATAACTTTTAATGTTGTCAATTTAGATTATTATCTCTAAGAAACTATTATATGTTTTGTCTCGTTAGATATGACCAATATTTTTATTTTACTCATTTAATGGTCTGGATAAAGTTTTTGTATTATGTAACTGAAGAAGATGTCTGTACGTGTTACAACTTTTTATTATTATTTTTTCTCTTTTATTTTTTAATAGTAGTAGATAGTGAATATAAACGGTATGAATGCTCATTGAATGAATTACCTTTGGAATTCATACAGGGTCCCTATTGCGAGTGTCGATTTTCATTCGAATAGCCTAACCAAGGCTAATTTCTCCATTTAAATTATTAGAACAGTGTGCGTCTTGCCTAGTCGAGTCGAATGCAAATCGACATTCGCAATAGGGCCCCAGGTTTTTTATAAGTTGTCGCCAAAGCCTAGTGGACAAACCTTTGATGCGTTAGCATGGTTTTGGCCGGAAGGAATTTATTGTAAAGGAAGTGAGGAAACTTGAGTCTTGTTTTTGTATTGCTGCGAGCTAGACAACAGCCCAGAGACGGAGTGGATAATTTTAATTTCTTAGTAAAAGCTCACGGGGAGACCTGGTATCGAACCCGGGACCCATGGCATGGTGGCCGTGCTTATCAACGAATTGATCCAACTTCGTCTCCAGGTTTGACCCTTTAAATAATATGTTCCTTTTGTTTTTGAGGTTCTTTTGCATGAAATTCTTCAGAAAAATTTTTTTTTTAAAAATGTTTTTAAGGAACAAATATTTACAGGTCCAACACTTTAACCAGCTGTATTAGCAACATTACTCAAATGGAAGTGACAGAAACATTCAGCCGACATCGATTCATATTTATGAAGACGATTAGCCGGATCAAAGAATTATTTGAAGAGATAGTTCGAATTTGCACTATACGAATTTGACTTCAGTTACTTTTCGAACAGCTTCTGCAAAATTCCTTGCCATCATAACATTTTTAACATAAGTATCGACGGGTATTAAGCGTCATGAGTACAGCAGACGCCACTGAAGAGGCTACAAATTCAAGAAGAGCTTAACACTTTGCTCAAAGGAGGTGGTTTTAAACTGCAAAAATGTGTAAGTAATGATCCTAAACTACTAGAAGGTGTACTACTCGAAGAGCGAAAGACCAACTTTCCGCTTTCCTTGAAGACGCATTAAGGCATTAGGAATTCACTAGCATAATTCAACAGATGAATTCAGCTTTAAAACCAAATATCACAACTTTTTGATTTGAGGTTGATTGACCCTAGCAGTAATAGAAGCAAAATTCACAACTCAGTGACTTTGGCTTTCTGGTCCTATATGGGATGAATCTGTTCTATCCGAGCTTAGCGTGGAATGGAAATACTTCAAGAAAAGCCTTCCCGTCATACAAACAATAAGAACTCATTGCTTGCTCGACTTAAGACCGACTCAACAAACTTGCCACCTTCATGACTTCTGTGATAAATCTGTGGAAGCATACGCCGCAGTAGTTTACATTAGATTCATTGGAAAAGAAGATGAAGTTCATACTAATTTATTTATTGCGAAATCAAGAGTAGCACCTATTCAAACTATTTCTTTACCCAAGTAAAAACTTTGCGCTGCCCTCCTTTTAATCAAACTGCTAAATTCACTTCGAAGAGATATGGACTTGAGCAACAAAACAAGCTACTTCACCAATTACCCTCAGTTGGATTAAAGGACATCTCGCCAAATGGAAGACATTTATATCCAACATAGTAGCTGAGATCAAAGAGCATGAAAAACTGAATTCATGGCATCATATTCCATCCAAAAAAAATCTCTTCGTCTACACGTCCAGAGGAATAAGCCCAACATCATTAACAACAATCATTTATAGTTTCATGGGCCAGCCTGACAAAGGGAATACAAGTTTTTGTGGCCTATAATTATATGCGATGCTCCAAAGGAACAACTGGAAGAAGAACTAAGAAGAAATCAGGACACACTTCTGATCATATCATCAAATGATTGTATCAAATAACTCTCCTGGAAGAAGGAAATCCCTAACCACAACTGAATAAAGGGGTTGGAGTTTCATCTAGTTTTCGTTTTTTTCGCGAAGGCGTCCAGCAGCTGAGGAAAAGTTAACCCTTTGTTGCTGCTGTTGATAACGAGCCAAAGGTGCTTAACTTTTCTTCATTAGAAACGCCGATTGTGTTAAGAAATTTTTATATTTCTTACGTTGCTCGAGTTTACAAGCAGTTTGTTTTGATTTTTATTTTGAATAAAGGGTTTGAATCCATACTTATCGACAGATGGTATACTTCGAGTTGGAGACCACTTAACCAACGAAGAGATTCCATTGTCATGAAAATATCAAAGCATCACGGAGCGAAGATATACAAGAAATATCTTTGCACCTTCATTTGCCTATCAACCAATCGAAACAGATTTAACGCTATGCTTTTGCTATTTTGAGAACGTGCGCAGTTGGGTGAGGATCGAAATACCTTTCTCTCCTATCTTCCATTTTCAGAATATCGCCCTGATCTGATGGATCTTGTATACCATTGTTATTTGACTCATGTTGGGTATCAGCGGCTTCAGAAGCTTCAAATCGTCGTATTGTAAGGGATAAAGTGGGGGCTTTCCGCATGCTGGTGGCTGCCCATCATCGGCGTAGCGATCCAAAATATTCAGGCCTGCTGAGCATGATAAAGAAAAATAATAATCAGAAGATGTTTTACGGAGTACATTTTTAATTGAGGTGAAGTAAGTGATATCATGTCGGCCTTCCATCCCAAAAGTCCCAGGTGCGACCCCCACCGGCGCACAGTGGCCGGAATTTGAAAAAGTTGGGCCAAAAACTAAAGTATCTTTAAGCAATATCCGCTGATTTTCTGTGGAAGATGAATGCCCAGTTCATATAAGACAGGGATATATTGATTATTTATTATTATTCACTATTAAAAGGCGTTTTAAGTTAAGCAAATTCCATGTTACACCTAAAAAACCAAGTTGTTATTACTACGGTTATTGCTGTGCTCACTGTTAGGCTTACAAAAAATCCTCGCGTGGACTTGCCCTCTGTGGGGAAAAAATGTTAAAATAGGACATTATACGTTGTGATTTTATTAGGATCACCTGTTCCGAAGTACTTATTGGCTTGGGACTCCTACTGTATATTTGCAATATATAGTATATTGGTTATATGGTTCAATGGTAGACAGCTGACATTTCAGCCGCTGATGGGTTCGCAGACCCGGCTCAAGGATAAAAATAGCACCCTTGAATATTTTTCACGCAATTCATTTAAAAAACAAATTATAGTTTTCCAAACATGATCCTTTTAAATTCTTTTAATGGATTTGTAATCTGCACTCTTAAAAATTCCCCAAACACAATGTTTGTTCCTTAGTGCCATCTTAAATTGCACCCTCCAAAACCCCGCTGACCGCTTAGCTATATCTCGAAAACAAAGAATTCATTGTAGTGCTTCTATATCATTATAAAAAAAAATTATAAAAAGAAATCAACACACAATTACCTATAAAAGTATTACTATTAAAAGACTGTAACTATCTGCACTTACTTGTACTAACGTGTATTTACGTTTCCGTGTTTACACGTATTCCGCTTTTACGTCAAAAATTTATTAGACTTTCTGGGAGGAACAGGTGTATTAATCAGGGTATTAGTTGCTTTATTCGTCGGAGGGGGGGATGATATATTTGTATAGTAGTACATAAAAATACATGAAGTACGTAAAAGCCGAACTCATGTACGAACGTGTAAACATGGAAGTACACGTAAGTAGACGTATATACACGTAAGTACAAATAGTAACTTCCTTATTAAAAAGGGAAATTGTAAATTAAAATTCACAGGCCTATGAATTTAGGAGGGCTGGATTTTTGCTTTAAATGGCAGGTATTAGCTGTACGAATGATCATGTAACTTGAGAACGGTAAAAGATTTTTGTGTGCTTTAAATTGCTTTTGACAAACTTACCATTATTTTAGTTCGAAAAAAAAATTGAGTCAAAATTTTCAAGATATTTCCGCTTAAGATGAAAACATTTATTTTTTAAAAATTTAACTTTGAAAATCATTTATTTCTAAAACCATTAGCAGTAAATGTAAGACTTGTTAACTTTATGGAAAAAAAAGTTTCAAACAACTATAGATCTACCAGATCCCTCAGTTTTGCACGCGACCTGAGAAACACCCGTATTTAGCCTTAAAAAAACAAAGAAGCAAAACAGCAATATAGCAACAATTTCTTTATAGCAACTTCATAGATAAATAAATGCAGAGCAGATGAAGGAAATTAATTTCAGATTGAAAAATGCCCTTTATAAGATAAGAGCTTCTAAGTAATGCTTCCGGCTCCTTATGCAGAACAATTAATCATTGTAGTCAGCAACTGACATGGTCTTATCTATTATATGTAGCAGCGAAGGGTGTTTCATATATCAGCATTGTTATGTGACAAATGAAACAAAGTACTTTGGAGTCACGCATAGGAGAGGGCATATACTTAGCGACTAATATAACATAATAGTGCGCTCGCTCAAATTATGAAAAAAAAGTAATTTAAGAGGTATATTTATTGCTAAGACACCTTGTAACAACAGCAACAACATTTCCCGCGCCGCTTCTAATATTTTCATCTCTTTTTACAAGAAGAAGGAGTGAGTCTAGTTAAAAGATTCGTTTAAACTGAATAATATAATACGTACAGGTAGTAGAACTTCTACTCTGTTGTGCTAAAGGGGAGTTTCGTATCTGCACTTTATAGTTCCCCTAACCCCTTGTGGGGCATTAAGCGGGAGAAGATCTTCACGCGATTCAATGATAACGATTGTGGACGTACAATTTTCGTTGGACGTAAAATCTAACTTGGATTCTAAGCCACCGGCCTTAATTTGCAACTCTCAATGGAAATTTAGCGTAACCTACTGTCAGCAGAAAATAGCCATGGGTCGCTACCGGTGGAGTTCGTTATCCCTTACTCCACCAAAGACTGTGTTTTGTATGTTTTACATGTGTAAGTATTCGCATCGTATGTTTGACAAAAATAAGGCGTAGCTGTTTCTTGTCTCTATTAAAAATAACTTAAAAGCTAGGTCTACTATCCATATATCTATCTGACTATTTTGTGTTTTAAATTATCGGTTTAATAACAAAAAGATAACAAAAATAAAGAATAAAAGACAGCGCAATCTGCATTACAAATGTGCAGAGAACAGCGTGCTTAGGAGTTATGGGTGCCATACATGCCTGCTCTACTGCAGCTATGGAGGCTCTTCTCTTCTTTCTTTAAAAAACTCGAGAAGAGAAATAAATTGGGGAACAGCTGATAACTTAAGAGATTTCTATCTGAAATTCTTTAAAAAAGTTACCGGATCTACTTTAAACCTTTAGTAAAATTCAGTTGAATTCTATTATAACCTACCATTGGCCACCCAATGTGTTTACACCCATAATTAAAGGTCATGGGGACAAGATATGACTAAGCAACCTATCCCTGCTTCCCGTAAACTTTTGTGGAGCATGGGGCGGGAGCACCCGATTTGAGACAAAGATTGCAAGTGGACCTACAATTTAAGTTGGAGTACGAATCACTGGAAATTTCTCTGCAACCCCCATAGCCTTTCTATCGTAATCTGTTGTCAGCAGAAAATAACCATGGGTCGCCGCCGGTGGGATTCGAACCTGTGACCTCCGGATTGGTCGACACGTTATCACTTACTCCACCGGCAATATTTTTATAATTATCAACTTTGCGGGTGTACTTAAGAGTGCATAATACTTAAAAGGCGAATAATGAGCAATTGTAGACAAACATCTATATTTTAAGATGCAGATGTCGCTTAACTGGATAATATGATAAAGCAGTTATGTTATTTAAATTGACTACATGTATCAGTAATAGAAAGCTACATAGCAATAAAAAGTGACCATAATTGTCAAAAAAAAAACATTTTTGCAGAAAAAGGTAATTGAAATAAATCTAATATATTTATAAGAGAATGGATTTGTATATTACAAAAACAAGAATTTATTGTAATATTATTGAGAGCTCAAAATGAGAAAGGATATGTAAACACCGACTAATTGTTTGGAACTAGACGTAAAAAACGAATTTTAATGGATTAAATGGATTGATTAAAAAAAAAATCACATAGTCTATGCAGTATGAGAAATTATTGAAATCAACAATCCATTCGTCATCTTATTCAATCCACTTAACCTGACGCATTAGATTAGAACAAATTCCCACTCTAAACTATGTTAAGAACAAAAAGAACGTCCTTTTCAAATTGCATAGTTAAGACTAATTTGGTTTCGAAGGGTCGTCTGGAAATGCTATTAAAATGTAAATTAATGTAAAACAGACAAATAAGTTCCTCACAACTAACTGATCAATTATTCATAACATATTCACGAATAAAACGAAAATGTGAGTAACCAGAGAATACGCCAGGATTGTCACATTTTGCCTTAATTCCAAAAAACTTACAAGACAAACGATGTGTTGATGCCATTCCGTTCGACGGATGAAAAAATTTTTACGTGGTTCCACCTCAGTCTCATTTTTGAATTAATTCGCAACGAGAATATGATAATTTTTTACATAAATTTCTTTAGTACACGATGTATTCGAAACACGTTTTTGCATTTGTGGTTTTACCTGCCCGATATCACCTGCAAATTATGGGATTCGATTGATGCTACAAACAATATATACCTTGACCTCTCAGCACTTTATTTATCCTTCCTGGAAAGTAATTTGAAACTACATTAATGTAAAGGGTCAGGTTACAAAAGTCATTCATGTAAAAACATGACGAATATATTTTTACATCAGTTGTAAAATACATTTAATTATTTTTTATAACATTGTGACCGGTGCCTCCTACATGAATTGGCTTAAATTTTAAAAGTCACACACACAAAGATATACTTAAGGATCAACAACACCATAAAAACCTTCAAGTGTTTTTTTACCTGTAGGTATTTCAACTCAATCTCTACGTCCGCATATTAAAAGGGACCCTTAACTGGATAGGAAACAATAAAGAGTAAAAGTATAAAACTCGACATTTTATTAGGCCCATGACAACAATTAGGATTCAATTAAATATCCTATATAAAAGAATGATTCTGTTATGTGAACATAAAGAAATTAAGCCTTACGTTTATGTGCCAAGATTTGCTTCTGTGGTATATCCCTTGAATGGCAAATCCATTAATCTCAATAAAACTTTAAGATAAAACGGCATCTATAGTACACATTTCCTTTGTTTCCCTAATCAACTTTTGCACACTCCCAGCCTGACCTGGTCTGTAGGATCCCGAATTTTCAAAAGAAACCGAGCATTTGGTAGGCGTAGGACTTTACCAGGATTTGTATAGTCACTAATGGAAACGATTTTTATTACACTACAACACCATCTTAAGGAACAGCAGCTGTTTATTGGCAGCTGGTAACGATTTCGTGCTCACGACTTATTTTACGAAACAGCAGATGACTTGCATCTACTTAATTGACCTTAGTAGGGACTTAGGACGTTTATTTCTCCAGCTCTAAATTAATTTACGTCAGTCAGAGTCTTGAAGGCTTACGGATGTGGATTCTTTCTCGTTAATGTGAACGCTGTGCTAGGTAGGAAATAACTTGACCCTTAATGAAGCCTAGAAGAACAGAAAAAAAATACATGTGTTCACTGCTTAAAGTAGTTTTCCTACATTAGGATGCTTAGCGAATCAAAATTAACTTTTATAGAAGGTATAACTAAAACTACAAAGAAGTTGATATTAATGCTACAAAAGTTGAAAAAATTTCTGGTTTTAACCAAATTAACTTTCTCAGGTGAATAAAGTAGACCTAATTAAAGTCCATTTTCCATTTATATAAAAATAACAAGGAAAGAGGTATCTTTGCCAACAAAAATACTAATTTTAACGCAAACTATATTCAACGGGAGACCTCAACAATTATCTTACAAAGGTAATTACCGAAGTAAAAGCTAAACAATTGGGGAACAATGTAATTTTAGAATACTTAAGTTGTAGGATCAAGGATTCTCTAAAAAAAAACTAGTCACGTGCAAGAAACACTTAGCAACGTTGCCATCTGCTTCTGAGTAAAATTTTTGTGGCTGAAATATATTTAGCTTTTTATCAATTGTTGTTAAAGTACACATTGAGACAGACAGCATTGCCACAATAATAGGGTTCCCGTTGGGATCTTTCGGCTACAGAACCCTAAAAAGAATATTCGCGCGAGAACGTGCGCAAAACACTATATATTATACTATAAATTATTATTGTTATTATTATAAATCTGAACCCAATTAATTAAATTCCTTGGGGATCATTTCAAACGGGCTTGTTAAAAAAAAAATTGTTTAAGGTTGTCGTAGCCCCGGAAAGTTTGAGTGGACTAAGTCCAACGAACCGAGAGTACCAGGCAATTCTAGATTCAAAGGTATAAGAGTATCACTTGACTAGCCGGCAATATATATATAAATTTTGGCTCCGCGTATCCGCTTTAAATACTCTCGCAAACACAGACTTAAAGCTTGCGCCTTATGTAACGGAGTCCAGGTTCATAGATTCCAACACCCGTTCTGTCGCCCTTGAAACAGTCAGTACCTATACCAAACCAGAGAACGCTATTTAATGGACTTTTTAAGCTAGTATTCTTTGCTTTATAGGATCAGCTTGGAACGGTATTTCAAAGCTGCGCCTTTTCAGCATAACATCCGATATTATATTGACTACAGGATTATTCTAGAATTTTTCTAGGTTTTTCATGTGGTCAGACAGATTGTCTTCTTTGAGAACATTGGCGCTATGCAGCCTCCTTTTTTGGGTATTGTGAGGAAGGGAACGAGGTCCAAAAGACCTCCCATAATTGTTGTAGGGCAGGTGCATATGACACCTGTAACTCCTTAACAGGCTATTCTCCATTTTTTTTGCAGATGTCTATTGTTTTTTGGATCATTTTAGGCCTTAGACCTCAAATTTTCCAAAAAGGTCTTCGACAAGAACAGACAAGATTTAAGTTATAGCCTCACCTCTAACTCTTTTCTGATCTGGGTTTCGTGTGAGTCTTTGACCTAGAACTACACTTAGATATTCGACCTAACTTGAGAATTCTAAATGTGTCCCTTTAAGGGTAGTGGCTTCTAGCCCCAGTTTCCTTTTATATCTAACACGAACTACGGCTGTCTCTAAGGCAGTCATTCTGGTAATTACTAATGGTAATTACTAAGTCATATGCGTAGCCTGCCTCAGTGAGTCTATGCAAGAGTTCGTAAATAAAAATTTTCGACAGCAGAAGAAATATAACTTAGACATCCTTTGATGGCCATATCCTGGTAGATATGTTCCGGTTTTTAAGAATTGATCCAATTTATGGGATCGCCAGTAATTTTTTCTAACTAAAAGCTTGATTTAAGCGTAGTGTACATTCTGTAACAGAGACAATGTAATTAGGCTAAATAAATGCTTAAGTTCATTAACTTTATTAAAATGCACAGTAGAGTTAGTCACCTTGTAACCAAGCAATCAATAATTTTCTTGTATTTTCTTATTGAAAGTAATCGAAGTTCATTGTTTAACTCTGCTGTGGCTGCGTAATTTCTATAAAAGTAAATTGATTTGACAGTAAAAGGTCACTTCCAGTTTGTTGCTAAAAATTAAAAATTCCACCCACCAGTGGTAAGGGCTTTAAACAAAAGCAATTTAATTAAATAAAGGAATTAATAATTTCTACTTAGTTTGTTTTAGTAACAAATCCTTATAAGGTTAAACATACGATAGCAGCAAATCGTGCATGTAGCATCTGTGAAAGCGTGGTATATTATAATAATCTGTATTTTTAGATTTTACGGTTCAATATTAAAATCTAAAAGAACCACGTCTACCATAAAGAGTAAAATTTAGAAGAGGGTTTGTTCAAAAAAGAGTGACGTCGACTATATCTGTTATTTTAATATTCACAAGTAATTAGTTTTTAAAAGTGAAAGTATAGCTTCATTAATAAAGTCAAGCAGTCACTAATTGTGGAAGGAGCCAAAAAGTACATTGTGAAATTTATTGAAACTGTGGTAGCTGGCCTCTTACCGATACTCACTTCATATTCAATATTGCTTTAGCGGAAGAAATTTGTCATGTATACGTATGCTGGTGTTCCTCAAAGCAGCCATCGTGAACATTCTCTATATTTTAAACGGTAGAGTCAGGGTGGGGGGAGGGTGCGGATGTTAACTTCTTAACGCGTTGACCGATTAGCATGCTTCTTCTTTTGATGTGTAGAATATCACACCAAAAATTTATGGGGGGTGAGAAGGGGTCGTTACCCAACATCTTAACGTATAGACCTATTTGGATGATTCCTTTTTTTGTACACATTGCAACTATAGGGAAAAATGTTGACCAAGTATTGTGGTGGGGGTCGTCTAAATTTGTAACCCGTGGACTGATTTAGATGATTCTGGTCTCTATTTGTGTCATGACAAAAAATTTGGCTTATGGTCAGAGTTAAAGGAGGGGCGGCGCCTAGATTCGTAAGTTGTTGCTTTGTAAGTTCTGTTCTACAGAATATAATTCCTAACTGGTAAATGATAACAATTTTGTACCGAGAGTGACTACGATGACTCTCTAACTATGATAATTCTCTCTTGTTTATAGAGGACGGTGGCGCACTAATGCGATGGTAATAATTTTGTTTCTAAGGAAAGGGTATGACAGGGTGACCGTGACTAATTTCGTGACCCTCGATAATTTGCCGCTCGATTATTGGTGGCGCCGGATAATTGGCGGCTTCTCCTCTGAAATTTTCATTCTCATTGCGAAGTTGCAGATTCAAGTCAATGGTGGTTGCTTTTTGCTTTAAGCGTCAGTTGTTAGTCTTTAGGTTGTGTTTACTTTTCTAACTTGCTAAATTTATTGTAGAATCTTGAACTTTTATGTTTTTAATCCCTGAATTTTCGGGCAATCGGTGAAAAAGAGAAACATATTTTTTTGAGTGTAAATGATTTTATTGTTCATTCATTCATTCATTCATTTTTTAAAATTTTACTGGCCATCGGATTATTTGCGATCTCGCTAAATGGCGGCATCTACGGTCCCGAGGAAAGCCAATTATCGAGAGTCTACTGTGTGCCTACTTATTTGCTTTCATTTGATACCCATATTGTTACAATAAAGCATCATTTGTTTATTCCCCCTCTATTTTTCATTTCACGGATGCCGTATTTTAATATTATGTCAGTCCCACAATTAAGACGAATCTAATGACATCTCATATTTTAAAATCTGTCAAACCGTTTGGGATGTAGAGTGTCCCAAAGAAATAGACATTCACACATACGCTCGACAAACATTACTCTCCTCTCCTTCGGCAGTCGTGTAAAAATAGGGGCTTATAATTAACAATTATAAATCTTAAGAGAAAAATCTTAGGTAAACAATGCCAAAATTGTAAATGTTACCTACCAGATATTGTGCCTGGTCTTTTTAAATGTAAAAAAATTGTAAATACCTCTCGTAAATGGTATTATTTAATGCCACTAAATGTTGTTTTTCTTTTAATTTATCCCTGTTTGACGTACAAGTTGTAAAATTCTTCGCTTTGTTTAAATTTTTCTATCCGAAAAAATTATTTTTTTTAAAGTTGATTAATTCAAAGATTTAAATAGTCTCTGGTTGAACCTTTAGGGATTTTACAAGGCTGTCACGATAAAGCTAATATAACGTTCAGATAAGAGATGAGGTCATAAGTTTTATGCCCAATACGTTCCCAAATTCCTTTACAGTACATTTGAAAGCCTTACGTTAGAATATGCCATATATATCCTCTTAGGAATACTTCTTATGTAGTTAACATGAACCGTATTAAGGCTAGCTACTTAACGAAATTTTGTAAGGTTGTCCCTTTGAGGTCTTTTACATAGAGACCCCTTTATTCCACTTCTATATAAGGTTCGATTTGGGATTATCTGTTTAAATCTCTTTGAAGAGATATATAATAACTTATGACCATCTTTTCTTTATAGATAATTTGTTCTTTCCAGCTTCTCTTTAAGTTTTCCCTATCAGTTCCTACATGCCACTTGTGACATTATCTTTTTTTTTTTAAACTTTCTATCACTGTGCTAGCTACAATATGCATATAAAATCGTTAAATTTCTACTTTCATACCTATCACTAAATCGGCTTTAAAATAATATCGTTCAAACACAATTAATACTTTTCGCTCTACGTCTATTCCCGATTCCAATAGTGTCGCAAATTTAAAAGTCATTTTTCAATTCACTGCCATTTTTACATTCAATAAATCAAGCAACTTCTGGTCAAAGTTAAATGATGGATTCTCTACTAGTCAATGGAAGTCTCCTGCAGTTTACTGCCGCTGTAATATCATAAAAGCGATGAAATTTCTAAAGTGCATCTGAGACCAAGCCTTTATTTGCAGAGAATGAATGAACATGGACAACAAAATATAAAATTTTGAAATCATGATGTTTGTTCTACATCTATTCGTACTTATTGTAGGCAACCATAGCAATTTTTCATCAACGTTGAATTTAAAAAGTTTTTCTAGTTGTAAAAGTAAATGTACAAAGTGTGCCATAATTCATTAAAAATTTAGAGATGTTATCAAATGTAGTCCCATACATGAAAATATTTTATTACACCTAAGAGGAGAGTTTAAGATTCCCAAACTTTAGGATCACATTTAATATTCTGTGGTCAAGTATGACACAAAGTTGCCAGCTGCAAGCAAGCTTCATTATTTATTTACGCGGGGCTTTAGGTTCAATCAATTTACCGTCAACGATTTTACATAAATTATTACAGGTGTTTGAAAAATCAAATTAAATGTTTCAATCTGAAATAAATGTTTATAAAAGTATATTAAAAGGTGCTGTCCCAAATGTTGTAATACTAATTTTCTATTTCACCATACATATGTAGAGTATGTGAGAGATTTTAATTAGTAATTTATTTTATTGTGTGTCAAAAAACTGGAGAGAGATACGCCAAAGCATTACATTTAGATTATTTTCTATACCAAACATTAATATAAATTTTGCTAATAATAGTTACTTCCCCTATAGTACCTATATGATTTGTTTTCATAATTTACAAACGCAAGGCAAATATTATTAGCTGCTTTCAAATAATCCTATAACTAGTACCTACTCTTATTATAATTTTATGAAGTCTCAAGTTTTTTTCCATGGTTTCTTTACCCTCGACTTGAAATGGCCTTAAGAGAGCATAGAACGAAAACATGTAATGTAACGACGTGTATTTGTTGTTGTTATAAATTTTAGTGTGCCCACCACAAGAAAACCGTGAGCATTTCAATCTTATAAAGTAAAGGATTTTCTATTTAATCTTTTTTTCATCATTTTAGTTCTTTTGCTATGTAGTGAAGTTTTCTGATATTTTAATTTAATTTTATTTATTTATGTCTAGTAAAATTTTCATCAATACCTTTTATTTGATACCCATATCCACACATTTCGAAGATATAATACGATATAATTTTTCTTGACCCTTATATATCCCATGTAAATCTCGGAATCATGATGAAGCTTATGACATCTCATTTATTAAAATTCATTCAGCTGTTTGAATCTCATAAATCACAATTACGTGCGAAGAAAAACATAACCCTTGCCTTAATGGTCGGATAGTAAGGTACAATTTTTTCAGGCTAGCAAGGAAATATGGACAAATAAAATGCACTGAAAATATGCCTTAAGAAATTGAAGTGCTTCTGAAACGTAAAAGAAGTTAGACTAAATACCTAATAACTTTTCTACCTTACTTTTTGTTATAAATAAAAAATATTAATACATATATAGTAGTGAACTTAAAAATGGAGTTAAAGTCCGAAAAAAGTCAACATTTTTTAAAAATTTAAAGAAATACACACTTGCTAATCTAATACTAATCTGTCTAACTATCCTCTGAAGATGACCTAGAACGTCGAAAGGCGTCAGGTTTTTTGTTCTAGTAAATTTAATAAAGTAATTTTGTGAAACTTAGCAAGTGTTAATTTCTTTCAATTTTTAAAAAATGTTGACAAAAAAGTTCCACCAAGTGCCTACAGCAAACACCATTAACTACATCCGAAAAAAGTATTTTCTCCTTGAGTAATGGTGATCTTTGCAAATTATTGAATATTAAATATATAATTTTAAGAAAATGTTCGTTGAGTATAACTAGCGTAATGTATAGTAAAAGCTGCCAACAATACTATCAGTCGTCTGATCATCACTTATAACTTTATTCTGCATGTTGATTCTACATTGACTATTTCGAATAAAACGCTGAATGAAGTAGGTATATAAGGCAATTTAAAATTTGCTTTCAACAAAATTAAATAAATTTTTAAAATACGAAGCAATGTGCCTCCAACAAACGAGAGAAACGATTAACCATTGAAGAAACTAAAACTACTAAAACTATTAAAGTAACTTAAAAATATTTTTTAGTGAATATTTTAATTGATACCGTGTGCTCGTTGACATATGTGTAGTCAAAGCTCCATTTAATACGTTTACTCAACCAATGCATCCCTCCCTTTTATCACCGACTCTATGTAGGGTTTCGCTGGTAATTATCTCCAACCACTGAATGTTAAGAATGCGCCGGAGATCCCGGTTCACAAAGGCTTGTAGCTTTCCATGTTTAACAGCCGTACAAACAGAATTTCACATTCGATTCCAAGCTCATAAATTTGGTTTTAGCAGCATTGATCTTAAGCCCTGCTCTACGACCTTATCTACTCAGGACTTCGGACACTACAGCTACATGATCTTTGATATGTAAGGCGGTCGAAAAGTTCCCATCTAATCCTTCTCGATGGGTGGTCATCTAGGCCGTACACGATCAGGAAAAACAAAACATTCTTGTCTCACTCCACTTAGAACTTGGAAGGGCTCCGATAGTTTTCTATTGTGTAGGACGTTACTTTGGTCTCTTCAGTAAGACTCCTTCATGGTGGTGATAACATTGTCTAGGATGCCTCTCTTCTACGCATATGAACGTTGTCAAATTCTTTCTCGAAATCAACGAATATTAGATGTAAAGGGACCATTGCTTTCGCCGGATTGCTATATGATAACTCAGAAGGTGTTGTTGTGATCACTGCAGAAGGCGCTCTCACAAAAAGCCTGCCTATTGATCACTTAGAGTACGCTCGATTGTATGCTTGATTCGCATTAAGATGATTTTTGCCATCAATTTGGAGACTATAGTTAAAGGAAATATAACGCATAATTGCTACAACTCAAATCCTTAGGTCAACTTTTTTGGGAATCTTCACAATTACGCCTGTTTTACATTATAGGTCTCGGTTTAATGGAATGCTCTTAAGGAGTTCAGCTTGGATTCCATCATTACCGGGGTCCTTACTGAGGTCCATGGATTTAATTAGCGCAGCCGCTGGATGTTCCGGCTCGGGTGAAGAGCTTTTCATGGTCCAAAGGTGTTGTTTAGCACTTTAATAAAATATTCTCTCCACCTCAGCCGATGATATTTCTCTATAACAAGAAGGGATCCGTTGGTATCTCTCACAAAATTTTCAGTTTCAAGAATCTTTCTGGTCATTTTCTTGGCAATCTTGTATAGATCTCCACTGTCACTACGGTAGACTGATTCTTCTACCTTGTCTGCTAGCGCGTTGATGAAGTTACGCTCGACATGTCTTGCACTTATTTGAATGCCTTACTGTAGAGATCGGTATGATCGGTGGGATCTTTAATCTTGTGTCGTTCCTGTATTTTCGACCATGTACCTTCACTGATAAAGGGTCGTCTTCCGCTCTCTAATTGTCCTACATTGTTCTGCATCACAGCTTTCAAAGCATTCTTTAGCCCTTTCCCATTTTTGGCCGATGGAGTCGTCGGTTTTATGTCGCAGTGCATCAGCTTTTTGGTGCAGTACGGTGGGATATGCATTAGGAATTTTCTTTATTTTAAGGCTCTATACATTATATATATTAAACGTTGTGTTCCGTGTACTACGTTCGTAGCGAAACATGGCCATTACAAGATGGTGATTGCTGCCAATATCACCACCTTACATCGAAAAGATACTGCCTCCGTCTTTTCGAAGCAGCAATATGGCCAATCTCATTCTCAGCTCTCCAAATTATAATCTCTATCTCACTCTAGTTCCTGTAATCGCTTGTGGGATATAGGGCGAAAGGTTATCGTTAGTAATATAAACTGTAAAGGAGGGAGCTCAGCTCAGTTTAAACGGATGCTCCTGAAGTTAATTTCAGCCCGCCTTATTTAGTTCACTAGTTGGGCTCATTGTGACCCATAGTTTCATAGGTATTCGACCTTCTTATACCCCTGCTATCATAACCATCCTGCTACCCACAGGAGCAGGAGGATGAAACACTCGTGGAGCATATGTAAAATTTTGCCTAATTCACTTGCACTTTAAATCGCTTTTATTTCCACTTGAAAAATACTTCTTTTAGCACTCCCTCTCCATGACTACACCTGTCGCTGCCGCACTTTTGCAGTATCTTATCCAAGGCAACATGTTAAGAATGACCTTCAAAACCGTGTTATAAACCACACAATGCGCTCTCTGTACCCTCCATAACGTCTCTAGGCTACATCTCTTATTGAGTTTTGACGCTGTTCGCCAGCCCAACGAGCCCTAACAAATAATCGATTCTGCAATGGCGGTCTGTATACCCAATGTACCATCTTGGGTTTAAGTTCCTATTTGACCCTATGAATAGACTTGCTTTCGTTATAAGATCTTCTGTATTTCTCTTCCAGGCAAGTATAGAATCTAACATTACGCCCAAGTTCTTAGATTTGCCAGAAACAGTTAGACTTTTTCTTCCCAGCCTTGGGAATTTTCCTCTTCTCTAATGAAAGACTAATTGGTCTATAATCCTGCCACATTGCTCGCTTGTCATGCTTTCGGAACGAAGATTAGCATGATTGTCGAGGAGCAAACTTCACATAGATTTTTTAAAAAAGGATTGATTCAATTTAGTAAGGGAGTGGCATTTATCTTTGTAATAATAATTTTATTTTAATTCATAATTTCCGAACGGTTCATTATTTTAAAGAATTAGATTTTGCTTAGAGCTGTGGTGTTTCGCTAGTTAATGACAACTCAACAAATTAAAGCACGATTGTTAAAGAGGAGGATATTTAAGCTCAAGGCAAAGTAATATTAGAAAAGTATTCACAAATTGTTAAGCAAATTCTATTGTAAGTTTACCTAATCAAAGAAGAGAGTAAGAGAAGCTCATTTGGATATACAATTAAAATTAAAAAATAAATTACACAAAATGTAAGCCTTAATACTTTCATAAGCGGGTACTTTTATCTTGAAATTCAGGCTTATTTATATGCATATTATGCTCACAAAAAATTTAGCTCTTCATACATAGTATGTACCCTTACCAAAAGATTTTCCCCTATTTATGCCTCATTGTTCCCATAAGGCCAATCCACTCTACTTTTCGACAAAATATTTGTATGTGCCCTAAAAGGCTAATGTTCCGGAGGTGAGCAGAAATTTTGCAATGCCATCAATTATTATCTTGAGTACTTAAAATAAATTCTTACCTTAAATCTATATATTGATACACTGAGGTGATTCCTAAGTTGAAGTAAACGGGTACGAACACGAAGCACACAATAGGATAAGCGTTCACCATACCATAAATCACTTCCCACATAGCTGAGCCTTTATAAAATAATTCACTGGGGTACCCTGAAAATAGAAGAGAAATAAAAAGAATTATTAAAATTGATGTGTTTCAGACTATTACGGAGTTTATATAAGTGAACTGGATTTAAGGAAAGGAAAACAAGTTCAGAAGACTACAAAGCTCGTTTTGATGTATGCGTTGGCAGTATAAAGGTTCAACGTTAGAAAAGGTTTTGGCAATTATGAGCTTAATAGCAATATGTGTATGAATGTTCCTTGAAGAATTTCTATGTTAATGCCTTTTGGTTCTATTGAAAGTTTGAGAAGTGAAAGCTCTTGAAGGTTATGTAGAGGAAACAGTTCCATAGATTGCAACGAAATGATAAATTGACAATTTTTTAAGACCTTTAAAAATACTGAAGCTTGAATAATTTTATTGATTTTCAAATATTTTTTATTTTTATTTATTTGTTTCTAATTTTTAGTCTCCAATTTTGGATATATATATAATATTGGATTCTGCGAAAAATATGTAGACAGGTTGGCGTTCAGTTAGGTGACGTTGCAGGGTTATCCCACCGATGACTTATTATTATTTTTTTATGTTATTATCTGCTTTTATCTTAACTTAATTACAAAAATGATGTTTGTCTAATTTTACAGTACAAATTCTATCCATCCTCATTAAACTTAAACGTTTGATTCCGATCAAATTATGACCACTGCGGCACAACCGTTGATTTAATATTTACCAAAAACTCAGGTATTAGAAGCACCAATGTTCCCGTTTTCACCGTGCAGCATTCAAATTTTGTTTGCTAACGCCACGGGCCTCTGGTAATAACATTTCAGGAAATTAACCATCTTAGCAGTACAGTTTTCGTCCTGGTCGTTCAACTGGAGACTTACTAATTGCTCTGACTTCTCTTTATATTTTTAAAACTTCAACAGATAAACTTCAAGATTTTGATATGCACCCTCAACTTACAAAATGGATTAAAGGTTTTCTGTCAGGTCATTTAATTCGTGTAATGATAGACGGCGCAACGTCTGAAAATCTATACCGGTATACCTCAGGGAACAGTTCTTTCACTAAGCTAATTTCAGCTTTTTATTAATGACCTTCTATCTCTCAGTTTCGGTGACAACAGCACAACAGATGTCGCACACTCCATTGACTTACTTTCTCTCACTTTCTATCCTATTCGTATTTTCCTTTACGTGATTTCACGTACTCTTTTAAATCTGTATCAAACTCCTTATAAACTGGATTAACAAAATATTGAACGCATTTAAAATTCAATGTTGCTTAAGAAAATTTAAGTGGCACCCAGTCCTCCTCCAAAGTATTTCCATCAATGAACTGAATATGTAAGCTTAATTTTCCTCCCTTAACATTTCTTTACAAAACAACACCATACCGATCATAAAGTAGTATATTTTCTATCAGTGAAACGTTGCATTCTATCTGACTGATAACTGTCTGTCAGGACCCACAACCCGACTAGACTCAAATATAATTCCCATACTTGAGTAGGGGTTCGATGTATTGCAAGGGAGAGGGAGATTGCGGAGGGGTTACGACCACCTCATTCCTTACACTCCTACATCTATACTCGCACTTACTATATTAATTTCATTAATGATTTAGACACCCTCTCATATAAATCATCTAATTGTACACAGCTGTAGCGTAAAACTACATTTTCGAATGAATTCAGTATCTGCTCAGCCTTACTGAGACCATTTCCTTTAAAAAAGGAACACACAATCGAAAAAAATCCGTGTATTTAAAGCTTAGTCTAAAGTTTTACGTAGATATATAAAAATACACAGATTTATTTCTATTTTTCTTTCATTTCTACGCTTGATTAAAAGTTATGGATTGGAGGTTTGCAAAAATCAAGGCCATATGTAGTTCTCCCAAAGCGAACAAAGAGAAGGCGTTTGTTCCCTCTAATCGCTATGTCACCAAAGAGTCTTCAGATTTCAGCTTGTTTGAAAACTCTTTGGTGGTGTTCATGTGTTTTGGGAGAGCTATATACGGCCTTGATTTTTGACAAGCTCCAATCCGCTGCCTAATTGTTTGTATATATGCGGATAACCAAATTGGACTCTATAAACCTATGTATATACTACGAGAGTCGTTCGGTTAATCGCAGCCCCTAAAAGACACTGTTGTTTGTTTGGCAGTCTATATGATTCGTACAAGTACCATTTGCGGGAGTATCCTACGGTGGAAAAATATCAATTATTCCTTCACAACACGAAGTATCTGGCCGAAGCTGAATCAAAGCAGAACTTCGGTGTCATCACCGGGCACTGCCCCATATGAGCTATGGCCATTAGACTCGGCGTACCATCGAATGAGATCTGTAGAAGCTGCAGAGATGAAAAAGAAATCGAGTCCATAGTGCACCTGCTCTGCGAATATCGGGCTTTAAAAGAACGACGACTCGCCTGTTTGGGAGCAAGGTTCTTTGACAATTTGGACGACCTAGCTGAGATAGCACTGGTGGACCTAAATACAGAGATCTGGGTGGTTTTAAGTTCTGACTATGCTTTTTCTTTTTAAGGGCATTCATAATGGGCCTTCATGGCCTCCGAGTGAACTTGGTGCTTCTTAGCAACAAACAGCCCGACTAACCAACCAACCATCCTACGGTAGCTTCTGTACCTGCACTCGTTTTAGATACATCTGTACATAAGGAGATTTCTGATGTTTCCGCCACTTCATTTCTGTTGCATTCCTCTTTAGTAGGCAGCCTAGGACTGAAGGTCATACCAGCGATCCGATAGTTTGTGTCTATCCTGTTATGAATGCAGCCTAACTTCCGGAGGATGCTATAATATCCTCTCCTTTCACCAACCCATATGCTTAAGTCTGACTGCGCTTGTCGCTGCCATACCTCTACATTATATGTCCAGTGGCAACTGGTCCAGCATGACCTCCAAAGGCGTCTGGAGCATAGTGCACAAAAACCCAGTTATATCCAGACCGACAGCTCTCTGAACTTTCGTTAACGCTTTAAAGCTACTTCTCTTATCCAGCGCTGTTTACCAGACTAGTGAGCCGTAGAAAAGAATCGGCCTGACCGTTGCGATGTAAAACCAATGTTTAGAGTCTAATATTAACCCTACGTACTTGGCTTCAACAGAAATTTTTCCTCCTTACATTGGGAGTCGAAAATCTGGTATTTTCTTTTTTTTTTCTTGTGAAAAGCACAAGCCTCGTCATTGAGGGATTAACGCCCAATCTACTGTTCGAGGCCCATTGTTCCAACTTTTCCAGTGGATATTCGAATCTCTCGCTAATGGTTGTGAGGATCTGCCGGATACCAATATTGCCAGGTCATCTGAATATGCAGATATTGTGAAACCTTCCTTTTCTTGCACATCCAAGGTTTCGTCCATAACCACCAACCACGGGAGTGGTGATAGAATCCCCCTCCCTCGGTCATTGTTTTTAGATGTTCAAACAAACTATTACTGACATGTAAACAACCTATCTCCGAACAATACGCTATTAACAAGTTTTATTGAGGTCCAAATTAACGAATTAAATAAACTTAAAGTAAAAAATCTGCAAGATGATTACTTTAAGAAAGTACAAAAATAACTTGAAAAGGTAAGTGGCAAATATTGGAAGTCTCTAAGGACTATAAATATAAAACCGCACAACTTAAGATAACATTAACTCACCTAACACAGATCTTATTCCCAGTGTCCCTCTTGCAATCGACAGCATCATTGCAAAAAGTGAAACACTTCCAGTTACAAAGACATAGTCTGCTTTTGTCTTTGTTTTCTTTTTACCTAATATCCGGCTCCATAGTGGTACTAATGTGGAAAATGCTATAAATATCACAAACATAGCATAATCCCATCCTAGTGTGCTGAAATCTTTCGTCATCTGAAAAGGAATAAAAAGAACAATTTAAATCAGTGTCTTAAGTAAATATTTTGAATCTTGTAAAAAGGAATATATATTTTTTATGTGCTGGTATATGTATTACCAAAGAAAGCAAAAAAAATCGATTTTATTCCCAGGATACGCATTTGTATATATTTCATTTTATGGGTGGATTCACGTGTAGATGGTGTCATTTAAACTGACAGCTCTATTTGTATAATGTGAGATTTTTTCAAGTCATTTGAATTGACATTTTAACGAGAATTTTTTTTATTGAATTTTTTGCTTTTTAATTCAAAACATTACATCGTACATTGTCATCTAATAAAATTCGTATCTTTCAGAAAATTAAAAAATTAATCAAAAGAAAATATTTGAGAGAGAGAGTCTTGGAAAATCCAAGACAGTACAGAGACCTGCGAGCAAATAATTGTCACTGAGTGATACTCAAGAATTTCATTGTTAAATTCTATATTATTTCGCTTGAAAAAGTATCTTAAATTCCAAACTTAGGTATCTACCTAACAAAAAATTAATTTTAGACTTGCTGTTTTATAGGCCGTTTATTTGTTGCCTCAAAAAACCGATTTATTTACATATCCCCAATTTTAAGGTATATTGGCACTTTTAGACATTCCAGCATAATGTCTGTATGTAGGTAGTTTTCAGTGGACAGGTGTGTATATATATAAAAATTTACTATTTTTCTTGGAAAGGAATAATGTGATTAAGTTGGCTAATGTATCAATACATTATTGTTATAATTATCACTATAAAAACAGATTACGAAACTGCTTTATATAATTCACAAACAGTAACAGCTGTGTGAAGTTGGCTCCCCTTTTTTGAATTTTTAAATTTTGTGGGTGCATTCGGTTGTCCATCGTTAGTCCACTTTCGTCCACCCGTCAGTTTTAATTGTCCAAGCTACATTTCAAAATGGTTTCACACTTTTTGAAAATTTATATTATTAATTACAATTAATCAGTGGGTGGACTAATGAAACCTAATGCACAAACGTTGGCTAACGACGGACAACTACGGAGATATAAAACGTTTTTCGGAATTTGGGGGTGCTGCTGAAAAAATATGCAAAAACAAGTTTTTTATCCGACATTTTGAAATGGAGTTTGGACAAATAAAAAAAAAGTAATGGGTGGATAAACGCGGCCGAACGAGGTACAAAAGATGCACACAAAAAATTTAAAAAAGGGGGTGCCAACTTCACACAGCTACATATTATTCAATTCGCAGGCAAACAATTTGAATTTTGAGTTAGCAATGACCTTGAAACCATGTGTTATTTCTGCTTGTTTTATTTAATAGATATAATTAGTTTATATCATAAATTATAATGTCGTTGGTAAGGTTTTCAAAAGTCAGACTCACTGAAGTTTGTTTTTGTTGCTTCTTTTATGTAAAACTAGTATATGAATATTACTATAATACATTCATACACTTTTGACATAGAATAGGTTTATGGTTCCGTTTCAGTTAAAATCCGTGCATCCAGAATTATTTAATTTGAGAACTATAAGAGCTATTAAAATCATAATAACTGAGATGAAAAGGGAAGGTTTATAGTGTGTACCAAATAGAGTTCAAGGTTAGATGGCGCAAAAGTAAAGGACGCGCGAATTAAGTAAGATAGGTATTATTCTTAGAAAACAAATTAAAACATCTATTTCCACTAGATAACTATTTTTATTCACAAGAAAATATAATTACAATTCCGAAACTTAAGTCCCGACAACTAGTTCGACTCGCTTCAGCGGTGAACTGAACTGTCATATTCTTTCTTAACTAGCTTAAAGCTTTTTCCTTATTCGCTCCAATCTTGGCTGATTTTACATTTTATTTCTTTACGAGAAATTGTCTCATGAGAAAATTAAGTTTTCTGGATCCTCATAAATGATAAGTGAAATGAGAATCATATTCACATGTTTCTGCAGGTGAGTGAAATTTAAGAGTTTTATTATTTTCAGGGTCGCAAGTTTTTGCTAACGTAACTCGCGTCTGCCATTTTATGGCGAAATCGTTGCCCGGGGAAAGCCGATAAATTATCAACGACGAGATAGCACATATCGTGAGGGAGATTTGTTTTGTTTACGCTATATAGAATCTCATTATTTGTAACTGATATCTAGAGGAAACAGATCATCAGATCCAAGTGCTTAACGTATAGAATGGTTTCCTCTTCATTCTCATCTTGATAGCCGTTTGAGCGCATCCAGAATCTATTGGTCGCGATGATTGCCTGAGCAACGCTAATAATATCTC
This sequence comes from Leptarthrus brevirostris, assembly GCA_964036015.1. NCBI lineage: Eukaryota > Metazoa > Arthropoda > Insecta > Diptera > Asilidae > Leptarthrus > Leptarthrus brevirostris. The sequence continues at coordinate 143,651,816 of OZ038371.1, forward strand.
GTTTGAGAGAGTTGAGCTCTTTAGACCGCTTTATGCAGTAAGTCCTGAATTACACGAGAGGGATTTTACCCCATAACTCACGGCTATTCTCTTCTGTGCAAAAGTAGAAAAACCCTCGGAGTGTTGCTACGAAAGGGGCTTTGACTGACGTAAAAAAACCGGTTCATAAGTGTTTTGCAGGGTTGAAAATTTGTATTCACCGGCTCAAGCAATACTAAATCAACACGACACCAAAAATTTTTCGAACCCTAATGAGGAAGTTACGAAAATGGAGAAAAGCAAATCAGGAAAAACTCAAGCAAAACCCCTACGACTCGTGATTGATACTCACAGATGACCCTCTTGCTACCTCACTTCTCTCACCAAGAAAAAAACAGGTTTTCGTCACTCATGGGGTAAAATCCCTCTCGTGTAATTCAGGACTAAGACGGCCAGATTTGACGGGTGTTTAAACAGGTCGTTTGCCATTTTTCGTCAATTGCTTAATGTCCAGCTCAATAATGCCTAGTAGCTTGCCAAACTGGTGAAATACATCCGAGTTTGGCAAAGTATTTCCGATTCTTGCTAGATCAACGCCTTTACAGTTTCCCGTAATATCACCGTTTATGGATACTGACCCATGAGAGATGTTCAAAGTTGAGCGGCATATTTTGGTAGTTTTAGTTTTTCTATACAGAAGTTACTCTGTCTGTCTGCCAACCAAAAAGAAATGTTTAGGTCGGTGTAGAAAACTCCACCCACTTTACTTTCTCACTTAGAGCCGTCAGTGATAAGATATACTGACGTTGCCCTGTTGTGGATTACTTCCTCTCATACCTATCTGGTGGGAGGAGGAGTAAAGTTTACCGTTAAAAAAAGGCTTTGAGTTGAGCCTAATGGCTGCTGAGGATGAGGTTTGCCTAACGAAGGGTTCCACTGGCACTTGGTAGAAGATGATGTTAAAGGGTTTGGAGAATTTAGTTGCTTCCACCTGTGACCAGTAGTGCTTCTATCTCTGAACTTTTTCCAGTGATTTCTGGTAGGTCACTTTTTTTTACTTCAGGGTACCAGCGACCGCCGCGTATATAAGTAATAAAACTGACATAGAGCCAGGGCACTATTCGCGGCTCCTTACCCCATCTTTTGCCTATAGCCTTTTTGCACAAGTACAAAGCAGCCATCGCTTTACGTGCTCTTTCTTGTATATTAGGTTTCCAACTAAGTTTCTTGTTATTTAACTTGGTTACTTATTTTTAGTCTCACTAGGAATTAATGGGAGGAACACTGTTCTTTCGTAAGAAGAGTGACAGTTCTGTTTTATCCTGGTTTATGCCTAGACTGTACTTGGTATTCCAGGAAAATAGCTTCGAAAGGGTATGTTGCATGACCTCAGCTAAAGTATTGGAGTGTCTTATATTTTGTATAATTTTTTATTAAATTTTAAGCACAAATTAATGGATATATAAAAAATAACTCTAATACATTCTCTTAATGTAATTATTTTGTCACGTTTAAATTTGTGCGACTTATCCTTTCCTCTTGCTTCAAAAATCAAATTTATACTTTTCCCTACAGACGTTAAATTATAGAGGGACACTTCAAGTGAGCTATGCCAAAATACTACATATTACTGAGTGGCCGAGTACTGTACGTACTTTATTCTAGTTCTAGTGTATGATTTAAAAGTAAAAACTAAATGTAGAGCAGGTTATTGGAAAACCCATTTTTGATATAGAGGTAAGTCAATATTTTTTACGATTCGACAAAAATTTTATATATACTTGTAAAAATTATTGAAAAAATCTTCTTGACTCCGGTGAGCGATTACTGCCTCACCTCTGCACTCTGCACTCAACACTCCAGCTCCGATCTTCCTGTTAGAAGATGTGAATAATCTACTATAGGTGACGTGAACTAATAGTGCATTTTATCTATTCAAATGTTATGACTACGTGTAGAGGCATTAATATCTATTAACTAACAAAAACTACAAAGTCAGATTGTATTATTGCGACGTTATGATATAGTCTTCCTGTACCTTAATGAACTTTCTCCGTCACTAATTGAAATTAACTACCGAAATTGAAATACGCTTTTAATTAATGAGCAATATGATGGTGCACAAAATCTGTATATAAGTAATAGGAGATAAATTGAATTAGATAAAACCAATATCGTAGTCTAATGATTTTAACCGCGAATTCCCAGAATCAGATCACAAAATCAATAAATTACCCTGAGCTATCATAATATTACGCTGCTTCAATTAGTGTAGGCGATGTTATTAATTTGCGGATATAATTATACAATGTAAGACATTTTGAGTAATTAATTTACATAATTGTGGCAGGATGAAGCAGTGGACTAAGTTAATGTTATACAAAACTTTTCGCTAAATATATTTCCTCAAAAATTAAGCAATTCCCCAAGGTTGCGACTTTGTGTACAATTAATTATTACTTATTCTCACACTTACGTGAAATAAAAACCAGAAAAAAACCCATTCCTTAAAAATATCTTCTAATTTTAGCATTAAAATTTTTGTGAGGCTTTGATGTGGTATTATGAAATTTTAATAATTATTCACTTGGGCTTAGTACGACTGTGGGATGTACGTTTAGGTATTTTGAGAGGAATTTCTGTAACGAAGAAAAATTTAATTCCTGTTATTCTGAAAACATTTTAGGAAAAATATAAATAGTTTATAGGGTGATGTGATATGCGGGGTTCAGTGATAATTTTTAAAGTAAATCGCTTTAATGTCTTTATCCCTTGTACAAACATTTTAAAAAATTAACTCAGTTTTACAAAGACTTTTCGTTGGATAAGTTTTTAATAAAAACATCAAAATAGCCACAAAATCCTTTCTTTTTTTATACGATGTGGCCAAATCCTAGGGGACAACCCTTTGATGCGTTAGCATGGTTTTGGCCGGAAGGGAATTAGAGTAAGGGAAGTGAGGAAACTTAAGTCTTGCTTTTGCATTGCTGCGAGCTAGAAAACAACCCAGAGACGGAGTGGATTATTTTAATTTCTTAATAAATGCTCACGGGGAGACCTGGTATCGAACCCGGGACCAATGGCATGGTGGTCGTGCGGCTCTAAGAATTGATCCAAGTCCGTCTCCGTTTCTTTAGAGTGCTGTAAACGTGCAGCCTTTTTGGCAGCAAATAGGATTATCTTTAAAGATATCACAATGGAATTGTAGCTTTTTAAATTTTTAAGACCGTTTAAAACTAGGTTTGTGGTACAAAATTACTAAAGGAAATGAGCTATTTATGATCATGTTAGAGCTAAGAAGAAACCATATAATGTTGTAATATAGCCAGGGTAGAAAAGGATTGAGAAAATTGGTTATTGAGTTGCCTTAATAGAATGACCATTCCAGGCGCGAATTCTAGGGGTGTTGCATAATGCGATGAAATGCTTGGGTTTTCTTCAGAGATGTTAGGAATACTTCGCTCCAGTTTACTTGACGCTGACCTTTAAGTCCGACATCAGACTTAGACTGGAATATAATTCCAATATTTTGCCAGGAGTCGGGTATACCGCATTGTCCGCGTTAGATAAACTTCAATGAAAGGTTTTTAAACTTATGGGCGATTACATAATCTCTGAGAGGAGTGACTTTGTGGAGTATCAACAGAATGTTGGTTGTTTTTAACCACGGTCTAAAGAATACTGTGAAACAATTTCGGATGGTCATAATTGGCCACTCTTTTGACCACCGAGGAGTGAATTTAAATATTTTGATTAAAGGAGTATATATTTTGTAAGAATTAAGTTTTGTCTGGACAAGTAGTGTTCTTTTTTGAAAAGCAAATTTAAAATTTTTCCGATGGCTTGGTAGTTTTTCCGACTTTTGAAAATTTGGCCGACTACTTTGAAGAAATTTATTAAGTTCTTTGTTAAAGAGTCTGTGATTTCAGTACGCCTAGTAGTTGACTGTATTTAAATCTAACTTAACCAATACTTTGAGTGAACTTCTAATTATCTGCGATACATACATTTCATATTTCATCACAGACCTTGTATACTCTAGAGTCTAGGCCGTGGTTTTTCACTTTTCTATCGCTATTTCGACTGCGCCAGACAAAAGCTTCAAGTCCCTCCCACCCTTATACTCTTCAGAACAAAGTGGGGGAATTAAGTGGGGGAATGTGCTTCGGTACCGACTTTGAAAACAAATAACTCTAATGAAAGAGCTAAAATCAAAAGGTACTAAAACATTTTCTCTTGCGTTTTAGAAATTCTACTTAAAACGCTCAACTCAAATTTTGGGTACACATTTCACTTTACAAAAGGGAGTCCAAAAGCATCGTCAAATCTGTTTTGGGTTATCAATTAACGCATATTAAATTTCATCTCAATAAGTTTATAAGTGAGAGGATAGGGGGTCGCGACAGTAAGCCAGACGGATGGACGAACAGACCGAAAGTATAATGGTTCCTGCTACAGAACCCGTCTTTTCGTCTTTGTCAGTTAATAAGTTTAAATTAAGCACGTAAAAAAGAGTAATAAAAATACAACGCTTCAAAAGTTACAGCGGTTAATAGTAGTTTATGATAACTAAAGTGTGACAGAAATACTCGTGTATTTTAAAAACTGTAATTGGTAAAAACTGCGTGCAACAACTTCTAACAGCGTCATGTACTTAATTTTGGGCTTGGTATAGCGTTATTGAAGTCCTAGAAAAATATGATAGATATTCAAATAAATCCAATGTTGATTTCACACGTACAAATTATAAAATCAGAACGAATTTCCTGGAGGAGCGGTAGATTCTTCTCCTGCCACATGCCACACAAGGGGTTGCGGAAAACAGAATTGTATTAAGGGGGGAAGTACATGAAGACGTTTTCAAAAATCGATTTTTTTTATTGTCTTAATCGATAAGTATATGCTCTAAGAATATAATTCCAAAATTCCAAAAGCCTATCTCGAAAATTGTGAAAGATATGCCACTTGAAAGTGGTCGGCGCCGATCCGATTTTCTTCATCCAGCACTCATTTTAAAGGGCATAAAAAACTACTCTAGATAGACTACGGACATAGCAAAAAAATCATTTTAAGACCATTTTTGACGCGAAAATAATTAAAATTTTTGCAAAAAAAGCCAACTTTTTTTTTCATGCCCGATTTTTATATTTAATGTTCGAATTTCGAAAAGATCGTAGTCTATCTAGAATAAACAACCCCCTCGAGTATAAAAATGTGTGGTTTTTTGATTTCAGATGAAAATTGCGGCCAGGAGAATTTACGCCGATTTCGATGTCAGCCGCGACACGAGTTACGAAACCCACCAAAAGTTGATTAATTTTTTATTTTTCGAAATGTAAAAAATGTTTTTCCTCTTCTTAAAACATTGCCCTAAATACATATAATATCGATTTCATGTGGACCTTTTTCATTTTCCCAAAAATAAATTCCAAAAAAGTCCTCTTTTTTCGGCCTCTTCATGTACTTCCCCCCTTAAACCAAGTGCTTAAAGCTTGGCTAAAAGGTTATCATTCAAGACTCTACTTAAGATTTACTAAAAAAAATGTTTGATCTACAAAAATATTTTATATTTCTGACACTTAACTTATTAATATTTCATTTATTAGAAGTTGTTTAAGCTATTAATAATAATCTGATAATAATGATGAATCGTTTCCGAACCATATACATAGGTACTCATATGGAAGAAGTTATTTATTTTGCAGACCTCATCATAACAAAAATGATCACCTCTGACACAATGTTATCGCTGCGTTATCAATTTGCAGCACTTCAAACATGTTAAAAAATAAATGTCCATTATTATGTGCTTACATCTGCATCAAGGTAATTATGCAATCGCAATCAGCTTGATCTATCGATATGCAGTGTTTTCGGTTGAGAGGCCATCATAGAAGGATGATAGTACTCATCGAAACAAAAAAATGTATGGCGGGGAAGAGCGCAATATTAAGGTTTTAAGAATAATAGGTTCATTACTAAATTATAATCGTTAAGGTTCGTGAAGTTGTTTATTTTTAATACTCATTTAATGGAGCAACCTAGCACCGTGAAATTTGCTCTGGCTTCTTTAACCCCTTGTGGGGCATAGAGCGTCAACGTTAATGCCGCCGTACCCGGTCCCGAGCCCGGTTGAGAAATGAGGAGGGGGTAATAACATTTCGGCTTAGAGAGAAACTACACATGTGCTATAGGAAACCATTGTCGGTGATCCCCAGAATGCCTCAAGGAGCAGTTCTCCTGCTGGGATGGGAAAGGTAGGCTTGTAGCCCGCTTATCTGAACTTCAATCACTACACACCAAACGTCTAACTGCAAATTTTATTATTATCAAATAAAAGATAATTCAAAGTTTTCTATCTGCTTTCATCTTGGTACAGTATCATTTATAGGAGGATTTTTTTTTTTTAATTTTTGACGTAATTAGTATAATGGTTTTTCTGAAATCTGACAATCCTTACTTTGTCTCCTCTACAAACAAGTATTTCTTATTATTCTAGTACAAACAAATTTGAAAAAAAAAATTATCAAAAGCTCTTTATCAATATTAACTGGTTAAGTTCAAATTCTAAGGATCGTAGGTTTATTGCCTTTACTGACAGTTTTATGACAGAGGATCGTACTTCTGTTCCCCTTGCAAATTAAAAAAAGCTGTATCATTTTTTATGAATAGGCCGTATAAAGAAAAGTACATTGCAATTGGACATTTTTCTGCAAAAATGATCCAACCTACAGGGTTATGATTTTGAGTTATTAGTGTTTCAAACATACCACTGTTGGGTCCCCACTTGTGCCGACTTGTGTTTAGCTATAAAATTAAAAAAATGGCGGCAGTTTTAATAAAAGTTCGATTTTGACCGTTTTGTTTTATATGAAAACATATACAATAATACAAATATATACTTATATTAGTAAGATTAAGTTTGTACTAGAATAAATTACATGAAGAAATTTAAGAAAAAACAATAGAAGAAAGGAGAAATATTAGGTTAGTTGTACGCCATGCATCGCACAATTTATATATATATATATATATATATATATATATATATATATATATATATATATATATATATATATATATATATATATATATATATCTGCCATCGTACTCAACAATACATCAGCATCTTCACACTCTACAAATTCACAATAAGAGCTCGCCATCGCATTACTCGCGCTTAGTTGCACAATTAACAACACACATTCACTTTCTTCATCATACACACCATATTCAGTCACATTCTTCCATACATTTAGTCACACTCTTCGCCACACACAACCACATCTACACGCACGCCTCCATTTATATACATACACTTTTTATATGGCACGGAATAGACATATTTTTATTCACGCGGTCATACTCTTCATCACAGATATGCAAGTACTCTTCGCAGAGGTTATGATATGCGATCATCGTCATCTCTTCTTTCAACCAATTTACGCATTTCTTTTTTCTTTCCTGCTAAGGCTGTGCTATAGCATCAATACAATTTTTTGTTTTGATTAATGAGTACTCTCACTTTCTTCAGGACTGACCTCTCAAACAGATACGGCTTTACTTTATTACAGTTACTCTAATTGAAAATGCGGAGTTCTGAACGTAGGCCTTGTTTAATTTTGACATGGAGTAATTTTTTTGCGCTATATTATGAAATATTAAAGATTATTTTTTTAACGCATTGGTGAGTTTAAAAATCCCTGACTTTTCATATGCACCAAACTACAATATCAATTAGCAGATCATATACCCAAATAGACATTAGCTTCCCAACTATTACGTTCCGTTTTTGCGTTATAGCACTAATAAATAAGTAAATACTACCTAATATTTTCAGTTAAGTCACATTTCCTAGAAAATAGCTCATGCCTGTTACTTACCTGTTTCGAAAGCTAATTGCTCGGTTGATAAAAGATAATTAAAGTAAAAACAAAACTAATTATTATGAAAAAATTAAAGAACGTTTTGTTATAATGGATAAAATATACTGAAAGACAATGTATAAATTAATAGAATGTCACCAATTAAAGAAAAGTGCAATTTTTATGCAAGAGCAGAATGCCTCATATCTCTATGGTGCCATTGATTATCTAACTAATTAGAGATGGAGTTTAAAACCACACTGCCATTGGTTTTTTTTTTCAAGAAATATATGAAAAGCAATAACCACATGCTACCAGATATCAGAAATATCGTTGAATATGATCGCAATTATATTTAATAATTAACAGTCTGACACAAATAAACCTGAGAATAGGAAGGTGAAGGTAATACCCCCAACAACGTGCTACACTCAATATATCGGCGATCGGTGAATTTAAGAAAGTAACAAGTTCACTACACAGCCTGATCTTGCTTCGCCCCTTTATAATGTAATTGAGACTCAACCAAAGATCGCCATTGCCTGCCAGTCAAATATTGTTGAGTGTTTGAGTGAGGGTATTTCATCTCATATATGGCATGTTTTTTATTTATTTATCTATATATATATATTCAATATTCATCAATTACTGATTACTGCAAAAGTTTTAAATCAACAGTTAAAATAAAAATATAAGAAAAAATAAATCCAGCTGATCCTTGATTTGAGTTTTAGATAAGTGAAAGCCAATCGTTATTAAACAGGCAAGCCCTAGAAATAATAGGCTCATGTAGGCCATAGTTAGTGCAGTGGTAAGAAATATGAAAAGCTGAGTCCTTAATGAGCTAGACGGAACCGACAAATTCAAAGTACCCAACAATTTGGACTACTTCGTGCGTCTCTTATCGATGCGGGCTCGCAGCGGGCTGGCATTTGGAAAAGTACCGTGCCTCATTTGAGTGCCATTCAAGCGTTTTGACGCTGTGGGTGCCTGTTTCAGGCTAGGAAAAAATTTAATTTGTACGAATTTTTTTCAAACGGCCTCCATTTTGTAAGAAAAAAATAGATAATTTCTGATATTTTTAATTCCAACCATAAACACAAGCCTACAATTTAATCATTTTATTTTATATTGTTCCCCAGAAAACCTTGTGAGAATATGACGGTCCACGACGCACGACAGTCACCTCACCGCCATTTTGTTTTATAAAGGAGCCAACATTTTTGCGTAATAAAAATGTATTTTGTAGAGGAAGCTTTACAGTTTATAATATATTATTATCATTTGCGCTTTATGTTTTATTTTCATTGAAAAGCCACCTGAAAATCAGGATATAGAATATAGACTGCAGGCTGACGAGTGCTAAATACGTGGGAAAAATCTAAAGTTAAAGAAGACTAAATTGGTAACGGCAGCGAGACTAGTATAGCGTTTGTGTTATAGACTTTATTTGGTGTAAAAGCAACACAAGAGGCATAAGCCCTAATCGTTGTAATGAAATCCTTGCTCTTGATTTTTAGATATTAAGGCTTCGAGAAAAAGATAAAAATATTTAATATTTCTCGCAACCCTGCAAGATGATAAAACATTCGATAGACCATTGTCATTCACACATTTTTTTCTAAATTTAAAATCTAAAATTCGACAAAGCATAAAGGAAGCAAATCGTTTTCAACCATATCTTATCGATAATTCTCCTCAGATTTTTGAAAATAATGAGTACCTACCTAACATTAAATAAAAAGACGTACTCTTAAAATTTCAAATAAGATAGCAACTGAAATTATCTGAGAGTTAGAGTTATATAAATTGTTATATAAATTGCACCACTTAAAACTTTTGGTTAGATAGATAAATTCCATTTAATCATGGTTTAAAAATAAATTGTACCAATTAACATAAAACCAAGAATTTTGGTCGTTCACTATGATAGTACTTTATCAGAGAACAATATCTTTGCGAAACGTATCACAAATTGCATAGTAATCCTATGGAAGGAAAAATATGTGTTGGTTTTATCTGCTAGTTTAAATGGTTAGAATTGAAAAGTTGCATTTACAGTACTTCAACACCAAATGTATATTGAGCATTTCTATGAAAAGGGTAAAAGCTGAATTCATCGCTTCACTCGATTACAAAGATAAAACTGTTTTTACTTGCAAAGTAAAGAAAACTCTTAAAACTCTTGAGGTGGACAAAGTAAGTAGTCGTTTTTCATTCAAAGTCTAAATTAAGTTAAACATACAATAATCACACAAAGTGAGAAAAATCGATTGAATGAGATGAGGAGCTCCGCTAGCACAATGACTACTATTTCTTCGAATCAGTATCAAGATAAAATCAAATTACGGATATTAGCTCCTAGGTCGGTACACATATAAACTCGATAAGAATATTAAATCGATCCACACCAGGATACAGAAAGAAAAAACTCAAAAGGAACTGGATGCCAACTCAACTTCACAGTCCACTTATATCTACAGTCCCAGACTACCCTTTGAGCGAGTTTTTGTTTATTATTACATTATCAAACCTGGGTCCCAATTGTATGAAAGGTTTGCTGTGGACTTTGCCAGAAGATAAGGCACCTGACGTTCGTACTCTTACCCTTTTCGAAAACTTTTTTTTATTGGAACACCATATCCTCAGGTTTTGTTAGTATTAAGTATATAGTGCAACATGTGTGTAGCTTTATACCTTTTCTTTATGGGTAACATCGATTAGATACACCCAGCTTTAATTTTCCTGAGTTATTTTTGTAGGTGCTGACCCACACGGTACAAGTGGAGAACTATCCACTAGAATACTGGAGTAAAAGCACTTAGCTCGGTTTATTAGCACAAAGGTGGAATTTAAATAGAAAATTAACTTCTCTAGTGCAAATAGCAATGGTGCCATGCCTTTCGAATATGAAGGAAATATATTTAAGATAATTCAGCTGGAAACAGGAACTCTTCTTATGATAGCTTTTAACAGGAAACAGGAACTCTTCTTATGGTAGCTTTTAAAGCATCCAAATATCAGAAATTTAAACATTTACTTGCAAATTTATTACGTACCTCAACTTAGCGAAACACATTTATCGAAAAGATAGCCCTCTCATAATTTGTTGCTAATTAGTTGAAGAATAAAATTATTTGTTGCTTTTTATGTTTCTAAAAAAAAAAATGGGGTGCTCTGCTAAGTTTAGCTGAAGTTAGCAGAATACCTCAATGAGAAATGAATTTCAAGCATCGGTACGATGCCTAAATTATGCAGTGAATTTGTTGCTAATTAGTTGTGCACAATAAGGAGCAAAAGTGGTGAACCACTCCGTCAACAGGGGATGTTTTGCCAGAGATATCGAAAAAATGATTGGTACTTTCCTGTGAATGACTGCGACCGCAACAGTTGTTTTTTCAGTTAATTCATGTTTGTTTAATTTTATTTGCACTTGACTAACAGACGCAGTATGGACTTAGCCTAACAGAGCATTACTTTGTATTTGAAATTACCCTTCTCCCATGGAAGTGACTTTAGGGTCTTGCGTAAATTAATATGAATTTCGATAAAGTTAAACAAAAGTTATTTTTTTTCTCTACTATGAGTGAATTTATGCTTTTTTTAATGTTATGCTTTTTTAAAGTAATATATCCTATAATTTGCCAGAGGCTGTAGTATGTGTTTAATTCTAATTCCATAAATAAGACTATTGTTAGTTCGGAGTACTCGTTAATTCGGAATAACTTTCTGCAACGATTCCGAATTAAAAAGGTTTTACTGTAAATATTTCTTCGTTGATCGTCACATTAATTTTCAGGAATTCTCTTTTTCTGCTTGTAGGATATACATTGTGATCATGTCCGTTGACATTTTTCTCAAAAAACGGTGTTTAGCGAGTGTTAAATTCTCGGCTACAAGTACATTTATAATGTGATGGATAAAATTGAATCATTGCCGTGATTTTACTAAGAATTCGCGAACGCCAATGAATAGTAATTGAAATATTTTTTCCCTTTAAATTTCTCAGAAATGGACTTCGACTGATGGCTTCATTAATGCAGATGTCTAAAGTTAATAGAACAAAATGTCAGAACCCAATTTTTCACATCAAAATTTGAAAGGCTCATTAAGTGCCCAAGCACAGATGCCAGACGATATGGAGTAAAAGTCGCCGAGCTGTGGCGCTGAAGTCGCCCAAAGTCGCCGCGCCATTATTTGTAATCGCCCAAAAATCGCCTTTTGATTTTATAATCAATCAAGTCCATCAAACTGTTGTTTGTACAACTTTAATGTTAACTTAAAATTATGGTAGAGGCATCGTGAAAACAAAAAATATCCTTATTAAGTAGGTATTTAATAATAAAAATGACTATTTGCACTTACGTGTACTTACGTGTATTTACGTGTACTTTTGGATTCGGGAAAGTTACGCTTTTACGTACTTTATGCACTTTTATGTACTTCTTTACATATATATTTCCTGGCAGGGGGAGGGGGCGGTAACCCCCCATTTAATAAAGCAATTAAAAGCCTGATTAATACACCTTTTCCTCCCAGGAAGATTAATAAATTTTTGACGTACATAAATACACGTAAGTACATGTAAATACACGTACAACCTTTAATAATTCACCCAGTCGGACTCGACAGCAAAAATTTTTCTACTCTCACGTCGGGTTATGTGATTTCGATTAGCCAATATGAACTGTTGCTGTAGCTGCCGTGTATTCTGATTAAGCCTATAGCCCAAAAGCGCCTAGCAAGAATTAAAAAATCGCCCAAAAAGTGCCTAGTTCCAGACAGGAACATTTTCTCGCCCAACTGACGGCTCAAATAGCCCAATCGGCGAGAAATCACCCGACTTGGCAACTCTGTGCTGCCTATTTAATTGAGTTTCGAAAAATTACACGAATTCAAAAGATCAAGCGCTATGAGCGAGTTGTGAATTTCTAGGACACTAGAATACAAATAGAAAAATATTTAATCAAGAAATATAATACCGAAATTTTTCGCAATGCAAAAAACATGAATATCCCAGTAATGATCATTTTTTCGATATCTCTGGCAAAACTCCCCTGTTGATGGGGTGGTTCACCATTTTTGGTCGTTGTTGTACACAATTAATTAGCAACAAATACACTGAATGATTTTGGCATCGACCCGATTCTATAAATTCATTTTTCATGAAAGTGTTCTGCTAACTTGAGCTGAACTTAGCAAAACAACCCATTTTTTAAAAAATAAATAAACATAACTATAACTAATTAGCAAGAAATTCACTGAATTATTTAGACATCATCCCGATGCAAGAAATTCATTTCTTATCGAGATGTTCTGCTAACTTCAGCTGAACTCAGCAGAACACCCGATTTTTTTTTAAATAAAAAGCAAAGCATCATGTTTTTCTACAACTAATTAGCAACTATTTAGCAAAAAATTATGAGACGGTAAGTTTTTTGATTCGAGAAATGTGTTTGGCTAAGTTGAGGTACGTAAATTTATTCCTAATAATTTTATTTCCACTCGTCAATTAGTGAGTGTAGCCAGGAGCATAACCCTGCGGAAAAGATATAATCCAGTAATAATGGGGAAATAATCCAGTAGAAAATAGGGTACTTCAAACATATTTCGGCACTTCTTCGTAGGTAGTTTTGGCTACTTTTCGCCTTATAAACATTGCGATGTGTTAGGCTGGAGTTTTGTATGACTAAGAACTCCTTTCATTAGGAGTGAAAAGAAAATATGCGATTAAAACTGCTCGAGACTAATTAACCCGTAGTGACCATGAAGTACAGAAGATTCCCACCTGACATACTTAAAAAAAGGTAAATAAATAAATAATTATACCTACTATTTTTATTATTTGAACAAAAACTACTTTCGTGGAACTTAATATAACAACCAATCCAATTTATCGTCAGTTAAAACTTTAATACAATCAAGATAGAAATTATTTCTATTGCATAATAATAATAATTTTTAACATGCTTTATGAAAACTGCTTTTTATGATGTAGCCCACGCCCTATGATGCGTTTTGCCATAGGGGAATTAGAGTAAGGGGAATACGGGAAATTAAATGTCTTGTTTTTCCATTGCTTCGAGCTAGACAACAGCCCAGAGGCGGAGTGAATGAAAAACTCACGGGGAGACCGGGTCTTGAATACTGCATCAACCAATTGATCCATCTCATTTCCCTCTGTTGCAAAAAAGGAAAAATTTTCAATGTTTATTTGGAAGCAGTAGCAGTAGTAAATGTCCGACAAAATATATTCTACCGGCCACAGAAAGTCCCATCGAAACCGGTAACCGGTAACAAGTTAAAAAGCAGCGGCGTATATGAAATAACCTTGTGAAGACTGCAGCGCTCGATATATAAGGAAAACCAAAAGAAGCATAGAAACTCGGTTTAAGGAACATATTACATCCGCTAAATACAATAGACCTTCTTCGGGCCTTTCTAAACATTTAATTGACACGGGCCATACTACTAAGATAGACTATCTAGAGCTAATTCACCGAACTGATGATACTGAAATTCTTGACAAACTAGAAATTTTTGAAATAAGGAAGGCTAAAAACGATGGTTGTTTCTTGGTAAATGATCAGATTGATTTTACAAATAAAAGTCCTCTTTTAGATAATCAATTTATAGTAAGCTTGACATCCTCATAAATTGTAATTATAATTGTATAGAAATTTTAATGGTAAACTATCTCTTATTTATTTTATTGAGGTTAACAGTACACTCTGTCCGAACCAATTGGTAGTTCATAGACTTCAAATTAGCAGAACTTTCAGTTGAACCTTTGAAAATGTCCCGATAAGGCCCCCGAAAAAGTCTTTTCCTCTCTTGCGGGATGGTCTTTCAACTTCAAAGCCGCTGATTTTTCTTCCCTCAATGACTGGCTCCAGGCTTATGACTGGGCGAACGTACTTGCTGAACCCGACATTGATCTGGCCGTTTGTTCCTTCTATGACGTGCTTTATACCTGTTTTACTCAGTGCGTACCGGTTTCCTTTTCGCGCTCCCCCCATTCATCTCAGCCTTGGATGAATAGCTCCTTGAGACACCTGAAAAACCAAAAGAATAAGGCCTGGAAAAGGTTCTGCTCCTCTAGGTGCGACGAGGACTACCTGGCCTACCACAACCTCTACCTTCGTTTCTCTCTCGATCTTCAGACGTCCTACAACAGATTTCTGTCCGACTCGAGACATATTCTTCATTCTAACCCCAGACAGTTTTGGAGATTTATTAATTCTAAGCGACATAGTGATGGCTACCCTTCCTCCCTTAGGTTTGGTGATTGCGAGAGATGTGACCCCGTCATTGTGGCCAATTATTTCGACGACTTCTTCATTACCTCATTCTGTGATTCTGACTGTGATATTGTTTCTTCTGATTTTATCCACTTGACCAGGCTTCCTCATACTTCCCTTGAAACTAAGGACTTAGTTTTTGACGATGGTGCTGTCACCGATTATTTGTCGAGTTTGTCCAACGGATTTTCGTGTGGTCCAGATGGTTTCCCTTCGTCCTTTCTTAAAAATTGCTGTTCATCTGTGTCCCCCATTCTTTGTCATTTGTTTAACCTGCCCCTGTCTTGTGGCCGTTTTCCCGGTCTCTGGAAGGATTCTGTGATTATTCCCCTTCACAAAAAGGGTGACAAGTCCGATATCTCCAATTACAGACCCATCGCCAACTTGTGTCATGTTGCGAAGGCGTTCGAGGCCTTAACCAGTGATGTGCTCCGTTTTCATTGTAAAACCTTTTTAGGCTCTTTTCAGCATGGCTTCATTAAGGGTAAATCTACCACCACCAACTTACTCGAATTCGTGCATCACTGCTTGCCTCTGATTGAGTCTGGCTTACAGGTTGATTGCATTTTCACTGATTTTAGTAAGGCCCTCGACAGAATCGATCATGGGATTCTTGTTCATAAATTTCATTTGCTCGGGTTCCCACCGCTTTTTGTTAACTGGTTGTCCACTTACCTCTCTGGGCGCACCCAACGCGTCTTGTTTCGTGGTGCCCTATCCAATGAATTCTTGGTTTCTTCTGGGGTGCCTAAGGCAGCATTCTTGGCCCACTTCTTTTTATTATTTTTATTAATGACGTCTCGGTGCTCCTTTCTAGCTCCAAGATTCTGT
Source organism: Leptarthrus brevirostris (assembly GCA_964036015.1). Taxonomy (NCBI): domain Eukaryota; kingdom Metazoa; phylum Arthropoda; class Insecta; order Diptera; family Asilidae; genus Leptarthrus; species Leptarthrus brevirostris. Next base: position 143,667,792 of record OZ038371.1, read on the forward strand.
GTTATGCAGATGACGCCAACATTTTTCGTGTCGTCTCCCGCGACGACGATTGTGCTCTGTTGAGCTCCGATATTAACGTTTTTCACGACTGGTGCTTTAGTAACCGTCTTCCCCTTAATATAAAAAAACATACCATAATGACCTTTACCCGCAGAAACTGTCCCATTCTCTTCGACTACTCTTTGGATGGCAGTGTCTTGAGTAGGCTACATAGGGTCAAAGATTTAGGGGTTGTTCTTAATTCCCGCCTATCCTTTGAGGATCACATTGACTTTGTGGTGAATAGGGCTAATTCCACCCTGGGTTTTGTGAAAAGGTGGTCCAGGGAACTTGACGATCCCTATCTAACCAGGCTCCTCTTTTGTACATTCGTTAGACCCATTCTGGAATACGCTTGCCCGGTTTGCGATCCCTATTTCGCTGTCCACATCAACCGGATTGAGGCTGTTCAGCGTAGATTTCTTAGGTTCGCTCTCCGCGATCTTCCTTGGCGTGATCCTTTATCCCTCCCATCATATCATGCTAGGCTTGGACTGATTTCTCTTGATTCCCTTGTAAAGAGACGCCGACTATATAAGATAACTTTTATGCATGATTTATTGCAGGGGACGATCAACTCCTCCGAACTGCTGAATGATTCAGGCATTTCCATTCCCGCCCGGTCCCTTAGGAATTTCAACTTTCTGCATGTTCCCTTTCATCGTACGCTTTACGGCATGCACGAGCCTATCACTTCCATGTCCCGCCTCTACAATGACTACGCTGCCTATATCGAGCTGGGATGTTCTAGGCGACAACTGAAGCGCCATCTGAGGATGCTTATTGAATAAGTTAGTTTAATGATTTGTATTAATTTTGTAGTCTTCTTGGTTCAATTGTAATTTTCTTAGTAGCCAGTTTTGGCGAAGCTGTTGTTAATTAAATAAATAAATAAATAAATAAATAAAGACGAAACGCGTCAGCTGAAATTTATTAAATAAATAAATTGTTAACTGTGGAAAGTATGCAAGTGTTTTATTTATTCAAAACAAAAAAAATGTTAAGTGAAAAATATTTCCCCCAAGAGCCAAAAAACGAAACTATAAGTTACATTAGAAACATAAAGATTTAATTTTTTTCCATTGAGCCTTTCCGGAGCTACAGCTTTTGTCGAGATAAAAAGCATCCTATATATTGACCTGGGATATAAGCTACTAAGATTCCAAGTTTCATTTAAATCCATCCAGTAGCAAGGAAAAGTTGTAAAAATTGCTGTTTTTTCCTCTACAGCAATAATAATGTTTACCCTGATTATGATAAAAAAATATGTATTATTTTACGTACAGACACGGCCTCATTTGAGCTTTATTATGTGGATAGACATTGAATAGCAGGCGTCGTCTGGTGGAATTATTAATTTCAGTGATACCAATTCGAAACTAATATCGGTCGTTTTTTGATTATTTTACATGTCACTCCCTTCTCGCCAGTCTTACCTCCCACAATATTCAACCCTATATTTACCCGCGTTTAAGTATAGTCTATGACAATATGCATTAAATGAACTTTTCAACAATGAAAAACTTTTTAAAATCGACTCAGTAGTGTCCAAGATCACTTCTTACATATAAATTAACTCACTTTATAATAGTAGTTAGTGCAGAAAATAAAATTAACCAAGTCAATAATGTTATTAGGAGGTTGCTGGAGAATGGACGGACGAGTTGTAGCCTTCTACGATACGGCGATACACATATGGATATTCTCACCTATTACACCTCCAAGCGGTAGCAACCGGGAAATGCATTCTAGAACGTAGCCAAGTAACTAATGCGGGAGGAAATAACCTCTTGAAAAATCCCCCTAACTCCAAGGTTGTGGTAGGCCATGCCAAGGGAGTTTGCAGTGTTGTCGTCCCCACTGCAGGACCCAGCGTAATTGGGTCGCGAATGGCGTTTCCTCAGGCACTTCTGTGGGAGTGGAGGTTAAGGGTATGGTAGAACCTAACAGGTTGGCTTTACCACGATACCCACAACACAACAGAAGCAGTTTTCGGAAAATTTTCTTTCGAAGGTTCTGCAGCGGCTATGAAGGCTGGCTGGAAGGAGGTGCCAATGGCAAAATAATAACTAGCACTTCCTCAGGTGCGGCGGTGGCAGAGATGGTAGACTCTAACGAATTGCCTATCTCCGCGGTACACGCACCAGTAGAAGATGCAGACCTGCCTTCCGAAGGGTAAGCTACGGTTAATCCGGAGGAGGTTACTTGTCCTGGCTCTGGACTAAAGCTTTATGACCTAGAACCCTTCAATGCCGTAGGTAGAGAATAGGTGAAGGTTGTAAATAACGCATGGAGCAAGAAGGAACACTGGAGACAGTTTGACAACATGGATTCCTGCAGATAGGCTAGGATTCTGGCAGTGACCCAGAAAACCGAGGATAGTGGCGACAGTGGGATAACTGGATACTCAGTTGCCCCCACTAAGGAAGACTGCGAGGGGACGAAAAAAGACCCGATTCTATGTGGTCTGTTGCGGCTAATCCCCAGAGAGGTGTTTTTAGTTAGTAAAAATCTCACGGTGTCTTTTGGAAGATTTTCGCCTCTCCCGCTAAAAAAACATTTTATTAGGAATTGAATTTTTCTCTTTTCATTACTTATTTAAAGAATTCATTTGCTTTTAGTTTCAATTTTACTATTTACTATTTAATTTTGTAGTATCATTGAAACAAAGTAATATGGTTTTTGATAAATTAATTAATTTTCCCACAGCTTAAAAAAACTTTTGATGCGCATACGGTATGGTTCGGGACTAATGACACGACCTGACACTTGCACGCATTCTTTCTTACAGCGAGACACGAATTCCTATCTGCAATATACAGACATTATATACAAGTCTAGATACACTTTAAAAAAGACACCCACGTCATAGATAGTAAGGCCTTAAGAAATTGAGTGAATTTAAAGGCTTAATCAAAATGTAAATATTGTACAAACCTCTTTCAAAATATCGATCTTTTCATAAAATTATTGTTTAAATTTTTATAAATCTAGTATAGTTGATTAATTGAAGATTTCGAAGGATTTTTGATCCCAATCTGTACAGATGGGGGCGCCCGTGCAAAGGGGGATTTCTCTTAAAACTTTGAACGCGTTATTCTGGAAACTGCTATTTTCAAACTTGCGCGCAGTACCATTAAATTATTGCCACTAGGGCCTTCCTCAAACGCAAGTAATTTTCCCGGAGTTTGCAATGGGTAATGGTTTGCAATGAGTAATGGTATTAATCGGTTCACTAAAATTTTATGTGTAATTGGGAAACCCAGATTTTTTTTACCTGAGTGCATATTTTTATAAAACCAGGTCCTTTTTGGGTAAAATTTAAATGTTGGTGGGATTTTCAACCAGGCAACATCAAATTAAGTGAAGTGTTTGTCTTTAATTACGTGACTTATTCGAAAAATTGTTTTAAGACTACCAGGATCTGTTTAAGTTTTATTAATTTTTTATTAAAACATATAAAAGTGGTTATTTTTAAGAATGGGAATAAAAGCCGATATTTCTCCAGCAAACAAGTCGAGTATTTGTACTCTTTTACAAGGAAAGGATAGTATTAAAATTAGCTAAAAATTTGAAGGTGAATATCCCAATAGAAGGGAACAAAAGAAGAAAATGCCGTACCCCATGTAAAATCACATCGAGGGAATATAGATTATTCACGTCTCTGTCACGGAAAGATCGCAAGACCTTTACAGTTGAGCAATGGAAGAAGGTAGGCATCCATAATTTTTCTTCTTAAGCGAAGAAGAATGGAAAAATAATATCAATTTTTCTTGTCACTTGTCTTATCTTCAAAGGACCGTAAAGCATCCACATTCCGTTATGATCTACGGTGTAGTAGACAAGGTCCTCTGTACGTTGTAGCGGGTACCATAAGCAAAGGGCAGTATATACGAATGCTACAGAATAAATTTTTGCCTTATTTGGAAGATATTCGGGTAACTGGAGATCGATACATATTCATGCAAGATGGTTCACCATGCGACACTGCAAAATTGGACATCGAAAACGTATGGTATATTCAAGGAAGAACACCAGAAGACAAACATTACTTAATAACATTAAGGTTATATAGGAAAATGATCGAGCCATCAACGATTGCATTATTCCATGTATCGAAAGCATGCTGCGACGAATAGAGTAATTAAATTAGGGTTGTATTACAAAGTATTAAGAAATTTGTATTTATTATAGAAATGTAGACAATAAACAAGGCTGTTCAGAATTAATAAAACTATGATATACCTATTATATTCCGGGAGGAAATAACTGAATTTTATTCTTGGTTTCTGACATTTTGAGAGTGGTAATACTTTAATGGCAGAGAGCTGTATAAAAAATTAAATGTTCAATACAAGTTGATTTAACATTTTCAGAAAAGTTTCCTTTTTCAATTATCTAACGAAATATGTAGGAGTTCTGTAGACAAATTACTTTAGTTATGATATTCTTTATATCACTTTGTTGAGGTCAAAAGTGCATTTTTTCTACCGTCTTATAATTATTCGAAATTTATACAGTTTGCGGTATTTTATTTATATTTCTTCTGCAAAGTAAATTTTTGTTTCAATAAAATATTATTTAATTCAATAATCAGACGGCAGCTTGTCAATAGTTAATTTTTCAGTTCAATGCCAAGCTATGTAATTTTTGTTTTGTTTCAAGGAGTGCTTTCATCTCCTTCGCTTACTGGTGGTTATACATAAACAAAACTAGTACATAAGTCTAAGTTTCTTCGAAAAGAATAAGCTTTTTAAGAAGGAAACATTTTTTGCATTGGTTCGGTACTTTCTGTGATTCTTTCAGAAAACAAACAAGCTCTTCCTCTTCTTAATATCAAGTCTTAAGTTCCATTTGAATTTATAATTAACATTCCTACTTAAGACCATATATTTTAAAGATCTTCATTTTACCACTTAAGCACCCGGAGAATCGCAGTATGAAGGAATACTCATTACTTGCATGGCCGGCTGTTTAAATGTTAATTGATTAAAGTCAGGAAAGTAAAATCTCACCTCTTCGCAATTAAAATTCAGAAATTCTTGACTGTAAATAGCAAGGTAATTAAGTTTCTATTTTTCCCCTTGAAAGTAGATATGATTCTGAACAACACTTTGTACAAAAGTCAAATGAAATATTCTGAGAGACAAGGAGCGCACACAAGCGTTTGAATGCTTTCTAATTTAGCAGATTTTTTTTCAGCCCAAAGGTCAACCGGATAGATACATTAGTCTAAAATTAATAGAGCTCTAAAATCCACCGCCAGTACAATTAATTACTCATCAAGTCTTTGAAGTTACGTCAAAATTGCTTCGTCATAAGAACAATCAAAGTTTTCTATTTATTGAACAAGCGACGAATACTTTGATCTCAATCTGTCAGCCGTACTTTGATTCTTAATTAGTCAATGGTGGTGAAGTATGCAAAGCATTGTTTCATTCGCTTTTTACAGGTGTTTTATCTCACAATACAGCATTTGTTAATTAGACACTTTTGTAGTAAACAGATGAGGTGGAAGTATTAAAGTTAATTTGCTATAGATGCGGACAGTTTTATTGAAAAAAGTGCTTCTAATTAACACCACACAGCTTTGATGTTTGCACTTACGTACAACCCAGTTATTAATTGTTTTCTGTTACTAAAGCTGCACACAAGGTAAGCAAAAAAAGGTTTCAAACACTTTCTGAATACGAGTTCATTAGCAAAAGTACCGGGTAAGCTTCAATAATCCCTTCCTAAAAACACTATACAATAATTCTATTGGTTTTCAATTTTCTAACACCTTTATCTGCACACTATAAAAGGTGTTGTAATAGCTCATGCGGGCGACTAATTTATCGATTTTGCAAAATCTGTCAGAACCCACAGTTTCTATTTTCGGCTTTAGCAAGCGAACTTGGGAGGAATGTTTTAAAAAGCTTCCATTAGAGTGCACAAAGGAAGCTTACAAAAGGTAAAAGTCTGCAGCCACGTGGTAATATTCTCCGCAAAATTATAAGCAGATGTAGTTTGACATCAATTTTTAGGAGAATTTTACTTTAAAAATGTTAAACACGCAAGGGAATGGAATATACATATGTATGTATATGAATAGATGTCAAGGATTTAAGTATAAAAGAGACTCGCATAAGCTTCCTTAGGGAGTTAAAGTGTTATAAAAAATTATGGATTTGCTTTATCTAATTCATTTTAATAAATTTAATAGTTAAACATTTGTGAAAATATCGAGTGTTCTCGTTGTAGAGAAAAACATACCTATGACGAACAGATAAAAATAATCAATTCTACTTCTATTTCGGCAACAAAATGTAGACTAAATATTCAAGATCTTTGGTTAATAGTCTAAAAATAATACTATAAAATAAAAAAGGTGTCAGAATAAATGAAGGTTACTTTATTAGTTTTAGTAATTTTTTATTTTTTTTTTAAATGCCTTGTACTGCAATGATGTAAATCGGAAAGTCTTTCTTTCATAGTTTTGTAGATGTTTAAAATTAGTAATCAATTCTGCAGGATTTAGAATACCTGGCAGTTTGTTTGATCTTTAAAGTTGAGTGTTCACATCGGGAAATGAACCATACTAATATTTATTATTACTTTTTATTAACACTTCTAGTTCCCGTAACCCCTAGTGGGGCATGTGGCGAGAGAACAACTTCACCCGATTCGAAACATTGACTTATAAGTGAACCTACAATTTAAAGTGGATTCCAAACCATTGACATATTCTCTGCTATTTCCATAGCCTTTAATTCATAATCTGTTTTCAGCAGAACACCACAATGGGTCGCCGTCGGTGAGATTCGAACCTGGGACCACCGGATTGGTAGGTCAACACGTTATCCCTTTCGCCACCAACGACTTCACACTTAACACTTGGTATGATTTAAAAAGAAAAACTTGATCGCTTATAGAAGAGTGACAAATGTCTTTACTGTGCAGGATTGACTTAAACTTATTTCTAGTCAGCGGATGGCACTATTTGTAACCGATTTCTCTCTCTTTGTTGACCAGCTGCTTACCATCCAGTTTTACATAAACTCGTGAAAACTGGTTGATAATTATAATTTTTTTTTATTCATTTTTTTATACGATGTGGCCAAATCCTAGGGGACAACCCTTTGATGCGTTAGCATGGTTTTGGCCGGAAGGGAATTTTAGGGTAAGGGAAGTGAGGAAACTTGAGTCTTGTTTGCATTGCTGCGAGCTAGACAACAGCCCAGAGACGGAGTTGATTATTTTTATTTCTTAATAAAAGCTCACGGTCATCTGGTCTCGAACTCGGGACCCATGGCATGTTGGTCTTGCCGCTCAACGCATTGATCCAACTCCGTCTCCGGAGTTAAATGAAATATGAAGGGTATATTGTTAGTAAATTTTCAATAGCTTTTTTACCAATGTTTTATCTAGATTTTACATTAAGTTGGAGTTTTGACAGTTCAGAAATTAATTTGCATTTTTTAAGTATTATATTAATAAATCTTTTCCATAGATCTGTGTATTTTTTTAAGTATTATATTAATAAACCTTTTCCATAGATCTATGCATGAGTGTCGAAAATGTGTAACAGATCAGAGACTTCATTGTCAGATCATTTACAAAACAAACCCCTTTAACTGCACCTGACAGCTATCAGCATAGAAGCGAAGTTTTGTCTTTCCTAGTGATAAAAGGCTGAAGCTAAGCGAAACATCCGCTACGATAATTGCATTACGGAATTTCCGCCGTTCTGCCGCTTAATTTCGGACAGAATGTTTTTAGAAAACAGTTGTAGTAATGTAGCGCACTTGATTTAACTCCTATTTGCTGCTATAAATTTGTCTCCCTGAGTCCATGCTCATAAATTTTGCTTAGCAATATTGATTTTAAGTTTTACTACATGAGTTACATGACTCTGTTTGTTGGATAGAAGACATAAAAGACGTAAACATATAAAAGTAAACAAGTGGATAAATTCTGCTATCTTGGAAGCATAGTTACAGCAGATATATGAGCTGAAGCTGATGTACAGGCTCGCTTTGAAAGGACTCGATTTGCATTTAATGCTCTTGAATCTTTAAATCGACCGTAATATCTGCTCTGATGCACGGCTGTTCATCAATAAAAGTAACTTATAAAATAACATTTAAGCTACAAGCCTTTGTAAATTGTAGTCTGCGGCTTATCCTTAGCATCCATTGGTAATGACCAAGAAAGATCTACACAGATATACCGGGCAAGACAGCATAACCATCAGTGTTCGAAGGCGAATGTGGTACTAAGAAAAGAGCCAAGCAATATCGCTGAAAAGGTTCTAGATTGGAACCCGCACGGTATCCAAGGAAGACACCGGATTATATGACCACGCATCACATGGAGAGAGAATATAGATCCGTAGAGAAATCCTGAAATTGGAAACGAGGAAGGATAAAGAAAATTTGGAGGGATCCATACACTAAGACGTTCTCGAGAACTTTAAATGCATCTGATTAAAATTGTTGAACTACCCAACTGAAACATTTTGTAGGCATTGTGATAGGGTATAAGCGACTAATGCTAGAAGAATAGGAGTAGTGAACTCCAGCTTGTGCAGAGTATGGAGAGGAAGACGAGATCGTTTTGTACGTTTTCGGCAAAAGCGCGACCTTAACGCAAACGAGATCTTCGAAACATACCTCTTCAAAGACTTAGCAGAAGTGAACAGGTTAGAATATAAATTAATCATTCGATCCGTTACGGATATCAGTTAGCTGGGTAGTGAGCTTTCAGGAATGCTGCCGAGCAGAGGGTGTACAAAAGGCCACTTAAGACTACAGTATACAGTTCTCCTCCTAACAAATTCGCGGACTTATTCGGTTACCTACAGTGAACATTTACGAAACAAGTGGAAATTTTGTGAAGTAAGGGGAAACGTTAGTGCAGAATGTCAAACTGTTGAAAGGTTAAACTTTTCTGAGCGTACTGTTGCATCTTGCATGGACTTTGAAAAATTTCCGGGAGACAGGCAGTACTTAGAGGAAAGAAGGCTCTGGAAGACCAAGAAAGACAAATGTTGGGGAAAATCGCTTTTTGTACTCCAAAGTCATCGCAACTGGTTTAAAACATTTGTGGATCTTAGGAGCGAGCAACGGGGACACAAATACATATCTACTAGTTTAACCAGGAGACTTATTAACAGCTGGCTTTCGTGCACTCCGACCAGTACACAAGCCGCATTTTTCACCACAAGTAAAACGAAAATGACTTTTATGAGCTCAGAAGCACGTTACTTTGACGTACGAGATGTGAAACAACGTCATTTTCTCAGAAGAATCAAAATTCAAGCTGCATGTTGGCGATGACAGAATCCTCGTTCGAAGAAAACCTAGAGAAGCTGAGCGATGAATGTCTCCGAAAACTTCACCCGAAAGCGGAATGTATAAGTCTGGTGATGTTTCTCTGATGAAGAAAGTGGTGGATTGTAATTCAATCGTAACTGCAAATGTCTACTTGAAGATCTCACAGGAACAATTGGAGCCTGCTTGATAGAGCTGTTCGGCGGCACCACTAGATTTATTTTCTAACAGGACAATGCAACGTGCCACCGCGAGAAAGATAATTATTATTATTTTAATTTTTGAATCTAAGGTCATACACTTAGCTTTAAAATAAAAAATGGTGCTTTAAAAGAAACCTTTAATTTCCTCCTATTTTTTACTTTAAAGATGAAAAGATACTTCGAGGAAAACGATATCGATGTCTTGGACTAGCCTCCTTATAGCCTAGTTAAATTGAAAATATATATAACGGAAACTAGAAGTTGCACGAAAGCGGCCCGAATCAATTACATCACTAAAAGACTTGTTAATAGAAACCTGTAGGGCCATTCCCACATCAAAATAGAAAAGTATGCCACATTCGATCAATTGACGTTGTCAAGCCGTCGTAAAAGCAAAAGAAGGACCAATCAAATATTGAGAAAAAAAAATATTGTACCTTTATACAAATAAAATAATTTAAAAACATTAATAATAAAATTTTGTTATTTATATCTTAATTTTTAATTGTTGGGCCGAAAATTACTTTTTATCTTCTGAATCCTTTTTTATTCTTTGCTTATGTAGCAGGTAAAAACAATAAAATAGAAGGTCATACACGTAATATGTGTGGGGCATCAAACTTACGATATTTTCGAAAAAAGGTACAAGCTATTCTAAAAAAACAGTTTGAGCAATATTTTTTGCACACCGCTGTTTGTCGTATGCTAATACATTCTATAATACGAAATGGTTAAGACGTTATTGTATACTATTTAATACAAGACTTCAATGATAATAAAATCATTTTAACATGTTAACTAACGATATTTTTTGGTGGAATTCCATTTTTTATATATTAACACAAAACAGAAACTTTATAATTGTCTATTCCATTAATTTATCTAGGTTACCACGGTTTCGCCTCATTCCCGCAGGCATCTTCAGACCGACTGAATCAACTGCATCTTTGAGCCATCAGATCCATGGTTCAAGGAGCGGTGAATTTAACTGGGACTGGGTCTAACCGACAACTAGACAAATTCTTGACCTATTTGAACTCTATTTTCGATTTAATACAGTTTACAATGGAAATAGGATAAAACAACTCTTTAAACTTCCTTGACCTAAATATCGAAATAGACGGAAAGCATAAATTTGGCATTTATAGGGAGGAAACGTATAGCGATAATGTCATTCCAATTACTTCAAAAAATTCATGAAGCCAAAAACTAGCTACTTTTCATTTCATGATACACCGGGCAAACAGGAAGATCATTTGCCAGCCGCATAAAAGAACACCACACCAGATCAAATCATAGGCAAAATAAAGAAAACTGGGAAGTCTTACTTAGGGTATAAAATGGATGCAGTTGAGACCCTGGAAATTAATAGGCTATTCATGGACAATATATTTTAAGAAACATTAAGTGATCACCCTGTATTAAATTTAACACTTCTTCAACCATGGATGTGATGACTCAGAGATGCAGTTGACTCAGTAGGTCTGAAGACCCCTACGGGAGTGGGGCGAAACCGCTTTAACCTAATAAGGTAAATTATTGGAATATATATTTATATATAATAAGTTTCTGTTTTGTGTTAATATAGTTATTAAAATCATATTAACTAACTTTTATATATTTTATTTTTTAAACCAAAAGACTGCATTTTAAAATTTCTTGAAGAATATTATTGGATCTAATTTGTTCTGTTCGCAATAGTTTTTATCAAATAAAATCTCATACTTTTCATAATAGTAAAAAAAAAATATTTAAAAAAAAATACATAACCAATACTAATAATGAATAAGGGGATGAATCGAATAATATTGATCTTTTAACATATACATTACTAAACAAATAAATATTTTTTAAGGATTTCTATTCGAATGAAAAAGATGAGAGTAAGTGCAATGTTAATTTGAATCATAGTTTTAAAAAAATGTACCCGCTGGTCAACGCAGGTTTCACTGTATTAAGGTTTCACAATATCTTAATTCTTATTTGAATATAAAGTTTATTGCAAACCCTATGTAGAATAAGTTAGTCGAAAAACAGATTTCTTAAAAATCCTTGATTTAAATTAATAATTAAATTTAGCTACACTTTTTTTAAATATTTTGCATCGGAGTAGTAAAGTCATATAATTTTACTGGAACTGCTCGCATCGTGTTAAATAAAAATGAGTTATATTCACAGATGACCAATAAATTTAATTCTAATTAGGTATTGCTTTTATTGCCAACATACTAAATGAAATATTTTTGGCAAGTTGGTGTAATTGCCTTAACTTTACTGTGGCTGTAATATATATTCCCTTTATTTCTGTTCCCGCTTGCCCATTCGAACATTTCCCATTTCTACTTATTACAAACCCACTGATGCCACAAATGATGATACAAAAACAACAACTGTACATTCTCCTAAAATCCAATTTTATCAAAGCTTATCGATTAATTCAGCTGGTCCCCACGGCTCCCACAGTCAGCAATTTCCATGACTAGGAATAATTTTTATCGCAACAATTATTACGAGACCACCAATTTACTTGTTTGCTTGCCAGATTGTGCTAACCCGGCAATTATGTCCACGAAATAAAATAGATTGGTAATTTAATAATTCCGATTCAAGGTACGGACGAGGCCATTAACAGTCGGAGGTCAGACGTATTTATATTGCCTTCAAAGATATCACGTAATTGAAAGATTCTAATTCCAGGTTTGAACTTTTTTGAATTACTGAACTGAAAAAGGTAATGCTTTGTTTACATATTGTATTGTACGGCAGTTTCCACGCAATTAAATAAAAATACGTAGGTAATTAGCTATCAGTGATAATAGAAGCTTTAGGACCAAAAAATCAGAAAGGCTTCCTTTGTGTAGAGATACCTTACATTTATACCGTTTTTATTACTAATCCTTGAAACAACAAATAATGAATGTTGGAACAGAAATTAAATTCCATTTATGTACTCAATCGCTTAGGAAAAGAATTCTGTGAATCTGCAAAGAGCTAATTAGGAAATCCCATCAGATGTTTACATTTCATTTAATTCTATTTAGCAATCGGCTTAATAACCTTTATGAATGGGAAACCAAAAATAACTTTATTACTTGTTGGCATAAGTGTGGAAAATCGCAATTCGAACACTGTCGCTCAGCATATGCATAAATAAGTGTACTCACATGAATGATGTACTGTGTATCTAATTAGTTTATGGCTGCGATGATTGTATAGCTAATTATTCAGCTTACGGGATGTACATCGGTGGCCTATGTTAAAAGTTTTAAATTTATCCCCAAATATTTACTCGTTTGAGCATAAATACGAGGAATTTGTGGCTTTTAAAATTCACATCTACATCCATAGATTCCCTTTCCTATTCGAATACCAATATAAAATAATAATTATATTATTAGATTTTACTGGAACTTTCAGGGTTCTCTACGAAGCTTCATTTTCAATTTGTAGCATTATGTTCAGATATTGCCTTCAATTCGATTTTTGCTGTGCTCTCAGGCATGTTTTGTGATGTGTCGGTGGAGCCACCTGCTGAGTCTTAAGTGTACTGGAGAAAGACTAAGGACTGGGGACATTAGTTCTTGGCATGCCCAGTTGTTCTCAATTATCTGGTAGGATCAGGATCAGGATTGTAAGCAGATAATGGAGTGAACTTTTTAGAGATTCACTGAATAAGAGTGACTTAATAATAGCAATAATGATTTATTTAACCTTTTTGACGAGGTTTCTGCCGACTTCTCCTGAATCCAAGGACCAGTTTTAGTACCTTGGCTGATAGCTTCTCAATTGGCCCCGGCGATGTGCTTACCTCTTTTGTATAAAAGTACGGTTTGTCTCTTTGCTAGGTTATTTATTTAATCTATCTAAACGTTGAGTTGTGTTTTCGAATGCCTGAAAATCCTTCCTAATTACTCTTTTGAATAAAAAAGGTAACAAGGACGATAAATCAAATTATAGATCAATCACTAATCTTTGCTAACTCCAAGCTTTTTGAGGCCTTGGTTTGTAACTCCCTGTACTTTTATTGCAAACTGTTCTTGCAATATTTGAAACACGGCTTCCTGAAAGGCAAATCGACCACCACCAATTTAGTGGAGTTCTTCAATTTTAGCATCTCTGTTATTTAGGGTGGTGGGCAGGTATACTGCATTTCTACCATTTTTAACACGGCATTCGATAGAATAAATTGCAGAATTCTCAAGCTCTCTCTTCGGGCTTTCGTTTGTTTTTGTTAATTGATTATGTTCGTATTTGTCTGATCATACTCAGCGAATCTCTTTCCTCGGAGCTCTCTCTGAGATAATTTTTAATACTTCTGAAGTACCATTAGACAGCCATCTCGTATCATTGCTTTTAAATTTTTACATCAATGATGTATCTGTGACTCTGTTTTATTCTTAAATTCTTTGTTGCGCTGACGATGCCAAGATGGTTTATATTGTGTTGAACGTTCCCGACTGTATTCTTTTATATTCTGACTTAGACGCCTTCCTTAGCTGGTTCTCTAACAACCGCCTACCTCTAAGCATCATTATTACCGTTCCGATCTGAAAATGGAATCCTGTAAAGTTCAAATTCACAATCAAGGACTGCTATTTAACTTCGCTTAAAAAAATGGAATCTAAGTGTCTGGATGAATATCCGTTTCTCTTTCGAGAATCACCTTCATGCCATAAATAATAGACTTTTGGTTTCATCAAAAGGGTTTAAGGTGAGGTATATTCCAGAATAGGCTTGACAAAAGTGCAGTATATCAGCTTGGTAATGTTTGGGTCACTACCAAGCTTCTATACTGTATTTTTGTCAGTCCTGTTCTAAAATATGCCTTACCTGTTTGGTCTGCATTCTATGCGAAACACATCAATCACAAGGCGATTCATTCGCTTTCAGCGAAGGTTCGTCTGATTTGCCCTATGTGACCTATCTTGGAACGATTTCCTTATTTTACCATCAAACGTTGATTGACTTGTGTTGCTTAATCTAGATACTGTTGAAATAATATGCCGCAACTACAATGTTTTGTTTGACTTCAATTGCTGTTAGTTTCTTTTAATATATCAATTCCTGCTCGCTCTTTGAGATATCACAGTTTCTTGCATGTGCCTTATTACGGAACTTATTATTGTGAATTTGAACAGACCTCATCGATGGCTCGGCTTTTAAATTTCTCCTTTGACTCCACGAATTTTCACCTGTCTAAGAGACTCTGAGGAATCAGCTTTATTGAGGTTTCCTTGTATATTTTTCTACCCAGTTTCTAAACTGCCTAATTTTAATTTGCATTGATTGATTATGATTTGATTGTCACTGACTTTGATTTGGTTGCCCTTGATTTTCATTTGGTTGTAGGTATCGTTGAAATGGATGCATTTGAAGTGTAAATGTTATAAATCAAAAAACAACCATCCAAATTGATCCGCGCGTTACGAACCTGGGTTCAACCCAAACCACTTCAATAGCAAAATGTGTAAAATGGTACCAATCGGGAAACATACTCTACCGAAGAAAGTATCATCCAAAGTGGTCCATGCATTACGAAATTATGCCCGGTCATATATAGAGAAAAATACTTGTCGAACATAAAATTCTCTCGTTTTTGGGAAATCGATTATAAAAAAAACGATTTTTAATTCGTTTGCAAATCTGAACCGAGAAAAGATCCATCAACAGCCGAGTTGAAAGTTTAATTCGTGTAAACTTTCTTTGCTTGGAAACGAAACAAAAACTTCAGTTTCAATCCCTGGCAAACAGTTCAGACGACAGAAAGCCAAGAAGTGCTCGAATAGCAGTTTTACCTGAAAGGAAAGTAAAGTTGCGAAACGTTTTAAAGGTAATCATTAAACTTCAACGGGAGAAGCCGCAATTTACCGTGCCTACTTACATCCACAAAGCACTAAAAACGGAAATGACAATTAATAATTAAAAGCGAAACAAAATACAATTCCCTAACGTACGGAATAACAAAGAATTGCAGCAACTTAACCGCATTCCAGCAAATTCTGTAATGAATCGTTCATTTTGAATGATGTGACTTATTTTATTGTATCCAATTTCAGTGCTTCAGGAAATGACATCTACCATACAAGTAATTTGTCTTAAGTGACATATTTTAATTTATACGCAAAACATACTATCCCATTTTGCATATTCGCTAAATCACTCCTCCGTATTTAAAACTCAGCAGGATAACGACCAGATGAAAAAAAAATCCTTTGAATATTGCCTAAAATAAATCGATGTTATCTACAAGAGCCGGAATTGATTTTGTTTATCGAAATATGCAATTATTTTTCAATTAAATCCCGGATTTGAAAATGTCCTGACACAAAACCCCAGAGTCTTGAATTTACCAAATCTCGGAATACAGAATTCCGGAGGTGAAGTCATACCGAAAGATTCCGACTGCTACCATTTGTTAAAGTTTAGATAAGAATGACAGTATAAGTCGTCGATAATAACGCGGTTGCCTTGTATTATGAGGGCCACCGTTCCCTGCAATTACAAAGTCATTGGTTGCTTCAGTCATGTTGGGGGTTTGGAATCCACCTTAAATTTTTTAGGTCCATTTCCTATCGTTGTCGCGGAATCAGGTATAGTTATTCGAATGCCACATGCCCCACAGTAGATTACAGGATCTAAGGTGAGGAAGAATATAACAATAGTCAAAGAAAGCTGCTAGGATCAAAACTAATAATGAACTTGGAGGTGTGCAGGTTCACCGAATCGCCGGTAGTCTATGTCTCAAACGAAAGCCCTATCTTACTAGTATATTCCAGCAGTGAATAAAAATAGGTAGGTGTCTGTCTAAGAAGGAAAATTATGTGCGCTTTAATTGTATTCATTTTTCGATGATCTCAAGCTTCATGAATGCCCTCTAATAATAATAATAACATGACATTGGTATTAAGTAAAATTAAGAGTAAAGAAAATGACCTAAGGGGTTGAGTAAAGTAAATAAAAATCTATGCTTCATTTGAACGTTTGGGGTTTCGAAGACGATGGTGAAACGTTATTTATACTTTCGTATTGTTTTGCTCAAGAAAAATTCTCGAAATTTGACCTAGATGGGAGCGACATGTAGCTCTTGTATAACACGTGGTGATGTGTTTACAAGGAATCAGCCAAACAGCTACTGGCAGCCAGAGTGTGTAGGCGAGAGCCGAAACGGTCAGTGGGAATCTAATCAATCAGAATTAAGTAAGCTATAGTTTAAAAAGACGTAGTTCTTAAAGAAGTTAGCTTTTAAAGTAAAGATAATTTAGGCCTTAATAATGTTTTTGATAAAAATTATAATTCTATTTGTTATAAACAGTTAAATATAAGAAAGCGAGGGACGTTAGAAAAGTCGCCAGTGGAATAAGCAAGTCACTTGTTCCTGTGATTGTTTACAACAAATAGAACTATAATTTTTATTTAAAAAAAAATTGTTAAGTCCTTAATTATCTTTTCTTCAAACCCTTTCATCTTTTAGAGCGGTCTAACTACTACTTATTTAATTCCGATCTATTGATGTTGACCGTTTGGGCTCTGCCCTACATGCTTTGGCTGCCAGTGTCCGCTAGTTTCAGCGTCATGCAAGCATTTTCCATAGAAAGATGGCCGTACAAATAGTAATAGAAGAGTAAGAAAAAACAACATTCCGTCGATGTTCTAGAAAGTTGATACGATCAGAGATTGCGATAAGCTTAATAGAATTTTTTCATATTTCTCTAACGCAGACAGAGTGGTACTGCCAGCCCCTGCTAAGATTGCTGAATATTTCAATACTGATGATAAAACAGAAAGCTATTTAGATATATTCATTGTTTCTGAGTTCCTACGAGAGAAATACAAATAAAAATAAAAAAATCTATATTTCAATGAAAACTTTTCAAATCAATTCAGGTATAATACTTTATTGTGATTAAAAAAAATAATGATAATTAGTAAAGGTGCGGTTCGAAGTCATTTAATAATACTTGCAACTTAAAATTAAAAATCGAGAAAAAAGATCTAGAAATTCTCCAATGAAAGTCCTACTGCTAAAACATGGTACGGTATTGTTGTTTAGTCGTTTTCCCGACAGATCCGACACTGCATCTCCCTAGACAGAGCTATCTAGGGCAGGTGATATCTTAGCCTACAGTTGCTAGATAGGTAGACTGAAAGCAACCTGAGATCCGCTTTATTAAAGGCGGTTGTATCGTTCTAGCCTAATAATTTATACCAGCTCTTGCCGACGACCAATTGAGGCTACAATAGGGATCAGGACCCTGGCAGGGAGAGCATGATCCACTTCTAGCTAGTTCATCAGTGATCTCGTTACCTCAATTCCCGAGTGACCTGGTATCCAACAGAACACCAAAAAAGTGGTTATCAAAAAAATTGTAACATCAGCCCCTTTCAATCTTTTATTTATGTTGATAAAGGGGCATGTTATGAAGGCATGGATTTCGGCTGGGCCATTTGTCCATTTTAATGAAGACCCTTGTGTTCCGTTCAAAGACAGCAGCACCAGCACCATAGGGCTCATGTAGCCTTATTAGGGGTGGCGTTTAAGTTAGAGTTCCATTTATGTATCGAGCATATTGCCCTGGTATTTCGAGTACTCAATGATCGTCCCTTGGATTGAAATTAGATGTAGGTCCAGATGGTGCCTTCTGGTGAAAAGCATACTAACAGCCTTGGCAGGGTTAATAATAAGATCTTCACTTGCACACCATTCAGTAACCTTCCGTAGACCTCATCTAATACGATCAGTAACAGTCGTCCGCGTAGCCGATGGCGCAGAAATCGAGCTCACTCAGCGAAACGGTGACGGTCACCTCTTAGACATTTTGACGCACACAGATATGTTACGAATGATGGACGTGATTTCTTGCTCCTTTACCATAGCATCCACCAATTTTAAGGCAGTATGTGGATCCAGACCCCTCCGTGAGAGAAATCTAGATGTATAATACCTATACCAAGTGTTGTCGAAAGCATCTTCTTACACATTTCTTTATGATGAAGAGTTTCCTTTTCTTGCTAGGAAGATAATGTATGGCAGTTCCTGCAGATTTATTGTTAGACAAACAATGGATGATTGTACCAGTTTGTACCTGATAAGAAGATCTACCAGCCTCTTCATTGTCTTTAGTAAAAAAGCCTATTAATTTGTTTCGGGATAAATAATACCACTACATGCCTCCATTATAACGGTATGTAGCCTCAATTATAGCTGGCTCTAAACAAATTGACAAATGAATTGAATGCAAAAAATATATTGTATAGGAAGGACCACGAAATGTTGAAAGGAAGTCAGGGTTAATTTTACCTTGTCTTTGTCAAATATGACGACGGACAACCTTTGCTACAGTCCACGCTCTATTACACTAACTTGTGTTCACCTAGCAAAGGTAAAATCAGCCGAAAATATTATTTTCCTATAAATAGGAGAAGAATTACATCACATTTCTTCCCGAAAAGAATTTTTTCTTCTTTCTGCGTATAGGTTTCCATGCCATAAATTCGTTCCCTAATGTAAAGTAAGAATTATGACGGTTTAGAAGAAGGAAAGTGTTAATAAAGTCAAGTTAAAAACTTATTGGAAAATAAATTGCTTGATTTCGAATGGTATTGAACCAAAATAGAAACAGAAAATGAACCTTCTGATGTTATCCTTTTTTCATCTATCATTTTACGTTCATAATAAAACTATGAAGCCCTTAAATGCTGGAATTTATTAATCACCCTATCAATTATTTCCGTTAAAATTGTCTCCCCCTATCCCACAAATTTCGTTTTTATCCGTTAGTAGTTTTACTTGATTTAGTTTTAATCTCTCTAACGGAAACACCCTGTATGTAGTAATGGACAAACAAATAATCAACTCGGTTCGTTGAAAAAATGAACCAAACATAAAGCCCATGAGGTTACTTTTCACCTTTTGCTTTTCAATTTATCTACTTTATGCTTTTTATATATCTTTTATACACCTTAGTATTTTCATATTCTATTCATATATTCTCTCGTTATCTTGAATTTTATATAGTTTATTATATTGTTCTTATTTAGTTTTTTAATGTATTGTTCTTGTTTTTTTTCTTTTTTTTTCTCTTGTAGTAATCAGCATTTTGATGAAACATTGTAAATAAATAAATAAATGATACTCAGATGCCCAACAACTGGGCTGTAAGCGTTTTCCACTAATTCTTCATCCCAAAGTAAAAAATTTCAGCAATGGTGAAACAAAAGTATTACAGGGTAAATACACGATATGCTCAACGGACAGTATAATTTTAGATTTTAAATTTGTTTGTTTAATTTTTTTGTAATATTCGGTGGAGTAACTGCTAACGTGTCGGACGACCAATCCAGGTTCGAATCCTACTGGCGACGTCCCATGGCTGTTTTCTGCTGACAACAGATTACGATAAAAAAATTTTAAAATCAGCTTTTCAGTAGTCTCTAATCTGTCAAAATTATGAGCTTATATGATAAATGCTTTTCTACTTTTCTGTAGTATATTTGAAAAAATTGGTATGTAAATTAAATAGAAGCAATTTGCTTTTTAAACGAAATTAACTTTACATGTTTGAGTCTCTCTAGTTCCCCTAATGGGGCTTGGGGCGATGTTGCGGCAGAAGTGGACTTCGAACCATTGTAGTAATCAGAAAACAACCATGGGTTGCCGCCGGTGGGTCAAGTTTGAATACTCTTGGACAAATTAGTGATATTATTTAGAATTAAGTTCTACGAAAAAACAAATGTTAAAGTTAAAACTTATACCCTGTTGTATACCTACAAATTCAAAGTCTTTTTACTCTTCATATATGGATAATTTGATAGGACCTTTGTATATAAAATTAAATTAAATTAATAAAAGTAGAAATTAAGCCATTCTAAATCAAGGAATCGCATCATGCTTAAAAAAAATTGTCTGACCGTAAAATGTGTAAGTTCCTTTCTAAAACTAATAGTAGTCTAGCGTATAGTGCTTATAAAAAAATTTCAAAAGTTAGTTCCTCCAACGGATACAAACATAATTTTATGTCCGCGTTTTAAAATTTTAAAACAAAGAAAAGAGTACATAAATTAAAACAATTTATGGCTTTGTCTACTACATTATGATAAGGGTAATCAGATAAAAATATTTGCTCGGTAATATGATTCATTACAAAGCCTGGACAGTAAAAGAGTTAAAGCGTGTAGCAAAAGATCGAGTAGAAGAACCGGTAGATGTTGACGAATAGATTAAAAGGTATCAAGAAAGCAAACAATGTAATCTCTCTCTTAAAAAATAGTAATTGCTATAGATAAGCTTCCGGAGGTTTAAAATCGTTAAGAAGAAAAATTAATTTGACTAAAATAAATTCTTAGTTTTAACTGGAGAAATTTTATCGATTTATTTTTTCTAATTTCTATAAATCTTGACTTAATACAATCCCTCAATTTAATATTTCATGTTGATCTTGCACCTTCGTGGTCCAAACACGATCGGAAATTTACTCAAAGGAAAGGAGAGAGCGAGAACCAATTCTGAGCTCTTACAAATTCTAATTGTAGAAGCATTTACATTGCGACTAATTATGTGCTGAAGGATATGCCCGACCCACCTACAATTAATGATAATCCAGCACACTACTTTAGTAGAATCTTACCAACTGTACGAACTTACCAACTTGTAAAACGACATATTTCCTTATTCACATGTTGATATTAAAAAAGTAAATTTAACATTACACATACCTTATACCAAAAGACAAGTGAAAGAACTCACAATAAGATAAGATTCAATTGTCTTTAATATTCATTTTTGAAATAAACTGGTCAAGGTAATCAACATAAAAAAGATGACCTTGAAAGAAGCGCGCCAGTATTTCAATTAGATAGACCTCTAATAAAACCAGCAAGGTGTTTTCACAAAATTATCTAGATTTTACAACTAAAGAAATATATTTTTAAAACTTTGCTAATTTCTCATCTACAAGGTAGGATCAATGTCTGATAAATATGAAGGATGTGATAAGACATCCTCTCTCACTTTTCCAATATTTATTTGCGTGATTTTGCCTTATGTGGTCTAGTATTGTCATGTTGCAAAATCACTTTATTATGGCTTGTGGCAAATGACGGTAGTTTATCTTTCAATGCTAGCCTCAAGTGCGTTAACACCGGCAGTAATAGTTTCAGACGAACCTAGTAGTACACCACGATTATTATATAGATTAATGTCAACAATGCAATGCAAAATAGACCTTTTCCTGGAACGTATAAACGTACAAATCACAGACAGTTAAACGTTTTTTGATTTATCTTTCCCAGTATTTTTAAACACTTGCTGAGCGTGGAGTAGTGGAGGAATTACAGGTGGTTTTTGATAGAATACGGTCATCGTAAGCTTCTACAAGTTAACTTTGGCTTCTATCTGAATTTTTTCCCTGAATGAACAAAAATATTCAGAGTTCGACATTATCACTTTAATGATACACTTTATTGTTTTTCACTTCATACACGAATTGATATATCAACTATTCAAGAGTTTTGACAGTTCTTTTACATAACACCTATTATTATAAAAAAATTATGAAATGATACCACTTATGCGACCTCAAGCAAGTCTTTTCCTGTAATTAATTCAACACACCATTAATACACGCATCATTAATAAAATAGTAATGAAAATGGATTGATTTATAATTCGAACTTATACGACCCTAATCCAAAGATTTAAAGTCGCCGGTGCAGTAAGTCCCAGGTTAAAATGACAAGAGATTACCATAAAAAGTCCATTGCGGGTTGCAGAGCAATATCAATGAACAGTAATATAACAATGGTAAACCGGGTAAACCAGCTTCAAATAAGATGAGGAAACAATATAATATTCAAAGGCATGAAGAAAAAGAGAAAGGTGAAAAGAGGCGAATAACCATTTGCAAAAATTGAAGCAATCTGTACTAGTTACTCTATTAGAAATCGGAGAGCCGTTGGGCTACGAGGCGGCATATACGATCGACCCAAGAAGCATTGGGACATCTCCCATTCGGGTAGAGATGTGTTCGATGAGATCAGTTTCCTGTGTTTTGAAAAAAGCTGAAAACTGAAGGGGAATTGAATGTATATAGAAAAGGATTATATGTACAGCTATCATGAAAGCCAAAAGAACAACTCTATTAAAGATAAAACACTACATGCTTTGAAAATAAATAAGCGAGCCTGAGTGCGAGACGACAAAGTTTTTGTTGAAGAAGAACTGTTTTTCTTCATCGACGAAAAACTAAAATACAATAACGGCGACGCTGCGAAGATAATAGGATATAAATAAGAGCCCGGATAAAGTACGTGAAATAATTGTCACTGCGGATTCATCTTACAATTTCAAGCAAACTAAACCAGCGAAGTGAAGGCGAAAGAAGCAGTAGGATTACCAATTCTCTTGAAACTTATATTTAGATAGTAGTAGTTATAGGGACTTCAATTTGAGTTGTTTTGAAGTAAATATTTTAGCACAAAATATTGCAAGTTTAAAGATAACTACATTTCCAAGCTTTTCTAATTTAGTTCAGAAATATGATATATTCTTTCTTTTTGAAAGACACGTAACTGAAACCGGCATGGAAAGATACGACAAAGCCTTTGTGAAGTATGATCTTTCCTAAGTTCGTAGAGTAAGATTAGCATCCACGCGAATAAGGAATGCCTTTATGCAATCAAAATAAATATGCTGTTTATAAATTCAACTAAATGTGGTGGTGGTAGGACCAGCAATTCTACTATCTTTTTAATACTGACTAATCTCAACTGCAATCGCTGAAAGCAAAATTTTGAAGACCTGCTGGAGTACGTAGAAAGCGTATCGTCTGCTGAAAATTTTATAATATTGGGGGACCTTAACGCGAGAGTTGCGGAACTACAAGGAATTATTCTATGGTTTGTAAACTACCATATTACAACTTCAAGGAGCGGTAGAGATAAGACGGTCAATAGCAGGGGCAAAAAAGTCTAAGAGTTATGTGAGGAACATTTTTACATTTTTAGGACTCTTAATGTCTTAAAAACATATATATATATATGTCTTTAAAATATTATATATTTTTCAAAAATTTCAAACAATGTAAAAGTTACAAGCAATTCAATGAATCGCTCCACCGCTTTCGGTGAACTCGCGCGGCATAGTTCACGGCTCTGTTGATGCAGCTGATTCTCGAGCGACATTAACGTCCAAAGAGGGCAGAATAAACAAAAGAATCCGTGGAAAGTGACTGAGAGCATGTTGAGTATTACAAAAAACTATCGATTTTTTTAAATAACTACTGTTCAATTGAAAAATACAAAAATATGGATTTTTAAGTTTAAACGCCGCCAAATTATCAATTTTTGAGATAAGAAAAGACAAGAAGCTGAACAATTTTTTTTATAGTATTTATATTTGTAATTATTTTCCAAAAAGACCCTATTAAGAAAAAGTAACCGTTTCAGCGAAACCCAATAAAGAAATTCGGGCAAATTTGAAATATATGAATCTGAACACTCCCTTAAATAATACTGTGGCGATGTGACTAAAGCATTTCTCACTGAATAAAAACACCTGACAGTAAATTCAAACTTAAAAATATACGAAGTAACTTATTCTATTTCAAGGTGCAGAATTCTATGGAAGGATGGACGATTCAATCAAGAAGGAAGAAACCGAAAACCCCACTACCATGAGCTCAACAAAAATATTTGGGAAGAGAGGGTTTGAATGTTTGAAAGCACGAAAAAACCTTTTCAATTGTTAAATCTGTTTAGAAAACATAATGCTGACCTGACAAGCAAAGAATAATTTTAAAGAAAAAAACGTACTACGAAGAATTAAGTTAGGTACTTTACATGACAGCAACGACCTTTAGTCACCAGTCAGTCTCGAGGGATGTTCTTAAGTGCGATTTTATATGCAGCCTCTATATATTGCGGATACAGTAGTAGATAGTGAAATGCAATTAAAAATGGACTTACCGAGGAGTAGACATTGAAGTTATAAACCAATTTCAATATTTTGGAATTATCCTAACTCAAAATCTGAATAGCACTTATAGTAGATATCATCAACAGAATAGAAAAGAAGTTGAGAAGCTACTGTAGAAATTTTTTTTACTACCTAGGAAACCCCCCTAATTACGTACTTACATTAGAAACAGGATTGCGAAATGTATACTTGTTTAACTTGAGATGCCACTTCGACTATATATTAAAATTCATCTAATTCTAATTCTAGCAATAAAAGCCATCGAAAGAGTGGTATGAAGAGTGGTTAAATTTAAGGTACAAACAAATCGAGTCAACGCCACAAAATGTAACAAATATGCAATATGGCGTCAATTTTATCTTCAGTTTTAGAAATGAAAGAACAGTGGCATCGACTGAAAGAAGAAAAGACAGTAAGACATGAAATGTAGAAGTTAGACTGCAGCTTAGGAGAACGACAGTAATAAGATGGGCAATCCAATAAAAATAAAAAAAGGTGTACTAATTACATAAATTTCGTAGAAAATTTGGGAAAATGCTGTATTTGTAAATTTTTTTTTTACTTTTGGAAGTGACTGTACCTGCAATGGTGGGAGCTAGATCAAGATTGTTGACAATTTTGGAAAGGTCATTGGTATAGTAGTTTTTTAGCGTTTGTTTGATGTCGCTGTGTTGGGTAGATCAAAAGATAAAAATAAAAGATGCATACCATGAAAAACTGAAATTTATGAAGCACCTTGTAACTCCCAAACGGTTGAGATTGCCCTCCCCTGCCATATAATTTTTTGCTTGGCTAGGTGAGATCTATCACCCCACTCATTTTGGCACGTCAGATCTGAAACACCCTGTATGGAGGAACGACATGATACAATTAATGCGCATGGAAGGCACGCAAGGCGCACGGAAGGCAGATCGGTATGTTCCATGTGTATGTTTTTCCGCCGGGAAACTGCATGGAGTGGTTATCGATGATTTAAGTTACGCAGATTTGCGTGAGTTGTTGTTTCGGTTGATGCAGGGCCCGATCTAGGTGTGGGGGGGGGGGTCAAGCCGGGCAAATGCCCAGAGCGGCAAAATTGAGGGCGCCGGGCGGTTGCGATTTTAATGAAAGTTTTCTCGTTATTTAGGTTAATAAAGTGTACATTATTTTACTCTGTTGGAAAGATAATTTAGTCTGCTTTAAGTTAATATACATTTTTTAAAATAATCATCTAAGTGTTACGTAATGTTGGGGAGTAACGCGAAACGTTACGGTGCAATACATGGCGGGGGGTCAGAAATGTGAATATTATACAATTCCAACAATATTACATATATAACATCCCATCTTTGGAATACCAAGCTGATGACTTATATGGTGTTAGTGTAAAGGGCGGAGAATATTATTTTTGCCCGGAGCTAGATCGGGCCCTGGGTTGATGCACTTGTTGTTGTTGCTTATGTGGTGCAGAGTGTTGTTGAAGGCAAACAAAACTCACTAGGTCACTTTTTGAGGATAAATCATTTCGGATCAACTGCATCGAGGTGTTAAGAACAGGATTCCATACCTGTGAAAGCACGCGATTGAAGTTTTGTCGCCGCTTAATTTCAATCGCCTCACGTACAAAACCAGGAGTATAACGATATTCACGAGATAGATTTTTCAAAATGAATCCAATGCTGTTCTTTTGGATGGTTCAATATGTGCTCGCTGATTGCAGATCTTTCCCGCTGATTTTTGCTGAACGCATTTATGTGTTCTTTCAGACGGGTTGAAATACTTTTTTGTGTTTACCCAATGTACGATGACCCGTAGCTACAGGGGACTGCGTATACTATACACCTACTGTTTGGTGTGGAAACCGATCTTTAGGTGACTGGAGGTAATTTTTAATTTTTTTGGGTGGTAAATAGATCGACTTAAAGCCGTATCGTTTTATAACTTTTCCCACTCTGGCAGTAACGCCTTTCATGTAGGACAGGAAACCTTTTTTATTTAATTGCACCTCGTTATTGTCCCTTTTCCGTAACAAGTTTGGCTCCTAAGAGCGCTGTTTTCTTGTATAACCGTTGGATTTTAAAACATCGTCCACGTAATTGATCTGTGGGCCCCGTGAACTAGCGACGAAACGACGGATCTTAAATTTACCGGATGGTGGTGTGAGGTAGCATGACCTTGCGATAAAGTAAGTGTTCTATCATGCTTCCGTATTACTTTTCCATCCCAGAACGCAAGGGATCCGATCTGCTCGTGTTGAGAGTTATTCTTATTACAGAATCGTTGACAGATGATTAGTGCGAATCGTAAAAATGCACTATGAAACCAAAGAAGAACCTTGGCAGACATACTATTAGGAGATAACCGACAATAAAATTACATTAAGATAATGAAATTAAATAGCGATGCATTAAAATCACTTGACTTAAGACTATATCTAGACATTTTTTAATGCCGAATATTAAAATAAACATAAAGACGGAATACAATAGCAAAAGCCACAGAAGCTGTGAAATCTTCGATTGGTTTGAGGTATATCAAACAGGACAAGGTCCGGACTGTTGTTACCCAAAATCCCACGAAGTATTAAAAAAAGGTCAGTTTATAAGAATTTTGACTGGAAGGAGTGTTATTTAAGGTTAACAATTCATGGGCGCTACCAATTCCTTTCTTTATTGGATGCTTTCTTAAAAGATCCAGTCAGTATTTACTGCTTAAAAGTATCTCGAATAATTTTCTTTATCTTAAAATAAAAGTCATTGAAAACTATCCGGTTTTCTCATAAACAAGACCTATGGAATGTCACGTGCGACCTTATTAATACTAAAAACTTGCTTTATGGTAAGAGTAAGACGGTCGAGGGCAGTATTTATTTTTCCATTGGTAACATTTTAATAAAAAAAAACTTGGGAACATTGTCGCAATCAAAGATGTAATGCGAATTGAATAATTGTAACCCTTGACCAGATCGAAATAAAGAAGAAAGTAATAATCAAAGTACAGTGCCCTTCGTTGGTAGTTGCACCATCTTATGGCAAAAATCCTCTACAGAAATCTCTTAATCACTACGTTTACTTTCGTACATTGGAGTTGGACATATTTTTATGCTCCGTTGATTTGGAAAGATATTCGAAAAGCAAAGTCTGATAAATGAAAGAAATTGCACCTGCGTTTACTTGCGGAGCTAAAACAACTTTCTTATGTAATTATTCTTGGATAGTATTAAGGTATTTCGTGAAAACAAGCACAAGTTGCAGACATTTTCATTTGGGTTTACTTTGGGTGTCGGATATTTAAACATTTGGTTCGAAAAATAAATATTAACCTTTCCTTGCATGCAGAGTTGAAGAATTAGTAGCACTTTTCCCTAAAATTGCATTCAAAATCAAGTTAAAGACAAAGTTGGAGAACTTTCTTAGAGAGAAGTTTCATTAAATTTGTCAATCTGGGCTGAACCCTCATACACAAGGGTTATACGCAGACCCTTGTTGAAGATTTCCCCTAATTTGATAAACGAGTAGCTAATTAGAGCGTTCTTGTTTAATTTGATTGATAGTTACTGTTTTGTATCTATTGTAAGCTTTTTCTCTCAGATACATAGATATTTTAGTCGTCTCAGGAAGATCGATGGCACCTAACTGTCTACTTAGCGTTCTAGTGCAAGCCAACCTTCGAAGTTATTTTTAGCTTGCAGAAAGTTGCTAAGCAAGTTTTTTGCATTATTTCCTTTACCTTTAACACAAATGATATTCAGCACATCTGCTCTGCCATGGACCAGGGTCAGCAAATTTACGCATATTTGAAAATTTTCATTTCATTGAGATAATTGCCCATTCCGGACGATAATATTCACTAGAATCATTTATATCGAACGAAATGGGCTTTTATGGCAGCTTTTATAGTCTTGAATTGTCAGTTGCCATATTATTGTATGTAATCCCGAAAATTTATATTATTAGCATTCCGCTTAGCTAACTGATTTTATTGAAAGGCGTAACACAGAATTTACCATAGGTTTTATGCTTTGCATCGCTTTTTGCGCCATTGCATAAGTATGGACTTTTTCCCTTGTTCAATGGCTTTGTACGAACACGAAATCAATAACGTTTTGAAATTACACCAGTTAAAAGGGAATTAGCTTTCAGTGGAGACCAAAAGCATTTATCATGTATGTAGGCACTGCCATATATGGTTGGGAACCCTAAACCAATGTTGAAGCAACAAATTGGTCGCCATTTGCACTTGATGGTAATGTGCATGCTTGCGTGTTACTTTCGTGGACTAATAGCCACTAAACGAAACCCTATCTAAGGTTGTTTACCCGCCGAGACGGTAACTGCCAGTTCGCGTGTAACATCGAATAAAACTCGTTAGACCAAGGAAAGACTCGAAATAGTATGTAGATATATACTAAAATAATTTTCATTCAGTTTTACAATTTATGCAAAAATTCACGTGTAAATTAACCTGCCTACTATTGATATAATGGCGTGCTATTTATTTACGAACGTGCATTTGATTCATAACTCATTAATTCATAATGGAGGTATCACAGAATCATATGGAAATGTCAAAATGATTTAATTTAATAGAAAACGAATTAAGTGAAACAGAAGTAAGTTTAACTGAATGATACGACTTAGTTTGCTAGAATTAATTAATGGCTAGACCTTGAGAAAAACCTAGAAAAATCGTGTCTTCATCTTCTTTTAAATAAACATATATTCGCTTTATAAAAATTACCAATTCCATGAATCAAAATACTTAATTGACATGGAAAAGCTCGGTAATTTAATTATAAAATGCATATAGAAGACATTCTATCATCAACAGAGTTATTAAATTAACAGCCATGTGACTTGTATTGACAATTAATGATGTTCAAACTATAGTTTATATAAGTAGAATTTCACAATTGAGTTGCAATTCCTCTACTTTAATAAAAAAAGTTTAAAAGTAAATGTAATAGAAAATTGAAAATTGAGGAAGACCTAAGTGCAACACTTGAAGTTAACACGACAGGTTTGTGAAGTTAGCCACCGAATCGCACGAAAATTCTATTTTAATAGCTCATTCCTTTAACCAGGGAATGACCATGTTGACCCACCAATTAGTTTGGTAACCCACTTTTTGAAAATGAGATATTCAAATTGAAAAGTCAGGGCTAACTTAACGCTTTCTTCAAATTTTAAAAAACTCGAAAATCGGTAGCTACATGAATTGACCATCGTTTGAACACGTGTACCCACCCCCTACAGTTGTTGACCCATCCATTATACAAAAAGTTCAATTTTTGTTTTAATAATCCTTATCACCTGTTCAATGAATTCTAATTTTGGCACAACACTCTCATACTTTTTCTTAACACTCTTGCATATTTTTTAAAATCAGAAGGTCAGGGCTTCATTCACACCCTTCCGGCTTTTTTCTCATGTTAGGAGAGCTTTAGAAAATGTAAATCCACCCCTGTTTATATTGACCCTCCCTAGCATGTTTTTTAAACATTTCATTACAAACTTCATCCCATGCCCCCTCCTCCCACCACTCATGGAGCTATTATTACAGCAAAATCGAACAATCAGGTTTGACCAGCCTTCACAAACGTTAACCTGAAATAAAGACATATTTATTATTGTCAATATTCTTAATTACTTTCTCTTCTATCTACAAATTTTCCTGTAAGATTTGTTTCAGCTTGTTAAGAATTAGTAGTAATGATTTAAATAGTTATGTTATGTTCCCTGAATTTTCGGTGTTCAGCCCTAAAATTGCTCTTCCGATGGTAGACCAAAAAATTGAGGGGTGAGTTAATGTTTTCGAAAGTTTTTCCAACCTGGGCAAAAGTCTGATTGTTTAATTTCGCTCTAATGATGGCTCCAGGGGGTGTGCAAATAGCCCCGCCGACTCCTCCGTAATTATGTAATTAGCGTTTTTAAAAAATTTGCAAGAGCGGTAAAGAAACGTTTAAGGGTGTGATACCAAAATGAGAACATTGAACAGCTGATATGTGTGATATGTGTGTGATTTTCGAATTTAATAAAATTTGAAAAAAGCGTCAAGTTAGTCCTGATTTTTGAAATATCTCGTTTTCAAAAAGTGGGGTAAAAACTAATTGTTGGATCATTCCCTGGTCAAACGAATGAGCTATTAAAATCGAATTTTCGTTTGATTTTGTGGCTTACTTCACAGACTCCACACGATTATCCCTGTAGTTTTGTTAGTTAGTTAGACAGCTATCCGAATTGGTCCGCGTGTTACAAAGTGTTACAAAGTTACTTCACCCGCCGCTCCATTTCCCACCACCAAACTAAACAAAATTACAATATTGTACTGTCAAGAGAATAACATAACTTTGCGAAGTTTCAGATCAATACGACAATTAGCAACGAGTAAAACATTGATCACAAGATTTGATTGTTAGTGAAACAACTTTGAAACTAAGTAAAATTATTTAAAAAAAAGTGGTGGGGCACCGAATTTGAAATATTTTTTTCAGATTATATTGACGTAAATACGCTCCGATTAGCACCATAACGAAGTAGATATTATTTGTTATACACAGCAACTAAAATTTACAATCGGTCAATTACTGAGTCGTTAAAGCAGCTAAAGATATCATCATGGAGTGAGGGTGTGGACTGGGCATAAACCTGAACAAAACAGAGTTAATACGCTTCTCTCGGAGACATAAAACACCTCCTATGAATTGCCCTATACTAGACGGGGTTAGGCTGAAACTGGGTAATCAGGTTAAATATATTGATCTAGTCCTACATAGAAAACTTACCTGGAAGCCTAACATCGAGGAAAGAGTGCGGAAGGCTACAATAGCGCATACCTATGTATGGGGTGATTATATAGTGGCTGGCACTAAATATAACAACCCATCACAAAGCAATGGATAAAGTTCAGATGTTGGCAACACTGCTGATAACAGGTGCCCTTAGAAACACTCCTTCCAACGCCCTGAACACTATTCACCACCTCCTACCGTTGGATCTCTTTGGTAAGCAAACCGCATCCTCAGCCGCCATTAGGCTTAACTCAATCCAGACCTGGAAATGAACCGACTTCGGTCACTCCAAAATCCTGGACAGAAGAACTGCCAGCAATATCGACTTAACCTCGGCCAAGCCTTTCTTTGAGACTAAATTTGACTCCTTCTTTCCCACCAATTCGGAATGAGTGGAAGGTCCCCCCAATGGGAGGGAGTCAGTGTATCTCTACACTGAATTCTCCAAACTAAAAGGCAACGTAGTTGGAGGTATCTTCTCGGCACATTTGGACCTCGATATCTCATTCCGCTTACCTGACTACTGCAGTGTGTTTCAGGCGGAAATCATGGATATAAAGGTAGCCACGGACCGCCTGAATCATTTAACGCTACCTAGAGACAACATATGTATTTTCACAGATATTCATGCCGCTCTTAAATCCCTCACAGGAGTATACACCACCTCCAAAACGATTGTAACATGTCGCTCAGCACTAACTGACATAGCTGAGCATCTGAAAGTATGGCTCATCTGGGCGCCTGGACATAGTAATATTCCGGGTAACTGTAGAGCCGACAAACTAGCGAGAATCGGTACCACTCTGACTAGGACCACTTGCTGGGTAAACCGCTGGCGACTTGAAAACTCGAACTCTTACAGGAATCTTTTAGGATTGCAAATATTAGTTGGCAGGAGAAACACAGCTGCCTGATTACCCGACATATATGGCCAAAACTTGACCCTAAACGGTCAAGAGAGCTCATCCTACTCCGACGCAAAGCAAATAGAGGTATCCTGCACGAATTACAACTATCTAATACGCAAATCTTAATATCTACTGACTCAGCTCTTCAGAAGGTACTGCATACCATTAAGCACATGACAACGCTTAAAATGAAGCAATTAATATTTTTTCCCAGTTAGATGTAGAATAGGGGCTTTAACCAGTTAATATCAAGAACAAGTTACTTAGTCAGTCCTAGATGATAGTCCCGTAAACAATATCTCAATCTCACGTCCATATATTCCGGCGCTTTAGAATGAGGTAATCCTAATAACAGGAATTTTCCATGTAGGTAGAATCTCGACTGAACAAATCGTCCGCTAAGTTTATTTCAACAGAAATCCCTAGTGTAATATTAAATCTTATTCCGAAAAATATAATTTTTCTTTACAAAATATTTGAAGAAGGCTCTCTATAGAAGGAAATAATTGGTGTACATGCCACTGGTTTTTGGAACTTTGTTGTGAATAATTTTTTTCTATTGGCATCTTTTAAAAAAAATTAAAATTCAGGAATTTTTTCATTGAAAACAGCTTATTTTTCAAGTTATTCATTCAGTGCACGTTTCAATAGCATCACCCTGAAAATCTGGAATATCTCAGAAAATAACTTTTTTCGAAAGATATGTTTCGAATAAAAGTTGTGGGGGGGATATCTTTTGGGATCACCCTTACCAACCCTGATGTTTGTGACAAAAGATGCATCCTCGGGTGTTTTGGTGGTGACCAAATTTAATTCCAAAATATGTACAAGGTAGATAACTGTTTTTGGAAAAAGCTTATATACCTGGAGACGGATTTGGATCAATTCGTTGAGGGGCACGACCACCATGACAAGGTGTCCCTGCGAGTTTTAATTAAGAAATGAAAATAATCTACTCCGTCTCTTGGCTGTTGTCTAGCTCGCAGCAATGCAAAAACAAGCCATTCAAGTTTCCTCACTTCCCCTACCCTAATTCCCATCCGGCCAGAACCATGCTAACATATCAAAGAGTTGTTCAGTAGGCTTTGGTCACATCGTATAAAATAAAATATATATAGGTATATATAGATTTTCTGGGTGATACCATGGAAACTTTCCCATGAGAATAACTTGAAAAATAATCTCTTTAAGAGAATATTTAAAACAAAATACGACAAAAGAAAATATCTCTACATTTTTAATAGGATACCTAATACTATGGGTAAGAAATTTACCAAGTTTCATATTTTTCAAAACAATATTGCAAGAGAAAAAACTACGAAGTGCAAAAAAGCTCATGGTATTTAAATGAGAAAACCCAATGGATTTGCGGCACAGGTAAGACTTGAGATAGATACATATACATTAGATTTCAGTAAATTTTTTTTATTTATCTACAGGCAGTTAAGCCACTGGGAGCAATAAGATTCGAAACTGTTCATATTAAGGACAACCCTAAATTTTTGCCATCGAGTTTTCTGTCTGCGACATATCAATTTAAATTTATTTAATAAATTTAGGAACTGGGCATAATTAGAAATGAGCCAGTTTTGCGGTTGCCTCTTTGCACAGCTATAGGGTCGCCAGCTGACCTAAGAACATTAGTCTGTCTGATTACTGTCAGTTGTGAAAATTGTTGGAGCCGTCGTCGGTATCTTTCTCTCAATAGTTCCTGTCATTCTAGGGGACGGCAGAAGAATTGCGTTCGATTCGACGACTAAGATTGAAAATGGATTATGGAAAATGGATTATATGCAGTAAACAGCCATAAGTCGCCGCCGGCATGTTAAAACCTGCAGCTTTTGTATGGAGTGCTGGCTTTCCTTAACTTTAACACTATCGGTGGCTTCAATATACACACTCTATGACGCTCGAGCAAAATCGAAAGTACTTTGAAATCTCAATGAACTCCAGATGCAAGACCTGTTTGTGCCCGTTTAGGTGAATACAATTAATCAGTCAAACAAATGTGCAGAATTTGATAAAGAATATATCGAAAACAACCCGCACGCTTATTGTTCTGGTAGATCTATCAAAATGGCACTGCACCAACTGCTGCGAGTAGTAGAAGAGGAGCTTCATAAGACAGGTATAACATAGCATTAAAGGAGTTTTTGATAAAATATTACTTCGGAAGGCTGAAGGATGCTCTTATCGGACGTGGAAGTAATCCTATCGTCAGAAGATGGATTAGCAAAATGTTAAAGATGAAAGTAGTAAACATCCAGAGAGGAGAATCAAGACTGCAAGGGAGGGCTGGCAGAGGTTGCCCAAAGGGAGAAGTATTACATCCTATTCTGTGAAATATTATTGCCGACTAATTACTACACTGTGAATTGTACCGATGGCATTGCAATTATCTCATGAGGTAATTTCGTACGTATCGAAGCAGACACCATAAGGAGTAGTCTTAGGATGGGAGCGCAGGGAATAAGAGCCCTTCAGAAGTGCAAAAAGGTCTGATCGCATCATAGGAAGAGGAAGAATCTAGACCAGTTGAACTCTTTGGCTAAGTCAGGAGGTGCGAGTATTCTTAAACTCAAGACTTACCTGAAAAATACATGACGATGAAAAAATTCGAAGTCCCAACGTGGGATGGTCTGTGATCGAAGGGGAATCCCGCCAAAGGTCGTATACTGGATCTGAAATACAATGTTATGCCTTATATGCCTCGATGGTCTGATGGGGCAGATCATCAAAGTTTACTGTAAAATCGCAGCTGAGTAGGGTTCTGTGGTTATAACAGCGGCCTGTCGAACCACACCAATATCAGCGTTGAGATGGTGCTAGGTTTTCTGCCATTAGACTTATAATATGTAGATGCGTCAGCAGCTCTTCGCAAGGACAGAAGTGCAAACTGGCCAAGGCCAAATGCTGACTACGCGTATATGAAAATCCTGAATCTTGTCAAAAATAGGATATTGGAATTGAAAATGTCTGTAAACGATATAAGCAAAGTGAGGGCAATTGATAGATACCATTCCCTGAAAACAGTTTAACTGAAGTCACAATTTTCAAAAATTGATCTAAAACTGATGAACAGGCAGGAGCAGAAATTTTCAGTTGGGAGTTGAATCTAAACAACAATCTAAGCCTGAGGTCGTACAGCTCAGTCTACAAGGTAGAGAAGCAGGCTCTGTTTTATGCGCTGGATTACCTACAGAAGAGCCGTTAGAGGGTTAAGAGTACAGCGGGGGTTAAGAGTGGCGGTTATCAGATGTATGGACAGAACAGAGCTTGTTACAGCTCTGGACTTGAAGTGTATTCGCAATCTATAGAAGACATGTAGAAATCGAAAGAAACGAAAGGTAAACTGGCTAAGCTGGTAGTTCCTTCGAGTTTAGCGTAGGCGTAAGGCAGCGGAACTGTTAAAAACGTGGACCATAAAATGGCTGACGGCAACTTTAGTTGTTATTTAATGCAGATGAATATCATTGAGGATGATACCTGTAGGCTGGAGGAGCAGGAGACAACGGAGGCTGCTGGGGCACCACTGGATGGATGCCGAAAGGTTAGGAGAGATGTCGCATAAGAAAATGGTTATTTTGACTTGGAGAATCGAGATGAAAGCTTGTTGAGTCCAGGAACCCCTTGTTGATTCGATGAGGAGTAAGGACAAAAAGGAACCCGAATAAAGTGGTCGAGTTCAGCAAACCCCTAGAGAGGTTTTAAAATTTTACACTACCCGAGATATTCGGGTCTCTCGGCAATCACAGCTTAAACATAACAGCATCATTATTACATATAAATATTTCCGGCAGGACCTAGCAGGTTATTTTTAATATTTGTTAACTAAGTATAGCAACTAATCAACGTGAAATTGGTGCCAAATGAAAGATGACATATATCCTTTCAATCAAGTTTGTATACCTACTTTCATATTTGTACAGTCACTCTCTCTAGCTTTAGTTCCAGCAACCCCTTGTGGGGAATGGGTCAAGAGAAGAACTTCACCAAATTCAAAAGAACGATTGCAAGTGGACCTGCAATTTAAAGCGGATTCCGAACCACCGACATTACTCTGCAACCCCCAACAGAATTTTACATGGTAATCTGTTGACAGCAGAACCCGAGTAATTCGGGATGGAAGGCCGACAAGTGATTACTTACCCCAACGACGACTGGTACAGTACCATTTAAAATTTTTAAAATAAAATTGAAAAAATTTAGTTTTATTACTTTGTTTCCTTTTTATATGTTTTACTTATTATTCCCGTGCAGAATTTAAAACAAATTGTTCAAAGCTGTTTATCGATCCCAAGTAGTCTTATTAAAATTCTAGATAGGTATGTTAAGGATCGTGGTATTAACTGCTTTTAATGAGAATTTTGTAATAGCAGGGGTTGCCAAATGACTGATGCGCATATAATGTCTCCTCCCTCAGTGTTGACCTCTCAAACGGAAGCACCTCGTATGTACATTAAATTTTGCACCGCCATCATCTCCGACTTCTAAATTTCATTTAAAATTATATATATATATTTTAAAACAAAACACTACTGCTAAACTTAATTTACCTTTCACTTATTAATAAAATTAATTGGGGAAATAAAAGTTTCCACAATCCGGAAGTATCTAAGTATTAGACGATAGACCTAATCTTCATAATCTGCGAAGGCTTTGCTTACAACCAAAAAAACGGTATTAAATCTCCATTGCAAATTAGCTGTGCAAATAAGAAAACTTAAATTGACGAGGCCCCATTACTAACAGAATCTCCAAAGTAGTTAGCTGTCGTAAAACCTTTTTGATAAACCACTTACGGAATTATGTCACCGAAATCGAGGGAGCAAATAAAATCAAAATCAACAAAAGATCAAAGCTCATTTTGATTAGCATTCATCAGGTGCGAATGCTTATTTGACTCGAAACAAATTGAAGTTTTTCGAGTGTTGATTCCGCAGTTATTTAAAAACAGCAGCTTGGCGCTTTGTCACTAGCTGCGACGAGAAATGCAAATGAATGCCAAAGTGCAAGACAAATCGAATCTCGGGATTAAATCTTTATAATTTTTACGATTCAGTAAATTTGCAAAAGAACTGCGGAACGAAGGAATTTAAGAGAAAGTCTGTGGCGCCCCGACTGATGGATACGTCACAGTTGGCGGCCAACACTCAAATCCCAGAGTTTTTGTCTAATTTGCATGCATTTCGTATTCTGACACATAATCTTGACATTCGGACGACTGTTATCCGCAGAGCATCTATCGGTTGCCGAAGAAATAGCATACATAAAATGTTCTTTGAAATTCCCTCCTGATAATAAATCACGGAGCCACAAGCCCCAGCTAGTCATGGCTGCAAAAAGCTGATACGGGCGTGTTGAGAAGACCCGTGGTCATTGGTTGGCCCCAGTAGACAGCATATTAGGCAGATTCTCGGGTGAATCTGTAGTTCAGATCACTATTTTGCTTTTGTTTTCTTACCATATGCCATCGAGCAATCAATTCAGATTGGAAAAGCTCTTAGGACAAATCCGGAACACGAAGAAAATAAATAAAACAAAGAAAATCGATCTATTCCAGACTGTTTGTCTTACATTGACGAAGGTTTGACGAAGGTCATAGCAACTTTTTCGCAAATCAGCCCGTGGCTGGAAAGGTTTCATCCGCCGACAAGAAACTTTCCTTGTGGAATAAATTTCCCTATTGTTTCCCGGCGATAAGTAAATAAATCGATTCCAATTCGAACTCGGCCAGAAATGTGCGGTTGCCGATATAAACAAGAAAGTTTAGTGACCCAGTCGAGGCATGCGGGCACTAGTAACACAACCAGCAGCGCGCTACTTTGCACGTGATATCTAGTTTACCTAGTTTTTCCGTAATGACTACTTGCTGTAGACGCGAATACATACCGACATCGCGCGGAAATTCGGGTTGCGGCAGATAGCGGATAATGCCGCAGTGACTTAAACAAATTAATCAAAATTAGCATTCGACTTTGAACCGAGGAAGCTCGTTTCTCCTCCCTCAAGTAAAAGTACGACGAATGTCACAACACCAAAATGTTAGGACTTATCTCAAAACAGATTAGCGAAATCTTCTTAGAAGTATAATCAAGCCGAGCTTGATTTTTTGCCGGTACCAGTTATCTTAACCAGTTTTAATCGCCAATTAAGAAAGAATCCATAAGGAAAAAAAAACTGTTTATATTTTGATATCAAATGTAGAGGTATAATCATATCTATTTTTAGATATACGCACTAAGGATGTGTGAGGCTAAGGAATCAATCCATGTAACTTTCCAGTGGAACCTGACTATGTTTTAATTACCGTTTTTTTAATGTTTACAATAGAACCAGATTTGGGTTTGCCTTCTGGTTAATCCAGGAAGCATCAATAAAGGTGATTTTATTTCACGCATTAAAATTAGAGTTGTCTTTAAAACAGGTACTATATTTTCGTAAATAGTATAGAGGTCAAAGCGATTTTTTTTACGTCGCCAAAAAGGTAAAACTAAACTGCTTAAATTAATCATTTCATTATAAATATTATCGGACCAAAGTGTAACAGGGGTCAGGCATCATGTTTTGATGGACGATAACCGAAAAGTTACTTTGTGACTTATCTGGTAATAAAATAAAATTTTATGAATTAATTTGAAATTATTATTAGTGATAAAATGAGAAAAAACAAGATGTACATAGTATTCTAGTACATTTTTAGGGTTATCATGACAAAGTTTAGTTAAATTATGAAAAAGCAGCAAAGGGAAAACACGTTTTTAATATTTTTTTAATCTTAATAAATGCGAACGTATAAAACTTTAGTGATGAGAATTTTTTTATCAGTTAGACAAATACAAGGGCTCATACATATTTTATAAGATATTGCCGCGGCTGGTTCCATCCTATCAACTCAATTAACTAATACATTGCGACTGTTCGTAGCTATATTTCGTTAATAGCTCGATGAAAATTTTCCTTAATAGTAGGGGAACCCAAAAATTCTTATCACCGCAGCCCGGCAAATTTTATGAAAAATGTTAATGATTAAATAAGCAACTCTGACTCCCTTAGTAGGGTCTTAGCGCATTGTGGAAAGGGTAAAAATCAATTTTAGCCCCCACAAAAATCGATGGAAATAAGGCACAGCTTCCGGCAAGTTTTTTATGGAATCTTATTATGTTAGGTTAGTGTGGCTGTCAAAAAACGCACACTTATGCCAATAAGGCCCATTGTGATACCACACTTGAGACTGTGCACTTAACTCTTTACCCCTAAGGAGAGGGGAGAGCCGACCTAGAGCTCTCTAGAAGGCTGAGCTAAATCTCTGGCATCAGTAAAAACTAGTTCTCGGGTTGCTGGCAAGTATTGTTGGCTAGAGCACAAGGCTGCAACCCTGTTTCGTAGCCGGGACCCTAGAGCTCTTCATAAACCGAACTAGATCCATGACATCGGTAAAACCTAATTCGGTTAAAGGAGAGGAAGCCCAAAGAGCAGTTTCTGCGGTTGGCTCGAGCGGGGCAATTGCAGAGGAGGTGGAGTATGGTTCCCCTTTCTCCTCATCTTGGCAACTCCTACAGAAGTCATTTGAAGGAGTACCAAGTCTGTCGGCGTGTTTACCTATAAGATAATGGTCCGATATGATGGTCGAAATGACGACAAAGCTTACAATTTTTCGTCCGAGCAAGATGAAATCTCTTGTCCGTTTTGGGTCAATCACAGGTCTACAGGATTCTATTTCTGGGTGGCTGGGGGTCATGTCCGAAGTAATTTGCTGCGAAAAATCCGACTCCGAGGTCAG
Organism: Leptarthrus brevirostris; assembly: GCA_964036015.1. Lineage (NCBI taxonomy): Eukaryota > Metazoa > Arthropoda > Insecta > Diptera > Asilidae > Leptarthrus > Leptarthrus brevirostris. Next base: position 143,707,779 of record OZ038371.1, read on the forward strand.
CTCAGTATTTTGAGATATTTTAGGCTATGTTCTCGAAAAATGGCCATATTGGCTACTTTTGAGGTTATGTACACGATGCACAAATTGTTTTTGGTCTTTTTTTTCCAGTTGCATCATTTAATACAACTCTTACGCCTTAAAATAAGCTATGGAACAGTCATCTTTTTTTTGCAAAGTTATAACCATTTTAATTTATGAAGTTCATATTTCATATTATTATGTTAATATTTATATTTATTTATATTTATATTTTTCGCAGCAAATTACTTCGGAAATGACCCCCAGCTGCCCAGAAAAAATCATGACCCCATTTTTTGTAGGCCATAACCGCCGGGAGCGTTCCCTCTGCCATTTAACATTCGCAAACCCCATTTTTTACCTTTTGCACGATTACAGCGCTACAGCTTATAGAACAGTTTATAGGAATAACACTATGCTTCCGAGAGAAGAGTATTAACTCTGTTTTGTTCGGGTTTATGCCCAGACCACACCCTTTACTTCTTGAAGATAACATGTTGAAACACCTTAGCCAAACAATTTTTAGGATAAATTCTTCAATCTCCACAGTAGTTTAATATTAAATACGTCATATGATAGTTATCATCGCCTTACTATGAAAGCGGGTCCACTGTGCAATGATGCCGTCACTCCAAAACCCACATCAAACTCTCACTTATTGAAGATTCATTAGCTTCTCTTCCTTGTAAATTTTTGAAATCCTAAATACTACAGTTTTGTTTGTTGACATAAACTCCGGGATGAAAATGAGCTTCGTCCGGAAAAATCATTTTGCGACCAAAATCGACATCATTTTCCAAATCGACATGATTTTCCAAATTGCCGTGTACACGGACTATTTGCACTTATCGTGCTCTTAAGTGTAGTTTCGTGTATTTCTGTGTACCAATTTGAGAGTGGTAAATAGATACTTCCTTTTCCAAGACAACGCCTACACAGAGAAGCTTGCATTAGCTTTCGATTAAGTTTGATCGTGTTAGCAAATTATAATAATCTGTATGCAATATCCTCCTCTGAGAAGTGCTCGTGATATTGCTTAATTTTCTAACACTTTAGACTTCACAAAATTGGTAATAAAGATGACATAATGAATTATGGACCAACTACCAACTTGTGTTGCATTCGTTAAGTTTTAAAATCTTAAGTTTGTAAGGTTCTTTACTTTCACTGAAACCCTTTCCTTGGTTCCTTTCACCGCGGTTCTGTTAAGGGTAAGTAAACAACTACAAACGTGTTGGAATTCTCTAACTTTTGCCTTTCTGAGATCGAAGCTGGGAGGCAGGTTTACTGCATCTTTCCTGATTTCAGTAAAGCATTTACCAGAATTAGTCACCGAGTTCTAATTTACAAATTGAAGGTCCTTGGGTTCCGTTCTTTAATTATTGGCTGACTTTGCATTTACTTGACGTCTCACCGTCAGCGGGTATAATATCGCGGGTCTATATCAGAAGCTATTCTAAGATTTCAGTTGTACCCCAAGAAAGTCATATCGGTCCACTTTTGTTTATTATTTACATTAAGTGTCTGAAGAAAAAAACTGGTTGGGCAAAAAGCCGAAAAGTTATTCTTTAAATTTTTAAACTGACATCTTACTAACGATAATAGATCACCAGATAACATACCACAGATTAGGTGTACGGCATAATTTGAGATGTCAAGAAATGTAGTTAAATTATGGGAATAAATACCATTGCAGGTAGTTTTCTTTAAAGCAAATGAATAAAATTAGAAATTGAATCTTCCTTTTCTTCAATTCGATAAATTTATCCAAGTCGGCAATTATTATGGACACACCTACATTAGGTTCGTCCAAGTCGACGCTTACTATGAAGTACCGACATTATATTTAGATAAGTCGAAATTTTTGTTTTTTGAACAATTATATCTGGAACAACCTCAAAATTAATTGACAAGTCGACATTCAACTTGGAAATGCTAAAAAAGTTATTCAGTTATGACAAGCTTATATTTAAATTTAGAACAAAATTAAAAATTAAATTTACCTGCATGTTGGCCAATTAGCCGCCTTTTCTAAACAAAATTGTATAAAATTAGTTATTGTGAATAAAATCATTTTAAGTTGCAAGTATTAATATCATCTTTTAAATTATTTCTTTTCAAATAGATAGAGAAGTCCATGGGAGTATGAAAGAAAGCAAGTTAAATAAGTGTATTTATTCTGAAAAGTTGTTAAAAAATAAGATGTTTTTCATGAAGAAGGGATCAAGGGTTGTGAATGGAATCACTACAGCACTCATACTCTTTGCTTTAAAATCGAATGTTCACGTTTAAGAACACTACGGTTTATTATTCTGGCTGAATTCCAAATCAGATGGACGATTTTATGATTCTTGAAGGTGCAAAGATAGAAATCTCGACGATGTAGAGTAGTTTCACTTTTATTATCACAATCAAAAGGGCTATACAAAATCCCAACTGTGACTGAAGGAAAATTATATGCTTGGTTCCGATTTAGAATATAAAAGGGGTGAGTGCGAGGGTAAGCAGATCAATTTCATAAACAGAACCTTGAACACACCGCTGTATTAGGGTTATGTTATCTAACCTCAAAATAAAACGAATGATTATTGTTGCCATTAAATTTAAAAGGATAAAGCGTCATCTTAGTATTTAACAACTTGCAAAATCTTGATAGCATTGCAGTAATAACTTATATTAAAACAAATCTATCTGGCTTCCGTAACCCCTTGGGACGGAAAAACGAGTGAACCTACAATTTAAGGTGGGTTCCGAAACACCAATATTACTCGGCTACTCCCAATAGCCTTGCAGCGTAATTTGTTGTCAGCAAAAAGCACACATGGGAGTCAAGGAGTCACGATGGAAAGCCAGAACGTAATCCTTTACTGCACCAACAATTTATTACAACTATTAACAAATCAGATTGTTTAACATTAGCAAAAAAACAGGCATTCAAAAGTGTTAAATTAATATATGTTGCAATTGTGGAGTTCAAAAATATGTACCTAATTTACTAGTGTTTAATATACCGGAAAATATTTTGGCCAATCCAACTGGCGGCGAGTCAGTATAGTTTTTTCTGCAGCTTTATGCTCACAAAGCTTCTCTGGCGTCACGACGCAATATTTAATTTTTTAAAAATTTGCAATAATAATACAAACATGGCTCTACATCATACAAAAGAACTCCATGCTTTCGTTTCATTGGTAGTATTAAGAAAAAATTATTTATTGAAATAATTTACGTTTTGGTCGGCACTTGGTAGAACGATTTTGTAAACATATATGGTTTTTTTTTTAAAAACACTGAAAAACACTTGCTTTTTGTTCTACAAAATTTATTAATAAATATATATCTAGCGACGCATTACGTCCTCTTAAGACATTATCAAGCGACTCACTCGTTTTTTCAAAAAAAAACCAAATATCTTTAAAAAATTATTCTTTAAAATTAACTCTCTTTACTGGTATGGAGCCCCTCTCTTCCATTCGTGTGAAGTTAGTGCAACTTTTTTCCAAAAAGAAATATTTTATTAGAGTTCTGGGTAGATTCGATAGGATTCTGGAGTTCCTAATATAGATTTTGAATAGTTCTGGGAAATTACAGGTAGAAAACATGTAAAAAAAAATCCGGCGCTAACTTCATGCAGCGCCGCTTGTTTTGCAACAAACAGTTCTGACGTTTTTCTTCGATGTATCTTAAAGACTTCTAGAGTTCTTGATAAAATTTCAAAATAGTTCCGGAAAATTAAGAAAATTATAATTTTTTCAAATTTTTCGACTTAAAAAATGTTCTGATAGGAATTCTAGGTAGCGCTCGTCGAGTACTACCAAATATTCTCCGCGCCTTTTGCTGAGAGAGCAAAACTGTAGCTGCTCTTATTTATATTCTACGTTTTTGAACCCGAAATTCATATGAAAAAAAAAATTCAGTTCCAGAAGAGTTCTGATATTTATTCGATGCATTTTGAAGAGTTTTAGAAATCCTGATAACATTTGCAAATAGTTCCGGAAAATTATAATTTTTTCAAATTTTCCACCTGAGAAAATGTAAAAGTAATTTCCCGAAGAGTTCTGATAAGAGTTCTAGGTAGCGCTCGTCGAGTTCTACCAAATATCCCTCAAGCATTTCACCGAAAGCGCAAAATTGTGGCTGCTATTAGCAATTATATGTTTTTGAACCGGAAAGCAAATTCATATGAAAATATTAACATCGATATCCAGAAGAGTTCGGAAATTTTTTTCGATGTATTTTGAAAAGTTCTAGACTTGCCGATAACATTTGAAAATAGTTCCGGAAAATTAAGAAAATTCTACTTTTTTTAAATTTTCCACCTGAGAAAATGTAAAACTAGTTTCTAAAAGAGTTCTGATAAGAGTTCTAGGTAGGTAGTTTTCAGGAACTCTAAAACTCTTTTTCCCATGAACTTGCTTTCGGGTTCAAAAAACTATGATTGCCCTTTCGGCAAAATACTTGAAGGAGGAACGTAAAGAGGAACGAACAAAATATCATAATTAACAATCATAAATAATAATAAGTAAATTAATAACATTTTAAAATAAAAGGGAAAAATATTTCCTTGCGCAAAATTCTTCTTCAAATATTTTGTAAGAGGAACATATTTTCTTTATTTGAAAAAAAAATATTTGGAGTCACCAAAACTCCCTTTAGATATGTTCGTTTTAAATTTGAAGTAATAGGGAGTACGCAAAATGTTATTTAGAATATTTTCTTCAAATCATTTGAATGTTTTTTCGAAAACAATGGCAAAATTTTTAAATATATATCTATACTATGATTGGAACACCAACAAAGCCCTTTGGTACCTGTAAAATTGATCTATAACGTCATATGTGCAAAAAGTCGAAAGAAAACACTAAATAGGGACGTTTTTCCGCAATATTTTGGCACATTGAAAAATTGATAAATAAACTTTTTAATTATCATTTATTTATAATTTTTTCCGTAGATTCGGATGGTCATTATATTACCCATTAAATTTTAATATTTAATGAAGAAGTTCTTATTTAGATGGAATTGTAATGATACGTTTTAATGTACCGTATCTAAAAAAAACAATCAATACCTTGGCACCTTACAATCACTCTTGCGCCTACCGTCGTCGAAAGGTTTTTTTCGAAATCGATGCGCCGTAGAAGTTTGAAATCTGGCATAATGTTAGGTCATTTAACGCGCACATACTTCGACAGCCGAAGGTTGTGATTTTTATTTAAAAATTTTAATGGTGGTGGAGGAGTTGAGCCACTAACAAAAATTGTCTTTTTGGTATCATTTCAAGCCAAAAATCTTCTTTTCAAAATTTATTTTATAACGATGTAGCTCAAGATGTGCGAAAAAAACACCGGCCCTTTCCCTCTTAAACTAAAATTTCGGTATATTCAATTGCGAAACACAATGTGTCTAAAGTTAAATATATGGAAGTTCAAAGCTGGCGGTGTAGCGCAGTTTTCAATAATTCTGGGGCGCCAAATTTGACATTTTCGAGTTAGGCTGCAGAGTAAGTATTGAGTAATAGATAACAAACTGCAGCTTTTTTCGTCAGTCACTTAGTTGATGGAAAAATAAATGGTTTTTTGTTACTTCTACGATCAGTCTTACTAATAAGATGACTCTTGCGTTTGTCTGTTTTAATATTATTGAAATTTTGTAATTGGTTATTACGGAATCCTAATTGCGCGAACCAGACTCGCTTTCGATCGATTTCTACATTATTCAATATTGTAGCGCCTTGGTGATTGCCGGTGACCGCCGAATCTAAGATTTAATTTAAATGAAATGTCAATGCTTTTAAATTTTTCATTTTTTCAGACGTCGTTGCTCGGACTTTAGGTATTTTACAGGTCATTCGCTTTCCATTACTAGGGATGCTAAGGGTATCTTAGCCCACATAATCTACCAGCAGTATCATTGTTCAACTCTCTCTCTAGTTCCCGTAACCTCTTGTGGGGTATATGTGGCAAGAAAAGGACTTCACCCAATGCGAGAAAATCGTTGCAAGTGGACCTACAATTTAAAGTGGATTCAGCACCACTGACATTTTCGCCGCAGACTTTTTATCGTAATCTGTTGTCAACAGAAAATAACCATATGTCGCCGTCGGTGGGATTCGAACCTAGGACCTCTAGATAAGTAGGCCGACACGTTATCACTTACTCCACCGACGACTTATTGTGCAACCCGAAAATTATGGATATAATATCAGCTGTATTAGATTATTTCTACATTTCAATCAAGTGCTAGTGGTGCCTTACTCCCAGCAGTATCAACACAATTGGGATTTCAAAAACTATGGATTCCCCAAACTAATTAGGCTGATAGGGGTGTCTTTCGTCAACCGTATCTAACAGTATTAGTAGAGCTATTATTCGTCTCAGAAAACCCAAGAACTATGGATTCGACTCTAACATCGGTCGTTTACGAATATTTTCCATGCCACTCCCTCTTAGGGGTATTAGGGGTACCCACACAGTATTTATTTTCAGATTGTAATTCATCTTTTTACTAAATTGCATGTACATTACTCTAGATACTGTAAAATTATGCTGCAAAATATACATATACACTATATCCACATCCATTTTTATATACTATGTAGTTTGCTCACTACGCCGCGAGAAATTTTTTTTGTCGGTATCCTATACATATGTTGACCCAGGTCATGGGTGATGCGTGCACAGATCTACAAGTTGCAAAAACAGCTGTTTCGGTCGATAATAATGTCCATTGCGTTATATTATATATGTTTATAAGATATATATTTAAAATGTAATCTTAGATATTATAAACTACTCAAGATGGCCAGACGGTCAAACCATGTAAAATTACCGTGGCATTCAACGCGTTAAGGGGGTCTTACTATGTAACAGTTTCAAAAAATCGATTTTTTTTTACATTTTTTTCATCTAAATAGTGTTAGAAATACGCTGGTAAAAGGATTTAACTATGGACGGGCTCTTTTGGCAGTGACAGAGCATTTTTCACGGTCATGCTCGGTCGTTTTTCGCGTTTCTGCTCAATCTTGTCAATCTTTAAACGTGTTTTTCCGAAAGTCGTCTCTTTAGAGGTGGGGTGAACGTTTTCAAAAAACTACCTGACCGATCTTGTCATACTTAACATTTTTATTATCAGAAAACATGTCGCAACAGATAGACACGAGCTTTTTTTGAAATTCTTGTCCAAAAATTTTTAACAGCCTTGAATAGCAGAAAAAAAAGTGCCAAAAAAATTTTTTTTTTCAAAATTCTATTACTATAAGAATTTTCTGAATTTTTGAAAAGGCTCGTGTCTATCCATAGCCAAGGGGATGAGAAAAATAAATTTTAAAGGTTTTTTGGTTTCAGATCATCTGATCGGTCAAAATCGTTCACCCCGTGCGCCCTGGACACTTTTGACGAGGACGCAGTGAAGGACATGTAGCGGTCACATACGTCATTTTTATGTAAAACCAAAAAAACTATGTAAAGTTCAATAATGAATGATAACATTACAAAAAACTGCTTCCCGAAATCATTTGGAGTTTTCTAGTAATCAATTTTTGAATATAGCGCTCGGAAATGATGTATTACATAGTAAGACCCCCTTAACGCCAAAGTCAAAAATTACAACAACTCAAGTGAAATGTTTTTTATTTTACTTAACAAATATTGAAATTTTAACTTTAATTTACGAATCATGCAATTAAGATAAAATACTTTTACGTAACTACCATTAACGCACAGCAGAGCTTTAAGATTTTATTTAAATTAGAAATTTTCAATTAACTATTAAAATTGAATAATGTAGGAAATTTTCAATTACTAATTAATTTTAATGGTTACCGTAAATAATTGTTAATTAACCCTAAAAATTTAATGGTTATTATAAAAATTACCTTTTCTCTTTTTTTATAATGAGTAATGCATTGTTATTACATGGAGAAAATTTCGTAACTCTGCATATTATTAACAAGAAGTGATATCTATCTATGATAATATTCCGAGGTAGCGATAATACAAGGTCTCAGCAATAATACTGGATAGACGCCACTTTGCCCAACATTAATGTAATTGGCCAATTCTGAGAAGTCATGCGTAAATTGTAAAGAGCAATTTTGAAATTAATTTTTGTATTATAAGAGTATCAATTTTGTACAAGTTAAGTTTTTGATGTAGCAGTAGTGCTTTTTGAAAAGTGAATTAAAAGTTTTGCCGACTGCTTGAAAATTTGTTTTTATGCAAAAACTTTTGGCAGAAATATTTCGAATTCCTTGTTAAGGAGTCTGGGATTTTAATACACCTAGTATTTAACCGTGTTTAAATTTCACTTAAACAACATTTGCAGTGGATTTCTACTAAAGAACTGTGAATAATATTTCATTATAGCGTGTTAATTTTGGCCAAAATATTTGACATTTCTTCATATATACAGTGGTGTTTACATCTCCAGAGTACTAGCGACACACTAGCTCACCAGATCATCTGTTCTGATCGGCTTTTTGTAATATACCTGCACCTATCGTACTATTTTTTTATGTCCTAGAATTAAGTACTCCTCCAGAGGCCCCAATTAAATAGAGTAAAAAATACCTACAGAATTTTTTTAAATTAATAAAATTCCTTTATAGCCTTCCAAAGAAATAATATTTTGTGCCCTTTCCACCTAATCTAAACAAGACACGACTATGATTATTTTCGAAAAATTGCAAAATATAAAACGCTTAAAGATTCATTAAAGATTTATTAAACACTAAGTTACGTAAATTGTGTGATACGACAGGTGGTGTAATTTACTCTCGGCAGTTCATGTGAAATTAATGTATTTTCTCAATCGCATTGGTACTTACATCCAGGAAAGGTGAATTAATTTAATAAATCAACAATAAATCTATCAAAAGTTCGTAAACGTTCATCATTATTTACATTTGATTAAATATCATGCACCTAGGCGTCGCTGCTGGGGAAAAACGTAAATTAAATTTCCAGGATTTTTCAATAATCCTCCATTTAACAACCGTCACGTGTTTGCAATAACAAAATTCGTTTGAATAACTTGACCCGAGTTGCATCACATATTAATTTTCTGCAGTATTATTTTCAGTTGTGGAATTTAATACAAAAACGCGTAATTATTTAATTGAAATTAATGAAAGAAATGAACGGAATAATGCTGGATGTAATTGCGACTGAAATAAAATGACATTATTCAGAAAAGGAGCTTAACGCTCCGCTTTTATAAGTGCACCCAAAAATACAATAATAAAACAATCATAGCGGATACTTACAACCTGTTAGTTTTTCTGCTGATGAATTTTTGGCAAGACTTAATCCAAATAGGAATTGCTTTCGAATCTACACTAACTTTATTTGATTGATTTCCTTAAGGAGCCACAGGAAATAACTTGATTGATCTCAAAAGGATCTTTTAAATGTCCTTGCACTTTAGCACTTATCCACAAAATACTGAATTAATTTGAACAGTGATCACACCAAACGAATTCGAAATTAGAACTAAAAGCTAATCGGGCTAAGTTCAAAGCAGTTAATTATTTTTTCAATTAGAATCAGAACAAACGAGTTATCTATTCACCAGCTGAACTCAAACCATTTCGCATTTGAATAAAAGTTTTCCGCGAGAAGCACCTACAACTTGCACGAGCACCAACAACACTAACCTGTATCAAGGCGCTAGGAGACTTTTAAGTGACTTAAGTCCAATTGGAACTGAAAACTGTGAATACACTGCTCGGCTTAGTTGTGTACACAAACCGTCCCAAAAAAGAAAATCCTAAGAAGCCGTCAAAACCGGTCGAAGTGATAAGAGAAACGCGATGTGGAGTAAACTTTTCTACGTAAACACAACCAAGATGATCCGCTTGCGAATCAACCGCGCTTTGCATCTCTCATCTGCATGGTTCCTGCTGATTACTGATCTTGCACTTGCTCATCAAGTCAGAGCGCGGAGTCTGGGGCCGACAAAGAGAGCTGGAGCCGGAGTGTCATTGCAGAAGTATTGACACTGTTGCCAACTTTAAATCTTGCGCGCTAATTATAACAGCATTTAATCACAATGGCGTGAATATGTGATAAAGCCGCTATTACTCACTAATGGTGCTGCTAAGAACCAATTGACTTCAATGCATGAAGTGAAATTCGCTGGACGGAAAATTATTTATTTCTGGTTGACGTGTTCTACAGGTAAAATAATGGCAATAATTAGGAAATTATTACAAATCCAATTCATTGCCATCAAAGAAATTGTGCTTATTAACGTTTCCATTGAAAAAAAAAACATTTTAATGAACAGAGTGTTTTTAGCTCATTAATTTAAGGAAGCGTGAAATTGCTCTACATTAATTTTTTTATTCGCATAATTGCTCTAAGCTCTTAACAATAAAAACAGCAATCACATCCTTTCCAAAATTTCGGGTTAATGATTTTCAGAAATTTAATTTTTGAAAAGTTCATAAAACTTATCCTACACTATCTAAACGTTATGAATTGCCAATTGAAAATTAAGTTTCGCATAACTTTACTTACAATATTTTTAATTTATATTATGAAGAACGTCTTTCGTGAATAGTGAACGAAAATAAGTAAAGAGGTTGAGTAAATGAGGTGACAAGGTAAATTTTCAGTTCATAACACGAGGGAAAAACAAGTAATTGTAAATTGCTCCACATTCGTGCTGTTGAATAAAAGAAAAATTCCCGAAATTTCACTGTACCCCCCAATTTGGCCTCGAACTGTAGCTCTAGTTCGACAAGGAATTAAGGATAGCTCTTGCGCCGACAAGAAATTAGGCTAGCAATTTCGTTGAAACCGTGTTCGTATGAATTTCTAACGCCAAAACTTAGGGGATGCCCTATGATGCTAAAGCACAGCCTTGGCAGGAAAGGAATTAAGAGTAAGAAAAATGGGTTAATCTGTTCAGTGAAGGAGGTGTCGATGTATTACTCGCTTGAAAGTTTCGGACTCATAAGAGGAGGAAAAAACAGGAGATGGTGAACTGCTTTAAAAAGATTCCCGAAAATTTATCGATACTCTTGTATTTAGGTATCAGGCTAGCAATTTCGTTAGAACAATGGTCATTAAAACAGCGATAGAAAGGTGAGAAATAGCCGATATTTCGTCGATGCTCCAAAGAGTGAATGCTCTAAGAGATTGAGACTTAATAGCCTTATGTTGCACTTTGTCCAACGCGTAGTTTTTTTTTTATATATGATGATGCCAAAGATCAGGGGATGCGCTATGATGCTTAAGCACAGCCTTGGCAGGAAAGGAATTAAGGTTGAGGGAAATGGGTTAGGAGGTTGGGTGAAGGAGGTGTCGATGTACGCCCCGTTTCAAAATTTCAGGCTGACAAGACGAGGGAAAAACAGAAGATGGTAAACTGTTCCACATTCGTGTTGTTCTGCTTAGAAAACATTCCCGAAATTTGACGGTACGTCCAAATTTGACCTGGAGAGTACAGGGGTGGGAGCGATTTGTAGATCTTGTATCATGCGTTGCCATGTGTCTACAAGGAATCATTAGAACAACGGCCATGGAAATAACGATAGAAGAGTGAGAGACAATCGACATTCCGTCGATGCTCCAGAGAGTCAAGGCCCTCAGAGATTGAGGGATCGCCAATAAGTTTAATAGCTTTACGCTGGCCTTTGTCTAACGCGGACAGTGCGGTGTGACCAGCCCCTGCCCAAATATGGGAATTATATTCAAGTCTAGGCCTAATGTGGGACTTGTAGATCAGCGCTAAGTCAGGTGGGATGAAATATTTCTTACATCTCTGTAGAAAACCCAAAGATTTCACCGCACTTTTAGCGATTGCAAATATATGATCAGTCCAGATAAGATTGCTGGATATCTCGATACCCAAGATATTTAGGGAGGGCGAATTTGGTACATTCACTCCGTCGACTTTAATGGGTTGGGGGAGAACCGGGCGTTTTTTTAAGGGACATTAAACAGCATTGAGTTTTGGATGCATTAAACGTAATTATGGCAGGGAACGATAAACTCGCCTGAATTGCTGGAGGCCGTTAATATCTCGATTCCGCAGCGCTCCTTAAGAAATCGAGACTTCCTGTACATCCCAGGTCATCGAACTCTATATGGGATGCACGAGCCCATCACGTCGATGTCTCGTCTCTTTAATCAAAATTTTGCCGAATTCGACATGGACTTCTCTAGGCTCCGCTTGAAGTGCTTGCTCAGGCAGCGCCTGGGTTGATGCTGGCGATATGAGTTGACTGCTTCCCTGCAGTTATCTTCTTATTTTTAGTTTTAATTATAATTTTGTATACTCCTGTATTAGTCAGTTTTTGACGAACCTGTTTTGAACAAATAAACAAATAAACGATTTGCTCTGCCCCAAGCAAGGACCATAGAAATGTCGTGGTTTATTGATCTAAACATGCGCTCCCGATTGGCTTCTGTAGCATTTCCACGTGAATTCATTACAGAATCAAATGAGTACGCGAAATCAAGGGTGCTGTCGTCGGCGAAACTATGAATAGGATTGAGAGTAAGGGATAAGAAATCATTAATAAAAAGAAGAAATAAGGTTGGTGAAAGAACTGAACCCTGAGGTACACCGGCATTTATTTCGTAGGAATCAGATGTAACTCCGTCAATTACTACACGAATTGATCGGCCTGACAAAAAACTCTCTATCCATTTAACGAGGGTAGGGTGCAGACCAAATGTTTGAAGTTTGGCTAAACGGGCAGCATGCCAGACTCTATCAAAAGCCTTTGAAATATCAAGATAGACGATTTCAGACTCACCAAAATTATGAAGACAATGATTCCAACGTTCCGTTAGAGCCGTTAGTAAGTCTCCGGTTGAGCGGCCAGTGCGGAAACCGTACTGGCAATAGTAGTGTGTAGAGATGGGCGATACTGCCTCGATACATCGTAGTATCGATAATTCTCTTCTAATATACCAATATTTTGTATCGATGTTTGCAACGCCCGAAAAATCCTTTAATCAGTATTCTCGCATCGATACTCAGATAGTATCGAAATCCTAAACAACTCCCAGTGATACAAAGTCAGTGACTCACTGTGTGTATTTCAATTAGAATATATAATTAATAAGGAAGTGCTAAAAGCTCAAAAACCTTCGTCATACTTCTTTAAGTATTGAAATGACCATTTCTTGTGTGAGTACATTGTACTCAAAAAAGTAAAAAGTATCACAAATTTAGAATTTTGGATCGTGCATGCCCCTTTTCAAAACATAACTAAGAACTGCCTTTGAAAAATTGGTGTGAGTAAAAATGAACATATTTCAGATGTAAGCAAACTGGAAGATGCAAAAAAAACTTTTATTTATTATCACTACTTTTTCAGGATTTATACTTTTTTTGGGTATATTAAGACAGTACGCAATCATAAGAAGTTAGTCGATAACGAACGGCGAATGGCAGGATTTATCGCCACAGCACAAAACGGAGCAATTTGTTGTGAAATTGACTGATTCACAAAACAGTAAGTTCTTAAAGAGTTTCTTAAAACGCTTTTTCTTATGTCCTTTGCCTATTTAGTAAAACAAAAATTAATAATTCACTTCTAATTTGTACATAAACTCAGAAAATCTTTTTCACGCACGCTTTAGACGGAAATCACACCAAGTACAAATTGACAGTTCAACTTCGAATTTCGAACAAGTTGGCTGGTCTCACGTACACGACTCATATCCGAATGGTCTATCACTCTATCCTGTAAATTTTATATTCTAAGTTCTATATTCTAAGTAAGAAAGCGATGTAAATGATCTTTGTCTACTCATATCAAGACATGTTTACATCCGTCAAGAGCAATTTGTTATACGTTCGAATACAATACCGATATTTTCAAATTATCGATATTTTTTTGTCGATAAAATCGATACATTGCATCGGAAGATTTAAGACATTGTAATACAAGATATCGATATATTTTGATTCAATTCCCATCTTTAGTAGTGTGTCCGGCCGCTATCGAAATATGGGAATTATATTCAAGTCTAGGCCTGTTGTGGGATTTGTAGATCAGCGCCAAGTCAGAGACGGGGTGAATTGTTTCTTACATCTCTGTGCACGGAGAGAAATTTAATATATTCAAAGTGCTATATTTATATATGACATTTGGACAATGGCGATAAGAAGGATTCCTATGTTTATATAGCAACCCGGTTATAGTGAAAATTGCTATATTGTATTTGAAATTTAGCCAAGAACTTAATTATGCATTATTGGACGTTCAGCATAATTTATTGCAAGAAGAGCTATTAACTGTTCCGTGTACGAACAAACCCCATAGTAATTATTCTAATATGTATCAGATATCTTCTCAATGCAAACAGCTAGACTTGTCTATAGACATTACTATTTTTATCACAATATTCATGCCGTATAATATTTATGTGTAGCATTATTTACTATACCTATTTCAAGGTATGTTAAACTTAATTAGAAATATCAAATTCTAGTTGCAGTAATTACCATATTTATATTCACTTATTGGTTAAGAGTTTAGTTATCGTAGATACAAATATGTAGTCACAATAGTTATAAGAGAAGTATGAGAATTATGTATAAGAAATAAGGATTCCAAAATTTTCACGGTTTTATCTAGGAATATCAATGATCAATTGTTCAACCAAATAAAAGAATATGTATATATTTTATGAATTATTTTTATTATTATATAAAAAGTTGATTACATTAATTTATGCTTTAATTCTCGCAAAGTAACAAAGTGATGAACATGTATCGGCATGATCACGTATTGCGTGATTTTTATGCGAGATAAACGGTCGTATAGGCTACACAAACATCAATAATGATTGCTATATGTAAATAGCAAATCCAGATAAGCAAATTTTTCTCCGTGTAGAAAACCTAAGCATTTCATTGCATTTTTGGCCGCAGAAAATATATGGTCGATCCAGCTAAGGTTACTGGATGTCTCAATACCCAAAATGTTTAAAGAGGGTGAATTGGGAAAATTTACTCTGTCGACAGAAATGGTATGAGGGTGGGTTGGATATGTTTTTTTAAGGGACAGTAAAAATCATTTAGTTTTGGATGCATTAAACATAACACGGCTTGCTCTGCCCCAAAAGAGGAATCTTGCTGTTAACTGATCCAAATATGCGTTTTCGGTTGATTTCTGTGGAGTTCCCACGACAAATCATTACAGAATCAAAAGAGAACGCGAAATCAAGAGTGTTGTCGTCGGCATACCTACGAATAGGATTGCAAGTGAGAGACAAAAAATCATTGATGAAAAGAAGAAATAAGGTTGGTGAGAGAACTGAACCCTGAGGAACACCTGCATTTATTTCGCACGGATCACATGTAACTCCGTCTATTATTACACAAATTGAACGGCCTAGCGAAAAACTTTCTATTCATTTTAAAAAGTGAAGATAAAAAAAATATGCTTAAAGTTTGGCTAAAGAACAGCAAGCCAGGCTGTATCTTTGAAATATCTAAAGTGACGATTTCGGACTCACCAAAATTAAAGAGATATTGATTGCAACGCTCCGTTAGAGCGGCTAGTAAATCGCCGGTTGACCGGTGAGCACGGAAACCGTATTGACAATCGTTGATAAGAAGGTTGCTATCTAGATATTTCATCAGCTGAGAGTGATTCAAACACGTTAGATAAAACCGAAGTGAGTGTAATTGTTAGAGCGGCCGCATGCTTCTTATTTTTTGGGCAGGTTTTCGTGCAGACGGAAACACTCCTGTTAAATACGAAAGGTGAAAGAGTTTGCGCAGAGGTTTAGCCAAAGCAGAGGAGCAGCATTTTAAAACCTGGGGCCAAAAACACTAAGGTCCAGTAGCTTTGAACACGTCGAGTTTGAAGGATGCGCCAAAAATTGCCGAGTCGTCAACAAATTTTAAAGTCTTTCTTTGAATTTTGCCTAACGCTGATAGGGCGAAATGACCGGCGCTTGACAAGAAATGGAAATCATATTCTAAAATAGATGTCAGAAATGAAGATTTGCACCAAACCAGATGGAGTGAAGTATTTTTCACATGTCTATAGAAATTCCGCACATTTCATATACCTTTTAGCTACTCAAAGTATGTGGTCAACCTAAGATTACTAGATATCTAAATACCCAAAATGTTAAGAGCAGATAATTAGGTAAATTCACTCTATCGACCGAAATGGGTTCAGACTGCGGGCTATCGGAATACCGATCATCCTCACATATACCTTAAAAAGGTCAATTGTGTTACTACACCTCAATGTTCCTATATAAGATACATTGTCCAGTCCTCCGAAGAAATACACGCCTACAGCTTTGTACCTTCGCCTGGCCAGGCCCAAGCAATCGCAGATTTCCTTAGCAATCTAAATAGCCTTAAGGACAACTTTTTTTTCACTGACTGTAGAGTTCGGTCTGTCGAAATTATCTATACAGACAGTAGACAGCTTCTATGTATCACCATGAACTACGAAATAATTGATCCTGAGCTTCATGAGGGATAAGATTCCACCTATTGCTGGTGACTTGTATGGTTCACAGGAGCTGATGTGCTTATAAGCAGCTCTATCTCTCTTAATAGACACGCAATACTTCTGCCATGACGTGCTTTTGGCTTTCCGTATAGAATTTTTGTATTCATTCAGGCCTTTTTAAATGCCATCCAATCCTGTTCGGTACCACTGCGCTACTTGTGACTCGTTTGTTGAAATCAATCCAGTTCTTTTAACTGGGTTTCTAAAGTGTTTGGGAGTTTCTTGCCGGAGGTTTATTTTGGGTAGTACCCAGTAGTGGTGCAAAAAGGTTTTTTTTAACATTCGCCAGTCCTCCGTCGTTAGATCCCTTGACTCCTTTACGAGTTTTATATCTAAAAATTCCTCCCTAATTTTGGTAACAAATATTATAAATATTAATACTAGCTAATACTCTAGGTTCACCGTCCGCTTTTGCTTCCTCCATCGGCTCGGAATTCTCGGGGCTTCTTTGTTTGGTGCCTGCACCGAGCTGAAGTACATACTAGACTTGACTCGCTCTGAGGGGGACTCATCTGTCAATTGTATAGGATTAGCTGCATCCTGGGGTTCTGTGAAGCCAAAACCACTAGATGCTGCTTGGCAGACCTAACAAGTTGGCGATTACTTCGAGCATAGCTTTCTCACATAGTGCTGTCTTCTTCGACACGCTGCCCTTAAGGAATTCCAGTGCAAACTGATTCTTATAGCAGAACAGTTTTACTCCCCTCAACCAACCAGACATGTCATACTGAGGGATTTATCCTCAATTTTTCCACCAGGAGCATGCGGTCCGCAATTAGCCTCCGTTCCCAGTGTTTATCACTGCATCTTCTGATGGCTTCGGAAGGCCTCCGCCATAGTCACGTTGTTTCCCTCCTGTCGTAAGGTTGATGGCCTTGGTGGCGCCTAACCTTCTCGCCACTTCTGTCCTTAGACGCTACCGTGGTTTGCAACCGAGTTTTTTGTGGCTGATGAACAGTGTCGAGATCGTCACAGGTGCCTTGGAAGTCCTGCTGATATTTTGGCGAAATGGTTCGCCCGTCGCCTCTGTTTTTACTTCGCCACGCTATCTACCTCTAGGGAACGCGACCTCTTACATATCTTTTTCATGTCAGTCGCACTCTCTTGAGATTACACATCGCCTTGAGTTTATTAGGTAAACGGGACAAGGAATAGGTATTAAGCTAGGATTTTCCGAGCCCGCTTCACCTCCACTTCAAATTAAATTTTTTTAAACTCTAGATAAGAAGAATTTAAAAATTATATAAAAATTTTAAATTTTAGTTCAGAAATATACATAAGAGGAACTAATCCAAACTAAACTAGTTAAATACAATAAAATAATACAATCAAATTTGTTAGTGAGATTCACAACAAACTCCGTCATATAGTTCTTACAAATCAATCAATTGACGTTCACTTTGCAGACAGGTAAAACTTGGTATAATTAAAGAAAACATTCTGGTTGATTGTGAAAGGTTTAGTCTCCGACATAAATTGTAGGGCTGATGAATTTAAGTTAAATTTCGAAAAAAACAGACCTGCAGGAAAATTACGACAGCAATCCAGAGTGCATCCAAAATCTCATTTATAAAAATATGAAACATGATCATGTCGTCTTTTTCATTCCTATACTTCTTAGTTATGGACACTGCATCTATGTCCTCAAGCTTCCTCGGGATTTGGTGTGCCCTCTTGCACCGCCTCCTCTTTTCTGTTCCTCAGAAGACTCTGTAGCACGGGAAATACCCCAATCTTCACTTTGCTAAGCAAGAAGATTTTTAGCCGTTGAGAAGATATCCTCGTTATTACATTTCTAACAGATAACGAAACCATCAAAACTTACGATTGGAAAGTGTTCGACCAGAGATCCTTTTCAGATCACTGTTGGACACTCTTTAATATGCGTATTGAGATCAATACTCCAAAAACTTATAGGAATCCAGAGAGATCTTCAATATTGGCTATAAACACAATTTCTGGCAGTCGCTTAAAGCCTGCCTGAAGATTTGCAAAAAAAGCCTGTAAGAAAGCTAAGAAAGAGACATAGATGGACTACTCCCATAATATTTGCCCAAGGTGTAGTACAGTCCATCACTTATTAAACGAGAGAATGACACATAGACAGAGGCAGTCAATAAACCATTTGAACTACTAATGAACACGCATTTTCCAGCTGTACAGAGAGCACAAGCCTTCAGAAGTGCAAGTACACCGTGGGAAAGCATCACATCAATTATCACAAAGGATCTCGTGTACTAAAAGCATTTTCTTTCTGTATAAATCGCCACATATCGATGGAATACTGTCCGTTATGCCCCAGGAGTTAGAAGATATAGTTACTCCGAGGCTACTAGTGATTTTCAGGTGCTGTATCCTACTTAACCATGTCTCCCAGTCGTGGACAGTAGTGGTAAGTATTAACCAATCAATCCATGGTAAGCAATATATGATGGTAGCCTTTCTAGATACTGAGGAAGCCTACAATAACGTTTGCATTGAGTCAATTGAGGAATCCTTGGGCTACCGGGAAGTTGAATAGGGGCGTAGCATTAGATATTATCCATGCTGAGGACTAGAATCGTACAAGCGGATCTCGGAAATAGCCATCTGACCAGATTTATATGTAGAGAGAAGTGTTATATGTACACTACTTTGGATGATGGTTGTGGATTAATTATTATTGAAGCTAGAACGTAAAGGGGTTAATTTTGTCCCATATGCAGACGATGTGTTGATCATTATATCGGGGCTATCTTCCTCCATTATCAATGGTTAATGGAGCAGTCCATAAGAAGGGTCGGCGTCTCGGGTACAAGTTGTGGTCTGGTCCAGGACCGATTTAATATTGTTTTCCACTAACATCAAAATACAAATACAAACACTTGACGATGGTCAACTGCTGGAGGATGCTCCAGCAGAAAGTATCTGGGTCTTAGACTGAGTACAAAACTAAACATTCAACTAAACGTGTAAGGACGGGTTTAAAAAGCATGCGCAGTCTTTTATGCCTGTTAACGAACTTTTGCAAGTGGTGGGTACTTCAACCAAAGATAGTCCTGTGGATGTACACAGCCGTGGTAGCTCTTATACTCACGTATGGGCACTATGTAAGAGATAAAGTGGGAACAATGGGCGCCATCTGGTCTTGTCCCAATTACGCCTTGAATCTGATTCTTCACGTTTTCTTTATAGATCTACATATTAAAAAATCGCCTCTGGCGAGAAATCATACATTACTCCAGCCATCGCCGGTCTCTTTCAGGCAGAGTTGCTGGCTATTCTGAAGGCGTTCGAGAACTTAACTCAGGAATCATCAGGGCTCAATTTTATTTTATTGGACAGTCTGCTATTAAGGCTCTTGGCGGGATTTTGGTGTTTTGATCTGGTTCAGTGCGGAGTTGGTGCACGTTTTGCTTGGAACTCTTGAGAGGAGTATCGTCTCGTACTTTCTATCTACGGTAGACTGCAGATGGAAGGTTGAACAAATTATGCCATACAAAGAACGAGAGAACTTCTAACCTGAAGCAGAAGTTTCGTCGCTAGGATGACTTTGGTGTGCACGCTTCATTGGGCAAACAGGGACCACACTGTCGCAGCTGCAAAGATAATATGATGATAATAGATATTTCAGCGGATTAGAGTAGATATCGGTGAAGAAATTTGGAGAGGTCATCCACTTCCTTAATGCTACCGGGTGGATCCACCCGATCGCTCATCTCACGACTTAAACTTTGTCTCCCAATTACTGAGTCACTAGTTTCTGTGGTAGGCAAATGTTATGTTTAATGATTCCAAAATTCAATGCTGTTTAAATGTTTAAAAAATATCCAGCCCATCCTTAACATATTTCAGTCCACAGAGTGCATATGCCATCTTTAAACAAGTTTCCCATAATATTTGTTCACTTTGTAGCACATCATTGGGATGAAATTGTTTCCACCCTCGGGGCTATTGTGACCTGGCAACCTAAGAATAACTTGAAAAATATGTTAATCCCGAAGTGGACAAATTTTGTTTAAACACTTTTTCGAAAAAACTTATTTCCTGACAAATTCTCTATTTTCAGGGCAATGAATTGCACTTGAATTGAATTATTGATTTAAACGAATACTTTTTCTTACAAATTTTTTTGTAAACAAATGAATAAATAATTAAAATAAAATGGTGCTCCTCCATAAGCAGTGTTATTCAAAACTATTTCAAACTTGCGTATGTAGGTTGTTAATACAATTGTTAATAAAACAATTGCTGTTTCAACTAACAAGAAAGAATTGTAACTGAACAAATTATTATTTATAAAATAAAAAATCTGTTAATTTTAAGAGAATTTACAAGTAATTTCTCACATCTTCCGTGCTTAGCAAAAAACCTTTTTGAACGAATTATTTTCATCTAAGACAATTAATTTTCGTATATTAAAGAAACACTACGTACATTATAAGGTCATCTAAATTTACCCTGGAAGGCTTTTTAACATCATGTCATGCAGATGATGCAGTTTAGAACATCCTGCAAACTTTGTTGGAAACAGAAGACCCTGAAGGGAGAACATTTCGTGGACGTTTGTGATAGAAACACTGCAACGAATAAATATGATCAGAGCGACAACGGTAGCCTTTTCCAAAAACAGATTTCGGATAGAAACTATTAAGTGGAAAATTGGATTTTCTAAAATTCGAAACAAACCGAATACCGGAATATTTCCGAGGTGATAATTAATCCCTTGCGGCCGAGTTCTGTGAACACAATTTTAGTACAAGGATATTCCCACGCTTATGTTTTTTAAATATTGTTGCTAATTTCAGTGAATTTGAATAATTAGGAAAATATTGACTAGTTGTTCTGAAAACACAAAGCAAATAACGCTGGAAATCACAGTTTCGCATAATAATCTGATGATGAGCCACAATAATGCAGCACAGTTTACGTCAATCGAGAAGAAAATGATTATGATAATTCTGGAAACTGAAGCAAACTTACAAGACACATTTAAACTGTGGCAGTGCTCTTTGGATTATTTCATTTCGTAATTCCAGAACAAAATATTTTTTTTCGTCCTTAAAAATATTGATTAGCTGCTACCTTAGAATAAAGAACTAGAGGAAAGGACATCATTCGGAAAAATGTAAGCATTTTGCTATATGTAGTAGAACCCAAGCGATGTGTGCGTTTCGACATGAAAGTAGTAAAATTATGCTTGTATACAGGAGGGGCCAACTCATTTTGATAATATTTTAAATTAGGTGTTTTTAAAATATATTCTTATAGCACTTTTAATATAATATAACTTTGCCCGAAAATATTTTATTAATTTACTTAATTTTACTATTTAAAAACACTTTGCTTATGCCCCAAATATTTCAGTCTTACGGAGACTTTGATTTCAAGGCGACATTCGGTCCAATTTGACATTTCAGGCGTCATTCCCCCTTAACCCACTCGCCACTTGGCGCTGAAGCAAAAATGCTTATCACACATACAGGGTTTTTACTTAAGATAGCCTTTCCTCTCGTTCTTTATTCTAAGGCTGCTACAAAGCGTCACTTAAAAGGGGACCCCACCCTGAAGGTTTTAAAAAAAATCGATGTTTTTTTTTGCATAAATCTATTCCTTATAGTATATAGAATAACCTTCTAAAAGGTTTATTGATATTCGAAGTCATTTCAAAGATACAAGAAGAATTGCAGAGGCCTTTTGCTCACTTTTCAAATGAACCGTAACAGTACCGAAAACTTTAAACGCGTTTTTCTGGAAACCACATTTTTCAAACTGAGTGCTTCTTTTTCTCGGGAACCATTCAATGAAATCGTTTTTTCGACAATGTGTAGAACTGTTTTCTCTATTGTGTAGCATGAGATTTTTTTGATATTTAAATTTTTTGACTTTTTATAAACACTTTTGTAGCATTTTTTTCACGAAAAATGGAACTTTTTTTCAAACTGCCATAATTTTTGCAATTTTTTGAATTTTCAAAAAGTCCTATGCCACACGATAGCCAGTCTTATATAGTTTAAGGAAATCTAAGAGATTTTGTTCTACCTGATCGCCTGGATCGGTGCGTTTTTTTGAACATCTCTGACGCCGAAGGCTACCACGGCTCCAAATAACAATTTTTTTCTCAGAAAAAATTTTGCAATACAGTTGAAAATGCATGCAATCATATAGTAGAAAACCTCAAATGATTTGATTGTGTTTTAACCTTTAAAAAAATGCGTGAATTTGCTGTTTTTTTAAAGCCGTCAGGGTGGGGTCCCCCTTAAATAAACAAAGCTTATTTGTTTATTATTATATTAATTAAATTTAATAGGGGGTTTAATTACACATATGCATTTTACTTCTTCTTTCTTTAATATTGCGAATTCAGCTTTATGTGGTATGCTATTTTGGGTGAGTAAAGAAAAAAATCAAAGTACGAAGTTTACCGGCAGAAATTCATAGGGTTTTTGACGAATTTATATCATCAATTGGTTGTGAGCAGTGGTAGCAGCTTTTCTTTATATTCTTTGAAATTCTAAAAATGCGAAGCAAATAAAGTTTGGAAGAAATTGGTCTTTTATTTCATTTTACTTTTTACTGTTTAAGCCCTCGCACAGACGAATTTTACATGTATGAAAATTCGGTAAGAGTAAAATAAGATTTCCACTGCAAGGATAAAGTTAACGTGTATCCTATAACCGTTAGTAAAGTCCTTCGAAAGCCACTAGAAAAGTCTTTTTCAAACTAAGCGAAGTAAAGAAACCTGTGTTTTTACAGCAGCATCAAAGAAAGCAGCTAGCTTAGCGAAATCAAATTTCACTAAGGAGGACTAGGCGAAAGATGCTTGGTCCTTGCCGTCCAACCGACGGTTAAAAACGGGGTTGATGATCAGTCAAGAAGACCGGCGCTGCTAATGAATTGTTGGCAGGATGGCTACATAACAATACTAAGCATCGTCCAGAACAGCTTTATAACGAGATAACGATCCGAAATACATAAAGAGTATAACCACCAAGAGATTGAAAAGCAGTAGCTTTAACCCTGATTGTCATAAACAAGCCATCAACAACCATCTGTGGATTGACGTCAAAAGATCAATAGCTTTGCGTTCTAATGAAACAGAGGTCTATAAGAGTTTGGGGCCGGTCATACCGAACCAACCGAATCAGAATTTTTACTACACGTTTTAGGTGGGTACCCAGTACTTGTGCATCTACACGTGATGCACTTAATACTAGCGTTGTGTACGGGTAAACGGGTACCCGGACAATAAACGTATACACGGGTACCTACTCAAGTACCCCGGGCTAAGGATTGGGGAGGGGTGGGGGCTAAATTAGGATTTTCACAATTTTATAATTTTACGTTATTTGACAGCAAAATTCCTTGGATACAACATTTTAAACTTGTACCATCGTACTATTACTAACAAATTTGTAATTTTTCGAACGACCAATTAAAATGATAATTTTTGTGTGGCGATGGTAGCTGGAATTCAAAGAGTGAGTTTCGAAAAATGGGTAAGTGAGTGTTTTTATGGGTACGTGGGTTACTAACTTGGTAACTGAGCTGATATCGGTTGCATGGATATGCCGGGGGGTGGTATTGACAACATTTTTTGTTGTGATACAAAAATTGCAGGAAAATATTGCATGACATTGGATGGTTAAGTGTAGTTCAAGTGCGCGGGGGTAATAAACAATACTTTATCGCTCCCTATCACCCGCCCACCGACCCACCATCCACCCGCACTTATCCAATAACTCAAAGTCGATGTCGTCTATGCCATTCCGAGACAAAATAGTTAATTTTTTCATTATCACTCCTACTCTGCCCGCCACTTACCCTTCCCACCTACCACCGTTCCCCACGCATACTCCTCCACAATCCTCATCTCGGGTTGTAGAGAATTGTCGCTGAAAGATTTACTGACGAAGTGTGCAATGAGGTTAGCGATAACCTTAGGATCAGATGATGAGGTATTCTCGAGCTTTAGGGTGGAAGGGTAACCATTGGATTTCTTCTTACAATTGATAAAGCTATAAAAACGCTTGGGGTCGGATATGAGGCAAGTTTCCATCCGTTGGAGGTACTCATGGTCGAAGGTATCACAACGTTCAGAAAAAGATATATAAGCAGATAGATAGAAAGAATAGTCAGACTCAGTCTGGGTTAGAAGAAAAGTTTGCCAACGTTTATTTCTCCTGTTGCGATGAGAGCGTAATTCTTTGTCGTACCATACGGGGGATGAGGAGTAGTTTTTACGAGGAAGAAGAACGATAGATTGTGTAAGACAAGCGTGTATTTCCGAATAGAACGCCTCTAAAGCAACGTCAATTGGGAGATGTTGAGGGATATCGCCAATATTACTAGTGAATTATTATGTAATTTTGACCGCTAACTCGGAATCTGGCCTATGCCTAGCACGTCGGGTTTTTGAGATATCCTAACCTCAAAGTGCAGAAGTGTCCAGTTTCAGTCGTTTTGTAATAAAATAACTTTAATCTGTTACCATTTATCAATTTTGCTAACGAATTTGAATTTCAATGTAGGTATATATATTGTGCACGAGGAAGTAACTAAAGGGGAGGCCGTAACGTATAAATACCATTTCTGTGAGCATGGCAAATTTTCGATTTTCTGCGGGGAATGAGGAGGCAAGTGACTCCAAACTGGTCCACTGGCTGTCACTTTTGTTTACGTTCTTTCGGTTCGAAGTGAAATTGAGAAATAAAAAGTAAGGAATATTTCACATTGTTGTGATAAACATATATAATTATTGTGCTGTGAAGTGCTAAAAGAGTGTCTAAACAAGTTAAGACAATTGATTACTATCATTAACAGAGAAAAATACGTGATAATAGCAAACACCACAAGCTTTCCGGAACTTCTTTCCATATGTACACTAAACAAAGTAAGGGTACTTTATAAGGCACACACAAAAAAAAGCTATTGCAAAACACTTAAACCGAGTTTTTAAAGAAAATTCCAACTTACTCAAATCGAACGAAAGTTTGTTGACATTTGTTTTAATGGTTGTCATTTAGTTAAGACCTTAGTTTCATCGTCGTAGGTAAAAATGAAAATCGGAGGGAACTCTTTCTACTAAAGTTTTATAATTTACGTGGTGGTGGTTACATTGATCACAATTTATTATTTAGTTCAATATTGTAAAATACGCGGCAAAATTCCGGAATATAAAATCATATTTTAATCGCCTGCTTTGTGCTTCTGAGATTGTATGCATATAAATCTCACACCAGCTTAAAACTGCCACGCTTTTCTGAGGTAAACCCCTCTCCTTTAGTTACTTCCTCGTAGCATGCACTGTAGTCTGGGATAGGCTACGTGATGAAAACGAATTGAAGTTGTGCAATGCTCATGTCCCGAATTTCGGAAACCAGAAAAACGTCAGATGCCGTATGAAGTCAAGGCCGACTCTAACCTTTGGTGCCTTGGTGTGGTGAAAATAAATTACGGAAATTTCTAGAACTAGGTTGCTGTACTTTCTTGAATTAAGCTAGCAGTTTATAGTAGTAGCATCCTAGTGAGTTAGCTGTATTTTAATCACTGAAGTGATAAGTGCTAATTATTAAAGTGAAACGTTATATTGTGAAGAAATATTGTCAAAAAAATTGTACAACGAATTAATCAGAGAAATGAATATAAATTGTGAAAATTTGTGATTGTAAATAAGTGTCTTAAATAATCCGACGAGCCCGAAGAGCCCCGTTTAAGTTACAATGTACATATATATATATATATATATATATATATATATATATATATATATATAAGACGATCATACCGGCTCGGAAATGAATGCGTAATTAAAAGGAATTCGTAACAATTTAAACTTCTCGGATTAAAAACGATTACATGTGCTTTGAGTCTATGCGCTGAGAAGTAAGTACAGATGGCGTCGATCATTATCCGTCAGTGCTCCCTCCATTATGAAGTTCGCTGCAATTGTACGCAGGTGCGCCAACCTTTACATTTGGTTGTTTGACCACGTTTACAGTTCGGCCGTCCTGAAGAAAGGATTCGTCCTCGGATCCTTCATCATCATCACTTAATTCTTCATACGGATTTGTACACCAGGGCTTCAAAGAGTCTGAAGCCAATACTGATTCGAAAGATCGTTGAGTCCGTGGAGCACCTGGGATATCCTTAATATGGTATCGGTCATTGGGTAAAACTTCTGAGATGATGTACGGGCCTCTAACTTCCTTGAATCGCCGATTGATAAGGACGGTTTGCTTATTAATACAAGTTCGTCCTGCTGGTACTTTTGTGGTGGATTTCGTTTGATATCATTATGGTGTTTCTGAGACCGTTGGGCAGCTGTAATATTTGCCGAGGCTTGAGGTCGGACTTCCTCTAAAGCGAGCTGGTTGGGAGGATCTTCATCGAGCAGCTTGAAGAATTTTATTTTGCAACGGATCTCGGGGTTGAAATCCAAAGAGTAGCTCATGTGGAGAATGCTTTGTAGATTAGTTCCGTGTTGAGTTTATGCTCCATTGAATATTGTTCAGGTAAACATCCCAATCCTTGAATCCTTCAGTCATAGGGCGCAAGGCATTAAGTACACTGCGTACTTAGTACACAGGATGTGACAAATTGAATTGTCATCACAGAATTTCTTGAAGTCCTTGGACGTAAAAGCCGTTCTACGATCTGTAATTAAGCGAGACGGTGTTTCAAAATGTGCAATGACCATAACTCGTAATGTAGCACGTGTTGACGTATTTTTAACAGGATATAGCAACGTGTATGTTGTAAATCCATCTTCAATCATGAGGATATATGTATTTCCAAGCAGGCTTTTGGGAAATGGACCCAAATGGTCCGCAGGTATCGTATGGAATGGGACTGCAATTTTCTCTATCGTGTGTATTTCGCCCTCATTCTTTTTTGCGGTTGTTTATAACACGCGCAATTAATACATGACGAAATATATCTCTTTACTTTATTCCTCATACTAGGAAACCAGTAAGTGCGTTTCAGTAGTTCATGAGTTTTGTCTACACCATAATGGCCTAAGTCGTCGTGGCACGTTTTGATGATACAAGAAACTGCACATGGTGGCACCACCCATTTCAATCCGTTGCATGCTTTATGAAATAAACGACCATTTTTGATGATGTAGTTCTCGTGGATTTGTTTGTCCTCGTTACTTGCTGGCGAATGCTGTAACTTTGAGATAATGTCGTGTAATTTTTTATCTTCAAGTTGTATAGTTAACTACCAATCTGCGTTGTCAATGTTAACTACAAAACCATTCGAGCTCTCGTCATCGAGTTCTCTAGCCGGATCATGGGGGTTTCGACTTAAGCAGTCCACATGTTGAATAAGACGACCTTTCCGATACTCTACATCAAAATCAAAATCTGAGAGTCTCAGCCACCATCTGGCAACTCGTGGTATTAAATCTTTCTTTTTTGCAGTTGACTTTATAGTTTGGCAATCCGTGACAACTTTAAAATGTTGACCAAGAAAAAAGCTTCGAAAACGAGTTAACGTTAGCTAGCACTTCCAACTCGTAGCTGTGATACATTCTTTCTGCCTTCGTCGTTTTTCTGCTAAAATAACTAACAGGTCTCAGTTTCCTATCTGCATCCCATTGTAAAAGAATACCGACTATACCAACAGAACAGGCATCTGTGTGAACTTCATGAGTGAAGTTTGGATTAAAAAGCGTTAATACTGGTCGTGAACTAAGAGATTCTTTTAAGCATGTTGTTGTTCCTGATTCTAAATAAAGTCGACGTCTTTTCGCAGTAAGTCAGTAAGTTGCAGTGCAATTATTCCATGTTCATGAATAAATCTCCTAAAATAACTCGTCAGCCGAATACCTTCTGAAGAAATTTCGTAGTCAAGAAACTCAACAGATGATTTGAAAAAGTAGGATTTTTTTAATTTCAATGTGAGACCTTCTTCTAGAAGTATTCCTAAAAACTCGTCAAGTACTACCATGCCCTGATCTACACTCTCGCAAGGAATCAGAACATCATCTATATAAACCACCAACCGACCTTTTGTCATGCGTCTTTGTAACTCGTTCATAATTCTTTGAAACTGTGAAAACGATTACATGTGTTTTGAGTCTATGCGCTGAGAAGTAAGTACAGATGACGTCGATCATTATCCGTCAGTGCTCCCTCCTTTATGAAGTTCGCTGCAATTGTACGCAGGTGCGCCAAACTTTACATTTGGTTGTTTGACTACGTTTATATATATATATATATATATATATATATATATATATACATATATATATATATATATATATATATATATATATATATATATATATATATATATATATATATATATATATATACATATATATAAAACAGCACTATTTTTGAAATCAGCAACCTTTATTAGATAAAACAAAACACATTATTATTAAAGGAGGAAATATTAGAAGGTCAAATTTGCAGTCCTGTTGTAATTGCGTATAACATTCATAATAGGATATTGGGTATTGCAAAGTAAAGCTGGTCGGTCAGTTAATAATGCTATTTGCCTTTGTATTTTGAAATTAAACATTTATTTATTTTTCAGTCCTTATTGTTTGAGTCATGTGGTCAGGTACAAATTTTGTACTCTAATGAATATTTCATTGAAAACTTGTTTAAAATTCCATGTGAATTGAGTACAGTATTATGCTGCGGGGAAGTAACTAAAGAGAAAAAATAATGTCAGAAAATCGTGGCAACTTTAACCTTGTGTAACAAAAGTACTTTATATTCTGGATTTTAGACGCGTATTTTAAATTATTGAACTAAATAATAAATCTTGACCAACAAATTTAATATAATAATTCCTATTTATATTAATATAATGTGTAATATATATAAAATTTCAAATTTGGTAAAATTTTATCAGCCGACCGACCGTGTAAATTATATGAAAATTAGCCGCAATCACAAATTTAATTACAATTTTGAATTAAATATATTATACTTTAAATTTATAATTTATTAACAAAATAATTAGAATTTTTACGTACCGCCAGTGCACAATGTATGAGGACAGTTGGAACCTCAAGACCATAGCCTGCTCTAGATACAAGCCCGAAAGCTGACATGAACAGCTGAGCATTAGTGGTGTAAACAAACCGAAACTTGCTACAGTAAGGAATAGGAAAAGATTGGGGAATTTTACTTTTTTGAAATATTTGTCGCAGTATTTTTAAAGTCTCAACTTTGATTGAACTCTACGTTAACCTGCAAATCTTCTGAACATGTTGTCTCGATAAAAAATTCCTGAATTACAATTTTCATGTGTTTTAATCTGTTTTTTAATCTGTGTTTTAATCTGTTCGTTTTGTTAAAGTTAGAATGCGTCAATGACATTAGCATTTCTCTTTATTTTTGTTTAAGATAGTGTGCAGTTTTATATGTGTGCAAGGAATGACTAATCTGTGATACAAAATAAATGTAAAAATGACGACACGCTTGGTGGTAAAATGTGAGTGACAGCATAGATCCGGGTCCCAGATAAAAAGCCCTACTTCCTCGTAGTAGGACGCGAACAAATTTGAGAGCATAGATCCATCCGCAGAACAAAAACTTGCCATGTTTACAAACACGACATATATAATAATAGGGCTTCTTCTTTAGCTACTTCCTCGTAGGTATTATAAGAATTTGATGATACGAATATTTTAGTTGTTCAACTGTCTGTATTTCACACAATTCAAACTTCATAAAAGTGATTCAAGGTATTTAAAATTTTATTTGCTAGTACAGCCTACCTGAAAATTATCCAAATTGAATTTAAAATGAATTTAAAATATTTTTATTAAAATTATATATTCAAATTAAATATTTGATAAATAAGATAAAATGTGATTTGTAGCAACTGCAGCATCACTGGTTCGAAATCTACCTCAAAATGTAGGCTCACTTGCTATCGTTCTCGTCGAATCTGGTGAGTCCTTCTCCAACCTTACCGAGTTACAGGAAATATAGAGAATGTGTTTTAATTTATTTTTAGTTTATAAACGAAATTCTCAAAGCACTGACACTATTTGAAGATATTTTTATTGCTTATGGAAAAGGAACTTGCCTAATGAACTGTTAAATTTGACATTTTGCACTGAAAATTAAGTGCAGTTTGCTCGAGTTTTAAGTGCTATAGCTGAGTAAAATTTCTTATACATGTTTAACGCATGATATAGCATGGTATTATTATCATCTACAAGTTTTTCATTCGATTGAATTTTGTTGGATTAAATAAATATAACTGTGCAATGCTATCGAGCCGAGCAGGAAGTGGATCATCTGTTATTTAACAATTAAAAATTTTGCTGATCGTAAAATTAGAGAATATCTTGAGACTGCATGCCGCAATAATTATAAATTTCTGGTTACTTCTGGACAAAACTCTTGCAAACTTCAATAGAATGATAATAAGGTTGTTTAAGTGTTTTCTAGAAAAGTAAGTAATTTTCTTCTTGAGCTTAGAAAAAACACATGACTTACGCGACTAAAAAAGCTGAAGCTTGCATTAATCTCGGCGATTATGGTGACCTCTCTGTGCATAGCCATGTACTTCTCACGTGCTAATTTTATGCTGATACGACTTTAATCTGAAGGTGGAACATTTTATTTTAAATTTTTGTAGAATTTTTAGAACAAATACGATTAGGAATATATAAACAAGCAGCAAAAAAATATGCTATGTTAGTTAATAGTTTGTTAAAATCTTGTTTAATTTTGTATTTAGTAGTGTAGTATGTTAGGCCAAAAAAGAATGTCTCAAAAACCGTACAAGTAGCGAACCAAAATTAGCTGCACACAACAAAGCGGTATCAGCAAGATTAAGGAGGGAACTCCCTGTAACGCGTAAAAAAATGGTGGTTTTTGGTGATTTCTTTTCACTGGAAAAACAGCGACACACGTGAATCATCTTTTGCATATATTTAGATACATCTTACAACAACAAAACATTTACATTTTCTTACATCAAAAAATTATTCAAAATGGCGGAGTTATTGAAGGTTCCGTATGGCAGCTCGCGGCAGACTGCTTTTGCGCGGTACACGCTGAAGTCGAAAGTTTTTATCTGAAACCTACAAGAAATTTTTTTATTGTCCAGCAGGCTTCCCCCGAGTGCATGAATTAAAAAATATTACAAAAAATCGATTACAAAGTATGAAAGTCATGTCTTAAAAAAAACTAACGATTTTTACATAATTTTTGTCGATGTATGTGGCTAAAAACTCTATAAAAAAGACACAATCTGTGATATTCATGCACTCGTTCATTTCATACTCTACTAAAAACTTTTAAGAACTCGTAAATCGGTTCACTAGTTTTTTCGCAATCGTGTACCGCGATTTTCAGAACATGTTTTCGAGAAAACTCGATTTAAAGTTTTGAGTTGAAAATTCTTTCATATGCACCGCGCGCCAAATAACACTCGGAGCGCGCCGGCTCGAAAGGCCGTGTCTTTCATAATACTCGGAGTTGGCCTTTGAAACTTTGGAAACATTTTCTCAAAACATAACTCTATCGATTTATGAAAAAAAATCGATTTTTTGAAAGTTTTACAGGGAGTTCCCCCCTTAATAGGACAAAAATAGTTTTAAAAAAAAAGTTGAACGGACTTCACAAAAAGCGCTAAAAAGCATAAAATAATTTTTAATTTTATATCTATTACGTTGTTTTATTTGTTTAATTTGCACCGACTTGCAAAATGTCGTAATAAATATAAAATTAAAAATTATTTCATGCTTTTTAGCGCGTTTTTGTGTAGTCGGTTCTACTTTTTTTTTAAAACTATTTTATTTTTCACGTTTTATTGTCTTCTACTGTATACAACGAAGAAAGAACCATCCAAATCGGTCCACGCGTTAAAAGTTAGTTTTAATCCCCTACCCCACCCCCATTCCAGTAACTTGTTTTCTCATAGTATCAATCAAGGAACATACTCTACCGAACAGAAAAGGAATCATCGCAATCGCTCCACGCTTTACGAAGTTACTACCCCTCCCCCTCCCCCACCCACTCCGCCATAGGACCAAATTATTCTCCTATTAGCAATGGGGGATCACACTCTATACAACAGCAAAAGAACCATCCAAATCGGTCCACGCGTTACAAAGTTAGGTTCCACCCCTTTCTCCCACCCCAACAACACTAAAATTTTTTTTCTCGTGGTATTAACCAGTGATCATACTCTACCCAAAAGAAAATGAATTATCCAAATCGGTTTACGTGTTACGAAGTTAGACTACTCCTCCTCCACCCAACCCCCCACCATGGGCCAAATTATTCTTCTATTAGCAATGGGTGATCACAATCTATACAACAGCAAAAGAACCATCCAAATCGGTCCACGTGTTACAAAATTAGGTTCCACCCTCCCCCAACCCACCAACATTTGTTTTCTCGTAGTATCAACCAAGGATCATATTCTACCCAATAGAAAAAGAATTATCCAAATCGGTTCACGCGTTACGAAGTTAGACTACCCCTCCCCCCACCACCACCTTTCACCGTAGAACCGAATTTATATCCTATTAGCAATGGGGGTACTCTATACAACAGAAAAAGAACCATCGAAATCGGACTACGCGTTACAAAGTTAGGTTCCACCCTTATCCCCCACTCCCATCCCACCAAAATTTTTTTCTCGTGGTATCAACCACGGAACATACTCTACCCAACAGAAAAAGAATTATCCAAATCGGTCCACGCGATACAAAGTTATACTACCTCTCCCCCCTCCCCCCACACTAGTCCAAATTTTTTTTCTCCTATTAGCAATGGGGATCATACTCTGTACAACAAAAACAGAAACAACCAAATCGGACCACGCGTTACATCAAAATCATCATCATCAAAATCGGTCGACGCATTACGAAGTTATGCCCGGTCAGACATAAAAAAAAAATAAATAAAATAAAAAAAATACGCGTCGAACTTAGAACCTCTTTGTTTTTGGGAAGTCGGTTAAAAAGCATCTCCAGTACGCGTTTTTTAGTTATTTCTACGAACTTTCCCTTTTTTGCAATAAACAAAACTACAGTGTTTATTTTATACCATCTGGCCAAATCCTAGGGGACAACCCTTTGATGCGTTAGCATGGTTTTTGGCCGGAAAGGAATTAGGATAAGGGAACTGAGGAAACTTCAAAGTCTTGTTTTTGCATTGCTGCGAGCTAGACAACAGCTCAGAGACGAAGTGGATTATTTTAATTTCTTAATAAAACCTCACGCGGAGATCTAGTTTCGAACCCGGGACCCATGGCATGGTGATCGTGCGGCTCAACGAATTGATCCAACTCCATTTTCAATATATAGAATAAAACACGAAACAAAGGAGCATTTCAACTAATGCAGTTTCAAACGCACTAATGGTCATCGACAACACTAAAAAAAAATCCCCTTACAGACGTAGCCCCATACCTCGACAGAAGTGTTGTTCATGTTGTCCGTTGCCCGTACTAGGCCGTTATCAGAAATGATAACGCCGCTCGGAGCCTGGCCATGCTCTCTGCCAATAAGGACATAGTACTGGCATTACAAACAGGCCAGTACTGGTAGGTAAATGGCATTCAAACCAACTAATAAATCCCTAAAGAACTCCGACTTGGAACATCGCATTTGAATTCTATTATCGACTTTGCGGTTGCAATTTCACAAAAGAATATTAAATGTCTGTGCACTTCGAGAACAGGTTTAGTTAAAGTAAAAAGAAAAACTAATCGTATGCATAAAACTTGAAAATTAGATTCCTAATATCTGAAATATATTTCTCTCACTCAGTATCGGCAATTGCTTTAAGAGAAACGCGAGCAAGAAACGGGATTATAAAAAAAGAGCAAGCACGCACTTTTAAATTAACCAGAGCGACATGTGAAATTAATTCTCCCATTTCGGCTGTCAATACAGAACATTTCTTTTTTTCTTTTATGTTTATAAAAGTAATTATGGAGCTAAATTCTTTAGATATAGTATATTTTGCTATGTTGACCTTTAAATTCCGAAAAGAATGCTTTAATCTACCAGGCTAGCTGATTGGAGTAGAGATACCTCGGGAATAAAAAACTAGTGCGTACAAGAAATATAATTTTTTAATTCATCTGTTACTAAAAAGATCAATAATATCATTGGAGCTATTTTCCATCAACAATTCTTTATGATCATCAACACCAAAGCAGCAGTCTGCTACTTTATATCGGGACATGCTTCGTAACAAGTACGCCCATTTATTTACCTTTTTCGGAAAAGTGCAAATATTTCTCTCTATTATTGGCGCCCATTATTGCCAATACAGTTACACATATCCATCTCTGACCTTTGTGAAATTCCATCTCTTTCGTTTTAATAAATCCATGAAATCGGATTTCTTCTTAATATTTGTTCGTTGATTCAAACGCGACATTTCTAGAATAGGATAAAAAACTAATTTCCCGCACAAACCATGATGGACATTTGAAGCAAATAAAGACATAAAAATTGCCCAAATTATTAGACTCCTGGAATTACAGTAGACACAAATTTTCAGCAAAATGCAATATAAGGAAACGCATTTAACTGTGGTACATCCCACTTATGTAATTCAATTATACTCAGGAGATATCATTAAAATCACATAAATATTCACTGCCAAAAAATTTACTCTAATATAAATGATATCAGAATTGAGGTTGTAAAATTACGGTTATCCTTTGTTATCGAAACACATCGGTATTCACGAAATCACAAGTAGTACTTAAAACACACATAATTATATTTTCAATCAGAGATTGCTTTAAAAAATTTATTTAACAACTGAGAAAAAAAAAATTTTAAATAAAATAAAATAAATTACATTACAAGAACTGAATTATATATGCAGAAATAATGTATTTTATGTGCAATTGACCCCCTTTGCCTCCGATTGGCTTGAAATTTTAGTATGTTGCAGAGGTGATTATGTTGAACAAGTATATAGATACATATTGGGTACAGAAAGCATATCTTCACATAGTTTTCCAGCTCCGAAAAATTGAAACGATGTATCGTCAATGTTTTGCAAATATACAGTGGTGGAGAGTATCTAGGGGAGGGGCGGAAGGAGGTGTAAATAATTCGGAAAATTTTTTCGAAATATGTAAGTGTGGTAATTGTTTAAAAACAGTTGCATTACACTATTTCTTATTATCGCTTTGCCTGATGAAAATGGTATCATCGGATAAGGAATTTGCACGAAATATAAGTGTTTCTTTACATTTGTCTTTTTTCTTTCCAAAATTTCTGTAATACATTCGTAGTTGGAGAGTGTATAGAGCAGGCAGAGGGTATAATTTGTGCGCCAAAAATGTTATGTAATTTTATATTTAATTAACTTGCCTTTTACAGAATTTTTGCCGAACACTTTTTGTACATACAGATGTAAACAACAACAATTGATTGGCTTTCCCTCTATGGAGCAGTAACGATGTACTCGTCAGCAAACTTCTGAATTTTTTTAGATACTTATTTCAGTATGGTTGTGACTATCGTTAATCGTAGTCGCTTTTTTCCAATTTTTCATGTATTGTCAACTACCCGAAAAATTTCTATTTTTTACGACATTGATTCGTAATCCGATTTGGATGGGACTTTTACGGAAATGTTTATATTTCGGGTTTCGGGGTTTCGGCTACTTATGGTTTGAAGAGCCTACTCAGGCAGTGTCTTGTTTGATGGTCGGTGCGATTATTTTGGGCTTTTAATTTCTAGTTTTATTTTATAATTTATGAGTGAATGAGGGTGTATAGAAATGAATGGGGCTCCTAGTAGCTATTGAGGCATTGTAGAATGAAAATGGGGCTCCTAGTTGATAATAAATAATTGAGGGCGTAGACTCTTTTGTAGTAGAGTCTGCAATCCCAGAACCTTTTTGTACCAGTTCGGTTGTTCTGGCTAGACTGAATTATGAATTTACAATTTTTGTATCCTACTTTACAATTAATAGATAGATACTTAGCTTATAATTTTCTATGTATAGAGTCGAGTATGTTATTGTCAATGTTTGAATTATTATACTTTTTAAAGTGATTGTGTTTCACACTATTCAAAATTTATAAAATAAAAGTGTAAGGGTTGACCAAAATATATTTAACAGTTAATTTATCTGTAAAGTCTGATCATAATCAAGGTGGATTTATCCAAAATATTTTATTGAAATAATACAATCAAACTGGTGATAATTTTAATTAAAATTAATAATTAAATTTGTAGTAACTGCTACAGTGAACGTTGTAGTAATCTGGTTTTGATGAATCTGAAAGGAATAAATAAATAAATGATACTGGGAAATGGAGGTGGTGGCAAGAACGACGTGTAAAAATAACCGGCAACTCCCGATATTGGTGTATAATCTATATTTTTCGTGCTCAGTAAGATGAATAATAACACTGCAGATGGCAATAAATAATTTGGTGAAAAGTGTTTTCTTTGAAATTTCGCTAGCATGGCAACCTCTAATAAAAGCCCATTAGGTTCCAAAAGGAAAGTTATGCAGACATCTTCTTCTTTTACCTGTTTCGTGCTGCTCCTATTAAAGATGCTTTTGATGATGTAAAAATTTGTTCGTTACAAATGAATTGGCAAGATCAAAATTTGAAAGGAAGCACTGTTAATATGTACTAAAACTGGAATCACATCGGATCCAAAGGCTATAAGCCATTTTCCATTTTTATTAGAAGTATAGTGAGGAATGACGATGTAATAATATTTACTGGAAAAAAATACATTCTACATACTTATCTTATTTATGGAAAAAAAGTTCTGCTGAAATGAAAACTAAGGTTAATTTTATATATTGTCACAGAATTTGCCGAGCGGTCTTTGCAAATTTAGTCAATTCCGCTAATTTGTTTACTCCGGCACAGATCGACTAGTAAACATAAACAAATTTAGCCTTGAACTTCGAAAATAGTTGTTCGTCTTGCTATTGAAATAGCGGAAGTACGTAAACAAACTAGGCGGCCTGGGTTATTTGTTACTTCACGTTTGTAGTTCCTATCGCTTTTGATACGTGGTATTCGCGTTTTGATATGTGTTACTCGTGTTTTGATATGCGGTTCGTTTTGATACGTGGTATTCGATGTAATAAAGTAAGTGCAAAATTGTTACCTGTGGAATATGTGCTGTGAATGGAATGAAACTTGGTGGGTTTTGGTGGTGGCGGATCCTACGTAATGTGTACAATGTGTAGTTAAACTGCTGCTGTGCTTGGTGTTGTACTACGTGATGACTGATGGATTCTCGATGTCAGGAACTTTATGTTCGTTTTACGTTGTTGCGGCGACAGCGTAACGTGTTGTGGTTTATCGCACTGTTAGGACTATGGTGATCGTTGTGTTTGATTGGTTGGTGTTGATGGTGGTAGGTAATCGTTCCGTGAAGGCTTCGCCGAATGGGGCTTCTGAGGAACTTGGGCCTCTCTTGAAATCTCCACTTGGGACGTCAAACTCCTAATTCTACTGAACTACGTGTGATATGTAGGTGTAGTCAAATAAAAACAACCTGTGTTCTGTAGAGGAAGTTTAATTTTTTGTAAGAAATTTTACAATTCTACTTAGCTCGTAAAAATGTGCCAAAGAAGAGAGAGTTACAAAATGGCCGACGGCTTTTTATACATTATCTAATATTCCAGTTCCGAAAATTACAAAAAGTACTAGATTTCTAAATTATAGGCTAGTGACATCTAGTGTGTGAAAAATATTTGTAACTAATATTACAATTCAAATAGTTCTTAATGAAGCTGCGGTAATTTTATTAAAAAAAAATATTCGTTTGTTCGTTCTGTCTGATGTCTAAGTGAAAATAAAAATTTTAGTTTGTGAGGTTATGTTGAGCTTTTCTACTTTAATATTTCTTTGTTTAACTTAATTTATTGCTTTTATTCTAGTTTTAGGTTTCTTAGGTTCTCTGGATGACTGTCCCAATAACAGGTTCCCTGGAAATATGAAGATTGCCGAAACATCTGGTGGTTTTGCAGGCCAGGCTTGACAACTGGACGGCCACGGAAGAATCTCTATTTCCATTCCAGTACTCTACGTCACTTCCTCCCAGGTAATGGGGCTTTAATAGTAGGTGACTCCTTGTTTGTTTTGAGCTTCTTAATTCTAGTTCTTTATTGAGTGCTGCAAAGAGTTATAATTAATTGGTTTCTTTGTAGGTCGAGGACAGGCGCTGGAGCTGGTTTGAGTGATTGGATTAGGAGCTAGGACAGTGGGAGGTTTGTGGATAAGCAGGTAAGTTTATAAAGTGTTTTTGTTTCTCGTGTCTGTGTATAATCTTTTCTGTGATTTCTACGGTATAGCTAGTATTTCCGGCTTTGATGTCGCTGTTCGCTTTCAGCGGAGGAAAGTGGAGCCGTTGTTGGACTTCTCGGTTGTCTCACTGGAGTCTTTTTTTTTAAAAACAGGTAAGTCGTTTTGTTACAATACCTTTATCATTTTTATCTGAAATATGAATACATTAAATTATAGATCTTTCCCTTAGGTTATAATATTTCAATTTTATTTTCTAAACTAAAATCCTAAGTTATTTCAAAATGCTGTGATCAAAATATGTATTAAATAGGTCTTACATTATAATAATATTCGAAAATTTAAAATTGCCATAAATATTCTAGATTCAGTTTAATTTAATAAAATAAAATTTTTTCAAAATAAGTTAATCTTATGAAGTTTATTGAAGGGGTTTAAATTAAGTTATAGTACTCAATTATTTAAGTCGACTATAAATAATTAGAGTTAAGTTGAAAATTTAATTATAGAGGTAAATCAAAATTGCAAAATTCAAGCAAATATTTAGTTTAGATTTAATTTGACTAAATGTTACCTGCACACGAAGGTGATGTGAGTCGAATAGAAAAGCACACGGAAAGCCTAATATCTAAAATTCCAATGCACAAAGTTAGCATGGCTTATTTTTAGCAAAGGAATAATAATAAAGAAAATAATTGCCTGGCTCACATTCTTTCTTGAATTGCATCCTAGAAGGCACAATAAATCCACTGTAGTCACTAAAATTTATTTTGAAACTTAACACAAAACACAAAGAAAATATTACCTGTTTTACACACTCCCAAAATATTGAATGCAGAAAACTCGACTACTTGTAACCCAAGGTATACGTTGTAACGAAATTTAAGTTTTAAAAAGATGAACAGAAAGAATTTAAAACATGTGACTCCGTCTGTCAATTTTTTCGTAAGAAATTGGCACTTTCCAGTCAAGAAAATAAGATATCAGAAAAAAAAGCCAGAAGTCAAAAGAATATTTTACGCCAAAAACTATTTTTAAAACAAGTTGAACCGACTTCACAAAAATAGCTAAAGGAATAAAATAATTGTTAATTTTATATCTATTACGACATTTTGAAGTCGGTTCAAATGAAACACAAAATAAATAAATATGTATTAGTTATAAAATAGGCAAAAGTATTTATTGTCCCTTCTTATGAACCCATGAGTTAAAATTTTTAGGTAGTTTTATATAGTATCTTCGATTGTGGTTGGGTAGTTGTTTTGTTGGTTTAATTTGCATGGACTGTCGTAATATATATAAACTTAAATATTATTTTATACTTTTTAGGGCTTTTTGAGACGTCGGTTCAACTTTTTTTTTTTAAACTATTTAATTTTTTAATTTTTAGTGTCTTTGTTAATACGACTCAAATAATGCTGCTAGTAAGAACAAAGCAATTTCAAAATCTGCGGAAAATCAAAATCATCTGCGTCTTACGAAGCTAGCCCTAGCCCAACTCTCATCAATAGCCACAGTATTTGTCATAATGCAAATAGAAACTCTTTGCATACAGAATCATCTAAATTATTTCACGCGTTACTCCCATCTCAAACCTATGTCAACTTTTTTCCTTATAGTAGCAATGGGGGCAACAAAAAAAACTTCCAAATAGGTCCATGTATTTAAAAGTTGGTTACCCCCCCCCCCCCCCCCCCCCTACTTTTTTATGGTGGTTCGAGTGGGGCAACATATTCTACACATCAAAAGAAGAATCGTCCAATCGGTCCACATGTTACGAAATTAGCTTATCTTATGTTTTTTTGTCCTGTACGCTTCTTTTTTTACGGCACCAAGAAAAAAAAATAATCGGTGCAAGTGACCGATCACAGGATGGTCTTTAACATAAAAGGTAAACGGGATTTTAAAAATACATTAAAATATTAAGTCCTGAACCACTATTGTGTATTTTAATTAAAAGCCCATATTTAGCGCTAAATTATAAAATAAGTGCAAAAAAGCATTAAACATTTCGAGTTAAATCTCCGGTCAAAAACCGAGGTTTCATTCAAATGCACTATTGCTATTATTTGAATCAACTTTGAAAACTTGTGGTATGCTTAAAAGTATAAAAGTTGAATTTCGTAGAACTCTTTTATGAACAGACATTTTAAACTATCAAAAAATACTTACTTTTCATAAATAAAGTAAAATAGAAGAAAAACCTCGAACATTCCAGGAATATATTCAAAACACGTCCCCAAGGCATAGACATTCTCCTAAATATTTTGGGAAGATTTCTGGTCTCGGACGGATTGGGGAGGTTTTTAGGGTTTATTAGGGTTTTTTTCCAAAACAAGGCAGAGTTTTGATCTTTAGTAGTAACAACATTTTGTGTCTTACATTTGCTCTTTGTAAATCTGAAAATATAGGGCTAACAAAGAACTGCATTAAGGAGGTCTTCTACCTTGTCGGTTTCAATAAATTGAAATTTTTTTTTTTTTTGCATTTTTGTAATCTAGAACGTCTCAGGAACATACCCAGGAAATAATATGTATAACAAATAGCTCCGACGCAGCAGCTCGGAAACTCTTTCTACGAGTTTTACCAAGGACATCCAGACGGTCTATTGTATACTTTATATGTCTATATGTGTGTTTCATCTGTAATATATCGGAAATTTGTAGGTTTGTTAAGTTTGAAAGAAAACTTGACGTCGGAAACATATTGATCTTAAGTAAGTTTTTGTCCAGGGTTCATGCATGAACTTCTTTAAATGAGATTTGCAACTGGTTGACATGATATCTCGAAAAATAATTGATCGATTAATTCAAATCCTTTACCAATATTTACATTTGAATTATTTTTACAGCTATTTTTTTAGGGTCAAAAATAGCAAAAACAATATTTTTTAACCAAGGGGATAATAAAACTAAATATTTTTCGATTTTTTGTTTTAGCTGACTTTCATGAACTGAATCATGTCAACCGTTGTGATATGAACTTTTCGTAAGGGGTAATCCAAGGTCGAAGAAAAGTCAAACCAAAGACAAAAAAAAATTTTTAATTCATATTCAAAGTATAAGAATAAACGAGTTCAACCCAAAAACCGCATTTTAATCGCATTATTGGTGTCCCTACCACTCATCCTCGAAAAACAGTATCAAGGTAGAAGTAAGGTTAAGCTCAGAAAACAATCATAAGAAGTTAGTTGCTAACTTAAACCTGATATTCTGATAATCTTTCATTATGTTCTTTATTTATTTATCTTCATTATATTCTTTTTCTATTTAGCCAAACAAAATTAATAATTTACTTCAAATTTGTATATAAACTCAAAAAAATGCGGAAATTACCGCAAGTATGTGTTGACAGTACAGCTTCATCTTCCTCCACGTCTTCACCTTGCCGAAGAGCAAAATTGCTGGTCTTGCGTACATGTAATTCTATTCTATATGAATATTCTATAATTTAAATTGTCAACGTTTAATTCAAACATGTTATTAACACAGTACCACGTATCTACTAGTATACTACTCAAAAGAAGTCATTGAAAAAGATGCGATTTGGATCGTCTGTTTCTTTGTGTTGAACACTGAAAGTCCGAAAGATACTCAGTCCCAATAGTTGCTATAATCCTATGAAATTAAGTACGTTCTAAAAACAATTTGTATCAAATCTTAAAGTCGCACATTCCAATGGATCTTCATATCAAATAAATAACCAAAAAAAGTGGTCTAAATAAATTTTTTAAGTACTTTTATGTTTATTTCCAAGAATACATTTCAAAAGCGCGCATCAAAGTAAACAAGGCATTCAAGTTTCTCACTTTCCTTACCCTAATTCTCTTTCGGCCAAAACCATGCTAACGCATAGAGGGGTTGTCCCCTTGGCTTTGGCCACATCGTATAAAAAAACTTATACCACTTTGATAATTACTAGCTCATTTGCTCTTTTTCCATTTTACTCAGTCGGAGATCATCAAAAATTCCAATCACATTTCAGTTACTCTTCATGTTAATAGCACACAGACTTAGAATGTACAAGATCTTACTTGAGAAATTTCCTCCTGTGATTCTGGATACAAATTAAGACGCTTGATAAAACAAATATTAAAACAAGTTCTATTAAAATTATTATTTTTCATTACGGAACAAATTGTTTTAACTATTTAATATTACAAAAGTATTAATTACCATCAAAAGCGTAAATTTCTTTAAATTAATGTTCCACGAATAATTTAACATCAGTGGTCATAAATGAATGTTAGAATGAAAGTATTTTAGTAACTTTAAAACCATCCCATACCTATATAATTAAGTGGGCATAACTTAGTCCACGTTAATTTTATGTAATGTAATGTAACTAATTTATTTTCCCAGCGACGGTACACACTTTGTTAACTTATAATTAAAGTTATTTATTGCCAATGTTTATGCCTTTCCATTGCAGACAAATTCCATTCAATTTATACTATTCCCAAACTTTAAAGCAAATAATTGGTGATAATTGGATTCCATGAAATTCGTTAATTTCTCCAACTATTTTAATGTGTTTAGCTTACACCAATTCAGACCATAAAACTTTTTATGGCAACGCCCGAATTTGCTACGCAAACTAAAATCACCTTTGAACTTGAAAGGCTGGCTTATTTCCAAATTATTTTGGGATAAATTTTGCGGTATAATTGCCACAAATAAAGCACGTGAGAGTTTTTTCCCACGCGTGTTTGTCGATTTTACCGCGTCTATAATTAGGCACGAAATATTGCACAACCAAAAGAAACTGAATGGTTCAGCGTTTCATTCAGAATAGAAAATTAATTCTAGTGAAAACGGAAAAACAATTCGTTATACAAGAAAAGATAATATGTCATGTCAGCGGTACAGCTAATCAAAACTAATCTGGTGCTGGGGAATTCCCTAGTAAAACTAATGAGAAATAATCCATCTGCTAAGCTAGGAGAGCAAATCCTGCATCAACCAAGTAATTTCTAAAAATGGTCCATATATCTATTACACTCTTTAACACTGGTTCGTCTGTTTGTACATAGTATTCTTTGTGTTGTGTGCTGCGTTCTTGTTTCTATCTTTATTATTAACCTTTCTACTAAATTTTTTTTATTTCTTTAATTCTACTTAATTTTAATATTTTTTTTCGCATGTTTTGTCTTCCGTATTGTCCCGCGTTTTGTACCTTATCGTTCTGTTGGTTTGTGTAATGCTTAAATTAGTTCATTTGTTTAATTTTATTTTCATTGGCCTATCTAACTAATATTTAGTTATTATTTGTTTTGCTTTTTAGATCCATGACCATATGCTGTTTGGATTTCTGGTTACCGGTTTCTTTAGAAAGATGTATATGATCATGTTTTGACGCCGTATATCTGAAACATCTGCCAAATCGCTTAAAAGTAAAAGTGGACACTGTTCCTTAATAATCCGAT
Source organism: Leptarthrus brevirostris (assembly GCA_964036015.1). Taxonomy (NCBI): domain Eukaryota; kingdom Metazoa; phylum Arthropoda; class Insecta; order Diptera; family Asilidae; genus Leptarthrus; species Leptarthrus brevirostris. The sequence goes on from OZ038371.1 coordinate 143,751,947, forward strand.
GTGCTAGCCAATTCTGATTCATAAGAATTCATTGCCTGTGACATAGAGCGGAGGAATTTTTTAAACCAAACTCTTTAAGGGGGTAGCCAGGTTTCAATGACCTCTTTTTTCAACTACAACGTCTCATCGTCGAAATATGGGTCAAATTATCTCACTTTTAATCAGCAATGCCTGCTCCGTACAATATTCCTTCTTCGTCCTCAAAATGCTCGTTCTCGCGGGATCTATCTGCTCTCATCTGTGTACGATGTTCTTTTGAGGCCTCGCAACTGCGGTTTGTAAGATGCGAGCGCAACTGCCGATTGTAAGATGCGAGCGCAACTGCCGATTGTAAGATGCGAGCGCTCGAGGCTTGGCGGCGTGATTCATTTTTCGGCCACTTCTGATACGCTATGAGATCAAAAGTCGTTTTTATCTTATTTCTGAGGTTATAGAGTGACTAAATATTGAGAAAAAAAAAGTTCAATTTTTTGAAAATTTCAAACCTGGCTACCCCCTTAAGCACGAGTTTCAAGTTTTTCGCTGGAATATCTGTAGCTATGTACCCAGTTGGTAAGTTGTATACTGTTAGACCTGGAATCCTTTGAATTGTAGTGGATTCCGGAGACTCGCTCTTGTTTGTCGTAGTACCATTTCTGCATAGTAATGTCTGTTCCAGCGAATACATCACGCCAGCTACACGACCAGCTTCCAGCGTAAACTCTCGACTCTTCAGTATTTGAAGGAAGTATAAGTTTTAGTACCTCGAACCTTGCAATTATTGGCTAGTAATATTCTCTCAATTACCTCCACTCTTGAATGCTTAGGAGATACTTGGATCTATTCTTATGTGAATTTAAATTTTGCCTAAGTGTTTCAATTTGTTTTTTTATTGCTTCTTTTTATTTTAGCCTTGGCTTGACAGACGACGAAACATTTGAAAGACAGCCTAGCATGAACTAATCGTTAGTATTGAATGTTCTTCACTGTATAAAGGATTTTCAGTCTTCCTTGATATTGAGGAAGCTTCCGGTGACATCAAGCTAGAGGCGATTACGACATTCTTGTACAGGTTGTATTTAAATAGTTCTCCTATCGAGTTAAAAAGAAGAATTGTGAACTCCAGCTTAGGGGGATTCAGTATACAAAGAATCGCAATATTAGGCACACTCCAAGGAGGTATAGTCTAACCGCTCTTATGGATTCTGTTCCTTAATGAGCTATTTCAATTATTCAATTATTATTCATTTACAATATTTCATCAATGTGCTGATTACTACAAAAGAACTAAGCAATAAACTAAATAAAAAAAACTAAATAAAAACTATATAAAAACAATATAACAAATCATATAAAAAACAAAGAACAAGAAGAGAATTCGCAAAATAAAAATTCAGAAAACAAAAGTGCCAAAGTGAATAAAAAGCAAATAAAAAGTAAAAAGCATAACAAAAACCAAAAAGTAACCTCAACAAAGCTGACTCCTCACATGATTACGCGATAGATGAAAATCAATGCAATTAAAAGCGGAATTAAAAAATCGCGACATCGACATTATAGGTTCATTTAATCCATAATTAGTACGATGAAAAGGTAACCGAAGAAAGTCATGATTCCTCAGGGAGCGAGCTGGAACCGATATGCCAGAGCTACCCAAGAGAACAGAAGAATCAAAGGACCCACGAATGCAGTCGAAAGCAAAAAGGCTCCCGGTGTTACGGCACCTCTTTTCAAGTGTGTCCAGGTGCAGAAGTTTAAGTCTATCAGCATAAGGAGGTTACATAAGGGAGTTATTCCAAGGAAGGCCTCGAAGGGCAAACCTAACGAACCTCCGTTGAACAGCTTCAATGCGATTGATATGTGACACATAGAGCGGTAACCAGACTGGAGAGGCATATTCTAGAATAGGCCGGACAAAAGTGCAATATAAGAGCTTTGTAATGCAAGGGTCATCAAATTCCCTTGACCACCTCTTCACGAAACCAAGAGTCATATTAGCGTTGTTGACTATGGCATCAAAATGATCCTGGAAAGAAAATTGAGAATTGAACCAAACACCCAGGTCCTTTGTCTTAATAACTATTGTTAAAGGACAACTCTCTTTGGTAAAGTTATATTGAAGTGGAGACCTTTTTCGTGAGAAAGACATGGATGTACACTTGTTAATATTTAAGGGAAGGTCATTAATGGAACACCAATTCTGAAAGGCGTCCAAGTCGGAATTTAAGAGTAGGCAATCGGCATTGTCAGACGTAGTGCGAAATATCTTAGCGTCATCGGCATAACAAAGAATATTTGAGTTAGACAGTATCGCAGATATATCATTGATATAAATTATAAATAACAATGGGCCAAGGTGGGAGCGCTGCGGTACACCGGAAATGTTGAAAATTGCATCAGATAGAGCTCCACGAAAAGAAACCCTCTGAGTGCGTTCAGACAAGTACGAATGAATCCAATTTACAAAAACTCGCGGAAACCCAAGGAGAGAGAGTTTGAGAATAAGAATTCTATGATTTATTCTATCGAAAGCCTTGCTGAAATCACTAAATATATAGTCAACTTGCTAACCACCTTCAATTGCAGAAATACAGAAGTTAGAAAATTCCAATAAATTGGTGGTAGTTGACTTACCCCTAATGAAGCCATGTTGAAACGGCTGCAAAAACGGCTTGCAGTGGAAGTCTAGAACATCGCAAATAAGTGCCTCAAAAATCTTGGATATACAACAAAGATTAGCAATTGGTCTATAGTTCGAGATTTCACATTTATCACCTTTTTTGTGAAGGGGAATAATTAATGAGGTTTTCCAAGTCTTCGGAAAAACACCGCAACGAGTTGAGAGATTAAATAAATAACACAAAATAGGAGCAAGAACGGAACCACATCTTTACACGAGTGAGGCAGGGATACCGTCAGGACCAATTGACAAACTATAAGTCAAGGTAGAGATTTTCTTCAAAATCGTTACTTCGTCAAGTAGAAGGTCTTTGGGTTCAAGAGAAGTCGGTGTAAACCTCGTCAAATGGGTAAAATCCTTAATGCTAATATCACAGATATCATCCAAAAACGCAGTCTTAAAAAAATCGGCAAACAGGTTTGCTATCGTCAAGGGCTCATTGCTTTCGCTGCCTCCGAAAGACAAAGAAGATGGATAGCCATCAGAACTATATAAGAAGACACTAAGTTAGATATAAATTGACTGCGTAAATTGGAATAAGTGAAATAGTAATCGTCGCTCCTGGAGGAACAAAACCTCTTCCAGGCCTTACATTTAATATTCTTTAAATGTTTCAAGGAACTATCAAACCAAGGCATACTAGAACGCAAGTTATTCGATTTAGAAATAGGGACACAATAAGTAAAACAGATAGACAGCAAATTATAAAAAGAATATGGGATGTAGTCTGGGCATAAACCCGGACAAAACAGAGTTGATACTATTCTCTGGGAAACATAGAATTCTTCTTCTTAACTACGTAACACTAAATGAGGTTAGATTGAAACTAGGTGACCAAACTAAATATCTAGGCCTTTTTCTGGATGGGAAGCTGGAAACCTAACATCCAAGGAAGAGTGCGTTAAGCAACAATGGCGCTGTGCTCATGTTAAAAAGCAATAAGTAAAATTTGGGGCATGGAGCTGCTCACTTTGTACTAGCTCTACGTTAGTGTTATATGCCTTGACTCACATATGGGGTGGTTGTGTGAAGGACTTTATCCATGTGGTAACTGTACAGGAACAGGCGTCATCAACATGACGGAGCGTCAGCGCATTGCGGAAGAAACGTACCTGAGAAACATCCTACACATCTATATATCTATTAAGGACAAATTTTTGTTATTAATGAAACTTTAAAAGGCATTATTTCTTAAACCCACGGATAACGTCATATTGTATTGTTTATTAAAGTTCAACAGAAAACTTTTAAAAGTTAATTTTGGACATTTCTAAATCACGAACAACTTTTTTAAAAGGATGAGTAAATTGCGTACAACCAGTTGCAACCCCTAGAAAATTATCCACAACTTTCTCAATGTCATGCGCCCATTTTCACTTTTTGCTACTGTGCCGGACGAAGTTTGTTATTTATGATCCCATTCGACTGAAAATTTGACACTAAGAGTTGGGAATTTCCAACGAGTTCGAAAAGCTCGAATATTGAAAAAAAAATTATTCGAAATTAAGAATTAATTAGATATTTATACCTCTAAATATAAACAAGGTGAGTTCTTTGTTTTATGAGACAAAAGATAAAATCGTGAATGCTCATTTAGTATTCTTGGCAAATTAAACCCACGCTTTTATTTTTAGCCACAAACGTCCAAGAATTTTTCGAGTTCACTGCGACCACATTACAGATATTCCCTGAGACAGTCTTATTATTATTAATGTATTTTCCATTAAAGCATCTTTTAAATTTTTTTTTAAATAAGGATTTTTTTAAACTGTATTAATTAAGAGTTAATAAGTTGCATTATAATACAAAATATTATTAGATCTATTAACTCACAATTAAATAGTGTATTTAGTGAATTTGTGTCGAGTATGAGAAAAGGGAATAATGTTTATAAAATGTTCAGGAAGATAATTTTTATAGATCTTAGAATAAGCGGACTATTGCATGAAAAACTGATTTATTTGAACTCTTGTATCAATGCGATGTGATAAAAAACACCGATATTTATTTAAAGTTGAGTTGGATTTATAATTAAATATAAATCTTCATTAGCTAAATAAAACTTACACATACTTTGCAATATCTAGTTTTTAACCTAGAAGGCTTAAATTAAATAAATTTATTTTAATTTTCAAAACTTTGTTAAATATAAGTTTTATAGTTAAGTAACATGTGAATGCTCAATTTTATCAGGCTTATCATGATCTTCCCCTGGATACATACCTTAACATGTAGAAAATGCGTTTTTATAGACAAACTAATACGAGATCATTAACCTAAATATCGTTACATAAACTCACACTCCTGAGTTCTTTGAAACATGCTTAAGAGTTTGATCCGCAGCCGTTCCTTTCTGTTTATGGCGGTGGAGTGTATAATAATTTAATTTATTTAGTATTATAGTTGACGTCGTTTTTAACCCACTCGTCAAAAACAAATGGTTTCCAATTTCGAGGCGTAAATTTATTTTCTGTATGATCGGGTACAATTTATTTCGTAACGCGTTGATCGATTTGGATAGTTCCTTTTGTCCTATACCGTATCTTCCCCAATTGCATATATAAGAAGGAGGTTGGTAGCCTAACTTTATAACGCGTGGACTGATTTGGATGATTCCTTTTTTTTCTATATATCATGTAATTAGTACCACGACAAAAATGGTGAGTGGTGAGGTGAGTGGGATTGGGAAAAAGGGCAGAATTCAAATCCTTAACGCGTAGACAGATTCCTTTTTGTTGTGTAGACTTGATCCCCCATTGCAACTATGAGGAAAAAGTTGATCTAGAGAATGGGTGGGAGGTGAAGTGGGGCCGATTTGTGGACCGATTTGTATGGCCCAACTTCGCATCGAATGATAAGTTTATTGCCGAATAAAGTATCTTATTCTATTTGCATCATGATAGAAATTGTGGCTTAGGGTGAGAGTCGGAGGTGGGGCATCACCTGGCTTCCTAAGACGTAGACCGATTTTGATGATTTTTGTTCCGTTATACAGAATTATAGAGTAACTACGCAAAGTGGATGGAGCAGTCCCCTTACTTCCTAATGCGTGCTATTGCTACATAGAGTACGTTGGCTTGCTAGCGCCATGGTTAGTATTTTGTATCTAACGTTAGGCTGTGAAAGAGTGGGTGGGACTAAATTCGTAACGTGTTGCCGGATTGAAATGTTTCTGTTTCCTTTTTATTTATTTTTTACTTTTTATTCATTACAGATTCATCAAATACATAGATTACTACAAAATATATATAAAATTCAAAAATAAAGAATAGAAAACTACTGCCAAATGTAACAGTCGGACATCCAGACAGGGAACAGCACATCAGCCAAGGCACTGTCTTAGCAGACACTCCAAATTCCGCCTAGATATGTCCAAGTCGAAACTACCGAAGTGTTGATTGAAGAGGCGGGACATCGACGTGACGGGCTCATGCATGCCGTAAAGAGTACGGTGGCCTGGGACGAATAGGAAGTCGTGATTCCTCAAGGTGCGTTGAGGTATGGCAAAATTAACAGCCTCCAGCAATTCCGGTGAATTAATAGTTCCCTGCAAAAGATCGAACATAAATACTATTTTCGAAATATTGCGCCTCATTTCTAGAGAGTCCAACAAAATTAATCCCAGAAGATCGGCATAAGAGGGAAGCACCCAATGATCATTCCAGGGAAGACCACGTAAGGCAAACCTAAGGAATCTGCGCTGCACCGCCTCGATGCGGTCGATGTGAACGGCAAAGTAGGGGGACCATACAGAGCTAGCGTATTCCAAAATAGGTGTAACGAAGGTACAGTATAGAAGCTTGGTCAGGTAGGGATCATCTAGTTCCTTAGACCATCTCTTGATGAAGCCCATCATCGAGTTAGCCCTACAAATAATAGAGTCAATATGGTCCTCGAAAGAAAGACGAGAATTGAGGACCACTCCCAAGTCTCTCACCCTGTCAACCCTACCCAAGAAAACGCCGCTGATGGTGTAGTCAGAGAGGACAGGATGTCTTCTACGAGAAAAGGTCATAACGGTGCACTTGCTCGCATTTAAAGGAAGGCGGTTACGCAGACACCAGTCGCTAAACACCGCTAAATCTGAGTTCAGGAGATTAACATCTAACTCATGAGAAACCGTGCGGAAAATCTTATAGAGCGCAGTACCTTTGCAACTGTTGATATTGCTGTGTCAATCGAGAAGCATTTTCGAGTAGCATATCCGAAGACACTAAAGAGTGAAAAATTAAATAGTTTAAAACAAAAGTTGAACCGACTTCACAGAAAGCGCTAAAAACATAAAATATTATTTAATTTACGACATTTTGAAGTCGGTTAAACTTTTTTTTTTCTTTGTTTTTTATTCTGGTGGTGATTTTCTGCACTATGTTTAAGGCGGTATAGTTTGGTTCTAGTCTTCAATTTAAATTTTCATATAACGCAAATTGTATTGTTAAAATATATATGATAATATTTAAATAAGTTAATAAATAAAATGCTGATAAATGCGCATTTGTTTTGCCAGAATTATAGTTACAATAAATATGTTATTTATGAACAATGACTTTTATTATTTAAACATATAAAGTGGACATGTTTAAAAAATATAAAAAGGTGGCCGTAATTCATTACATGGGACTAGGTACGCTGCACGTGTTGACTTCTTTAACTGAAAATGTTGATACTGTAGTACATGAGAAATTTAAGACATTTGAACAGTTTTCCTTACAAACCTTGGGTAAATATTGTTGTTGGAGGAAGTACATTTTCTATATATAGAGAAAGAACCCAACCTAAGAATTTCTCAGGTGACTAACGAGCTTAAAACATTTGGTTTAACATTGTACTTTACGTGAAAGATTAATTGCAAAGATATTGGTATTTAGGATATTTAACCTATTTATGCTAATATAAAAAAGTGAGAGAGATATTGAACCGGCCAAAGCCGAAGAATTTGTAAGAAATCTAGTTCTATAATAAAGTCAAGAAAATCAGCAAAAATACAGCCAAGCCCATATGCTGAGAAAGTAGGTGGTGCTGGAAGGCGAAGGAGTAATAACTTCATCATTTCAAACTATTTTCGTAAACAACAATGATAAGCTCAAATAACTATAATATTTGTTGAAGTTATTAACAAAATCAATGAATGAATGGAATGTACAGACATGGATGGTCAGAGCCAATTCAGCTTTTGTAAGATACGGTGAGCCACTCTCTACGTTAACGGTTTTCACGTAAATTATGAAATTAACACCGGCGCTCAAACAAATATTATTGGTTATTTCGAATTTGGTTGTCTCAACCTTGATAAGTCATCAATCGAGTTTAGTTTAAAATTTTTTTTTAAATATTTGAGAGAACAAAGAAAAATAGTTTAATCTAATTTTTCGGGTACTGCGGCAACTAGAGGCCATTATAAAGCATCCTCGCCCTTAAGATATCTAAACTATCGATGCAAAATATCTGAAGAAGTTTCTGAGTGTAGCTTCTAGTTACTTCTTTCAATGAAAATTATAACTACCACTTTAGCAGAAATAACTATATAAAAACACTATAATGTACTTCCCAACTAATCCTATCAGCCTCTATATCAGCTTATTCGTGAAATATGGTTAAACTCTTTGGGCCGGAATACGAATGACATCCGGAAATTAAGATTACAAGGGCTACAAATGTCGTCGCAGTAACTGAAAACATCAACCAGTTAGTCCCTCGCTTGCTCCACGTAAATTAGTTGTGAGATCCGCTCAGTCATTCGTTTCCTCACGTTGAAACTAAGGGTGAAGCCTATACTACACTCTTGCGTCGCTATACTCTTGAGTCAAAAAGATGGTCTCTACAGTTGTGCCATACCTATTCTCCAACATCCAAAATCTTTAACGTTCAGTCTTTACAAAGGAAAATCATGGCATTCGTCTTTTGAGACCGGAACGGGATCTTATTGCTCGATTTCATGCCCAGAGGGACCACCATCAATGTTGTTGCATACAACGCCAGACCCAATACCGCAGGGCTAACTCAGGTCCTGCTCGTGTCGTTTGGATGGGACATTGTGAATTACCCGCCCACTCCCCGCACGTGCCACCATCGGATTATCATCTTTTCACCAAATTAAAGGAGTTCTTGGTGGGCACCGATTTTCGAAAGAGGTTACAGATTTTGAAAAAGTGGCTTAAGGAGGTGTAGAGAAAGGTATACTACGAAGGTATACAAAAGCTGGTGCCCAGGCTTCAAAAGTTCATTGCCCTCAAAGGCGATTATGTGGAGAAATGATAACATATTTTGGCACATTTTTAACAAGTGTTGTATTCTTTCTTTCTGGAGATTGGAAGATATTGTTCTTTCTAGCAGAATATTTGTTTTTATACGATGTGGTGAAAGCCTATGGAACAAGCCTTTGATGCGTTAGAATGGCTTTGGTCGGAAGGGAATTAGGGTAAGGGAAGTGAGGAACTTGAATGTCTTGTTTTGCATTGCTGCGAGCTAGACAACAGCCCAGAGACGGAGTGGATTATGAATTAAAAAGAACAAAATATTTCTTGGACATACTTAATACATTTAAGACTACAAAATGCGGTCAATCTAAGTAAAATCCGCCAGCTTTAAGTAAGTTTTGTATGCCCAAGGTATCTCTACTCTAATCAAGCTGTCCTGGTTGTTTAGAGCATACTTTCGGAAATTAAAAGTTCAATATAGAAGCATATGCTTAATCTAAATATTTTTTTCAGAAAGTAAAATTCCCGACGAACAAAACTTTTGTCGGAAACGTTTCGTTCTGTTGTCCAGAAAAACCGACGTTTGCTTTTTCAATAAGATTTATACAGGGTGTTTCAGATCTGACGTGCCAAAATGAGTGGGATGATAGATCTCAACAGGACAAACAAAAATTGTATTGCACGGAGGGGGGATATGATGTGACAAAATGAGTAGGGTGATAGATCTCAACTAGCCAAACAAAAACTTGTGTAGTAGGGGGGATGGCAATCTCAACCATTTGGGAGTTACAGGGTGATTCATAAATTTCAGTTTTACATGGTATGCACATTACTCTTTTATTTTTTTCTCTTGATATACTCAACACAGCTACATACAACAAACGCTAAAAAATAACTATCCTAATGACCTTTCCAAAAATGTCAAGACTACTGATCTAACTTCTACCATTGCCCGTAAAGTCACTTCCAAAAGTGAAAAAATGGTTTACGATTACCTAAAATTCAGCATTTTCACAAATTTTCTCCGAAGTTCATGTAATTAGTACATTTATTTTTTATTTTTATTGGATTTTCCATCTTATTAACTTTCCAAAGAGGTGCAACATGGCAAGGTAGACACAGGATTAGAAAAACCGCATCCTTAGAACTCCCTGAGTACCTAAGTATTGTGCAATAAAAGTAGGAAATTCTTGAAAGAAACAAACCTGTTTGTTTTGGGTTATCAGGTAATTGATTTTAATTATTGCTGCAAAAAACTTATAAAAATGTTAGTGTAATTTTGTTTTATTGGCGATCTTAGCTTGTGTTAGCTAGAATTCACACCCTTGTATCCTGGCGTTCTTACTCGTACCTGATGAAAATGGTGCTATAAAAAAGGGTCAGTCGGCAAGAATACCTATCATAGTTGAAAAACAAATCAATAAGTACGGGTGTTTTTAATCAAAAATTGTTGTATTAATTAACAAACATTTGAGGAATACGCGGATATTATTTACATTTACGGTATAGTAGACCGAAAAGAGAGAGCGGTTGTACTGGAATATCAAAGGAGATTCCCTAACCGGCGAGCACCCCAAAGAGAGGTATTTACACGGACTTTCCGAAGGTTAAGAGAAACAAGAAGTGTAACTTCACACGACCGAGAGACACTACCCGAAACTTCGGGAACTTCTGCCGACTTTGAGCAGCAAATAATCACCATCGTGAGGCAGGACCCTGAGACAAGCACGCAACGAGTCGCAAAGCCATAAGAAGTTTCGACATCTAAGGTTTGGAGGGTTATTCATCGAGGGGGATTACGTCCATATCATCATCACCCAGCCCAAGGACTACTGGAAGAAGATTTTGAGAGAAAACTGGAATTTAGCACTCGGCTTCTGGAACGAGACATTGACGACAGAGCGTTTCTGGACCGAATTATGTGGACAGATGAATGTCAATTCACCAGAAATGGTATCACAAACTTCCATTACCTCCATACCTGGTCGAAAACTAACCGACAGAGGGAAAAGGTTTGGTCTGGTATCATCGGCAACTATTTGGTAGGACCATTCATTTTGTCGCAAGTGCTTAATAGTGAAATTTATGCGGTCTTTTTGACAATACACTGCCAGATCTAATAGAGGAGAACCCTATGGATAATCTTAGGGTAATGTTTCAGCAACACGATGGAGTACCAGCACATATGGCTAACATTGTTAAGGTTATACTAAGTGAATAATTTCCTAACCGCTGGATTGGAGGAGGTGCACCGATTCCTTGGCCTGCTAGATCTGCTGCATGGACTTTTTCTTATGGGGAACAATAAAGAATGAAGTTTATTCAAACCCTGTTAATAATAGGGAGGATTTAGTTAGCCGAATTTGGAATGCAGCGACGAAAATACGGGAGTGGCTGGCTGCAATATACCTTAAACAGGGACTTAGAAGGAGATTGTTGGCATGCATCCAAAGTGGCGGTGGAAGTTTGAACGGCTTTTGTTATTTATCAAGATTAATTGTAATTATTTTTCAATCCAATAAAAAGCATTTTAGAATTAATTTGAGTTTAATTTCTTAAAGTTGTTGATTTTTATAATATTCTCCGATAGGAATTTCTAAGTATAAATTTCTACATATTTTCTCTAGGTGAAAATGTTGCACCTTTTTGGAAAGGTAATAAGATGGGCAATCTAATAAAAATAAAACAGGGTTAGTACACCCCTGATATAGTGATGATATATTAAGTGGATTTCAGAGAAAATTGGAAATAATGCTGAACTTTAGGTAATCGAAAACCATTTTTTAACTTTTGGAAGTGACTGTACCTGTAATGGTAGGAGTTAGATCAACATTGTTGACACTTTTGGAAAGGCCATTGGGATAGTAGTTTGTTTTAGCGTTTGTTTGATGTCGCTATGTTGGGTAGATCAAAAGATAAAAATTAAAGAATAATGTTCATACCATGAAAAACTGAAATTTATGAATCAACCTGTAACTCCCAAACGCTTGTGATTGCCATCCCCATACCATACAATTTTTTGTTGGGCTAGTTGAGATCCATCACCTTACTCATTTTTGCACATCATATCTTAAACACCCTGTATTTTAATTCAACTCTGGTATTTCGTGTCTCATTTTTATTTATGTATGTCGTGAATGTAACCTATTGCTATCATCTTTTTATGAAAAGGAAAAATTATCTATTCTTACTTTTTTCCTCTTACTGAATGCAGTGTTTTTTGCTTTAAAATGTTGCGAGATTAACAAAATAATTTGAGGAAAACTGCCTGAGTCAAACTTCTATGCATTGCACTGGGACTCTGGTATACTATTGGATTTGGTATTTAGTTATTTATTCATTTAAGTTCGGCAAATCAATGCAATACAGAAGCAAAGCTAATTTTTAATTGATTTCTTAAAAGATAAAACTAAGTACTGTCAAAGTGACAATTAAATAAACAAAATATTGAGGTAATCGCGATGTTAAAACCATAGTTAATACGGTGATTTAGTACCTGGAGTGGATATTTCGAAGGCGCTCAAAAGCTCCGAAGAATTGACAATCTGCTGAAATTCACGTTTAACCTCAAGAAACACCAGTGGTAAAAGTTTGAGACTGTAAGTGGAAGGTAAGTGAAAAAAAAACAGTTCAAGGATTTACGCAGAGCAAGCCGAACGAATCTACGTTAAGCAGCCTCAATGCGGTTAATGTGAGTGCAGTACTACAGTGGCCGTACCGAGGAAGTGTACTCAAATATGGGTCTAGCAAAGAAACAAAAAAAAGCAGTTTTGTGATTCATCGATTGTTGAATACCTTGGATCATCTCTTATCCTCTAATTGGCTTCTTTTACGAGAGAGTCAATATGCTCAGAAAACAAAAATTGCGAATTAAGGACAAAACCTAAGGCTTTGGTTTTGACAAATTAGTCACTCTAGATTTACTATTTACAAAACTATACTGAAAAGGCCTGAGAAGACCTTTGCGATTTAAATAGAGAACATGACAACAACTGCTTCAAATGTCTTATCAATGAAGCTAAGATTAGCAATGGAACCGTAATTAGAGATTACACATTTATTACCTTTCTTATACAAGGGTATGATCAACGTTTGTAAGGTTTAGGAAAGAAACCGAAAATAAATAAATAACAGAGAATAGGTAACACCGACGGGGAACAGCGCTTCAGAAAACAAGAAGGTATCGCGACCACTGGTAAAATTATCAGCTCAATTAGCAATATGTTTTAATACAATAGCGTCATTAACTAAAACGTTTTGCCGGTAAATTTTTCAGACTGTAAGATTCCAATATATTTTTAATAACAAAAACACTTGCGTGGAGATATTTTATCTATTAATTTATCAAAATTCTTTTTGATACTTTGCCCAAGAACTGTATACATTTTTATAAATCACACAGTTACATATGTTATAATATGGAATGTTTACATAACAAACCCGTTGAGTTTCAAATCATGTTTCCGGCAAAGTTTACTTAAAATACAATCAACTTCCTAGCAGAAATGTAAAGAACTATCGGCAGCTATGTATCATTTATCAATAATTTGTAAACGAAATGACTTGAATATTTTATGAGCCTGTCCACTGGAAAGGAGTCATTAATCAACTGAATATGGTTTACTGACCTAAATTAGTACAACAATCTGTATTAATGAAAATAAATGATTTGAATTAATTTACTATACAATAACTAAACATCAATGATATGACAAAATTAGTGGTTTCCAATTTATTTTTATTTACGAACTGTTGCATCTTGAAAACCGCCTTCTTTTACTCTATGGCAGCTTTTATTCGAACTGTTTATACCTGTGCAATAAATGCTCAAATGTTTGGACTGTGCAATAAATGCTCAACCGTAAAGTCGCAATTTCGTAAAAATTCCCAAGTTAAAGCTATCAATTTAAAGAATTACATGATTCAATACTTAACTCGAAGATTTTTATATTTAGAGTGATATTAGGAAATAAATAATTGATTCATAAAATTATACATTTTTGAAAATTTTTTTATAAATTTGCAATATAAAATAGAAACTTAGTGAAATCGTGTTCACTATCTGTACCAGTAATTTACCAATTAAACCATTTAAATGTAAACCAACCAAAGCGACCACTTATTCGAATCTCACCATGGCTGTTAGTGCAACTAAAGTAGCCACTCGCAAGCCAACTAAGAATGCGGCGCGAATTGTCAAAGAGAACTACAGGACCCCGAAGAGCTAAGGTGCGCCGGTCAACACGGTGGATATCCTAATTGACAATAGTTCTAAGAATTTCCCCATTAATAGATTAACTTCCAGGTATCTTGTGGCGATCTTGGCAGAGACCCCTGCAGTAGGTAGCACGCAGGAAATTATCCTTGCTTTTGCCTACTTTCCTGGTCCATGCGCTACACCTGATGAGATCAAGGAACTTATGGATTTCTGTGAACAAATGAACATTCATCATACGGTTTGGAGCAGCAGAAACATAAATGAAAAAGGAGAGTATTTGCTTCATGGCTAAAGTACTGTTTCCCCAGGAAAACAAACTGAGATAACTTCAAGGCTCAAAGACTGACATGCTATTCTCCACAATAACCTAGCTTAATTACATGCTCATTTTCTCATACCATACAGCAGCGCTTCAGTTTTAACCAAAGTGGTGCGAAAGATGGGGTAGGTGAGATGTCTATTTAACAGAACTTAACTTTCCAAACAGTGGGAGCATATAGGTTCATAATCACTGAATATAAAATAAGACGCTCAAGCCTGAGTCCTGGAGAATATGCTGTGAAAGAATTGAAACCTTCCCAGAGGCAGTTCCTCTACAGAAGGTACTAGTCAACCACGCCTGAAATAGGGTTAAGTTAAGAAGCAGGACCATTCCTACACCGAAACCCAAAGGGAAACATTGAATATATGCTGTAAGTGACGGGGTTGGATCAATTGGTTGAGCAGCACGACCACCATGCCATAAGTCCTGGGTTCAAGACCAGGTCTCACCATGGGTTTTTAAAAAATGAAATTAAAAAATTCACTCCATCTCTGGGCTACTCGCACCAATGCAAAAAGTAGCCATTCAAGTTTTCACACTCCTCTAAAAAAAAGTGCACTGGCATTGGGTTATCTTTAGGACTAGACTCAGTTCACCGCATGTGGGCGGTGGTGAATGTTCTTCCCTTGAGCCGTATGGCTTCAAGATTGTCCTGCAACATTTTTGACAATGACTGGGCAGTGGTATCTTCCCAGTCCTCCTCCAAAACTGTTTGGGTACAATTATTGCCCCTTTGATAATTTTTTTTAACTTCCCACTTAAGACGATGGAAAGACTGCTAGACCTTCATATCAGGTGCAAACTGGATTAATCATCTCGCACTCACTCAACTCAGTTTGCCTGCACAAAAGGTGTGTAGATCAACACAGCCTGCCTTATACAATCACATTGCCAAGTCGAGAAAGCCCTCCACCATAAAGAAATGGCATTACGTTCTTTTGTTGCCAAAGAACGTGCTTTCGGCCACAGAAGGTATGATACCATATCCAGAGCTCACGCACGGAGAAGTTTGGGTTCTCATACTATTAAATGTGTGGATACTATGCTAAAGTAGCGAGAAATTACATTCGCCCTTGGCAACAATTCTGTGTATATTAAGGCAGATGAGGCGTGCCCACAAGCCGGTGCTCTGGTCGATAATATTAGATAACCTCTTAAACCAGCTTAGTGAGCTTGGTCACCAAGCAGTGAGATATGCGGACGACCTTGGTATCATTATTACGGGGAAATTCGACTCGACTGATTTAATGACTTCAGCTCTGCACACGGTAACTAATTGGTGTGCTAATGAAGGCCTAACTATTAAACCCACTAAGTCTCTTTTTATGCGGTTCATCAGAAGGCAATTAAATTAATTCAATCCAAGACACGGACATTTAATACTTGAATGAGGTGAAATAATTGGACATTATGCTCAATAAAAGAATTAATTGGAACGCTCACCTTGACTTTATCCTAAACATCGCTTCTCGAGCCGTATGGGCCTGCCAAAAACTCTTCGAAAGGACCCCAAAGATGATTTTCCGGTTATACAATGCGATTATCAAACCGATTGTTACCTACACCGTCTTGGTCTGGTGGCCTAAAATTCTACAACGGACGGCAATCACCAAATGTAACAAGCTTGAGCGGTTTGTTCGCCTCTCTATAACAGGAGCAATGAGGACCTATCCAACAGCTACAATGGAGCCGGTTATTGGACTCACTCCTTTGAACATCTCTATCATAAAATCGGTTGCAAACAGTGCCAGCTGGTAACAGGGGTCACTTGGGCATCCTTCAGCACATTCCTGGCATAGGTGTGTGCATCTTGTCTGACAGCATGACCAAGGAACTGAGATTTGCAGGAATTTAGGACTATTTCTCGGACAACGGTGGCCCTAATAGCCTTAAATGGTTCACTTACGGCTCAAAAAATGTAATATGGTGCTCATGTGTGGTCCCCCTACTTTGCCGTGCACGTCAATCGCGTCGAGGCAGTGCAGCGTAGATTCCTTAGGTTTGCTCTCCGCGGACTTCCCTGGGTTAATCCTCTGCTTCTCCCCTCCTACACCGATCGTTTGTGTCTGATTTCTCTCGACACCCTCGAAAAGAGGCGCAATATTGCCAAAATAGTATTTTTGTTTGATATATTGCAGGGAACGATAAGCTCACCCGAACTACTAGAGGCGGTTAATATCTCGATCCCGCAACGCTCCTTAAGAAATCAAGAGTTCCTGCACGTCCCTGGTCATCGAACTCTATATGGGATGCACGAGCCCATCACGTCGATGTGCCGCCTCTTCAATCAACACTTCACCAACTTCGACATGGACTTCTCTAGGTTGCGGCTGAAGGGCTTACTCAGGCAGTGCCTAAGCTGATGTGGGTGATGTGAAAATTGTTAATTGCTGCCCCATAGTTATTTTTAGTTTTAGTTTCATAATTTATATATATACTGCTGTAATAGTCATTTTGGATGAATCTGTATTGAACAAATAAACAAATAAACAAATGTCTTTAGACCCAACACTAGGGTTGTGATTGTATTGGGTAGTTGGCCCAGTGTATTTCAAGCCGAAATCCATGCTATCGGAATTTGTGCTCTTATCAATGTCAAAAAAGGACTCTATCTATCGTCGTGGAGTTTTTCCTCCAAACTAACGAAGGAGTGCTTCGACATTTTCCAACAACTGGTCATCCATATTAGAGATACCTGGTCATTCTTGGATACCTGGCGACACGGGTTTCGATAAAAACGAGACTGCCGATCAATTGAGCAGGAATGGCTCTTCTTCTCGGTGCCAAAGTGCCGAGCCCTTTTGCAGCCTTAGATGGTGGTCGGTAACAGCTGTAATTGAAGTTGTTCTACTGGAAAAATGTCCCCAGGCTTAACCAGGCTGAAACACTTGTTAGACCCTATGCTTATAAGAGGACCATTGCCTTAGGTAAGGCAGATATAAGGTTCCCGCAGACTACCTATCTCACCACTGTGGGCTAAGATATCATCTACACCGGATAGGTCTGTCAGTGAAACGAAGTGTCGACATTGTCTGAAAGACGAAAATCCGCTATGTCCATAATGTGTTTTTGCCCGTCTTTGTGGTATGGCTGGCGCGGTATAAATAACATTACATGCCTATCCTAATATAAATTTCTTTTCGTGTATTATCACAACCATTACTTTATCAATAATCGACTTTCTCCATTTCGAGTTTCTAGCAAGAGCTAATTTGCCAGACTTGAAGATCGCCTGTATTTTGACAGGGGGCTAGTGGTGCGGGAACTTTTAGATAAGAAGCATTCAATGTAGTACAATCGTGCTGCATTGAATGCGTTTAACGGGTCTCCACTGCTGAGCATTTAGCTGCCTTCGTCGAGATCAAAGTTCAGCACAGCAGGCATAACACTGCTGCTGGCTTTGTTTTCACAGAGGAGGCTTTGCTTTGCATCTGTGGATCCCGTTCGTCAGTCCTTGTGTTTGTGTACGTTTTCGTTTGTTTTGTTTTGGGCAAATTAAGACCGGGACTATGCAAAAATTTTTATTTAATTTTTGCAACATTCGTGGCTTAAAAAGTAACCATTTTTCGGTTTACTGCCACTTGATCGCGGAAAATCCGGCAGTTTTTGCACTAAGCGAAACCAAGGTTGTTTCCGATTCTGATATTAATCAGTATCACATCCCTGGTTATCACTTAGTGCCGCTCTTCTCTCCTCAGAGGGGAATCGCGGTTTATATTAGAAATGATGTGCCATTCTCCTATCTCCCTCAATTCTCTTCTACTAATCCAGAATTTAATTATGTCTGGATTAGATTTAAACTCTATCGGCACATTATTCACTTCTGCTTTTTATACCGCAGCCCGAATATGTCTGACACTGACACTGTGTGCTCCTTCGATAAACTGTCTTCCGATATCGATAAGGTTTTGGAATTATCCCCCTCTTCTGAAATCGTTCTTGCTGGAGATTTCAACGTCCACAACACACAGTGGCTCAGGCATTCTTCTACCACAAGCCCGTCTGGAAGACACGTCGAGTTATTTAGTGAGTCTTTTAATTTACAGCAACTGGTTGAGTGTCCGACTCGTGTTCCTGATACTTCGGGGCACAACGCGCACCTTTTAGATCTATTTCTAACATCGCATCCAGAAAAATACTCGGTTTCGGTGACGTCTCCCTTGGGTAATTCGGACCATTGTCTAATCTCCGCCCAATTCTCCATCTCCTCTCTGACAACCACTAATCTAAACTCCACCAAAAGATTAGTGTGGCATTATAAAAATGCTGATTGGGCGGGACTTAATAAATATCTCAGAGAGCTGGACTGGTCTGATTGCTTTTCTATGAAGGACGTTAACAGAAGCACCGATTATATCTTGAACATCCTATGGTTTGGAATGCATCGCTTTATTCCTCATAGCTTCAAGAACATCAAACCAACTAACACCAATTGGTTCAATAATGACTGTTTCGCAGCCATTAAAAAGAAGGAAGCAGCCTTCCAGGCATATAAATTGTGCCCTTCAGAGGAATCGAGACGTATCTATAGAGATGCGCGGAATATTTGCAATTCAGCAATTAGCCGGGCTAAGTTCAATTTCGACCAGAGCATCAGACGGAAGGTATTTTCTACTCAAAAGGGTAGTAAGGGCTTCTGGTCTCTAGTAAAAACCGTAAAGAACAATTTCACCTGTTCATCAACACCACCACTCATTTATAATGGGAATGTTTTTACTGACTCATTGGACAAGGCCAACCTGTTTGCTGCTAATTTTGCTGCTAACTCGTACTTGCCACCATCATCGCAGCCACTTCCATCTCTATCACAGTGCATTAGTAGGCAAAAGCCGCTACACTTTCGCACTCGGGAAGTTTTTAGAGTACTTTCGAAACTCGACGTGTCCAAAGCTACTGGGCCTGATGGTTTCTCGCCCCTTGTTTTAAAATGCTGCGCCTCTGCTTTGGCTAAACCTCTGCGCAAACTTTTTCACCTGTCATATTCAACAGGAATATTTCCAAGTGTATGGAAACTTGCCCATGTCCAGCCGATACTTAAAAAAGGAGAGGCATGCGACCCCTCTAACTACAGACCAATTGCACTAACCTCGATCATATCCAAAGTTTTTGAATCACTCATCAACTCTCAGTTGTTGACATATCTAGAAAATAACCATCTTATCAACGATTGCCAGTACGGTTTCCGCGCTGGCCGCTCAACCGGAGACTTACTAACGGCTCTAACGGAGCGTTGGAATCATTGTCTCCATAATTTCGGTGAGTCCGAAATCGTCGCTCTTGATATTTCAAAGGCTTTTGATAGAGTCTGGCATGCTGCCCTTTTAGCCAAACTTCAAACATTTGGTCTGCATCCTACCCTCGTTAAATGGATAGAGAGCTTTTTGTCAGGCCGTTCAATCCGTGTAGTTATTGACGGCGTTACATCTGCATCCCACGAAATAAATGCCGGTGTACCTCAGGGTTCAGTTCTTTCACCAACTTTATTTCTTCTTTTCATCAATGATCTCTTATCCCTTACTCTCAATCCTATTCATAGTTTTGCCGACGACAGCACCCTTGATTTCGCGTACTCATTTGATTCTGTAATGAATTCACGTGGAAATGCTACAGAAGTCAATCGGGAACGCATGTTCAGATCATTAAACAACGACATTTCTAAGGTCCTCGCTTGGGGCAGAGCAAATCGTGTTACGTTTAATGCATCCAAAACTCAATGCTGTTTAATGTCCCTTAAAAAACGCCCAGTCCACCCCCAACCCATTTCAGTCGACGGAGTGAATATACCCAATTCACCCTCCCTAAAGATCTTGGGTATTGAGATATCCAGCAATCTTAGCTGGACTGATCATATATTTGCAATCGCCAAAAGTGCGATGAAATGTTTAGGTTTTCTACAGAGATGTAAGAAATATTTCACCCCACCCGACTTAGCGTTGATCTACAAGTCCCACATTAGGCCTAGACTTGAATATAATTCCCATATTTGGG
This sequence comes from Leptarthrus brevirostris, assembly GCA_964036015.1. Lineage (NCBI taxonomy): Eukaryota > Metazoa > Arthropoda > Insecta > Diptera > Asilidae > Leptarthrus > Leptarthrus brevirostris. Next base: position 143,772,331 of record OZ038371.1, read on the forward strand.
CAGGGGCAGGACACACCGCATTGTCCGCGTTAGACAAAGTTCAGCGTAAGGCTGTTAAACTTATTGGCGATTCCTCAATCTCTGAGGGCCTTGACTCTCTTGAGCATCGACGGAATGTCGGTTGTCTCTCACTCTTTTATCGCTATTTCCATGGCCATTGTTCTAACGAAATCGCTAGCCTGATTCCTTGTAGACTCATTACAACGCGCGATACAAGATCTACAAGTCGCTCCCACCCCTTTACTCTCCGGGTCAAATTTGGACGTACCGTCAAATTTCGGGAATCTTTTCTTAGCAGAACAACACGAATGTGGAACAGTTTACCATCTTCTGTTTTTCCCTCGTCTTATGAGCCTGAAACTTTCAAACGGGGCGTACATCGACACCTCCTTCACTCAACCTTCTAACCCATTTCCCTCATCCTTAATTCCTTTCCTGCCAAGGCTGTGCTTTAGCATCATAGGGCATCCCCTGAGCTTTGGCAACATCATATATAAAAAAAAAAAAAAAAAAAAGAAAGATACTGAACAACATCGACTTTCTTATCAACTCTCGTCGTTACACTCAGATGAATTTCTTTTGCTTTCTCTACCTAGAATTAAGAAGAATATATGTTAGAAATGCGACCACCCACGATTTTAAAACAACGGGCCTGCTTAAATGAATAGTACTTAACTGAGAAAAAAATGTTGCACCTAGGTTGGGGTGGAGCTTAACTTCGTAACACGTTAATCGATTTTAATTATTTTTCTTTTTTTTTATAAAGTATGTTCTCTCACTGATACTATTTCAAAGGTGGGGTGGGACGGTAAGGAGCGAACATAACTTTGTAATGTGTAAACCGATTTGGATCATTCTTTTCTTTTTGTCTATAGTGTCTTCTCATAGTTTGTACGAGGAAAACTGTGGGAGTGGTGGAGCGTAATGTCCGTAGAATTCTACGCATTAAGACGTTACACTCCTCCATTTCCCCAGCCAAAATTAAAAAGTTTTTCTCGTAGCAACTATGAGGAGACAATATAGACAAAAGGAAAAGAATAATTCAAATCGGATGGGTTTGACTCGTTTTAACAGTGCATGATTTCTGAATGACACTATAATAAACAATTTTTACCTGGAATGCCGGGAGTACAGGGAGTACTCGCCTTACATCGTAATGCGCGGCTCCATTTGGATGACCTAACCTTTGAATGCGTGGACCGATTTGGATGATTCTTTTCTTGTTGTATCGACTATGATCCCGCGTTGCTAATAATAGTCACGGGGTTGAGAGGGGAGGGGGTGGTCTAATTTCGTAACGCGTGAACGGATTTTAAGGTAGGCTGGGATGGTGGAAGGAGTGGTACTTATCTTCTTAACCGTAGATGGAATTGGATGATTCTGTTATTATTATATAGATTATGAAGCCTAGCTTCGTATCGCGTGAACTGATTGAGATAATTCGTTTATTGCTGAATAGAGCATCTTAATCCATTTCTATGAAGATGAAAATTGTGACATAGGGTAAAAATAGAAGTAGGGACGGTACCTAGCTTCCTGTAATGCAGAATACTTATCCTCATTGGAAAGCATCGTACTAGCACGATGATAAGAATTTTATATCTAAGGTGGTGGTAAAAAAGTGTGGTCGCGACTAATTTCATAACATGTTGTAAGATTTAAATGTTTTCTTTCGATAGATTGCACCACTTCTGCAACTGTTGAGATTGCTTTTTTCGTTCAAGCAGCATTTTTAAATAGAATATCTGAAGACACTAAAGTGAAAAATAAATAGTCTTTGAAAATAAATTGAGCCAGCTTTTGAAGTCCGTGCAAATTAAACGAATCAACTTTATGACCACAATCGAAATACTATATAAAACTGCTTAAGGGGAAGTTCTCATGAAACATGTTCTGAAAATGAATTTTTTTATTTAATTTTTTGGTGATCTATTATGTGCAGAATATATTTACCAATTTGTTTGATTGAAATAAATTTCAGAAAAAAGTTATTATATAATAATATGACCCACTTTTTTACGCGAAGATAGTGTTTGTGCGATAACAAAATCTTTAAATGCGTTTCCTGAAAAACGATGTTTTTTATATCGGTCTCCTCGATAACTCAAAACCTACTGAATGGATCACTATTTTTTTTTATATTTTGAAGTTCATTTAATTTATTGGATGATAAACCTAAATGCAGATAATATTTGCTGTTTTTTTTATATATGGGGCATTTCACGCGAAGCGGACAGCGAAACAAATTTCAGGTTCTGGATTTTGTTCATATTTGGTTTAATATATCCTGAATGGTTTCTATATATCCTGAATGAATGTGCATTTTTATTTTTTTTCTATGAAGCCTAGTTGCCCTTTCTAAGCCTTTAAAGAATTGACAAAATTTGAGGAGCGGATTTTTTGAAAAAAAAAAATTTGCTATTATTCAAAGTGATAGAAAAAAGAAAATAGTGTTATTTTAAATACAAATAAATGTTTTTCTTGGCTGTTATTACAGAGTTGAAGAAAAAATTTTTTTTCGTATATAAAACCAGAAGTAAACATATCAAATCGGATTTTACTTAACTTCGAGATGTTTAAAAATTTTTGTTTTTATCTCAAAATGTAGCTTATAGTTCATAAATAATATGTGTAAAATTTTTAGAATGTGATCTGCATTCGTATCGGAGATAGAGAATTTAAACTTAAATTTTTTAATGTTTCCATACAAAACTATCGCACTGGCCAAACGCCGACTACGCGCTGCACTGTGTTCGAATGCAGATCACATTATGAAACTGAACAGGCATTTACTATACATTTTAAGTTACTTTTTGAGCTATTAAAAAAAAAATTTAATATGTCGAAGTTTGTCAAAAATTTATTTTAAATATTATTTTTGGATTTTTTACATTTTTTACGAAAAAAACGTGAAAAAACGGTACTGAAAAATTGCATGTCCGCGATTTTTTTTAATTTTCAACTTTTTATTGATATTGTCGGTACAACATCCAAGAAATATTACATTTTTTATAAAACAATTTTGGTTTTGGATTTCAGATAATTTTTACAAATGCTACAGTGGTCACCTTAGATTAAATACTTTTTGTATTTAATTTGCAGCGACTTCAAAATGTCGTACATAAATTTGAATTTTATTTTATGCTTTTGAGCATTTATTTTATTAGTTCATTTTTATTTCAGAAAAGTTATTTAGTTATTTATTAGTTACGAAAAAACTATTTCGCGAGGATTGTGCCCAAAAAACACGCTTTTCTTCTTTTACACATAACTTGTAAAATATAAGTCCGAAAGAGGTGAAGCTGAGACCGGTCGGGGTAATCAGGCTTTTAGTTCCTTTATTAACTAGCTGCCCCCCCCCCCCGCCGTCAGATTTGAATGCTTTAAAAGATCTACATTTTACAAATAATCGTTCAAAAAAATTTCCCTTAATTTAGTCGGTTTTTCGATTAGATTACGAAAAAAATATAAAAAGTTGATGAGATGTTATAAAAGAAAATTATACAGACTTATTTGTAAAAAGTACTTTTTTTAAATATTTAAAGCTCGGAAACTATTACAAATATTGAATTGAGATCATTTTCATATTTTTTATAGTAAATCCGCCGTAAAAACGAACATAAAAAAAATGAAGATCGGTCTAATTTTGGATTTTTTATCGCCAAAAAACCAGGTGACCGCGAAAGTGTATAATTACCCAAAAACTCTTTGCTTACGATACCAAAGATCCCATATCTTGATTTTTAAGTGATATGAGATTTTTAAGTGATTGGAGTAACCATCTAGAGTTTTGATCATATAGGAGTGTTTAAGCGTAACTCAAGTAATTCGGATTGGTGAAAGAGGTGAAAATTGAGTAACAAAACTTTTTACATACAATTGTAGTTAATTGAAACGGTTTTCAATTATTTATTGTTTTTTATTCGCTTTATTGAACTACTATTCGACAGAATAGTCGAAATATTTTCATTATAGACTTGAGTCAGATCGTTTTTTCTTTTAGTAATCGTCAAGGTATAAGAGAACGTACAAATAACGTTAAAATACATTTTTTATCTATCGCAAAATTTTTGTAAATATACAATACAAATTGAAATAATTTATATTTTAGTGATGCTTACAGTATTATTGCTTAGAAATCAATACCCAGGAGTTTTTAGATCGCTCAGTGGTTATCTAATAATATATCTTTTTTAATTCAACAGCACGAATCTATTATCTAATATTTAAATAAATAAATCTATTTTGAATTTTTAACGTCCGATTTGGGATAAGACTAAAGAACTAATAACTAGATAAGACCCTCCAGAACTCTATTAGTACAAAATGTTATTCAAATCTAGTAAATAGAAAAACATACTCCCTATTTTAAGTGTTTAAGTTATTATTTTCTGATATAACAGCATTTGTAAGCCCTTGAATAGTGGACACTGCCTGCCCAATTTACATTGAAACATTTTGCGGAAACGGTTTGCGGAATGATTGGTGAAAAGGAGGCAGAGGTCAGTTGAGGGTAGTAACTTCCCGGCAAACCCCGGCAAAAGACAAAAGATGCAAAGCGCTCAGTCAAATCCGTAACCGGGGCCGTCGACGTCCACAGTACCGGCAAAGTTGTGAAGCGAGGTTGCGAGGAATAATATCATCGAAGGTAGAAGGTCGTAGAGATGAGGCTGCTAGATGAGCTGGTCGAGCACTTTGAGAGAAACGCGAACCAACCAATGTCGTCATTTGATGGAGCAGGTTAGTATTATGGCGTGAATAACATCAAGTGCAATGATCAGTTCATCCTAGATTGGTGTAGTAGGGTAGTCAAAACCCTGAAAGACCTGGGTGAAGGAGCCTCTCTTGAAGTAGTAGATAGGGAGAACATTTCACTGGCACCAAAGGCAAACCCATATACAGTAGGCGTGATGCCACCGGAGAGCGTATTGAAATTACTCCAGAGGCAAAATCTGTCGGTACCAATGGCGCATTGGAAGGTGCTGCCGGTGGATAAACCGGGGGCAAGTATATATCCTTCAGATCAACAAAGAGGCAGAAGCCCTGCTATACCCCAAGTTTAGGAAGATGGCGTGGGGCGTAGGCTGCTGTCTCACGAGGGACACCCCAAAGATCCTAACGCAAATACGCTAGAGGCTGGTGAGGTGGTAAAGGACCTGGATCTGGAAGCTCTCACAGAAGTAGCTTAAAGAATGGATATTACCCCGTCCTCAACGGAAGATATACTTTCGACAAGCACAGATGCTGAGGGTCCTGTAGGTAAACATGCACCACAATAGTTCAGCTTCCGCTGAGCTGCTTTATAATCAGCAAGGAAAAGGTGAACTTGGCGCTTGTTCAGGAATACTGGATAGCAGCAGGTGGTGCATTATGGGACTTGCGTCAAGAAACTGAAACCTCTTTTTTCACGCAGAGTGAATGTAGGAAGTATTCGGCCATATGGGCTATAAAAAAACTTAATATTCTTTGCTCTAATTCCAACAGCAATGACTTATCAGTTGTGTTATGTGAGGTTGGAAAGAATGAATCAAAATTATTCATTGCATTGGTCGATATGGCACATGCCACCAACACAACCAATTGTGTCTGTCGAATGCAAAAGGAGCTTTTGTCACTTTTTCTTTCCTTGATTGCTTCTTTTGATTCTGCATTATTATGGAAACGTACAACTTTGAAAGTAATCCCAGTTTTTCTTCCTCAAAAACAGTGTGAGATGAGCTGGCAGACTTTCATAGACTTATAATAAATTTAATTTTCTATCCAATACCGTGTCAAACTAATTTTTTTCAAAAACTGGAATTGGCCCCTTTTACATATGATAGATACAATTGAGAAATTTCTCTTTGCTTCGGGTTCATCTGTGGTTTATTTTTATTCAAAATAATAATAATTTTCTTTCAAATGGAAAGTTGATTTAGAACGTGTTCAAATACTTTGCACTGCTAAAATTGCACGTGAAATTATTTGAAAACAATGTTAGGTAATGTATCCCTCTCAAGGTCTTCTGATTTTATTGACTTAAGGAGACTGATATGCTGTTAGAAAAGTGTTGATAATTCATAAAATCTGAAGTTCACATTTGAACTTATGCACTTCACCATGTCAATCATTCAAAGTAAATTTTTCCGTAACTGTGATAACAGAATTTTTATAACATTCGGAAAATGTTAATCATAATATATCTTTAATTATTACTTAATGAAAAAGTGAATACAATCTTAACATATGTACATATGTATAACAAAATCTGGAAACTCACAAATCTGCTTTAGATTTGCAGCTTCAGATGTTAGGTTTTGTATTTTTCCACGACGGCCTATCGTTAAAATGTTAGACTAGTCTAAGAGATAAGTAAACAAATTAAACATCTTTATCACTTGAAATTTACACGCGCACGTTTTATATTTAAAATTAGCAGAATGAGTAATTACAAATCATCCCTCACGTATGGAAATATTTATCTCGAAAAAAGATACTGCAGTCGGAAGTTCCGGTAGAAGAGAATATACTACGTCAGCGTTTTACTTTATTTACTTTAGTCTGATAAAAAACACGCACATGCTGACTTCATAAGAAAAAAAAATTCTTTGAAATACTTTAGGTTAGTTTGTTCATTCTGTCTTACTGTTTTGTTCTATGAATTATGAAATCTCTTTTAATATTGTTTGTGGCCTCCCAAGAAAGTTAAATGAATTCTTAAAATATGCTGAAAAACAAAGTGTTTTTAATTACCCGCAATAGGATCTTGTACTTGAAATGCGATTTGTATATTTGTTTTATCTACAGCACTTAATCCTTCGGTTAAAATTTATCTAACAATATACATTCTTAAATTCAAAAGATAAGTAGGTCAGGGGCGGATTAACCGAATGGCAACGTAACTTAAACTTAAGGCTATTATACCGAAAACGCTCCTCTCCGATTTATTTGTAATTTTGCATAGAACTTCTATGTAAAATGAAAGTACTTAAAATGATTTTCGACGGAATCAACAAGAAAGGTTCGAAACAAAATTTGTTTGGTATTAATTAATTAATAATTAGGTTTTGTAAGAATTGCCAAATTGCATTGAAGATGCAAAAATTTAAACTGAATTTCTGCATTGTCCGGTTTGAACTGAATTTGTATATTATGTAGAAGTAATAAACATTTTTAATAAATTATGTATAATAAATACATGTGTAAATGAAAGGCCGCCCATAAGTGAATTCATTGAAAACCCTCCAATTACCTACTTTAAATTTTCTGAAGTTGCTGGCCTTAAGTAGGCTTCCACCATAACTCTGCCTACATGTTAGTCCGGCCCTGATGTAGGTGCGAATAGCTACTTAAACTAAACTAAACACTGAAAATGCAACAAAGAGTCAAAACGGGCATATTTATTTTGTTTCCGTTTTCCATTGGGAAGAGCAAGAACTTCAGCGGATTCGATGACACAATTTTAATTGTACCTATTACTCTGACATTCCCAACGGTTTGCGCTCAGGGGGAGGGGTGCAGAGTGTACAGCACTTATTATGCCCGTGCGCAGGATTTGCTCCTGGGGGGGGGGGGGGGGGTTACCGCACGGGCCTGAATATAAATAAAGAAAAAGAACAAAATATTCCAAATAATAAGTTCTATGTAGATCTTAAATTATTGACAATACGACATTAATGTCCTGAATGACAAAGTTGACAACTTATTGCTGCTACCAAGAAAATTAACTCCAACTTGAGTTTGATAAGTCTCATGAGCCCTCTTCCAAGGTCGCCTGTACTTCGTCTTGTTTAGACGGTCTTAGTTTATTTGTCCCGGAACGCGTTCTAAGTTCTGATCATTCGGCAGGATTATTTATGCCAGGCATTGATGACTTGACCTGGGTGTGTGGTCTGAGGTTGTTACTAAGAATAGCGAGATTTGTGACTCAATTGCCTCCGACTTAAAGTTTAATGTCGGATGCAATTGAGTCACAAATCTCGCTATTCTTAGTAATTAAGCTTCTTGTCTCGCAGGGTGCGGGTGTCTCTGCTCTCGCTCCGTCTTCGTCAGTTGGTGGTTCTGATGGTTCCTGCGGGAGTGGTTCTGGGGTGTCTCCCTCGGTGGCTGTTTCCCTCGCTCTTGCTGGTACGGGACAGGGCGTCTCCCCCACTCTTCTCAATATCCTACAGGTGTTGTTTTGTTCTTGGTGGCGGAAGATAGAGTTAGTGGTGGGGTTACCAACTCCTCGCCCGAGAGGGCGAAGGACTCGCAATCTAAACCTAAATCAAAGGTAAAGCGTCTTTGCCGAGTGGAGTGCTCCGTGGCGGATTCTGGTTCAGTTGTCACTGATGATTCCTATCGTCATGCCCTCGTCATGCCAGTTTGGTGTTGATGATGTTGGGCTCTCCACTGTTCCTCACCCAAAATCTATTTTGGTCTCCCGTCTAACGCCTGGAACCCGTCTGGTCTAGGAGTGTTAACACGTCTGAGATGTTCTGCAGGAAAATATGTTGTCCGTCAAAATCCTTCTTTTTCATTCTTGTTATCGACTCCTGGCTAATACTCTACTCAGTCCTAATTTCTGGCCCGAGGATTTCATTTCTAAGTTCTTCGTACCCAATTCTCGCCGCCGCACCAAGCCAGAAGCCGTTCAATCTCCTAGTTCATAAAATCTTTTAATTTATAAAAATCGACGGCTTTCAGGCAAAGGTTAAAATTGCGATAGGGTATAGGGGCTTCAGTTACATTTCTAATAACTATACAGAGTGTTTCAGATCTGACCTGCCAAAAGCAATAGGGTGATTAACCTCAACTAGACAAGCAAAAAATTGTATGGTAGGTGGGGGGGGGGGGGGGGGGGGCAATCTCAACCGTTTGGGATTTACAGGGTGATTCACAAATTTCAGTTCTTCATGGTATGCACATTACTCTTTTATTTTTATCTTTTGATCTACCCAACATAGCGACATAAAACAAACGCTAAAAAACTACTATTCTAATGACTTTTCAAAAAATGTCAACACTACAGATCTAACTCCTACCATTGCACGTACAGTCACTTCCAAAAAAGAAAAAAGAAATTTCCGATTACCTAAAATTCAGCATTGTTCCAAATTTTCTCCGAAATTCATGTAATTAATACACCTCTCTATTTTTATTGGATTGCCCATCTTATTACCTTTCCAAAAAGGTGCAACATGTCCACGTAGAGCAAAAATCTAGAAATTTATACGTAAAAATCCTATCCGATAATATTATATAAATTACGATTAATCTTGATAAGTAACAAAAGCCGTTAAAAAATCCACCGCTACTTTCGATGCATTTCAACAATCTTCTTCTAAGTCCCTGTTTAAGGGATATTGCAGCCAGTCAATTCGGCTAAATAAATCCTCCCTAGAGTTAACGGGGCTTAAATAAACTTCACCCTTTATTGTTCCCTATAAGAAAAAGTCCAATGGGGTAAAGTCTGGAGATCTAGCAGGCCAAGGAATCGGTACATCTCGTCCAATCCAACGGTTAGGAAATTTTTCACTTAGTATAACCTTCACAATGTTAGCCGTATGCGCTGGTACTCCATCGTGTTGGTGAAACATTACCCTAAGATTATCCATAGGGTTCTCTGCTATTAGATCAGGCAGTGTATAGCACAAAAAGTCCGCAGAAATTTCACTATTAAGCACTTGCGGCTTAAAGAATGGTCCTACCAAATGGTTGCCGATGATACCAGCCCACATATTGACACCGAATCTCTGCTGGAATGAAGTCCCCCTGTGTGGGTTAGTGTTCGACCAGGTATGTAGGCGATGGAAGTTCGTGATATCATTCCTGGTGAATTGACATTCATCTGTCCATAGAATTCGGTCCAGAAACGCCCTGTCGTCCATTGAGGACAAGTGCTAAATTTCAGATTTCTCTGAAAATCTCCTTCCAGTAGTTCTTGAGCTAGGTGATGATGATATGGACGTAATTACCCTCGATGAATAACACTCCAAACCTAAGATGACGATACTCCTAATCGCCTTGCGACTCGTTTCATGCTCGTCTCAGGGTCCTGCCTCCGATGGTGATTATTTGTTGCTCTACGTCGGCAGAAGTTCCCGAAGTTTCGGGTCGTGTATTCATGTCGTGTGAAGTTACACTTCCTGTTTCTCTTAACCCTTGGAAATTCTTTGGGGTGCACGCTGGTTAGGGAATCTCGTTTGATTTTCCAGTACAGCAGGTCTCTCTTTTCCGTCTACTGCACCATAAATGTAAATCATATCCGCGTATTCCTCAAATGTAAATTCTACCATTTTTTAATAATTTTTGCTTAAAAACCCCCGTACTTATTGATATGTTTTTCAATTATGATAGGTATTCTTGCTGACTGACTCTACCAGAAGCTAATATCGGCAACGAAACAAAATTATACTAACATTTTATAACTTTTTTGCAGCAATAATTAAAATTAATTACCTGTTAACCCAAAACAAACATTTTCGACACTTAAAAATGTTGTTCATTTAAAGAATTTCCTACCTAGAGTGGAATAAAATAATTAGGTACTCAGAGAATTCTAAGGATGCCATATTGCACCTCCTTGGAAAGGTAATAAGATGGAAAATCTAATAACAATAAAAAAGAGCACTCATTACATGAATTTCCGAGAAAATTTGGTAAAATGTTAAAATTTAGGTAACCGCAAACCATTTCTTGCAATTTTGGAACTGACTGTACCTGCAATGGTAGGAGCTAGCTCAACATTATTGACAATTGGTCATTGGAATAGTAGCTTTTTAGCGTTTGTTTGTTGTGGCTGTGTTGGGTAGGTCAAGAGATAAAACCAAAAGATTAATGTGGATACCATGAAAAAATTAAATTTATGTAACACCCCCTCCCACCCCTGCTATACAATGTTTTGTTTGCCTAACTGAGATTTATCACCCACTCATTTTGGCACGTCAGATCTGAAACACCCTGTATATATTTAGATATAATTAATCCCATGGGCCCACGGCGCACCCTAATACACATAAGCCGTTATTCACAAAATTATTTGGACACTGCAATGTCATCAAAGAAAGCCATGAACATGAATTAAAGAATCATTAAGTTTAAAATAATTCAGTTTTAATCAGGGTCGCCGACAGGGAGGGGGCGAAGGGGGTAAACCCCCCGGGCCCGGGCTTTCAAAAGGGGCCCTATCTTCTAAGTCATCAACAGAAAATGTTTTTCCATTTTAATTATATATAAAAAAAAAATTTTTCACGATCGAAAAAGTGTAATTTACTAGACAGATTTTAAATAGAAAGTCACTCATTCGATTGTATATGGACCCGTAAACGGTTAGTCTCGGGACCGAAATTCCTTTCGCGGGGGGCCCGTATGTGGTACCCCCCGGGCCAGAATTTGGTCTCTACGGGCCTGGTTTTAATTATCTCAACTAACATAAATAAAGTAACAGATTCAGTTAATAAAAAGCATAGCAATACTTCCTAGTTTGTATCGAGCTGAAAAAATGACCGCACAAAGTGAAACGAAGGTAAATGCAAGTTAATTAAAAAGGCAAATTACTATTTTTGTGGGGAATCCCCCTTTGTTTCTAACCTTTGACAGCCAACAAGGCATCGACTCTATAAATTTTTTATGTAACTGCCCTGCAGATTGTTATTTCTCTAGCAACCACCACTTTAATTTATTTTTATTTGTTAAATTATGCTTTCGGACTTTAACGTCCAATTCATTCCCTAGATTTTTATGGGCTTAATGTCCGTCTATTGCGAAGGAGTTTCAATAATTTAAGGATAATTATAAAGAAAACAGGACAACCCCCTTGAGTTTTGAATCATTACCATATATAATTTAGAGGTATCTGATATTTTTTTTCAAAATGTTCAAATACACATCTAATTCTTTCTATAGATTACAAACTCCACGGTAACTCAGGCATCTTCAAACTATTACACTCCCCCCGCCATATCTTATTACGTGTTTGGATTTCAACCTTTCGTGGGGATTTCTGCACATTCTGTAGCGGCCTTCAGTCCCAAAAATATTGTACTTAGTGTCGTTGAGATACAAATTCTGAGGCTTGAAAATAGTTGAAAATTTACGCTTTGGTGAATCCCAGCAACTACTCTCCTGTTTATTCTACTGTTGTACCCGTGTCTTTGGATGACTCTGCGCACGGTTTCGTAGCTTATGGATTTTTTAGAAAATTCTTTAGGCGTTCTAGTTATCCTCATTTATACAGAGGTTTCCTTCCTCTTTCGCTGTGTATTTTACTTCAAATTCGCTAACATTTGTCTTTTAATTAAAACTCCGCCAAAATGAAATTACGTCCACTGGTTATGACTAGAATCCACTCAAGCTAATTTCTTAAAAGTAAAAAGCCAAGGTTCCCGTTGTAACAAAGTTACCAAAGAGTAAAACCTGCCAACAGCAGAATATCAAAAATGTTAACAGCATCGTGTTCCCACATGAAACCCGAATAATTAGGACCTCCACAAGACTATATAAGGAGGGCTAGCTCAGTAAATAGGCCTGTCATCGACCGGCCAGACTTCAACTGCACTAGCATCAGCGAGGGCACTAGTTGACCAGCCCTTGAACAGTAACTTTGGTTTGTAGGAGAGCTTGGTGATACAGGCTATGCAGGATGTTTTAGTCATCGAGGTACAAAAATTGCAGGATGATAGGGGACGTCGAGATAAACAAAAAAATCTATTACAACATGGCCCGATTTTGCGGTGTTTCCTATATATGTATAACGGTTTATTAAATTTAACAGTGGCGTCGCATCTAATCTCACTGTGTCGCTATTTGCAATAATATTTACAGTTATTTGAAACATGGTACCCTACCCTATAAATTAACGTCAAAATTTATTTCTATGGGCTGCACTAATCAGAAATTATTTCGCCCTTATTTTCTTGGAATAAAACATATAAATTTGACCTGGAGTTTGACTACTTTCAAATGACATGTCTTAAAATTACCAGCCACTCCTAGTTTTCCAAGAATTAGGGGCATTGTCAAAATCCTCGTTGCTGTGAGTGGTAGGTGGGGCAGGAACAATTGTCTTGTAATTAGTCAGTTTAGATCTAGAGCGACTAAAGAATCAAATTTAAAAATTCTTATTAATAAAACAGATAAATATGCATAGTATTGGACACGGTTCTTTTTTAAGGGACATGCACTTTATTTAGGGATATTGTAATGTAAACGCTCGTGAAGCATGCCGGGAATATCGTCGCCGATATCCTCGTAGAGTGTGTCCGAATCACCGAAGCGTACTAGTTCTTTACCTTTTTTAAGCATTTGTTTTTAAATTATACGTAAAAGGTTTTTCAAATAAAACTTATTAAGTTTTATCTTTTTTTTCTTCTAAAATAGGACGTACAGTTGGAGAAACGAGTACTCCAGTTAGTTAGAGAAGATCCGACTCTCAGCACCAGGCGTATTAGATTGATGCTAAATATTCGCGGCGTCAAATTATTTTTCAGTGAGATAGAGCCCCAGCTCACTATAGTTGAAATGTTCGAAAGGCATGAAAGGTCACGGTGGTCCTATTCTCTGGCCACCTCGCTCACCGTACCTTACCCCCGTGGATTTCTAAGTATAGGAATTTATTAAGAACTATGTATACCAAGCGGAAGTTTCATCAAGGGATCAGATTGTGAGCAAAATTGAAGAAGCTGGGAATACAATTAAGGAAAATATCGCCAACGCTGTCAAAAGGAGAGCACAGCTTTGTATCACACAAAATGGAGATCATTTTGAAAACTTTTTATCGTCCTTTATTGTTTTTGTAAATTTTATTAAACATTTAGTTAATTTAGTTTTGTATTAAGCTTCCGTTATTGTTATTATTTTAAGTAAATGGTTAGTTTCAATTTTTAACCGACTTTCCAAAAACAAAGAGGTTTTAAGTTCGACGTGTATTTAAATATTTTTTTGTCTGACATGGTTGGGGGTGAAACGTGACTTTTTAAGCGTGGACAGATTTGCACGGTTATTTCTTTGTTCTACAGAGTATGGTGCCCGATTGCTAATAGGAGATAAAAAATTGGCCTAGGGTGGGGGAAGGGGAGGGGCAGTCTTACTTTGTAACGCGTGGACCGATTTGGATAATTCTTCTTCTGTTGGGTAGAGTATGTTCACTGGTTGATAACACGAGAAGAAAAATGTTGGTGGGGTGGGGGGTGGCGGTGGAACCTAACTTTGTAACGCGTGGGCCGACTTGGACTGTTCTTTTGCTGTTGTATAGAGTGTGATCCCCCATTGCTAATAGGGGAATAATTTTGTATCATGATGAGGGTTGGGGAGGGGGAAGGGTAGTCTAACTTCGTAACGCGTTTGCCGATTTGGATAATTCCTTTTCTGTTGGGTAGAGTATGTTCCCTGGTTGATACCACGAGAAGAAACATTTTGGATGGGGTGGGGGTGGGGGTAGAACCTAAATTTGTACCTTGTGGGCCGATTTGGATGGTTCTTTTGCTGTTGTATAGAGTGTGATCCTCCCATTGCTAATAGGGGAATAATGTGGTCCTATGGTGAGGGTTGGGAGGGGGAGCGGTAGTCTAACTTCGTAACGCGTAGGCCGATTTGGATAATTCCTTTTCTGTTGGGTAGAGTATTTTCCTTGCTTGATAGCACGAGAAGAAAAATATTGGTGGGGTGGGGGTGGAATCTAACTTTGTAACGCATGGACCGATTTGGATGGTTCTTTTGCTGTTGTATAGAGCGTGATCCCCATTGCTAACAGGAGAATAATTTGGTCTTATAGTAGGTGGTGGGGGAGGGGTAGCCTAACTTCGCAACGCGTGGATCGATTTCTATGATTCTTTTTCTGTACGGTAGAGTATGTTCCTTGATTGATACCACGAGAAAAGAATTTTAGTGGGATGGAGGTAGGGAAGGGGGTTGAACCTTACTTTTTAACGCGTGGACCGATTTGGATGGTTCTTTTTTCGTTGTATAGAGTAGAAGACGAATAAAATAACTACATAACCACAATTGAAGATAATACATAATACTAACTGAACGTTTCAGCTCACGGGATCATAAGAAAGGATTATTAAATATTTTTGTTGTAGTTGTTTGGTTTGGTTAGTAGTAATGTCGTAAAAGATATAAAATGAAAAATTATTTTATACTTTTTAGCGCTTTTGGTGAATTATTTTGACGTTAATTTATATGGCAGAGCATCATCTTTCAAATAACTGCAAAATAACTATTCTGCTACTAATAGTATTTAATTTTAATTTATTTAGATTCATCATAAACAATTAATATAATAATAAAAAATCACAAAATAACTAAAGAGTTGTCATGAAAGTTTAGCCTTAACGCAATTTTTAGATAGATTGAAATCAGTAATATCAAAATGAGAGTTAAAAAATTAAGACATTACGTGAAAGAGTCGTGTAAACCGTAGTTTGTCCATATTGCGGAATTTTAAGAAAATCACGGCGTCTCAAGGAGCGGCTCGGAATCGATAAATTAAAAGAAGACAGCAAGACTCGGTAACTATAGTCTTGACAGAATGGTGACCAAACACAGCAAGCCTACTCTAGAAATGCCTAACAAAGGTGTAATAAAGGAGTCGTTTAGTATAAGGGTTGTCAAATTCATTAGCTCATCTTTTAATAAAAAGAATTTTATAGAATAGAATTTTAATTAATAACAATATGGCCGTCAAATGTAAAATGGCTCTCAGCCAGACCCTGAAGTCTTGGTTTTATTAATTTTTTTTCCCGCATACAACCATTCATGGTGTAGCGAAACGGAATAGAGTTTTTTAGGAGTAAAGGACATAGTATTGCATTTACTAATAGTAAGTAAGAGCTTACCATTTCACAATCGCGTATAGAAACAACACGAAAATAATGGCATCGTTAGTATTACAAATAATTTTGGAATATTTCAAAAACCTAGATACATCATTGATGTAAATAATAAATAAAATCGGGCCCAGATGACTTCCTTGAAGCACACCAGGAAAATCGAAAATAAACTTGGATAGGGATCCACAGAAAAACACACTTTGGGTTCGATTTAATAAGTAAGAAAGAACCCAGTCTACAAACAAGGATGGAAACCCGAGGGCAAGCAACTTGGCAATCAAAATTTGGTGGTTTATTTTGTCGAATGCCTTGCTGAAATCTGTAAAGATACAATCGACTTACTTACCAGCTTCAACTTCAGATAAACAGAAATTAGAAAATTCCCGAAAGTTAGTCGTGATAGACCTAACTTTCATAAAACCGTGTATTATTGCAAATAATAAAACAGCAAGCTTAGATGCGACGGCATGCTAAATAACAAAAACCGTTATATTAAGGAGACAACGCAAAATCGGACCCATGTTGTAATACACATTTCTGTCCCTCGATGTTTGAATCTCCCTGTATAGGTGGGCACAGCACCGCATTGCATTCAGTCTTGGACCAGCGGTCGGACGGACCCCAACAACGACCGTGGCAGCTCTCCAAGGTGGTAAGAGTACTAGCAGGTATAGTAAGGTTTGAGTAGCCTCCCCGGCCACGACCGTGTATATTCGGATCAGATCGGATCCGCTGGTGTTGAACAAGAGTTATATATTTATAACTTAAAGATTCAATTCTAGATATCTGAAATATATTTATTTCGCTCAATACTGGCAATTGCTTTAAGAGAAAGAAGGACATGAAACGGAATTATGTAACGCTTTAAAACATTAAATAGTTGTTAGTCGGTAATTTAACTTTTTGAAAATAGTTGTTTAGAATTGCTGTATAAAATTATTTAAGTATGTAAATTCGGAAAGTATGCTTTAATCTACCTTGATTGCAGTAGTGATACCCTGGACATAAGGAACTTAATAAAATCTGGGAGAATAATAAATAAATTTTGCTTAGAGTGAAAGCATTGCGTAGTGATTTTGATATGTTCAATTTTTATTTTGCTCTTTTTAATTCATCTTATGCTAAAAAGGAAAATAATTATAATAGAAGCATTCCATCAACAATTCCATATGATCATCAACACCAAAATAGCACGCCGAGGCAATATAAGGCAATGAAATTTCCACTTTTGGCTTCTGCAATAAAATCGAAAGCACCTCTGAAGCAAGTCGCTTGCGGAAAATCCTCTAAACAACGCCCATCACCCCAGGCCGCTTAACCAAAAGTGATGGTAGTTGGACTTCATTCAGTCTTGAGTCCCTGGAGGTGCTAGTCAACACGCACTTTTCGGGGTGCTCAGCAACGGGCGTTGCTGAGTCGCCGGATACTCCGAGCGGCTATGAACTGGTCCACAAGATCCTCGATAAGAGAAAACTGCAATGGGCGATACGAAGTTTCACATCCTATAAATAACTCGGATAGGGCAGAGACAGCTCTATACGAACTGCAGAAAGAACACTCACTTGTAGCCTTCCTCGATATTAAGGGTGCTTTCAACAATATCAGGTCATTGGCGATAATGGCGGCTAAAAGAAGCTTGAGCTTGACGATCCTTTCATCAAACTTATTGATCTCATGCTCAAAAGCAAGATCATCGTCTCCAGTTTGGGAGGATCTAATATTCAGAGATTGGTCACTATAGATAACCCTCAGGGAGGAATCCTTTCGCCACTCTTATGGAACATAACTCTGGATGAGTTACTCATAGACCTAGAGCAGTCTGGTCACAAGGTTATCGCCTATGCCGATGCTATTGCCCTGATATATTCAGGAAAGGACCCAAACACACTGAATGAAGGCTGAAACACATTGCGATGCAATGACATTTAGAGCTTCTCTGGCAATTCACATTCACTGCACTGCATCATTTAGGCTAATTTCTAAAAACACTGCGCACTGCATCAGTTGACATTTGTTTGAAAATAGCATAACGGGCAAGAGCAATTTAAATTTGTCTAAAAATTTGGCGATTTAAACCTGGGCTCCAATACGTTATAACTGTATATCAATTGATATATATATATATATTGAAATTGTGAAGCAGTATAAGTATCTAGGGATGACACTTTCCCCAAAGCTGTCATTTACAAAGCATCTGGACGAAAAATTGGAGATGGCAAAAATGAATATTAACTCCGCATGGCATAGTTTTGTGTCAAAGCCTGAAGTATATCCATCGACCAAGTTTAAAATGTTTCAGGCTGTCTCCAGATCAATTATGTGTTATGGTGCAGAAATCTGGGGAAACTCAATCCATGAGCAAGTGGAGAAACTGCAACGCTTTTTTATTAAGAAACTTTTTGGCCTTCCACAACATACGCCAAATTACATGTTGCGAATTGAATTTGGTTTACAGGAGATGTACATTTTTACCCTAAAAGCTCATTTTAACTACATATTAAAAGTACTTTCGATGAGTCGTCATCGGTTACCCAAAATACTGGCCACGGAAATGATTACGCGAAAGATAGGTTGGTATGAAAATTTATCATTATTAGCCGATAGACATGGTATCGATATTACTTCCATAAATTCGGATTGTTTAGCGAAGGTCTTAGAATGTGAAGAAAGATTTATGTACAATAGGTGCATCGAAAGAGCTAGCCAGGGAATTAGACATGGTTTATACGGAAATTTGAATTATGACCTTAAGGAAAATAGTTATTAAAAAGATGAATGCAGCATCCAACAAATAAGATATATATTTAAATGTAGAGGAGGGCTCTTCTATTTAAATGGTGTTTCGTGGAATACTCAAGGTAGTTCGTTATGCTCGTTGTGCAACCTAGAAGAAGTAGAGGATATCTTTCACTTTCTCTCCGTTTGTCCAATTTTTCAAGAGGTTAGACTACTACACTTAAATAAAAAAATATGTACTCTAGAAGAAACTATAAATCTATTAAATGGAAGTAATTGGAATAATTTATAGGGATACCTAAAAGCAGCGATTAAGTATAGAAACTTTCTTATAAATGAATATAATTGTTAACTAATATCTGAACTTTTGAATTATGAATTTGTACTAGCTTAAATGTAAAAGCAAAAAAATTTAATAAGTGTTAATCAACCCAGCAGACGGCATCTTGCCATAGCTGTAGTTTATTTGAATTATAAATAATGCATAGAATTTTCCTTAGAATTTTAGCAAATTTTGATATTATTTAATCTCAATGAGAGTAACTGTAAAATAATTTCTGAATTAGTAAGATTAATAAACATTATTATTATTATTTATTATTAATTGATATATTTTTTCGTTATTTTTAGCAACAAATTAATTAGACATTAATTTTCATTTTGCATTCAATGTGCTTTACAATGCGAACACTGCTTCGGCACTGCACTGCACTGCATCGAAATGTGTTTCTAGTTTGAAGTGTTACAACACGCCCTCTCGATGATATTATCATGGAGTGATGGGTGTGGTTTGGGCATAAACCCGAACAAAACAGAGTTAATACTCTTCTCTCGATGACATAAAACACCTCCTATGAATTGCCCTACATTACTGACGGCTCCAAATTAGAAGGCAGAGTAGGTGGAGGTATCTTCTCGGAACATTTGGACCTCGATATCTCATTCTACTTACCTGACTATTGCAGTGTGTTTCAGGCTGAAATAATGGCTATAAAGGCAGCTGCGTGCCGCCTGAATCATCTAACGCTACCTAGAGAGAGCATATGTATTTTCACAGATAGTCAGGCCGCTATTCAATCCCTCTCGGGTTTATACACCACCTCCAAAACGGTTATAACACGTCTCTCAGCACTAAATGACATAGCTGAGAATCTGAAAGTACGGCTCATCTGGGTGCCTGGATATAGTGATATTCCGGGCAATTGCAGAGCCGACGAACTAGCGAGGATCGGTACCACTCGTACTGATTCGGACATTAATCACCAGCTGGGTAAGCCGCTGGCCACTTGCAAACTGGAACTCTCACAGGAATCTCTCAGGATTGCAAATATTAATTGGCAGGAGGAACACACCTGCCTGATTACTCGACAGATATGGCCAAAGCTTGACTCTAAACGGTCAAGAGAGCTCACCTCGCTCGGACGCAAAACAATTTGCAGTACCGTAGCCGTTATTACGGGCCACTGCTTCATAGGCAGACAGACCGATAGACTAGGCGCACTTTTAAACGACTTCGGTAGGAGTTGCCATAATGAAGAGGAAGAGGAAACCATACTCCACCTCCTCGGCAACTGCCCGACCCTAGCCAACCGTAGGAACCGGTTTTTGGGCTCCTCCTTTTTTGAAGAGCTAACCGAATTAGGCTCCACTGACGTCAGTGACCTAGCTCGATTTATCAGGAGTTCCAAATGGTTCCCGACGGTTCCCATCCCAGCCAAATTTGTTTCAACTCCCCGTGAACTCTTCCACTAGAGACAGGGAACTGGCTCGGTGCACAGGGGGTAACAGGTTCACCCTCTTCTTCTCTAGGTATTTTTATTTAAAAATCCTTGCAGCCTCAATTTGTGGTATCACAATAGGCCTCCTTGGCCTAAGCCAAGGTCAAAGTGCAAATATTTATCTTATATTCACAGGTGTTGTATACATATGTGTTTTGCGTAAATTATCTTTAACAACTTCCTACTTAATTATTCAGCAATTTCTCTTATTCATTTTGTAAACAGATTTATTATTCAAGAATTGGAAACAATAACAATACAAAAATAAATATCGACAGTTAATCATTATAAGTCGAAAGTGCTTAAATGTAAGCGCAAAAAATAGTTGAAGTGCTTAAATATGCGCACATGTCATTATTGTTACCTTAAAGATTTATTCACGATCTCTGGGTTTTCACCTTTAAATTAAGCACGAAGAAAAACCGGTTCATAATAATCTCTTCCAAGAATTACCAGCTTATTGAAACTCAATAAGTGATTCACTAAGTTTTGATTAATGTTTTTGTTAATAAAAGAAATTAAAAGAACTGTTAAGGTACACATTTACAAGAATTAAGAATTCAAGTACACAATCCTTTTGATTTTCAATAATATTTGACATGTGTTAAGACGACTACTGACAAACTTTATTTGAATTTAAATATACAACTAAAGCACCCAATATCTGGACAGTTTTTCACAAAAAGAAGTAAATTATTACATAAGATAAGTTCTTATTGCTTTGATTGATTCTCAAATTATTTCCCTAAAATACAATAGGAACTTAGGTACTTACTAGATGGATTTTCAGAAAATATTGCTGGTAGAGTCCAGCGCTTATTGTCCATAGACATATAACAGCCTTCTTTTACGCGGTGTACCTTAGGGTAAAAAGTTCTGACCGTATACCTAACTCAGTTAATGAAAGAAAAGGAATCGGTGAAAAGAGTAATTACCGATCTCTGAGATGTTAAGTAGTTTCTTTTGACGCACAAAGCATTACTTCTTGAAGAAAGGATATAATTGTACATACAAATATAAGAACAAACGTATTTCACTGATTAAAGGTGGACGTTTTTTAAATGAAGATATTACAAATCATTTAATTACTTAAATTGTATTAGTCACGTGCAATCAGTTTAAATTATTATGGAAACACTGAATGACTCAGATTAATTTGATTTAATCACACATATTACATCATATGTTTGCACTTGTTCTAGTAAGACAGGTAGTTTATATAAATAAATGCGGTAAGTCAAATTAGTCAACATTGCACCACACAAAAAGCAAAATCGAAAGCTTATTGGAAAAATTGTCGAAGTGTTGTTATTGACAGGTAAGTCTTTAACGTTAGTTAATTTCTGTGGACGGAGTAAGTATACCCAATGTTAAACATCTTGGGTGTTGAGATATTCAGTAACCTTAGCTAGACCGACCATATATGTATTTTATGTCGCCAAGAATGCAATGAAATGCTTGTGTTTTGTACAGGGATGTAGGAAATACCTCACCCCGTCTGACTTAGTGCTTATCTATAAGTCCCATCTAATGCCTATACTCGAATATAATTCAAATATTTGTACAGGGGTCGGGCACTCCGCATTGTCTGCGTTAGACAAAGTCTAACGGCGATCCCTAAATCTTTAAGACCACTGACTATCTACAGCATCGATGGAATGACGTTGTCTCTCACTCTTCTATTGCTATTTCCACGGTTGTTGTTCTAAGAAAATGTCTGACCTGATTCCGTCTAAACACATTACTACGCGTAATACAAGAGCTTCATGTCGCTCCCACCCCTATACTTAAAATTGGACGTCCCGTAAAGTTTTGAGAGTATTTCCTAAACAGGACAACAATGTGGAACAGTTTACCATCTTCTGTTTTACCTCGACGTATGAACACAAAACTTTCAAGTGAGGCGTATCCTTCGCCCAACTCCTTAAACAACTTCCCTTATCATTAATTACTTTTCTGCGAAGGCTGTGCTATAGCATCATACTGCATCCCCTGAGCTTTGGCGTTCTCATATAAAAAAATAATTCAAACAACAACAAAGACAATTAAATAGATAATACGAAATTGTCTGGATATTGATTTCAACATTATCTGCTTCATGTTTCGGATACGACTGTTTGGATTTAGGTTCTTTCTTATTTTTAAGGTAAATTTCAGTTTTCGAACTGAATCATACATACCAATCCGAAATTTTTAAAATATCATGCATGTAAAAACTATAATATACTAAATATACAAATGATATCATATAGGGTGTTCCCATAGTAGAGAGAAATTGTGAATGAGGTAATAGTACATTTTTGATAACATTGTGATAATATACCCTTTTCAAAGTGGTCACTTAAAGTTTCCTTGGTTTCATTTCGTTACAGTAGCCTTCAAAATGCAAGCCCTTCGGATTCTCAGAATTTTACTTTATTACTAATAAACGTATTTTTTCTGCAGCCTACAAAGAGCAAGTGATAGCATGTGGGCCGTCCATCGCGGAGGTCCCAGGTTCGCACCCCGCTGTCGGCGGCCATTGTATTTCTGCTGTAAACAGATTGTGATAAAAATGTCATTGGGGTTGCAGATTATTGTGGATGGGTCAGAATCGAATTTGAATTCCGGGCTCACTTTCAATTCTTGTCTGGAAATTGGGTGAAATTCTTCTCCTGATCTTCGCCACACGGGAACTAGACAAGATCAAGATATGCCATTCAACACCTTCTCAATATAGGAAATATTACATCACGATTATCAAAGCTACTTTATAAGAATGAAATCAATCGAAAATTTTTAACTAATAAATTCGTATGTACCAAGTTAAATTTCAAAAGTCATAATGTGTGAGTTCCTGTAAAACTGTCATTAAAGTGTCCTCTTTTTTTGAATCCAGAATATGTTTTTTATTACTATGAAAGAAACTATATCGAAACTATCGAAACTATAACTTTTTATTGTTTACCAATAGTGAATTAAAAATAAGTTAACAATGTGTATTTTCTTTAAAATTATGTTTTTGCTTTGAAAATTTTATTGTGGTGCCTCAGCCATTCTTAAATTCTCAGCTTAAGAAACTTATATAAAATGAAGTGAACTTTTGAGTCAAATTTATTTATTATATAATTACATGCTCTTGGCTTGGCTTCCATTGCTAATAATGGAAAGAATTCGGTAGTAGGGTGGGGTGGGGAAGAAATAGGCTAACTTCGTAACGTGTGGACCGATTTGGATTTTATTCAACTTTTGATGTATAAAATATGCTTCATCATTGCATGCCAAACCTAGCCGGTTCCAAACCCGGCTGAGAGAGGACGAGTGAAACCGCAGCACCAGATAGAACATCTCGGGTTAAAAAGAATCTATATTCTTTAGAAATGCGCCCTCGGTGATTCCCAGGTTGCCTAAAGCACTCTTGGAGTAGGATATGTTTGGATGAAATTCGCTTATCTAAAACAAAACCTTTCACACAAATCGTCTTGTGATCCCCGGATACCTCAGACTCATTTTATGATGACGATTTTTGGCTCAGACTGCAATCGGACTTTGGAACGTGAGAACTCTTGGTTTCGACGCCTTATGCATTACAAGCGGTTCACGGACCATAAAGAGAGGAGCCTACCTTCCTATCGCGTGGTAACTGGTAAAAATGTTGCACCTAGTAGAATGACTACCGGAAATCGAAGGAACGTAATGTGTGCCACAATTTCGATGGTTCTCTCTACCTATACAGAGCACGTTGGCGTACTGGTGCCATGGTAAGAATTGTGTATCTAAGGTGAGGTTGTAAATATATAGGTTGTATCTATGTTGTCGGATAATTCTATTTCCATTGTATAGAATCTCTACTTCTGCAACTGTTGAAGTTGATTGTTTTCGTACCAACAGCATTTTTCGAGTAGCATATCTGATGACAAGTCGTCGGTGGAGTAAGTGATAACGTGCCTATCAATCCGGAGGTTAAATTCTTCTCCCATCCCATACCCCACAAGGAGTTATGAGAAATAGAAAGAGAGATATCTAAAAACACTAAAAAGTGAAAAGTAATTTAGTTTTTTCAAAAGTTCAACCGACTTTACAAATAGTTCCAAAAGGCATTATTTATTTTTATATCTATTACGACATTTTGAAGTTGGTCTAAGTTACGGTAACCACGATTTCGGCCTTTAAAACCATAAGCAAAATGATTGGCCTAGGATGTAGTTGTGGAAAAGGCGACACCTATAATACTATCAGTCGTCGGTCATACAACAGTTGATGCTCTGGCTCTTCAGACAACCGGCATCGACCCATCGTTCTTTTCTGCTGACAACAGATCATATTTAAAAGACAATTGAATGCTACGTCACTTTATAACGTCGGTCTTCCCTAAAGTATAGGTTCACTAGACATTTTTTCCACGGAGTTGCGTGATCGTGTACATTCCTATAAAGGATTACAGAAACTAGAGGTAAAGTACCTATCTCGCTAGTTCCGGTAGCCCCTTGTACGTCATGCAATTGCAAGTGGACCTTCAATTTAGAGTGGATTCTGAATCACTGATATTTTCCCTGTAACCTCCTCCGGCCGTGTTATCAGCAAAAAACAATCATGTTGCGCCACCGATGGAATTACCTGAGACCTCGGGATTGTTAGGCCGACACGTTATCACTTACTCCACAACTAAATATGTATAGCGTAATTCGAGGAGGTATGATACGAAATTTTTTAAATTCGACGAAAATACATGTTAAAATTATTCTGTAAATTGAATAACGAACAAAACCTAATTTTATTTCATAACAAAAATAAAAAATTTATAATTCAGTCGCAAGAATAAAAAAATTAATGAAAGAGGTGAGATGGGATACGTCACAATGATATAATTTATAATTCTATGTGTTTGTTTTAACGCAGCTTGCCCCGTGAAGAGGTCATTCCATCACTAAAAAGAAGAAAAAAAACACTACAAGGAATCGGATCTCATAAGTTAAGAATACTTATCTAACTGTGCAGTCCGTCCGTCCGGTTCAATTCTTCGGTTCTTCGTTAACCTCGCAAAAGTTAGACCACACTTTCGTCCAAATTTTAAAATCATGAGAATATTTTCAAAATGGGATAGATGTATTTAAAAGGGCAAATGTAGTCGAAACATTACCAAAAAAGGAAAACATTGCTATAGCGATTAACCTCTATATCCATATATGGTCAATTTTAAATTCAAATCAACAATGAATGACTAAAGGGGAGACAAGAACAAGGTCGGTTTTCCATTTAGAAAAAACTTAAGTAACAAGTCGAAATCTGAACACACTAAAATTCGAAACCTTTTGCAAATACATGGTGTTTAAGAATCTGGTAGATCTTGCTGGGGCTATCTCCCCCTTTCTTCTCCCAGCTATAGTCGTTTGAAATTTTTTTACGATGAAACAAACCAGTCTTACATTTTAACATATATAATTTAAAGTTTTAGAGCTAGAGACGTTATTACGTTCTATTTCGATGGGAACTGGAAGCGCACAAAAATCTTTTACCATTGGCAAGTTACATCACCAAACGTACAGCTCATACCTGCCCTCCTAAAAAAAATTCTATCTGCCTCTTAAATGGTTGATATCTTTACTCTTTGTGTTAAAATTTGGGAGTCCTGAAAAGGACTAGGTTGTTGATAGTGCTAAAAAAAGTAAGTAAAATTATTAATTTAACATATTTTCAAAACATCCTGTGTCAGTTCGAAAACACAGTAGAGCTCTTTTTAACCGACTTCCTAAAAACAAAGAGTTTCTAAGTTCGACGTGTAATTTTTTTTAATGTCTGACCATGCATACCTTCACAACGCGTTGAACGATTTTTATGATTCTTTTTCTCTTCGGTAGTGGATGTTAATCAATTGGTACCATGTCAAAAAAATTTTTGGTAGGGTGGGGGTGAAACCTAACTTTGTAAGGCGTGAACCGATTTGGATGGTTCTTTTTTGTTGTATAGAGTATGATCCACCATTGTTAATAGGAGAAAAAAAAGTTGTTTGGGGGGGGGGGGGGAGTGGTAGTCTATCTTCATAACGCGTGGATCGATTTAGATAATTCTTTTTTCTGTTGGGTAGAGTATCTTCCGTGGTTGATACGACGAGAAAAAATGTAGGTGTGGGGGGAGGTAGGGGTGGAACATAAAATTGTAACGCACGGACCGATTCAGATAGTTCTTTTTCTGTTGTTCTGATCCCCCATTGCTATTAAGAGAAAAAAATTTGGCCTAAGGTAAGCATACTTGAAACAGTACCTGAACTGCAATTTTTCCGGATGCCGTCATCACTAAATTTCTTGTTTTTGATGCTAATTATGGGACCTCTCTCGATGAAGCGAATCCGTTCCTTTTAATTCTTTTTATGTGTCGAACAATTTTTACCTTATGCTCCTTGTGTAGTGTACAACTTGGACCACGTGCATGTTTGTTGTTGTCATTTTGATTATTATCACTCAACTCTCCCCAATTTTCCCTCAAAGTAGCCTTGCGTATGTACTTTGTCAGCGTTGCTACTTTAAAACCTATATTAATGAAGTTTCTAAAGAACAAGAGTCTAATCTGAAATCTTAAAGTTAGTTAGTTATTTTAGGAAACAGATTGTTCCATTTTCCCACAGATTGTTCCATATGTCCCATCTCTCATTTTGAAATCGTTTCAAAAAACACTAAATTCTTTTAGAATGTCAATCTCTACTTACTAACTTTGCTTATCAAACATAAGATATAAAGGAGCATAACACACATATGCTCCAGTGAAAATTTAAAAAAAATAGTTGCTACTTTTAACGCATTAAAAACTTTCACCCGCGATAAGAACTACTTAAACAGCACAAGTAACTGTAAGTATCATTGTTGTAGTGGCGGTACTGATTTTACAAAAAACTTTGTTTTACACGCTCGAGTGGAAAAACGTGTATAGACGTGAATGGTATTCTGTTTGCTGACATTTAGCGTGTAAATACATTAATGTCAAGATCTTAAATATAAAAAATGTTCCATTGTCTTACTAACTCTAGTATTTTTTTTGGTAATTTCATTTTGGCTACTTATATCTTTGGCGGCCCAGACTAATGACTTACGTTATTATAAGGATCTCTCAACGGGGTGAGCAGCAGAAAGTTGAGACTTGGAATTACTCAAAAACATAGAGATTGAAAAAATATCATTAGTCTCAGCAGCCACATATGTTATTTTTACTTTTACTAAATTATTTTTCAATTATTTGAGAAGAGTGTTACCAATCAGAGAATTTCTTCACTCTTATCGATATGTATCGCGATATTTTTTATGAAATATGTTATCATGACATACCCGATATATTCGTACTACTAACGGATATTTGATGGTATCAATATTTCTTTACCAATAGTATCGAAGGCGATATATCGATAATTTTTAACTATCGCGCATCCCTAACTACCAATATAATCAGTTTACTGGAACATTAGACAATGCTAAAGTGTTTGGGTTTTAGGAAAAAAAGTATTTCATTTACAAAAAAGTTATTTATATACAAATTTTTTGTTTATAAAAATTGTTGTGCAAATTATATTAGAGTTCACGCTTTTTTTATTTCATTTTAAAACATGTTATTCTTCAATCTGTTCTGAAAATAAGCTTACTTGTACAGAACCGTGTAGTTATCGCACCACTGGGCCTCGAGATTAGCGTTTGCTGTTAATGTTTCATACATAGAATCACTTTGGCTCACACATTCATAACCAAACTTAAGCCAGAAAACAAATATTTACAAAAATAAAGAACGAGAAAATACCTGTTAATCAAAGAAAATGTATGCTAATTATACTGATTTCTGAGAGTGAAAAAATTTTTTGGGCATAACAGGTATGTTTTAAACAGAAAACTTTCATTCCGGTTTTTACGATTAGATAGACTGATTCACGAGGAAGGCTTAGATGAATGTTTTTTGTAAATTAACTGACCTATGACGATGAATATCGTTGAGGCCGGTAAAGAAACTGCGCTGCGTAAACTGTTGATGATGATTGATGAAAATATTTTACGGCTATATGTATATCAACTAAGGATAATGGAGAAAACGTCTTCAAGTTTTGAATGCAGGTATGTATGCACGTTTCAGCATAACTATGGAATGCCTAGCGCAGTATACACAAAATTTAGGGTCTACTACGATATATCGCCTTTAAAATTGCCGTCTACCAAAATGCCGCCAATGAAAATACCGCTAAACAAAATATCGCCATAAAAAATTGCCGTCCGCCGAAATATCGCAGAAATATAAGGCCGATTTTCAGAACGTCGTAATTTTAAATGTCGTTTTCAAAATGCCGAAAACAATTAACGAAATGGTTCTTAATTGCAGCGCGCATTTCGTACATTGTTGTCGGCATTTATTAATTTGCTTTCAATGTAAGCAACAAAATTTTATAATTAACAAATGTTATTATCTTTATCCTATAGTAGTTTACTACACTCGCGCTGCAACTAGCAATCCCGTTCTATTACCGGTATTTATCTACTTCACTTATAACAACAAAATTTAATGATTTGCCTCTTATTAATTAGTATTTATTGTTGAAGAGAAGGAAGAAATGGAAAGAGACAAAAGCAAAACTAGAAAAAATAAAATAAAAATTATGTAAAATAACTTGAGATAGGATTTAACAAAAGAAGGAAAGAACTAAATTGGAACCTGAAACATTTATTCAATTAAACATCGACCGCTTTGCAGAATGGTTCCCTTGCGACTGCTTGCTTTAAAGACTGACTGTAGTATCTGCGACATCTACTTTATACTCATTTACTTCACATGCTATCTTATTAAGTTGAATATCAAGCGGCTAGAATAACTGCAGTTGCAGCAGTAACAAATACAACTTCAACTTCGATTTTTACAGTACTGACAACATAATAATGTTGAATCGGGAAATCCAAAAAAAATTATTGGTCTGTCATATTTTAGATTGGCGAAATTTTCGCGACATTTTACACGATGATCGGTTTTTTAATGGTCGACTTTTCCCAGTGGCGAATTTATAATTTTCGATTAAAAATTTGGCGACATTTTTTAGATTTTGATTTTCGGCAAAAGGCGACATTTCAAGTTTGGCGACATTTATTTTGGCGAAATTTTTAGGTGTTCCCCAAATTTAGTATAAATATTAATTGAAATCTGGAAAATCCCTCGAAGTAAAGATGGAAGGGGAGGGAGATGTAAACATAATCGAAAACGATCGATATTCCTGTTGAATTCATGGATTTCGCGGTCGCTGAGATGAAAAATAACACCGTTAGATACTGTGAGGGTACTACACTTTTAGCGTCCCTAGAAATGCTACCCTCACCTAAAAAGTCAAAGTCCCAACAATGCCGGGTACACAGTTAGTACATATATAAAATAAAGTTTTAATAGGCCGATTCGAATCGGTACAACCTGGTCGGCAAAATTAAGGAACATGTCGGAAATAGGGGGTGCTTTTCAATAGCTTCCGACAGATTTTCTTGTGTTACGTCTATAAACAAACTTAATCTGCAGAACCGGTGCCGGGTCATAAAATGACAAGACCAAACATTTAATATCAATATGTTTTTTATTAAAAAAAAATTGCTTAACACTAAATTAATATTTAATGATAGTTTGAATAAATAATTTAAAACAACAAAAAATTAATAAATTCAAAACAAAATGCAAAAAATAAAATGAAAACTAAGCAAATTAAAATATAAGTTCAATAAAATAGTTTTAAAAAAAAAGTTGAACTGACTTCACAAAAAACGCTGAAAAGCATAAGATAATTTTTAATTTTATATCTCTTACGACATTTTGAAGACGGTTCAAATCAAACAAACCAAACAACTACCAAAAAAGTATTTAATCGTCCTTTCTTATGATCCCGTGAGCTGAAATGTTCAAGTAGTATTATGTATTATCTTCAATTGTGGTTCTGTAGTTGTTTTATTTGTTTAAATTGCACTGACTTCAAAATGTCGTAACAGATATAAAATTAAATATAATTTTATGCTTTCTAACGCTTTTTGTGAAGTCGGCTCAACTTTTTTTTCGTAACTATTTTATTGATTTAGTAATAATTTTTGTATATTTACAGGATCAGAATTATATATAGAGACTAGAGAAGCGTTGAGAAAGGTGTGGAGAGCAGTGATAAAGGTATGACATAATTATAGTGATAAATTTTAAAATTACTACTTTCCTTTTCAGATTGTGGATTCAACAGCGTGTGTGTTTTTTCATTTATCTTTTCTTAAATCAATTTCGCTTTATTTAATTTTTTTTATTAAAGCTTTACCGATTTATGTTTACTATCTAAGATAAAAATTTATTGTGAGTTATTTTTATTGTTCATTGTCGAATTATCTAAAAATTATTAAGAGTGAAAATTCAAGATTTATCAGTGAACTTAAAAATGTGTGATTTAAAATGTTCACGTTAATTTAAGTTTGAATCTCAAATAGATACCGAAGGTACTTTTAAGTTGACATCGTCGCCAGAGCTTTTTGAGATTATGTCTGCCCCTGATTTCTGGCCCGAAAATATCATTGCACACGAGTTTGTGCCCCGTCGTAGGGTCGCGGGAAGCACTCAAAACAGAACCTCTTCTAACAACCAAAAAAACTAAGTACGCTATCCCTTTACTACCAACATGTAAGGGGATTAAGAACAAGAACAAGCCAGTTATTTCAGGCTTCTCTTGCTTGTTGTTACGACGTCATCGATCTGACCGAGACCTGGCTTCATAATGGTTTTAACGATGCAGAAATTCTTGACGGGTCCTATCAGATTTTTCGTAAGGATAGATACTCTGACTCTATGGCTCGTGGTGGCGGTGTGCTGGTTGCATGTAAATCGCATTTGGATTGCGGCGTTGTTGATATACCTGCTTATTCCGACACACTCTCAGTCGAGCTCTTAGCTCTTAAGATATCTCTGGGGAAGTTGCATATTTCCCTCCAAACTTGACAAACTTTGCTGATGCAAATGGTCGAAGTCTTTACGATATTTTAATTCTTAGCTTAGATTTTATTAATAATATGACAAACCCTGAGGACGAAATTATCCTTCTTGGTGACCTTAACTTACCCAACGTTCAATGGGTATTCAACGCTGATGACGATGACTACCTTCCTTCAAACTGTCTTACTGCTAAAGACTCCCATTTTCTTGACGCCATCTCCTCCTCTGGTTTACACCAAATGAGTGATGTAAAGAACTCGATGGGAAGGCAGTTAGATCTCATCTTTTCTTCTGATTCGAGTAATACCATAGTTGAGCCAACTTCTCGCAAATTATCCGCTATCGACAGTTTACACCCGCCCATTTCCATCTATTTTTGCTACGATGGTTCTAATATTGTTGACCCCAACGTAGTTCAGTACGTTCTTGATTTTAAAAGGGCGGACTTCTCTGATCTTTCAAACAGGATCCTCTCAATCGATTTCCCATCACTTTTTTATGATTGTGATGTCGACGATTGTGTTTCCGTATTTTATGATAAGATTTATGATCTGTTTAATTCATGTGTACCACTTAAGCGGTCGAGATTATCCTGCCATTCTCCCCCGTGGTATACTAGGGAACTACGGAGTCTTAAGAATAAAAAAAATAAATTATGGAAAACCTACTTACGCTGTGGTAGCACGTCAGCTTATTCTGAATTCGTATATTGTCATGACTGCTTTTTAGCGTTATCTTCATCCCTATACAGGGAATACCTTGATGATATTCGCAGTAACTTGCATAGTGATCCTCGTACCTTAAACTGGACTTTTCCTCTGGTCCTGATGGTGTTCCACCCGCAATCTTGAGATCCTGTTCTGATGCCTTACTCACTCCATTGGAACTCATCTTCAATAAATCTCTTCAGGCCGGTAGATTTCCTAAGTTATGGAAGTGCTCCTTTATAATTCCTGTTTATAAAAAAGGGCATAAAAACTTCATAACAAATTATAGGCCAATCGCGAAGCTTTCCTGCATACCCAAGTTGTTTGAATCTGTTATATATTCACAGCTTGTTGGGCAACGTAAGGGGTAAATCTCATCTAATCAACATGGCTTTCTGCCTGGTAGATCGACGACAACTAACCTGCTTGAATTTACATCTCACATTATCTCTGCCTTCCAACAAGGTCTCCAGACTGATTGTGTCTACACCGACTTCAGCAAGGCATTTGATAAGCTCCCTCACTCCGTGATTATGCTTAAGCTTGAAAGGTTGGGTTTTCCGCTTTTGCTGCTCGACTGGATCTGCTCTTATTTAAAAAATAGGACTTACCGTGTCTCTTTCCGTAATACTTTATCTAGAGTCGTTAGGGCTTCATCTGGTGTGCCGCAGGGTAGCCATCTGGAGCCGTTGCTGTTTATTCTAGCCATTGACGACATTGTCCCTCTGATTAAGCACTCCAAAGTTTTAATCTACGCTGATGATATGAAGATTTTCTCATGCGTTAGAAACAGTTATGATTCTTCCTGCATCCAGGAGGATTTGAATACCTTCAGGGTTTGGTGTGCCTCAAATGGACTGCAACTTAACCTGGATAAATGTGAAGTAATGTCTTTTTCTAGGATCATCAATCAGCTTGTCTTTGATTATACCTTTGCGGAAACTACTATCCGTCATGTGGAGTCCGTTACTGACTTTGGTGACAGAAAACTCGATTTCACTCTGCACATAAACCATATCGTATCTCGGAGTAATTCAGTCCTGGGTTTTGTTAAGCGCTGGTCAAGGGAGTTTTCTGATCGACAGACCCTCATTCACTTATTTTTTTCTTTAGTTAGACCAATTCTCGAATATGCATCTCAGGTTTGGTCTCCGTGCTATGCTGTTCATTCTAGACGCATTGAATCGGTGCAGCGGAACTTTGTTAGGTTCGCACTAAGGGACCTCCCGTGGAATGATCCATTAAGGCTTCCTCCTTATGAGGATCGCCTCCGATTGCTTAATATGCACTCGTTGGAGGAGCGACGAAGAGTTGCTGACCTAGTATTTATTCACCAGCTTTTGAACTCGAATATAGATTCTCGCTCTCTTGCAGGTTTGGTTACTTATAGGCATGCTCCGTATAGGTTAAGGAGATTGCCTTTACTACATGTTGCTCATTCTCGGTCTAACTATGGTATGCATGAGCCTATTAATCGCATGTGTAGAGCCTTGAATATGTGTCCTATTTTTGACCTGGCTCTTACTAAAGATTTGCTTAAACGATCTCTGTTATCAATGTACCCCTGATTTTTTTGTTTGGACGTGTTTTGGGTTTTCGTTTACTAATATTTTTCTTTGCATGGGTTGTGGGAGCCTCATTCACCTTAATATATGTTATATTCTGGTGAATAGGTCAATTGGTTCCAGGCTTCTGCCTGTGAAGTGCGCCTTCTGAGTTAGAAGGGTTAATTCTATTTAAACATTCATCCGCAATTGAATGCTACCCTGTGCATCATCGCGCATAAAGCAAAGCATTTAAAAAACGAAAGAGTCGAGTCGGCTGATGCGAATATTGAAGCTTATATTGTTTTGTATTTCTACTGATGAAAAATACGTCAATATCAATTTATTATGGAAAACCGTGAGATATAAATCATATGAATTTTTAAATTTGCTCAATATGTTTTTATTAACAAATCACACCTACGCTATGAGATTTATTGAAAGAAATATCTGCGCAATCATTAACTTTGAAAAGTTTGAGCAAAGTTTTGTTTTATAGATTTATTTTTTATTACTTCGCAAACTGCAATATTGAAATTTATAGCTGTCTTCAAAGTTATATTTACGTCTTTCTGTCCTGTTAGTATAATAAATCTTACCAGAATTTATGATACGATGAAATATGTTATCGGTTAAGCAAGACTTTCCGAAATTCTAAAAATTCTCAATTACATGATTGAAATATGACTAAATTAGGACAAAGGAAGAATATAGCTATAACTTTTTAATGCGTGGACCGATTTAGATGGTTCGGGCGGGGAAGGGGGAGATGGTAGTCCAACTTCGTAATACGTTAATCGATTCGGTTGATTATTTTTTTGATGTATATGTTACCCCATTGGTACCACGACAAAACGGTGGGGTTGGGGTGGGCGAAGGGGTGAATGTCAACTTCTTAACGCGTAAACCGATTTGGATTATTCTTATTTAGATGTATCTTATATTGGTACCGCGATAACAATTTATTGGGTGGGGTGGAAAGGGGTCCTTACCCAACATCTTAACGTATAGACCTATTTGGATGATGCCTTTTTATTGTATAAAGTGCTAGTATAGGTAAAAATGTTGACCAGGGGTTGTGGTGGGTAGAGTATCTCTTTGTGTCGTGACAAAAACTGTTCGTAAGGCGTAGACCGATTTCGAAGATTCTGACTCAGTTGTACAGAATACGCTTCCTAATTGGTAAATGATAAAAATTTTCTACCTAGCGTGACTACGATGATTCTCTGACTATGTGTTGAGGATTCAATAAAATTCTTTAATTTTCACATAAAGAAAACTTACGCCAAATTATGTTCTCCTTATTTGATAAAAAAGATTTCATAAAAAAAACTTTCACTAGATAAGGTTCAAAGTCGGGTCCACAGAATTGAAGTCAATTACACTACCGATTTGGCTAAATTTCACATAAATATTTTGGTTCAGGTTTTTAATTTAAACAAAACTATTCACTTGTAATAATGCGCCTAGAATGAACAGCATAACAAGGAGACCAAAATTGAGATGCATACTTGAGAATTGGTCTAACTAAAGAACAAATAAGTGAATTAGGGTCTGTCGATCAGAAAACTCCCTTGACCACCGCTTAACAAAACCTGAATTACTCCGAGAAAAGATATAGTTTATTTGCAGAGTGAAATCGAGTTTTTTGTCTAGCTTCACACCAAGATCAGTAACTGACTCCACAAGACGAATAGTAGTTTCCGCAAAGGTATAATTAAAGACGAGCTGATTGATGTTCCTAGAAAATGACATAACTTCACATTTATCCCGGTTAAGTCGCAGTCCATTTGAAGCACACCAAACCCTGAAGGTATTCAAATCATCCTGAATGCAGGAAGAATCATAACTGTTTCTAACGCAAGAGAAAATCTTCACATCGTCTGCATAGACTAAAAGTTTGGAGTGCCTAATCAGAGGGACAATGTCTTCAATGGCAAGAATAAACAGCAGTGGCCCCAGATGGCTACCTTGAGGTACACCAGATGAAGCCCTAACGACTCCAGATAAAGTATTACGGAAAGAGACTCGGTAAGTCCTATTTTTTAAGTAAGAGCAGATCCAGTCGAGCAATAAGGGTGGAAAACCCAACTTTTCAAGCTTAAGCAATATGAAGCTTTAAAATTGATCGACAACTAAAATTTCAGATAAGTATTACATTTTTTTTTAACTATTTTATTTTTCTTTCTTTCTTGGTAATGACTAGTCAAAGTGCATCAAAAATGCAATGTGTGGTAATGACAGATATCAGTATCGCATTGATAGTTACTTTGGAAACATCATTGTGGCGACGTTGTAATAAAAGTGATTATTTGCTAAGTGCATATCACAATGAAAGGTAAGTCAATTTTATGGCAATATTTGTCAAAATTTTTCGTTGGGTAATGCTTGCTATGAGTGGTAGGTGGTCCTAGAGAATGTATAAAAGGGATAACTTGGTTTGTAATTAGTTCAGATCTGTAGCGTTTTTACCATCTAAGAATTAAGGGACATGCACTTTGTTTATTGCAACGGAAACGGGCGCCGTCACCGATATCATCTTAGAGTTTGACGAATCACTATTCGTAGATGCCTTTATGAAAGTTGAAGTAGAGATTCTACCCCAGAGAGTAATAGTTCTTCACCTTATGTATGTAAACATATGAGATGTTTATAAAAACAAAATTATTAAGTTTATTTTTTACCCTCATTTTCTTTTGAAATATGACGTACAGTTGTACGAATGAGTACTGCGATTAGTTAGAGCATCAAACGAATGGGATCGGTACTAAATATTTCTCACGTCAGAGTGTGGCGGTTGTTAAACAATGATGGAAAGTATCCCCATCGCCTAACTCCTGTACAAGAGCTTCAACTAGAAGAAATACATAGAAGAGTCAAATTTTCCCTTGTTTCTGAAAAAATAACCTGCACTGATGAAATAGAATTTTCATGAATGATACCAAAAAACCCATACAAGAAGCGTGTATGTTGGTCGCAGCACATATTTTCGGTAAATGTATGTACAAGAATCATATGTAGGGTCGACTTTTATTGGCAATCTCTTTCTTCTCGATAGATTACAATGAGAGGTCTAACTTAAATTGTTTGAAGAATCCATGTAAGATGCAGTGATGGATAAGAAACTCTCTCTCTCTAATAAAACAATTATTTTTCAAGTTCACTATTGTCGAAATATTCGCGCATGGTATTTTGAAGGACGCTGCATAGGTTGCGGTGGTCCTATTCCTTGCCCACCTTTATCCCCGGACCTTACCCCTTGGATTTCTACTTTTGGCAATTTATGAAAAACTACGTATACCTACCAAGTGGAAATTTCATCAAAGGCTCAGATTGTGAATAGAATTGAGGAAGCTGGAATGGAATGGAGACCATTTTAAAATTTTGTTATAGTATTAAGTTTTTTGTTATTTTTATTAATTTAATTAAACATTTAGTTTCACTTTCTTTCTTTTAATAATGGGTGCCTACGAAAAAAACATTAAAACAAGCTATTTTGCGGAGCTAGATTTTTGGTTTGGTTCGTAAATTAAGAGGGAAAGATAATTATGTGATATGCCATTTTGAAGGTAGACATTTGCCCTTTCTCTTTTATGTTATTAAACTACCAGGTCAGTAATACAGAATTCTGATAAAATCAGAGCAAAATTCCCAATTTTGAGAAAAATATTTTAAAATCTAAATTAAATATCAAAAATCGGTGTATCTACACAGTAAAAAATTTATTTAAAGTGTTTGTTATTCATTGCAGTGTATACAAAGCAGAAGTCAG
The DNA here is from genome assembly GCA_964036015.1 of Leptarthrus brevirostris. Classification (NCBI taxonomy): domain Eukaryota; kingdom Metazoa; phylum Arthropoda; class Insecta; order Diptera; family Asilidae; genus Leptarthrus; species Leptarthrus brevirostris. The sequence continues at coordinate 143,809,597 of OZ038371.1, forward strand.
CATCATTTGCGCATTATTTCGGGTAAAACTGTGAAAAATTATTGTCTTTTTGGGATAAAATCAGTTTATATTGAAGCTGGTAAAATAATTATAATCCGGACATATTCAGACCCTTCTCCCGCAATGCAAACGCAAATTATTTGTAATTGTTATTAAGAGTAAGATAATTTTCTAAAAGAATAAAGTGTTTAGTAATTATATAAATCCTCTTAATTCAATCGAAGTTAAAATTAGTCTCCAGAAAGCTATCTAATAAGATAAAAGTTCTATTTTTATTATCGTTGATTTCATCTAAAATTGTTTTGGAATTTATGACAGTTTATCTCTAAGTGAAGATATGTTATTATGTAATATATGTAATTTTAAGTGTGATACTATTTGCGTATACAATAAACATTTGTATGTACACAGAGGTAACAAATATTCTAATTTTAAGTGCATGTGGTCAAATTGCAAAAGGGAATTTTCAAATTATGCAGGCCCGGCGTGAGGCGGGTAAGATGCGTGATTTTCACGCAGGTGCCAAGGCAGAAAAATACAAAAAGGTGGCAAAATTGTACAGAAATTTCTTATTTTCAGAGCAATATCCATTCAAGTTTAATAACGTCTCAAATTTGGATAATATTGTTTCGTCTGTGAAGAATAAATTTTTTTTGAAAAATAGTTATTTTTCAAATAAAAAATAATTTATTTTCTGTGCAATTTCCATTCTAGTTTAATAATGTCTCTAATTTGCAAAATTTTATTCCCATTATCAAGCATAAATCATTTTTGAAAAATAGTTAAGTAGGCGGAAAATTAAATTCCCCAGAATGCCCTAGCAAAAGTCAAATCACATCTAGATGAAATCAATGAATACTATAAAGCAAATGGATGGAACTAAAAAGTAGATTGCAGAAGAGATCATCAGTGGATACCATAATGGACAAAAGCCTAAAAAAGGAGGTGGAACATTGGGATAACGTGCTAAGAAGATTAATTTCCTTAACAATTATGATGGCAAAACAAAACTTGGCATTAAGAGGGGTTTCCGACAAAGTTTATGAAGACAATAATGGAAGCTTTCTAAAAATTTTAAAATTTCTAGCCGAATTCGACCCGGTTATGGAGAAACATCTGTTAAGAGCAAAAGCAAATCCAAAGTCTATGCACTACCTAGGAAAAAGCATCGAGAATGAAATTATGGACTTGATTGAATTGCATAAAAAACAAAACTTTAGAGAAGGTCAAAAAATCCGTGTACTTTTCAATTATTTTTGATTGTACACCAGACATCAGCCACCAGGAACAAATGTCAATGCTGATTCGATATGTAGACGTGGATACCAAAAAGGAAATCCATATAAATGAAAGTTTTCTTGGATTCCACTTGACAGACGGTTCAACAGGAATTGAATTAACAAAGGCGATAATCGATTCTCTGGAAAACTATAACTTATCGATTGAAAACATCAGAGGCCAGAGCTACGATAATGGAGCGAATATGAAGGGCGTTAGAAAGGACGTTCAAGCTCAAATACTAAATAAAAACTCCAGAGCATTTTATATACCATGCTGCAGTCATACTTTAAATTTAGTAGTGGTCGATTCAGTAGTGTTCATCGCAGATTGCCTTATTCTTCAACATGACTGAAGAAGTTTATAAATTCTTTTCTGCGTCAACAAAAATATGGGTAATTTTACAGTCAAAATGTCCATCTTTAACTCTCAAACCACTAAGCGATACGAGATGGGAAAGTCACATCTATGCTATAAAAACTCTTCACTTTGAACTGCCAAAAATTTATGAAGCCCTCCAAGATGTTGCTAAATCAACACATGAAGCAGTTGTGAAAATTTTAGCAGAATCAATTGCTTCAAAAATAACAAGTTTGGATTTCCTATGTTGGATCAAGATTTGGTATGAACTTTTATTTGAAATTAATTTGGCAAGCAAACGACTTCAATCAGTTACAATGAATGAAGAACATGACTTTCTTGAAGAAAAGTTATAACCAAAATAAATTTGATACCATTATTTTACAAGCACAGGAACTTGCTTATATTTTAAAAGTGGATAGTTGTTTTCCCATAGAATCCGCTGGAAGGGAAAGAAAACGGAAAAGATGTTTTTGATGAGCGTGAAACTACAGAAGAAAATGTATGTCCAAAGAAAACATACAAACAATATGTTTTCGATAATATGTTTGAATGTGCTACAAAGGTGATAAAAGATAGATTTGAAGCCTTTCAAACTGGAATTGAACCATTCAAATTTTTATTCGACATGAAAAGTCTCTTTTTGATGCCGGATGAAGAGATCAAAATTTGTTGCAACAGATTGGAAATTAAACTGACTGAAAGATCTCAAAAGGATATTTCAGGAGCAGAATTACATTTTGAACTTAAATCCCTTTCCTCAAAATTTTACGAAAATTTAGGACCAGAAAAATCTTTAACATTTTTGTATGAAAATAATTTAAACGAAATCTATGCAAATGTATCTGTTGTATTAAGAATTCTTCTTACATTACCAATTACGGTAGCATGTGCAGAGAGAAGCTTTTCAAAGCTAAAAATTATAAAAAAAACTATTTAAGATCAAGCATGAGTCAAGATAGACTAAACAATTTGGCTACTATTTCGATTGAAAGCGACATCGCGAATGACTTGAATATTGAAGATTTGCGATTAAAATTTTCTCGAATGAAAGCCAGAAAAACTTTATTTTCAAAGTAGCTATATATTAAGATTTTTATGTTTTTATAATTAAATATGAATATTAAGATTTTTATGTTTTTATAATAAATATGAATTCAATTAAAAGAAATAAAGTTAAATTGTTGTATTTTTTTTTTCGTTTTTTTTAAATTTTATTATGGAAAACAAAGGCGAAATTATGGTACATTTAAATTGCATTACTTTCGAAAACATTTAGCAGATTCAAAATCTATCAAAAAATCATCTGATACAGGAAATTTCCGGTGCAAATTTATCTTTTTATATTCCGATGGGTATATTTCGCAGCGTAGCTCATCAAGCTGCTTCAAAATATCCTCATTCCTTGCTCTAAAAGGATGCTCAAGGAAAAATTATATCTAGTACGCCAGTTGCTTTGTTAACAAATAATAATTTTTTCAATCGAGCACCAAAGCGAAAGAAGCTTGATCCTGACACCGAGGTACCAGTTAAGGAACGAAGCCTCGCGAATATTCTTCAACAAACATGTGAGAATTGGCAACCTGACAATTTTAGTACCGGGGATTCCTTAAGTTCTTAAGAATATAAAAAAATATATATGGTCGAGATATATAAAAAATGCTCATGTACAACAGAAGAGCTACGCAGTTCAGAGGTTATTTTTAAATAATCGTAAAAATATACCTTCTGTACAATGTTTTTTGGAAAATTGGCCCTTTCTCTTTGATAAAGAATTGTTGTTACAGCACTTTTCGGTATTAATGAAACTGGAACAGCTCGACTTTACAAAAAACTTTATAACAGAAAAACCCAAAATATGCGAATTTTTAAAATCATGTAGAAAAAAGAAAGTTTCAAAATTTATTAAAGAGTTTCAATCTGAGCAGGACATTTTTGAAGCGATAATAAAATATTTCAAGAAAAATTCAAATTTTTTGTTTATTAAATTTGAGGTGAGATTATTATTTTGATTTGCTTTACACTTTATTGATGGAACAATTTATTGGAAGAACACTTAGCAATATAAAGGAAAAAATACCAACTAATACACCTTGTTTTGCTACTGTTGGTGAGACTTCTGTTTTTAAATAATATAAATAATAGGGTTTAAACTTTTGAAAAATCGAATTTTTTTATCTTATCTTATTGTTTAATATTTCAAGAATATATTCTCAAAATTTTAAGTCGATCTGAGCAAAACTCTTGAAGTTATGGTCTATAGTTAGTCCCCTGTCTTTTAGTGAAGCTGTCGCGCAGGTATACAGCTTATTCACTTCTATTGTTCTCTTCAACTGTCCTGTTTCGTGAATATTCTATTTAGTTTCGAGGGTTTCGAGAATATTCTATTTAGTATAGCCAGTCTACTCTATGGAGCTGGAATCGATGATTCTGTGTAAGTTGAAAAAAAAAATTTTTTTTTCACTTTTTTAGCTCATAAACTTTAAACGCGTTTTTCTCAAAACTACTTTTTCAAAGTCCGTGTTCACTGCCATTTAAAAACTGCTAAACCGATTCATTTGAAACTTGGTACACATTTTCTACATATAAAATACCTCCCCCAACGTTTTTTTTACATTAAGGGGGTTTCCCACCCACAAAATGGAATTTTTCGTGGAAAATAGCAGTTTACACTTTAGATGGCCACCAACAATTTTTAAATGAAAAAAAAATAATCGGAGAATGTTTTGGGGAGGATTTGATAATACTTTGACTAAATTTTAATGGTTTTTGATTTCAGCTAATTTCCGACCGAGATACAGTGAACACCGAAAATTGTATTTTTTCAAAGACGTTCTGGGGCAAGCTCTGTCACCGGCCTGTTTTGCAATATTTCTGCATGAAAAAATTACAGAATATTTTTAAAAGTATGCTTAATAATGTACAAAAGGTTTCAATAAATTTGCTCAATCCAGTCTTTCAAAAAAAATTCACAAAAGAAGTATATTTTTTACGCTGAAACCCTTACCCCCCCCCCCCCCAATTATTTTTACAATTTAGTTTTAAGTCTTAGTTTCGGATTTGAATACGACTCTTATCAAAGCAAAGTAATGTAATTAGAAACCCGATTAGGACGCAAAATAATGGAGGAAAACACCCGACACCATTTAAAAAAATATTTACCTGGATTTGATGTACTAAAATTTTACTAAAAGATCCTCAACTTGCGGGTGTCCTACGCCGAACGCCGTCCTCGTCCCACATCGACGTACAGATGGCTCTTCTGAAAAGGAAATGATGTTAGATATAGGGTCCAACGAATAAAAACAAAACGATGACTTACCAGCGATGACAAGAAAAGAAGATTAGCTTCAGCCATCTTGAATGTGCAACGCAGCAGGAGACAGAAAAGTGAATTTACCTGAAATAGAAAATTGTAAATTAGAATTGGAATAAAAGTGGTATAAGAAATCATTATTTGAAGTGTTTTAAAGTAAGACACCAAAGAAAAACGGAGCCGACGATAAATTCTCAAGACGGCAAAGAGTGAGAGTCTATCCCTCTAACTACCTCACCACAAGTAAGTGTTTGAAGTTGTTGACTAACCGACACTAAAATAAATTGAAAAAAAAAAAAAAACTCAAACGATCACCCAACTAGCACGGCGCGTAATTTATACGTGGATTGATCGCATCGCGGAAGGAATTCGTCGAGGCTTCGTCGGTTGACCTTATAGAGGTCAATAGGACACGATACCCGAAAAACTCCAAAAGTCACGAAATTTACGAAAATTAATTAAGTCACGCACTAACACACACTGTCAATCAGGATAACACTACAAATTTAAATTTATTTGGGGCACGTGGGTTGCACTAATTACTTCTGTAGAATTTCGGCACTACCTCAGGAAACCCAGCGGGGTGCTGATTAACCCAACAACTTCCCCAACTCGGTGGCCTGAAGCAAGAAACCTCCAAAAGAAGTAAATGAGCACTTTCATCTGTCGCGGCGTTACATATTTGCACCACTGCACTTTTCGCCACAACTTTAGGGACATCTTTACCATCGGCCCTATTGTGATTGTCGATTTGTAATCGACTCGACTAGTCAAGACACATTTTAAATATTATTGTGATTCGTTTCTTCTCTAGTTGAGTCGAGTGTGAATCAATAATCGCAATACGCCGGATTATTCCTAGTGTCACTATAATACCTCGACTTTGTGGGAAAGTGCTCCTAAACTATATTAAAATTACGCTAGAAGTGAAGGAAGATTACCTTTTAATGCGTATTTTTACATATTTTTGGGTGAATTTTCAACATAATCAGTTAAAAATTTTACACTGTTAAGTAAGCAATTTTCCATCCCAATGTGTGTAAAAATTACACCAATTTGGTTTAATTTTCCGTAGTTTTTTTACTGTAAATCTTGATGTAAATTTACCATTATAATAATAGGTTACCTGTTCCCTATTATTAAAAAGGTAAATTTATTTCAAAAATTTTTAGAGTGTACGTAACAACGCAAAATCAGACCCATGTCGCATTAGAGTTCTTTGATTGTCTTGAGGTTATCTGGAGGTCCCCTATCATTCAGCAAAGTTCAGTCCCCCATGACTGTAACACCCTGTATAGGGAAGTTATTTCAATGTGTTCGAAAATCGAAAGCAAAATTTTTACAAAATTTTCATTAATTTAAGTGTAAGTCCGTCCGTGATTATTTGCTTTTAGCACGAAATTTCACGAAAAAAAATGATATCGTGCCAATCGAAGCGTATTAATGTCAGTAGGTACGATCTGAAAGAAATTTTATTAATTTTTGCCCAGAAGTTGGTCATTTGGGGCTCTAGATTCTATTTGGTGTTCATCTACTAGCTTAAGTTTTTATTTATAATTATTATTATTATTGAGCATAAAATTTTCTATGCGCTAAAGTCGCAGTTACGATCTATTGCTACTGTACAGATGTTAAAGACTTTAAAGTCGTACGTTGACTAGTCTTGGGCTTTAATAATACCTTCTATCATATAGCTACAACGTAGAATTAACTGAAATTATTTTTTAGATTAGTATCCGTTGAGATTTTGTTTCCATGACCTTTTCTAATGAATATTATCACAAATTTAGTTCCCCATGACAATTTTTTAGAATTGTTAAAAGATTTAATGACGTTTTTATTTGAGTAAGAAGTAGATAGATAAGCGGTAACCATTCTTATAATATGTGATGGTTCAGGATGGTTAATTCTAAGAAAAAGATGTTTGCGCACTTAAAATTCGCCATTTAATCGGAATTTTGCCTTACAATAAATTAAGTTAATAAGTATGATTTATGAAATACCTTGAAATAATAAAAATTTGCCAGTTTTATTTGTAAGCAAAAAATCATGTGCTAAACTTCTGCTGCAATTGACTCTATACAAATATTTGCTGATATTAAGAGTAAAAGTATCTCTAAGCATTTTAAGACTTATCATAAATAACTTTTTTCTAACGAATTAATTAATATTACCCGGAATGTAATGATGATTAAACAGCACGTTTTGATAACTTATCGTTGATCTTGAAATTTTACTTTCGAAAATCTTAAATTCAAGTGTTTGGGAAGTATGTCAAGGAACTGCTTCGTTTGACTTCTTAAGTCTAATCTAAGTAGGTCTTCTAAGCATTGTTCATTTACTTATTTAATGAATTACTTTATATTATTCCAGCTATTTGACTTTGTTAAACAATGAAATATTGTTTAAATAAATATGTGCGAATGTAATTAAATTAATGATTGAATTGGAAAAATATAGTTTGTTAAACTTTTTATAAGACTTTTGTCAATTGTAGGTTAAGCTTAAAGGGAATCATCATTTTGCATTTTCTCACCGTATACATACTCAAAAATATGTAAAAACTTTAAGTCAAAATATTGAAATTGGACAAAATTACAGACCGGTTCTGACTTATGCTCCCCTGCTAGGTAGTTGCGCACATATCTCCCAACAGATGAAATTTTAGGTCCTCTTCTATTGTGAAAAAGATGTCTTATTGGATTATATCATTCTTCAATACAGGGCCGCCGAGAGGGAGGTGGCGAAGGGGGGAAACCCCCCGGGCCCTGTCATTTAAGTCATCAACAGAAAATTTTTTCCATTTTAATTATATATAAAAAAAATGTTTCACGATCATAAAAGTGTAATATACTAGACAGATTTTAAATTGAAATTCACTCACTATGGGCCCCGTAAACGGTTAGTTCCGGGACCGAAACTCCTTTCGCGGGGGCCTGTATGTAGTACCCGTGTGCCCGAATTTTGTCTCTACGGGCCTGCTTCAATAACACAGCTTTTCAGCGTAAAAAAGTCACTCTGTTTCAGAAAATAATTCAAAAAATATTTCAAAAAATTGCTGCCGATCTTGTCCCACCAGAACCAATCAACCGATCTTCAATGTGATTTTACTTAAATATTCGAAATAGTAGAGGCAAACTCTGCTTAGCCGGTTTTAAAAATTATCCTAAATCCTATTTTTAAGATCAAAAAAGAAAAGAAACCTTAAAAACTTTTCTTAAAAGTTAAAAAAATTAAACTGCCGACATCTTGTTAAAAACAAAAAGCAGAATAAAGGCTCCGCGCAACGATTCAATTGGTTGCTGAAAAAATTTATTCATCTTGAATTTTTTACGTACTTTTGTACTATATTCGGAAAGTTAAAAACAGATATTCATTAATTTTTTAGAGGTCCATTTTTTGAGCCACCATTTTGCATTGGTTCGCCGACCTATTTTACATTTTACAGAGGTTGGTGTTATGCGCTGTAGCTTCTTGGTTTTTAAAGATATTCAATTCAAAGTAAAGCCACGTTAAAGATAAATATACAATATTTTCTTTCCAGTATCTACAGGGTGCTTCAGATCTGACGTGCCTAATTAGTGGGGTAATAGATCTCACAAAGCCAAACAAAAAATTGTATAGCAGGGGAGGGGAAGGGTGGCAATCTCAACCGTTTGTGAGTTACAGGGTGATTCATAAATTTCAGTTTTTCATGGTATGTACATTCCTCTTTTATTATCTACACAACACAGCCACATCAAACAAACGCTAAAAGACTACTGTCCCCATGAACTTTCCAAAATTGTTTTACTTCTTGTTTCTCTTAACCTTCGGAAAGTCCATGTACTACACCATAAATGTAAATAATATTCGCGTATTCCTCAAAAGTAAATTCTACCATTTTTTAATAATTTTCGCCTAAAAACACCGATACTTATTGATTTGTTTTTCAACTATGATAGGTATTCTTGCTGACTGACCTTTTTTATAGCAAAATTTCCATCAGGTACGAGTAACAGAATGCTAGTATACAAGAATGTGAATTCTGGATAACACAAGCTAATATTGGCAATAAAACAAAATTACACTAATATTCTTATAACTTTTATGCAGCAATAATAAAAATTGGTTACCAGTTAACCCAAAACAAACATTTTCGACTTTTTATCTTAAAAATTTTGTTTATTTAAAGAATTTCCTACAGAAAGTGCACTAAAATGATTAGGTAATACCATTTTTTTCACTTTTTGAAGCGACTGTACCTGCTATGGTAAAAGTTAGATCAACATTGTAAGCAATTTTAGAAAGGTTATTGGGATAGTAGTAATTTAGCGTTTGGTTGATGTCGCTGTGTTGGGTAGATCAAAAGATAAAAATAAAAAACTAATGTATATTCAATTTATGAATCAAATAAATAAAAGTAAATAAACAAAAATAATTTTATAAGTCAAAACTCAGTTATTTTACTAAAAAAACAAAATTTACTTTCGACTAAGTGAAATTAGATAAAACTTTTTTAGTGAACTCTTTCTGAACACGGTTGAATAAAATCAGAACTAGAACTGAAAGCTTAATTCTATCTAAACTTTGTTGTACTTGAACTTAACATAGCTAAGAAAATTCGGAGTTGCTATTCCCATGATTTTTTTTTTTAGGGGACGACCTTTTGATGCATGGTTTTCGCCGGAAGGGAATTAGGGTAAGGGAAGTGAGGAAACTGGAAAGTGTTGTTTTTGCATCGCTGCGAGCTAGACAACAGCCCAGAGATGGAGCGGATTATTTTAATTTCTTAATAAAAGCTCACGGGGAGACCTGGTCTCGAACCCGGAGCCCATGGTATGGTGGTCGTGCGGCTCAACGAATTGATCTAACTCAATCTCCAATTGTAGTTCCAACGATTAATGCAGCTCGAGTATAATCGTGGGTAGATGTTGCTTAAAAATGCCGCTGAATCATGTTGCTAGAGTCGTCCTCTCTTAAGTACAGATGTCCTCATTCGTCAAATTTCGTAAAACATTGGCCTTTTAATACAGGGTGTTTAAGATCTGACGTGGGGTGATAGATCTCACCTAGTAAAACACAAAATTGTATCGGGGGGGGGGGGGGGGGGGGGGGGGGTGGGGATTCTCAATCATTTGAGAGTTACAGGGCGATTCATAAATTTCAGTTTTTCATCGTATGCACATTACTCTTTTATTTTTATTTCTTCATCTACCCAACACAGCCACATGAAACAAACGCTAGAAAACAGCTATCCTAATTACCTTTCTAAAAATGTCAACAATGTTGATCTCACTACTACCAATACAGGTACAGTCACGGCCAAAATTGAAAAAAATATTTTGAAATTACCAAAATTTCAGCATTTTCTCAAATTTTCTCCGAAATTCCTGTAATTAGTATACCTCTTTTTTATTTTTATTCGATTGCGCGTCTTATTACCTTTCCAAAAAGGTTCAATATACCAAGGTAGACAAAGAATTAGAAAAACCGAATTTTTAGAAATCTCTGACTACCTAATTATTTTATTGCACTTTAGGTAGCAAATTCTTTAAGTAAACAAAATTTTCAAGATAAAAAGTCCAAAATGTTTGAAATGGGTTAACATTTAATGAATTTTAATTATTGTTCCAAAAAAGTTATAAAAATGTTAGTGTAATTTGGTTTTATTGCCGATATTAGCATGTGTTAGCCAGAATTCACATCCTTGTATCCTGGCATTCTGCTACTTGTACTTGATGGAAATTTTGCTGTAAATATCAGTAAAAAATGGTAAAATTTACATTTGAGGAATACGCGGATATTATATACATTTATGGTGTAGTAGACGGAAAACAGAGAGCGGCAGTATGGGAATATCAAAGGAGATTCCCCAACCGGCAAGCACCCCAAAGTGGGGTATTTACACGGACTTTCCGAAGGTTAAGAGAAACAGGAAGTGTGACTCCACATGACATGGAAACACGACCCGAAACTTCGGGAACTTCCGCCGACGTCGAGCAGCAAATAATCACCATCGTGAGGCAGGACCCTGAGATGAGCACGAACCTCCTGAGCGAGTCGCAAGGTGGTTTGCATTGTTGTCATCTAAGGCTTGGAGGGTTATTCATCGAGCGGGATTACGTCCATACCATCATCACCCTACTTAAGGACTACTAGAAGTAGACTCCGAGAGAAAACTGAAATTTAGCACTTGGCTTCTGGAACGCGACATTGACGATAGCGCGTTTCTGGACCGAATTTTGTGGACAGATGAATGTCAATTCACCAGGTATGATATCAGGAACTTCCATATCCTCCATAGCTGGTCGAACACTAACCCACAGAGGGCACAGGTTACCTTATTCCAGCAGAGATTTATTGTCAATGTTTGTACTGGTATCATCGGCAACCATTTGGTAGGACCATTCATTTTGCCGCAAGTGCTTAATAGTGAATTTTATGCGAACTTTTTGGGTAATACACTGCCAGATCTAATAGAGGAGAACCCTATGGATAATCTTAGGTGAATGTTTCACCAACACGATGGAGTACCAGCGCATATGGCTAGCATTGTGAAGCGAAATAAGTGAAAAATTTCCTAACCGCTGGATTGGACGAGGTGCACCGATTCCTTGGCCTGCTGGATCTCCATACCTTACCCCATTGGACTTTATCTGATGGGGAACAATGAAGTATGAAGTTTATTCATGCCCAAAAAAGTAATTTAATTAAGTTGGATGATGGCATTTTATAAGCACTCTGTGATTATGCTTAAACTTGAAAGGTTGGGTTTTCCGCCTTTATATAAAGAGTATCTTTCCGTAATACTTTATCCAGAGTCGTTAGGGCTTCATCTGGCGTACCGCAGGGTAGCCATCTGAGCCGTTGCTGTTTATTCTTGTCATTTACGAAATTGTCTCTATGATTAAGCACTCCAAAGTTTTAATCTACGCAGATTATATGAATATTTTCTTATGCGTTAGAAACAATTATGATTCTTGTTGCATTCAGGATAATTTAAATACATTCAAGAACTAGTGTGGATCTAATGGCCAATTTTCTGATCGGAAGACCTAATTTCACTTATTCTTTTCTTTGGTTAGGCCAATTCTCGGGAATGCACCTCAGGTTATGTCTATCTGCTGTTCTGTTCAGTCTAGACGCATTGAGTCAGGGCAGCGGAACTGTTTTAGGTTCGCACTAAGAGGTCTTCCGTGGAGTGATCCATTCAGGCTTCCTTCTTATATGGATCGCCTCCGGTTGCTTAATATGAACGACGTAGAGTTGTTGACCTAGTCTTTATTCATTAGATTTTAGATTCAAACATAGACTCTTGCACTCTCGCAAATACGGTTTCTTATAGGCATACGCCGTAAAGCTAAAGGAGATTGCCTTTACTGCATGTTGTTCACTCTCGGTCTAACTATGGTATGCATGAGCCTATAAATCGCATGTGTAGAGCCGTGAATATGTATCCTGTTTTTGACCTGACTCTTACTAAGAATTTTCTGCAGCGCTATCTGTTGTCCGTGCACCCCTGATTGTTGTGTGTGGGCTTGTTTTGGTTTTTGTTTATTAATGTTTCATTTTATTTTTTTGCATGTTGGTGTGGGAGCCTCATTCGCCTCAATATATTGTTATATTCTGGCGAACAGGTTAATTGATTCTAGACTTCTGCCTGAGAAGTGCGCCTTTTGAGTTAGAAGTGTTAATTCTATTCAAAATTATCATTATTAAAGATTCCCGTAGATATATTTTGAACTTCTTAAAGATAATAAACTATTGCGAAGTTCATGATTCAAACAGTAATGGATAAGAAGTAGCAAATGTTGAATTTCTTACGTGTCCTTTCAAACACGGCGAAAACACCTCACTTCAGGACAACCGGAATTTCGATAACCTTTATTTTCCGGCGATAAAAACGTGTAAGTGATGCAGATGTTGACGTTGTTGCAAATTGGAAAGAAAACAGAAAAAAAGAGAAAGTAGAAATCGGACGAGAGCTAAGGAAAGTTTGAAGGCAATAACAGTAAATTCAAAGGAAAGGAAGGTGTTAATAAGGAGAAAGGAACCTAATTAAGAGAGAAGCCTAGGTTCACGAAATATAAGCAGTTTTGTTAAGTTTTTGCATTATTTTATTTTTTTCGTGTACTCTTAAGCCACATAGTGCCCATTAAATTCGAATTAAACCTACCCCTTCTTAGTAAGCTAGTATAACTTACAGGCTTAAAGGAAGCGTATAAGCCGATAGGTGATCTGTAAGAAACATTATGTAGATCTTTTCGACGATTTTCTCAGTAACTGTCTGTCGGGCGGCTTGAGTCTTCTTGATCGAAAACATATATTCGCACATGTCTGAATTCGTTAAATCAATATGGCACTTTTGTTATAAATGGTAAAGGACAGCTAAGCTATATAGCTTGTATTTCTTCGCATGTATTTTCCATTCAAAAACAACGAAATGAATTACGAATCGATATTACCTTGTTTCCATTTCATCGAAAAACACCAAAGATGTTTAACACTAACCATTCTGAAATATTGCAGTGCATACTTGTAATTTTAGCTTCCCTCAGCATCACCACCTATTTTCAAACACCCGTGCTTATTGAAGCAGTTTCGTACTTACATAGAAAGCTATTTTTATATTTTATATTGGGATATGAAAAAAATATTTTACGGTATCCTTTATCCGCGGCGAAATTTCAGAACCAGGACCCGTAGTTGAATAGGGATTACAGCATTACTGCAGACTGAGATATAGTCTGGAGTCTGATGGATCTGCCTTTTGCCTCTACTGGTTCTAACACTTCCTACACAGCCCTTTCCGAGTCTACCCAGGTTGAATTGGACGGCAACTTGAGTTTTCCTTGTGTCGATCATGAAGAGGCTGTAGAAATCATAACTTCTATTAGGTCCAATGTAACTGGTTCTGATGAGACCTCGCCAGAAATTTTAAAGATGTTACTATCATCAATTCTCGATAGCCTTGTTTTTATTTTTAATTCTTGTCTTACTTATTCGCAGTTTCCCAAGATGTGGAAAAATTCAATAGTTATACCGTTGGCAAAATGTTCTGCGCCTGTCACTTCAAGTGACTACCGGCCGATTAGCTAACTTTGCTTTCTTAGCAAACTGCTCGAAAAGATATTGTATAAACATATCCTTAAATTTGTCTCTGATAATAATTTGTTATCACAATGGCAGTCCGATTTTCGCAAGACTGTTCCATAGCTCCTCTTTGGATAATGATCTAATGACCGCTTTGGTACTTCTTGACTTTTCTTAGGCCTTTGATTCGGTGGATCATGGTATATTGTTGTGCAAGTTGGGTAAAATGTATGATTTTACTCGCTTTGCTATTAAAATTATCTGGGATTTCTTGTCTGATCGAAACAACAAGTTAGGGTTGGCGACAGTAAGTCGAATTTTTTCAAAACTGTCGGGGGTGGTACCTCAGGAATCGATTCTCGGTCCTTTATTGTCCTGTCTATTTATAAATAATCTTCCTGATGTGATCCATGAAGTGAACATCCATCTATACGCAGACGACGTACAGATTTATCTATAACTATATTATATTATACCTATAGGATTGATCAAAGATTGGTTTTCCGCATGAATCTTTTAAAATCGTCATGCTTGTTTTGTTATAGAAGCCTACTTAATACTACAGACCTCCCCCAAATCTACTTGGATGGTGTTCAGTTTCAATACGTAAACAAAGTAAAAGACTTAGGAGTGTTCTTCAGTGGTCAAATAAAATGTCTTCTGCAAAAGGTATACTATACATATAGCGGTCTTCGACAGATTTGGCTCTCTGAAAATTCCTTATCCGTTGCTCTGAAATTAAAACTTATTAAAACTCTGTTGTTACCACATTTTACTTATATATATACAGTACTGATATCCACAATTTGATGCAGAGCGTAGTCGAAGGATAACTGTTGCCTTCAATGATTGTGTACGATTTGTTTATGGCCTGAGACGTCATGAACATATTTCGGCTTACAGTAATACAATTTTGCGATGTTCACTGATTTCTTACCTCAATATAATGGCATACAGTGAGTCAAAAAAGTATTCGTACAGCAGCACTTTTGGTCGTGGATCCTTTAAATTTTATCATAAAAGGAAACTTACATTTACTTTATTAAACTACTTATATCCTTCATATAGTTGTGTATACGTGTACAGAAAATAAACTTCAACAAATGAAATCTTCACTAGGAATTAACTCAAAATTGTTTAGTAATCACAAAATTATATCAAAAAAGTATTCGTACATTAAAGACTAAAACGGTAAAATATTAATAACCTTAGCACAAAACATTTAGCTAATACTTTGTTGGATTACCATTTTGCTTAATAATACTCTTCAGTCTTCTTGGCATTGAAGCCACCAAATTTGATGTTATATTTAAACTTATATTTTCCCACTCTTCTTGAAGGGCGTTTTTTAAACCTGCCTTATTGGATATTTTCCTTGTACGAATCCTTCTATCAAAAACTTCCCAAAGATGTTCGATGGGGTTCACATCTGGCGATTGTGGAGGCGTTTTGAGATATGCAGGCGTATTGTAAAGAATCCAAAGTTTAGTATTAAGAGCCGTAGTTTCGGATCGTTATCCTGCATAAAGATAAAATTGTCAGCGATGCACATTTTTTCAGCACTTCTTCGCAGATGTTCTCTTAAAATATTAATGTAACAATGGTGATCCATTACACCATCAATAAAGTGCAACTCTCCAACCCCAGCAGCACACATACGCCCGTGATATCCCGCAGCCCTAAGTACGTTTCTAACGGTCTCTGGAGTTGTATGTTTACCTGATGCTTCTAAGGTTATAGATGTTAGCTTTGGAGCACTAAGCTTAGGATTTTTTTTTTATTTCACGAACCATAGCTCGCTCTTCTACTGCATTAAATATCCTTGGACGACCCTTTCGCTTAGCATTTTTAACCGTTTTTCTTTTGCTATAACGGGCAAGAATACTTTGTACTGTTGAACGGGGTAATTTCACAATTTTGCTAATTTCTCCCAATGATTTACTCTGGTTACGAAGGTCTACGATAATTTTCCGGACACTTTCACAAATTTCTTTCTGCTTTCTACGCATTTTTCAAAAGCTTAAATTTTACACAATAATAACTTCACTACTGACTTCTTTACGCAAACAACACTGACTAAGAATATCATGTGCTAAACCTTTAGCATTAAAAACAGTAATAACGGTAAAATTAATGCTCTCAAATTCCAAGAAGTGCTCATTGTACGAATACTTTTTGACATTATTTCTTCGTAATTTTGTAGTTTGAGTTGATCTACAGTATAACGGTAAAGTGTTTTGGTCGTTTTCTTTGCACATGGAACGCCAATTGTTGGAGGGTTATAAACACATCCTCAATTGCAAGTTAAGGCTTTTTATTTTTATATCTCAAGCAGATAATTTAGAAAATTATTACTGTACGAATACTTTTTTGACTCACTGTAGCTGTTTCTCCACAATTTGATAAGAACTAAATTACCCTTCTATCTATATAAACATTTGCATTTTCTCCAGTCAACTCGTCATGAATCTCTGTTAATTCCGCGAACGCGATTCGTTATTGGGCGGCGTTCTTATTTTGTTGTTGTTTTCCCAAAATGTCAGGGGACTTGGAAGGACTTCTGAGTTTAAAAACATGTTGAGGCGTTACCTTCTATCTTGATTATTTTATCTTCGGCTTGGGTACACTGTTAACAATCTTTGACTGATTTGCGGTTAAATCACTTTCTATTTTCTTTTCTTTTGCTTTTATTTAATTATTTCTTTCAAAATATTTTTCTATATTTTTGTTTGTATTATATAGTTTATTAATGTGCATTTGTTTTAGTTAATTATCTGAATTGGGGGCTGGGGTGCAACCTAACTTTGTAACGAGTGGTCCGATTTCGATGGTTCTTTTCCTGTTGTATAGAGTATAATCCCCCATTGCTAATAGGAGAATAATTTTGTCCTATGGTAAAAGGTGTGGGTGGGGGGAGGGGTAGTCTAACTTCGTAACGCGTGTACCGATTTGGATAATTCTTTTTCTATTGGGTAGAATATGATCCTTGGTTGATACTACGAGAAAACAAATGTTGCTGCGGTGGAGGTGGGAGAAGGGGAGTGGAACCTAACTTTGTAACGCGTTGATTGATTTGGATGGTTCTTTTGCTGTTGTATAGAGTGTGATCCCCCATTGCTAATAAGAGCATAATTTGGTCCTATGGTGAGGGGTGGGGGAGGAGGAGGGGTAGTAACTTCGTAACGCGTGGTCTGATTTCGATGATTCCTCTTATGTTCGGTAGAGTATGTTCCTTGATTGATACCATGAGAAAAAAATTTTAGTGGAATGGGGGTGAGGTAGGAGTTAAAACTAACTTTTAACGCGTGGACCGATTTGGATGATTCTTTATTCGTTGCATAGAGTAGAAAACACTAAAAAGTGAAAAATAAAATAGTTTTTAAAAAAAAAGTTGAACCGACTTTTTTTTTAATTTTATATCGATGACGACATTTTGAAGTCGGTGCAAATTAAACAAATAAAACAACTACATAACCACAATTGAAAATAATACATAACACTAGCTAAACGTTTCAGCTTACGGGATCATAAGAAAGAACGATTAAATACTTTTTTTGTAGTTCTTTAGTTTGTTTGATTTGCACCGACTTCAAAATGTCGTATTAGATATAAGATTAAAAATTATTTTATGCTTTTTAGCGCTTTTTGTGAAGTCGCTTCAACTTTTTTTTTAAAAACTATTTTATTATAGGTTTTTTTACTATTTTTTGCCTTCAAGTTTAAGAGTCGTTTTTACGAAACATCTTTAGAGTAACGTACCGGTTAATTTCTTATGTTCTTTTTGATCGTTAACTATTGTGTCTTGTTGTTTTGAAGATTGTACATTTTTTAGGGTAGCTAGAGTTTTGTAGGACTTTTACTTCATAACGATTGTGCCAAATAAAGTGATATTATACACACACAAAAATTATAAATAAGATAAGAATAGGAAAAACTGGTCAAGTGCAAGTTGGAGTCGCTAAATGAGAGCTCCGTACTATGGAAAACCCTAAAAAGTATATATATAGAAATAACTTTGCTCAATTTCGTGCTGGCAAATGTCATTTCTTTATATTAAAGGAACATTTTAAAATGACAATCTCCTTAACTTTAAATAAACTATTTTTAACATTTGTTATTTAAGTATACGGTGGGACCTGGTAACAAAATATGTCTGAAATGATGGCCCCCAAATTGGTAATTGAATTCGAACGAAACTTAGAGTAATATAGTTGTGCTCTGCTACCAAAGCTCTCCCCACAAATATAGGCTAATTATGTTTGAATTTCAAGTTTATAATATTTGAATTCATTTAACTGCAAGTCAATTATGCCACAATCATGCAGCGTCAAATGTCAAAATTGCAACCACCAAACCGCTGAACCGAATAAATTGTGGTAGTTGCCTTAAATTGATATTTGAGCACAATTTGTTTAATAAAAATATTAATTATCCTGGCAGAAAAAGTATATTTATTCTATGAAATGGAAACTGGCAATCATTTAACTTCCATAATTAATTTTTCCTCCAAACAGTTTAAAAGTTGTAAATGTTAAAAAATTTTGCAGTTGTAAAGTAGCTGAGCTGCGTCAAAGTTGAAAACTGCCCAAGTTTTGGGTGATGGTTCCGTTGGCTGCGTTCACTGGCTGATACAGGGCGGGGGGGGGGGGGCTAAGAAGCTGAAGCTCCACCCAAACGATTAGCGGCAGATTTTGTATTAAACAAAGACAAGACAAACTGGGAAGCAGACGAACTGCAACGGACCGAATAATTTCTTAATTTCGTTACACTAAATATTTATGGCCATATAATATTAGTCAGAGCTGAAAAATAAAATAGCAGGTAGGACTTTTCTTTCCTTTACTTTTTAGGTTTCTTTATTATAAAAGGTAACTAAGAATCTGGAGGCGGCCAAGGTATTTTAACAATGCTCCTTGAAATTTAACAATAGGCAAGGCAATAGCACTAAAATAGTAAAGACATCAGATTTATATTTTACAATTTGTTATGATTATAAAAACATTTCTATTATTAATTTAGAAAATATTTCTTAATTATTACAATGAACAGAAAAACTTGGCCATAACTGAAAAACATTTGAATGGCTTGGCAGCTATGTATGTACATATATACACATTGTTATAGGCAGAGGTCTACAACCGATTCAGGTTGTGGAAGATTAGCGGTCTCCTTAGGGAAATAAAATTTTATATTATAAAACACTTGCTTATTTTTTTTATTTGAATTTTCAGCTCATTCTTAAAAAAATATGAAACTTTTTCTCAACTCCCCCCAAAAATAAATTCTGGATCCGTCACTGGCTGCCTTCCCGCCGTTTATTTAATGTAGCTGCCATGCAACTTAATTTTAGGTGACAGTGGTTACGGCATGGCTACTTTATATTCTGTTCAAAGCATAAGTTTTAGAAGGCTCTGACAGACTGGCGGATGGACAGACAGCGTTGTCACAATAATAGGTAAAATTTATGTTATGTACCGTCAGCACTTTAGATATTTCATGTACAGTGTTTAATATTTCCACGTTTTGTTTTCGCGGTTAAAGAACCACTTTAGGTTTTTCGACGTATTTAAAATGCTGAAAATGCTGAAATACTGAAGTTTATAAAATCAAAAACATCATATTATACGAATCATCTTCGGTTCAATACTTGATTTCAACAATCCGATTCCTACATCTGTGTATAATAACTTATAGAAATTCAGTTATTAATTATATGAAATCCTGTTTTTGTGACATTTGTTGTTCTAACCTGCACTCCTCATATAAGCTAAGCCGTTCCAGAAACGAAAATATTACATCATTTTCCAAATTAAGTGAAAGAATAAAAAATTTTATCGTTTAATTAATTTAAGTTGAGATTTATTCATAATCAAAAAAAATCCAGAATAAGACTACAAAATGTATAAATTAAATCAAGTCAATGGTATGTGTTTCAATTTGGAATAAATAAATATTTGTTTTCTATTTTTTGGTTTATTTTTTTAATATGACCTTCAAGCTGATATTCCTGAAAACTATGAACGTCATTCAGGCGGATACCTCCCAAAATTTGCAAATTTGTCAGTTGTTTAATTTTGAACACACTTATTTTATTTCTTTTGTTTTCTTTAATAAAATGTATATTTTCAACCTCAGGTTAGTTTTGTTGAAACGAGATATTCCGAATTAAATATTCGAATGACATCTTTAAAGTAGCTTTTTCTTCCGATAAGATTCACTTTTTTGGACCAGTACAAAATTATTTTTTTCCAGTCTTCTGTAGTGTTGATTCCTGCATCTGCTTAACAGTTCTTGCACACTAATAGATATGTAGGCTTCTTTACATAACCAAAGTTTTATTAATTAAATATTCGCTTTTCTTATAAATCCTGTCAAAGCATGCTTTTTTCAATTTTTTTTTATTTATACATCACTTAATGATTTCTTTACCCGTAGGTATAGGACTAATTACACAGGTCTAGAACATTCTGTTTCTGAGCAGGTGGGGGTCATTTCCGAAGTAATTTGCTGCGAAACATCCGAATCCGAGGTCAGAATTGGGCCATCAGGTCAAAATTTTTAGATATTTGAGGTTATGTACTCGAAAAATGGTTATTTGGCTACCTTTAAGGTTATGTACAGGATGCAAAATTGTTTTTTTTATAGTTGCATCATTTAATGCTATTCTTACGCTTTAAAATAAGCTATAAAACAGTCATCTACGATTTTTTCTTGCAAAGTTATGACCATTTTTATGAAGTTCATATTTCATATTAACATAATATATCTATTTATATGAAATAAGCTCTTCATAAATTAAAGTGGTCATAACTTTGCAAGAAAAAATCGTAAATGACTGTTCCATAGCTTATTTTAAAGCGTAAGAGTAGTATTAAATGATGCAACTAGAAAAAAAGACCAAAAACAATGTGTGCATCCTGTACATAACTTCAAAATTAGCCAAAATGATCATTTTTGAGTACATAACCTCAAATATCTCAAAATCCTGAGCTGATGGCCCAATTCTGACCTCGAAATCGAATTTTTCGCAGAAAATTACTTCGGAAATGACCACCAGCTGCCCAGACACAATCATGACCCCATTTTTTGTAGACCTGTGTTACCATTCAGGTTGTTTTTAATTGGTCATTTGATTGGTATTACATACATATTGATAAACGAGTAAAAGTTTAATGTCCATAAAGAATAACACGAAATTAGTATAAGGGCTTTACATTTAGAAATTTAAATGTACACTACAAGCCTTTATCACCAGAGAAACCGGTAGACAAAGGCTTGTAGCTTAGATGTTATCTGATAGGTCACCTTCCACGTTGAACAGCCGTACAACCGAACAGATTTTACATTCGATTCGAAGAATCGGAGTTAAGTGCATCTGGAGATGCTGATTTTTCGCCATATGTCAGCAAGAGTATTAAATGAAACTCGAGCCTTACTGACGCGAGCCTGTACATTAGCTTCAGCTGCGCTGAACTTTCTGAACTTCTTGATTAGGAAAAAGTTGACTGAAATACTAAAAAAATTACCTAAAATGTATATGACCATACTTTTTACTTGCAAAATATATCATATTTTATGTATATACATTTGTTGATAGTTTTCTTTGTATAGCTCCTTTTTTATGATTATTAAATACCCCCCCCCCCCAGTAAATCCTGCGAATCGCAGGATGTCTCCCCTACCTAAAGCTGCGAATATATACTTGCGAATCGGCTGTTGCTGGAACCGTTGCAGGAGGAAACCGCACGTAAGCATCATTGTTCACCATTTTCAGTGTGCTCGATTGTATGCTTGATTCGCATTGAGATGGTCATCAATTTGTAGAGTGCCACTTAGAGACAGATACTGCGATAATTACTCCAACTCCTCATATCGACGGAGTCTTCACAATTACACCTACTTTTCATTCATTGCGATAGGTCTCCGTTTCTCAACATTCCTGGATTACGAAAAGAAGAATATCAGCCGGAGCAATGGGATCCGCTTTAAGTAGTAACACTGATATTCTATCGATCCCTGGCAGACTTGATTGCGTCTGCCAGCTCCAAGCTTGTTGCAGTTATGATGAAAAGAATGATCCATTAGTAACTCTTACAGGATGTTCTTGTTCTACCTTTCCTGCTTGCGCGTTGATGTAGTTGCGCTTGCCACTTCTTACGCTTCTTTGGACACCTTTCTGTAGATAGCGATATTCAGTTCTGAGATGTTTTTTAACTACAACTTCGGTAGCAGAATTGATGCGGCATTTAATCTGCTTCCTATCCTGAATTTTGGACCCTGTGATCAATGTTTGTCTTCCGCACTCTAGCCGTTCCACATATTCACATCAAAGTATTCCTTCGCCCTTTCTCATTTTTGGTCGATGGAGTCGGTGTTATGACGCAGGGCATCAGCTTTTTGGTCCAGTATGCTGGTTCGGTGTATTAAGCCTCTGCACATTGAGCCCTGATATATGAGATGTTGTGTTACGTCGTCGTACTGCTATCATGCATAAGCGAAGCTTAACTGTTACAAGCTGGTGATCGCTGTCCACATCAGCACCTCGCTTAGATCTTCGAGAAGACATTTCGCCAGCTTTGCGAAAGCGCAATATGGTCAATCTGATTCTCAGTTCTGCTGTCTGGGGAAACCAATTTCAGTTAGATGGTATTTTTTTTTACATTCAAATAAGGACCCTTTTGGGATAATATATATATAAGTTCTGGGAATCTTTTACCAAGGACTGGGAGTGCTTTCTTTTAACTAAGAGAGTATTCATTAACCTTTGAAAGGTTGCTGGTGCTCCTTTTAGACAGAAGGGCATTCTATTGAATTCATAGTGCCCGAAGGGTGTGCTAAACGCTGTTTTGTTCTTTATCCCGTTTGTTCATTGGTATTTGGTGAAACCCACTCGCTAAGTCTAAAGATGAAAAGTATTTCGATCGGCCTAATTGATCCAGGATATCGGTGATGTTAGGCAGGGAATAGGCATCTCCGACAGATATGTGGTTTAAAATCTACCATACCTCTCCAACGCTTATTTCCAGAGCTATCTGGCTTTTTGGGAACTAAAAGCAAAGGAGAGTTCCAAGGGCTCTTACTAGGAGTTATTATATCATCGGTGATCATTTGATCAATTTGCCTATTATTTTGCCTATATGGGAAATTGGAATTCGATAAAGTTTCACATATATCGGTGGTTTATCTGATAGAGTGGGGATATTATGAGTAATTACATCAGTATGACTAAGATAGTCCCCTTCTAAATAGAAGAGATCATTAAAAGAGCGGCAAATATTAATGATACCAGATTTTTCTTCTGGATTGCAGTGTTCCAATTTTACATTTTCCTGTAATATTTTTAGTCTAAGAGCTAAGAGCAAATAGAATAGGTAGATAAATCTTGTAATCTTGGAAGAATAGGCGGAACTGAAGCTGACGTAAAGGGTCGCAATAACAAGGCCCGAGTTTTTTTCTTTTTCTTTTTTTTATACAATGTGACGAAAGCCTAGGGGACAACCCTTTTGATGCCGTTTGATGGTTTTGGTCGGATGGTAATTAGGGTAAGGGAGTGAGGAAACTTGAGTCTCATTTTTTCATTGCTGCGAGCTAGACAGACACGGTGCAGATTATTTTAATTTCTTAATAAAAGGTCACGGGGAGACCTGGTGTCGAACCCGGAACCTATGGTATGGTATTCGTACCGCTCAACGAATTTATTTATTTATTTAAGCTTAATACAAGCTATTGCATAAAAAATACAAAAATAAAAAATTAAATACAAACTATAACTTAATACTAATTCTACAGAATATAATAAATGAATAATTAGGAATAAATAAATAAAAAGTATAAGCTACAATATGAGCTATATATATTGGTAACTGGCAGAAGGCGAAAGGAAGAAGAATTAAAGTAGGCGATCAGGATCAAGATGGGCGGGGTCAAGATATAAGGCTTTGTGGAGTGATGATTTACTCAGATGGAAGTCAAAAGAGGAAAGGTCGTTGACTTTTCGTAACATCCTGGTAATTGGCTCGCTTTGACCGTAGTTTGTGCGATGGCGATCGAGTCGGAAAAGGGGAGTGGACCTAAGGCTACGGGGATTGGTATAGATGGGTAAAGATTGCAGGATTGAGGGGCAGTCTATGGCACCAATTAATAATTGATAAATGAAGAGAATGTCGGAAACATCACGACGTTTGCTTAGAGGTTGTAAGTCGATCAGTTTCAGACGGTTTTCATAGGGAGGAAGGTTGAATCTGTCAACCCACGGAAGATCACGTAGAGCAAAGCGAATAAACCTACGCTGGACAGATTCAATCCTATTAATGTGAGTTGTTTGTGTAGGGGACCATACCTGGCTGGCATATTCAAGGAGAGGTCTAACGAAGGAGACGTAGAGAGATTTGGAAACATAAGGATTGGAGAACTCTCTAGACCAGCGCTTCACAAACCCTAGCGCGAAGTTAGCTCTGTTAATTATGCTGTCAATGTGGGAACGGAAATTGAGTTCACTATCACAGATTATTCCTAAGTCACACAAAGAGGTAACGATAGGGACTGGTACGTCGGTTAACATATAGACTCTCGGGGTGGCGGTAAGACGCTTGCGGGAATAAGAGATGGACTGGCATTTGGAGACATTGAGCTCAAGAAAGTTTTTCATGCACCATGTGATGAATGAATCGAGGTCTTCTTGCAGGAGAAGAGAGTCGGTAGTGGAGGAGATATGTTTGATTATTTTCATGTCATCGGCATAAATGGACAACTCTGAGTGTTTGATGACACATTCAACATCATTTATTGTGAGGATAAAAAGCAATGGACCTAGGTGGCTGCCCTGAGGGACGCCGGAACGAGCGACAATAGGGTTAGAAATGGATGAACTGAAAAGAATATTGTACTGACGGTTGTTGAGGTAGGATCGGATCCAGGAGATGAATCTGGGGGGGAAGCCTAGGCGATCAAGTTTGAACAAGATAACGTTATGGGAGATCTTGTCGAAGGCTTTACTAAAATCGGTGGCGATAACATCAACATCTTTACCGTTTTCCAGGGCACATAGGGTTTTAGAGACGAAGTCAGTAAGGTTGGTGGTTGTAGATCTACCTTTGAGGAAGCCATGCTGTGAGAGTGAGAAGATAGACTTACAGTGGAAGAACATGGAATCATAGACCAATTTTTCGAATAGTTTAGGTATGGATGATAATTTAGCAATGGGTCTGTAGTTGGACACATCGTTCTTGCAACCTTTCTTGAAGATGGGAATAATATACGAATTTTTCCATAATTGAGGGAAAACCCCTTGAGTGACCGAGAGACGAAAAAGCAAAGTAAGGGGTTGGACTAGATGTATGGCACACTTTTTCAGAACAATGGCCGGAATGCCATCAGGACCTGGGTGAAAGTCGTCCTCAAGCCTATTAATACTGGCGGCGACTAGTTCAGGATCAGGGTCAAAAGATGAAAACGACGTTTGAGTGCATTTGTCCATGAATGCAAAATAGTTAAGGTCGGGTTGTAGAGAATTGTCGCTGAAAGATTTACTGAAGAAGTGTGCAAAGAGGTTAGCGATAACCTTAGGATCAGATGAGGAGGTACTCTCGAGCTTTAGGGTGGAAGGGTAACCATTGGATTTCTTCTTAGAATTAATAAAGCTATAAAAACGCTTGGGGTCGGATATGAGGCTAGTTTCCATCCGTTGGAGGTACTCATGGTAGAGGGTATCACAACGTTCAGAAAAAGAGGTATAAGCAGATAGATAGGAAGAATAGTCAGACTCGGTCTGGGTTAGAAGAAAAGTTTGCCAACGTTTGTTTCTCCTGTTGCGAAGAGAGCGTAATTCTTTGTCGTACCATACGGGGGATGAGGAGTAGTTTTTACGAGGAAGAAGAGGGATAGATTGTGTAAGACAAGCGTGTATTTCCGAATAGAACGCCTCTAAAGCGACGTCAACTGGGAGATGTTGAGGGATATCCCCAATATTAGAGTTGAGGAGCAAGTGATTTAATTTGTCAAAGTCACCTTTACGAAAATTGAAGGATAAAGAAGACTCGGAGCCTGAAACGGCATGAAGGTGTTCGTAGGAGAAAACGAGGAGCAAAGGAGGATGGTGACGGTCGAGGGAGGAGAGAAGATGGTTGCTTTCTGCGACAGCCGAGTTAACTGGGTCTGAAGAAAAGATTAAGTCTAATTGTCTGTCCAGGAAGTTCCTGACTCCGCTTACTTGAAAGAGACCTGAAACGGAGAGCTGATCGGTAAAGAAGGCTTCTTTGGCCGAAGATGCGTTAAGGGGGACAAAGTGAGAACAGTCCTCGGACAATGACCATTGGATACGGGGGAGGTTAAAGTCACCCAATAAAATAAATTCATCGGACGCGTTAGCGTTCTCAAGCAGGGTATCGATCGCTTCAATTATAGGCTCGTAGGCGTCTAAAGGTTGAGAGGGGCGAATGTAACAACAGAGGATGTACAGAAGACACTTATTTAGTGCTATTTTTATACACACAAATTCTGATATTGTAGAGTCGGAGGTCTTTAGCAGGGTGGCGTCATAACGGTTGTGAGCAGCTATGAGAACCCCGCGACCTGGTGGATCATTGGTGCCTATACAACCGTCGACACGGAAAATGGTATAGTTTGGAGGGAATAGTTCGTTGTCGAGAATTCCTGGTGTTAGATTGGTTTCAGTTAAGGCAAAGATATCGTGCGGGAATTTGTGGGATTTAAGAAAAATATTGGATGTTTTTGTACGAAGTCCTCTTACGTTCTGGTAATAGACCGACAAGCTGTTGGGGAGAGGATCTTGATCGGAAACCGCGGGTGAAATAGAGGGGAAGTCAGAAATAGGGAAATCAAGGGGGTTAGGAACGAAAGTAGTTTAAGGAGTCGTTACGACTTTTTTGAAGATGGGAAATACGGCGAGAACTGACGTACGCAGCATAGGTGGATAGATCTTCTGAAACTTTATGGGAAGGTATATTGAATGATTCATGGTATTTTGTGAAAAGTTGGAGTAAGACTGATGGGTCTGTGGGCAGGCCTTCTTGTTGTATACTTAACATGACGTTGGTGCTGGTTTTACCTTCAACACAGACGGAGTTCGGTTTGTCGTGGAGATAGGCTAGAAATAGACGTACGTTGTCATAAATGCGACGGTCCCGAAAACGGGACAAGAGGTATCGTCCATCGCCAGAATCAGCAGAGCGCAAAGTCAATTTAACTGTAGGTGGGAGAAGGGGATCGATAAATGAATGATGTTCGGATATAGGAGTTTTGGCTAGCGGAATGGGCGGGTTAACGGAGGTAGAATTTGTTTGAGACGGGGCGACAGTGTAGGAGGATGACGGCGTGGAATTAGGTGGGCATGCGGAGGAAGTAGCGGGTGCAACGTTTTGCGTATATAGAGGAGAGGTGGGACAGACGGAAATCGGAGCAGAGGTGGTGGAGTGGTCGGAAGAAGTTGGCTTGAGGTTAGAAGGGCAAGCGGAAGAAGTTGGGAGTGCATGGTTAGGTGGGTGCGCTGGACATACGGAACTCAAAACAGTATTGGTTGGGTTGACGGTTGGAATGGACGTGTTCGAGGGATTCGGTGTAACTGGAACAGGGGGGTTAAGGGTGTGAGAATATATAAAGTTGGGATACTTGACTGGAGTACTTAGATTAAAATTTGGAAATAGTCCCATTTTGAACTGCCAATTGGAGTTAGGATTACTAGATTTAGGATTAATGGTGAGATGTGCGGAAGAGTGAGGAGTACTTATGTTGCTACTAGTTCTAAGATTCTTATGGTTAGGGTGAATACTAAATTTAGGTATGGGAGAAGGTCGTTTGGGGTAGTTAGTAAGGTTAGGTTTTTTAGTATTTAATTTAGGGTTAGGTGCAGAGGGCTTAGGGTTAAACTTAACGTACTTCGTAGTCCACTTAGAAATTGTGATGTTCCCGAGAGTGAAGAATTTGCTGGAGGGGTTACTGATGAGCCAGACATATTTGTTTGGGATGAAGATCTTGAAGTTGCTGGATTTCCCTTCGTCTGACGAGAGTAACTTCAGGCAGCTAACGGGGGTGAATCCAAAATTGCGGGAAAAAAAACTGTGGGCCCAGGAATCGTTGGCGTTATGAGGTGCACCCTTTAGAAGGAATGGAGTTGTGCTTGATAAAGATAAATGTTTACTACCTAGCCTTTTTAGTCTCTGCTCCCATTCCGATACTGTCCAGGTGGTGCCAAGTTTGTTGATCGTAAATGTGGTGGAAGTGGGTTGGGATGACACTCGCGGAGAGACATTGATGGCAACATCAGCAACCTTCTCTATAACGGGCTTGACCAAACCAGCAATAGCATCAACATCTGAGGCAGGCTGTACCAAGGAGGAATGCGGAGGAATCACATACACGGTGGATTGAGGCGGAACTGCGGAGGTTGCATCCCGGAGAGTGGAGCAGTCCCCATCAGGAGATGTAGGTGCAGAAGAAGAAGAATTCTCTATAACGGGCTTGACCGAACCAACAGGAGCATCACCATCTGAGGCAGGCAGCGCCGAGGAGGAATGCGGAGGAATCACATTCACGGTGGATTGAGGCGGAACTGCGGAGGTTGCATCACGGAGAGTGGAGCAGTCCCCATCAGAAGATGTAGATCCAGAAGAAGAAGAATTCTCTATAACGGGCTTGAGCAAACCAACAGGAGCATCACCATCAGAAGCAGGCTGCAACAAGGAGGAATGCGGAGGAATCACTTTCACGGTAGATTGAGGCGGAACTGCGGAAATCGCATCCCGGAGAGTGGAGCAGTCCCCTTCAGAAGATGCAGGTCCAGAAGAAGAAGAATTCACACCAGAACCATCTGAGGTGTCAGACCGAGGAAAAGAGGGGCCGAGATAGCTTCTAGTGGTTAAACTCTTAATATCAGAGCCGACTGAGCCAATTAATTCCAAGTTCTTCACAATGGCTGTTGAGCACGAATCCAGATCCCGCTTGACGTGCCGGACACCGCGCCGAATGTCGTCTAAGATTGGCATGATAGATTCCGCAGGTTGGCCGATGGAAGGCGATGGTGATCCAGCGCGGAGGTCATCCAAGGAAGCGACCAGGCCGCTCAGCTTTAAGGAAAGCTCGCAAATCCTGCTTGAAAGAAGCGATGAGTCGTTGGTCAAACCCTCAGCGATCTTAAGCAGCTTGTCCAGTTTTAAGTTTAGACTAGCGCAGTCATCGGACAAAATTTGCAGTCCAGCAAATCATACGAGTTTAGATCTTCTTGAATTAGTTTTATTTTATGTATAGGAGTCCTTACCTCATGTTCGTTGGAATTTAAAATTAGTATTTTTGCTTCGTTGTTCTTGGACAATACCAGACAATTACCTATATACACTCCCGGCTGAAGCTCTGGCTGTAAACATACGATTTCCCTACTCGATAGGACTGGTATCTTGACGATCGTTTCTGTATATCACTATTAATTAATTGTTTATTGTTTTCGTTTTCCTTGTATTTCTTAGTATATATTTAATTTCATTTTTATTGTGTACCTTACGTTTTGTAAATTGTGAAGTTAGGTATGCTAACAATTTTAGAGTTATTTCAAGATAGCCTTCTGAAAAACAAAAACTGCATGTTATCGAACTGGAAACTGGTGGGAGAGCTGTCGTAACAGCCAGTAGCTCGCCCATTCTGAGGAGTATAGGAGGCTGCCTTCAGCACGGGCTTTTACCATTATTTATAGGTGATCATTCCGTAGACCAGCGATGGCCAAACTCACACTACTTAATGTGAGGAATGCTTAAAAGCTTTAGATGTATTTCGTACTGTTTCTTTAATTTAGAACCTTAAAATGTTTACAAAAGGTTGTACATTTTAAGATATTGTATAATTGCTCACAAAACTATTTAAATCTGAAGATTTTTTTAACTTTTGTATGCTTTAACGATGAAAGAACGCAAAAACAGGAAACCGAATACAGCCAAACAAGTAGATATACGAATTTAAAAGCTCAAAAGCTCACTTTCCCGCGGGCATAGGTTTGGACATCACTGCCGTAGACCATCCTCAAAAGCTCAGATAGCGTTTAACTCATTTTCCTTAAGGAGGAAAGTTCTAGCGGCTGCGTTTTTTTTTTTTTTTTTTTTTTTTTTTTTTTTTTTTTATACGATGTGGCCAAATCCTAGGGGACAACCCTTTGATGCGTTAGCATGGTTTTGGCCGGACGGGAATTTAGGGTAAGGGAAGTGAGGAAACTTGAGTCTTGTTTGCATTGCTGCGAGCTAGACAACAGCCCAGAGACAGAGTGGATTATTTTTAATTTCTTAATAAAAGCTCACGGTCATCTGGTCTTGAACCCGGGACCCATGGCATGTTGGTCTTGCCGCTCAACGCATTGATCCAACTCCGTCTCTGCGTTGCTATTTTTTTGAGTGACATCGTTTAGCTCAGACAAAAGCGCGGTGACTCTTTGGGCATAATCGTTGATATCTTCCTTAAGGCCTTGTCTTATACGAATAGTAACTTGGGGTCGATTTTCTAAGAATTGTGACTCTAATTCAACTTTGAGTTCTGCCCAGGTAATGATTTTTTTGTATTTAAAAATATCATAGGCGGGACCGGTGAGCTTGGTTTTTAATAAATTTAGAAAAAAGGTTTTGTCAGAAGGAGTTCCAGCATGAGTAAATAGCACTTCACAACAAGAGGTGAATCGATGTAAATATTTTTGGATTACCATCGAATTCTGGGATTAAATTTCGAGCGTCGGAAATTGACATGGGAAGATTGGCAGCTTCCGCTGAACTCGAGCCAGCAGGCTTAACACCAGGGGTATTAGTCTTCATGATATTGTGCTGTCTCCAATCTCTGATACGAGATTGCTTCTTGTTTGTATTAGCGAGAGAATAAGATTTTGCCCCTGTACGAAAAAATGAAGGGTATATCAACACTAAATATTTGAAAAACAACAAATTCAGAGACCCAATTTACGCAAGTGACTTGATTAAAACCGAGAATTAGAAAAAAAATATTTGGTGAAACACTCAGATATCACATTGTACATAAGTAAGTCTTTCCACTGAGGTTTCAGTTTACCAATTAATTATTACAATTTTAAGTTTTCAGTTTGCTTTCAATATAAAATAGTTTTATTTATATAAACAAAAAATTTACGTTTTCATTACAAGAATTTTTGTCATTTATGCTAGTTAGAAAAATTTTAAGAAAAGAAAAACAAAATCAGAATTACTGCATTAATTCGGCAAGCTTTCTTTTAAGCTGCATGTAATACGAGAAATCTCCGGTGTCGTCTTCGTAGCTCGTGAACTGCTCCAAATTTTTTTGATGTATTCTATGCTGTTCATAGTTTCGGGTGATTTATACTGATGTAATTATACGTCGGGCTTCCTGGCCGACTATTTCTAAGATGAATAATTGAAGGCTAATGAAGATACGTCGGGCTTCCTGGCCGACGATTTCTAAGCTGAAATTCACCTTTGTAGGTGCGATGATTTTTCAGCAATCCCACCGCTGCCACCAATTGTTCTGGGAATCTTTTCCCAATGACTGGGGTTGCTTTCTTTTAACTAAGAAAAGGTGCACCAGCCCTGAATTTATTTCACATTTTCACTGATTTCAATGAAACAGAATACGTTTATTGACTTTAATCAACTTTAATTAAATTAATAAAGATCTCTTATATTTTGTTCTGCTTAAAGGTGAGACTCATGAGGCCTTACCTCTGGTGGGGGATCACTCCTGGTCGCATTAAAGATCAACTAAACCGTATTCTATATTGAACAATTCAATTTATCAGGATTCTCCCACCCAAATTGTCAAAGTACCTAACACCATATGCAGCAAATTATTATTGAACATGTAAAGGAAAAGTGTTTACTCATCGACTATTTTAATTATTGGTTCGACATAAGAAATTCTGGTGACAGAATTTTTGAGTGGACATTTGACTTTCCTTGAGCCAACGCACACGAGACTCAAAATTTCTTCCCTCAAGCCGGTTTTCGGACGTGAGCCCGACGCACACGTAAAATATTTTGCTCCGACTCAATTTTATGTCAGAATGCGAGTTGAGTTAGTGTTGGTTTGATTATTCAGAAAGTGACATTTCAAAAACCTGTGCTAAATATCCAATATGTACTTATATTTGTGTTCTGCCCACGAGATATAGAAATCATTTCGGTCGAAAAATTTAAGGAACAAATTACGTTTCCTGTGATCCTCTACCTGAAATATTTTCTTTTTAATTACCAATGTGAGTCCATTGTTACATGAACATAATTAACCGATCACATGCAAAATCATTTAATTAACCCTCCAGACAAAATATCATGAAAATTGTATGTTGCACCCGAGGGATAGACATCATTTCCATGGAAAAATTTGTTCAAGCATTACCCGTCCTTGCGATCTTTTACCTAAAATATTTTTATTTCAATTACCAAGTTGAATACCTGATAATTGATCATTAATGAAGAGAGCGCACGCAGAACAATTTTCTGTACCCTCCAGGCACAACATGTCATAAAAATTGTATATTGCACCCGAGGGATAGACATCATTTCGGTGGAAAAATGTGTTCAAGCAATTGCCCTTCCTTGTGATCTTTTACCTGAAATATGTTCCTTTTAATTCTCAAGTTGACTACCTGAGAACTAAAACATTAATGAACCGAGCGCATGCATAAAAATTGTCTGAACCCACCAGTCACAAAAAATCCACTCTATGCATGTAGTTGTGTTTTGCACCCGAGAGATAGAAATCAATTTGGCGGAAAATTTGAGGGAACAATCCCCCTTCCCTGCGATCCTTTACCATCAAAAACCTTTTTCGATAGACTCAAAAGAGGACCGTGTGCGTTGGCTGCTTTGGATTTTTAAAAACAGAGTCGGTGGAAATTAATTCCAGGAAACGATGATGCAAACAAATAGTCGATTGTAAGTGAAATGTACATATCCCAATTTCCCGCACACACACACACACACACACACACACACACACACACATACACACACACACACACACACATATATATATATATATATATATATATATATATATATATATATATATATATATATCGGAAGTCAGTGGAATAAGTAATAACGTGTCGGTCTTCCATCCCGGAGGTCTCACGTTGGAACTCCGCCGGCGGTGACCACCGTTATTTTCTGCTGATCGTAGATGACGATAAAAATACCATTGCTTTTAGAGTAATCGCGGTGGTTCGAAACCCACGTTAAATTCTAAATCTACTTGCAAGTTCGCTTGAAGTTCTTCTCTCGCCCAACGCCCACAAGAGGTTACGAAAACCTCAGGGAATTTCCTAGCCCTCACATAAGACTCCATCTTTATACATCCCTTGTTAGACCACTGCTGGAGTATGCTAGTCCGGTTTGGTCTCCGTTTTATGGATCTCACACTAAACGTATTGAATCTGTACAGCGCAGATTTTTGAGATCGGCCCTTCGTGCTTTGCCGTGGACTGACCCTTTTATTCTACCTCCATATGGTGGTCGATTGGGACTGTTACAACTTGCTACTCTCGAGAAGCGTCGCTGGGTTGCCGATATAATTTTTCTACACCAGCTTCTACAGGGAAAGATTGACAGTGCGGAACTTTCTTCCAAAATTTCACCTAGAGAACTGTCCTATTCCCTTCGAAACCGTTCGAACTTTCAGATAGCTTTCTCGCGCACTAGTTACGGTATGTTCGAGCCTGTTAATCGCATGTGTAAGTTTGCTAATGGTGTTGGTGATGTATTCAGCACTAACGTAGATAAGTTAACATTAAAGAGGAACCTTTATAACTTGTAACCATCCTGTTGGACTCCCTTGTCTTTGTTCTTTTCGATTTTGTTTTTTGTGTGGTGTAAAGTTTCCTTCCTTGTATGTTTTGTATTGACTTGGCTTAAGCTGCCTGTGCATCCCTGATTGTTATGTTTGGGTGTATTTTGGCTTTTGTTTATTAATGATCTTATCTTTGTTCACTAATGATCGATCAATAACTGCGGATAACTTATTATTATTAACCGCATGTGTAGGGCCGTGGATATGTATCCTGTTTTTGACCTGGCTCTTGCCGGGGATGTGCTTGAACGTTCTCTGTTATCTCTGCACCCCTGATTGTAGTGTTTGGGAGTGTTTTGGATTTTTACTAATATTTTATTGCATGGGTTATGGGAGCCTCATTCGCCTCAATATATGTTATATTCTGGTGAATAGGTCAATTGATTCCAGGCTCTTGCTTGTGAAGTGCGCCTTCTGAGTTAGAAGGGTTAATTCTGATAAAAAAAAAAAGAAACAATTAAGAAAAAGTTCTCTTTTAGACAGAGGTACATACATACAAAAAAGAAAATTATTTTAAAATTATTGCTTAATAATTACAAATAATTTCAGTAAATACTTCTTCTGAAAACATGCTTACTAGTCTACCAGTTTTCAGTTATTTACCATTATTAAGCCTTCACAGTTTTCTAGAACCTTTTATTGCATGTAATTTATTAGTATCTTTAAATTGAGAAATTTAAATCTTTTATACGAAAAAAACTGCCACATTCACGGTACTAAGTAGTGAACATGATCAAACTAATTACGTCAAGATATCATCTGTAAAAAATTGCACTATGAAAAACTTAATAGTGTACGTCATTACATCGAACAAAAAGGTGCTTACGTTGGAAAATATCCCCTTTAAAGAATAATAGAATCAACGATTCGGTCAAAGTTGTCTTTTTTTTGTAAATTAAACGAAAATTTTTGGTATTTTAAAAGTTCATTGACTAGGCAAATCAATAGCCAACAGATCCTGTTGTTCAACTTCAACTCACAGCGTAATAGGCCAAGGTCGTCTGAAGTAGATTTAGGTATATCGCCCGACCGGTTAGTTATTATCTTTTCACTCACACAAAAACTGTTACGATATTATATATTTGGCCAATTATTAAGATCTTACAAGTTCGATTGATAGCGCAACGATTAAAGAGACGGCTGTTCTTGATTTTCACCGAAAATATTATTTTAGTCGCTGACCTCCGATGCAAATTAGAAATTTGAATTTCAACTCCAAACTGAAAGAAACGTGGCTAAAGCACATTATTGGGGGACCAAAGTTCGCTATCATGGTTTCACTCGAATTACTAAAGGTAGCTAGTCTGGCAGAGTTATGGCATAGAATTAGGTGCCTCTGTCAATAATCTGAAATGATATGCGGCGAGTCATGACAAATTTTATAGTTTTGCGTCTTCGAATTAATTTATTCAATTGACTTTTTTTTGGATTGGCGTGAGAATACAAAGAACTGCCAAACGTTTTAAATTTAATTGGACTGCTTGTTAAGATGACACATCTATCTTAGATGGATTATAAGCTAGTGTGACGGTTTATACAACTTATTTTGTAGTTCTTCCGTCCACTAGAAATTAACTAGCAGTAAGTAAAACCCAAAGGGCAGAAATAAATATTTTCGTTCACTTAATTTTTTTAAAAGCTCTTCGAATAGTGTGAACGAGGAGCAGTGCAGTTTATTAAAAAAGTGTCAGTAGTGATTAATAGATATGTCTAAGACAGTAAAATAATTACGGAAAATATAAAACTGGGCACATAGGCTTTATTCGGAGTTTTAATAATGCCTAAAGCCTGACTCGAAATAATACAGAAATATTTTTTTTTTGGTTTTTATTAAGAAGAGGATTTTTTTAACGTAACAATTGCAAATTTCATGTACCCTAATTTCAACGATATGCCAATTAACAAAAAGAAAAAAAAGTACGTAAGATCCATATTCGGGTAGTTTTGTATTTTATTTTATTTTTCTTTAAATACCTTTTTTATTTACGTAAAACCTTTTGAAATCGTGCAATTAAAAATAGAAATTAAAAGTTAAAAGAAAGAGAACTAATTTCAACATGGCGGATCCAATATGGCGCCCGAAATGACAGGGTAAATGTTTATGATTTTTTTACTTGAAAACGGTCAACTTTAAGAAAAAAAATTATAGAAAAAGAATTATTAGAATCACTTAAACGACACGTATGACGTTTATAAAAATTTTCAGAAATATTTTTAGGTCTCCAAGCAAACGGCAAAATCCAAAATTCTAAAAAAATGCACACGTAATTTACTTTGGCTGATTCTAAACATTTCTTCTATAGTTTTTTTTCTGCAAATTGGTAATTTTTGAGTTAAGAAATTATGAAGTTATAAATTTGAAAAAAAAATCGGAAAAGTCAGTGCCAGGGGCTCTGATGAGAGATTTTGTATATGTGCTTATGTATAAAATTATGTAGTTCCGTTACTTTATAAGGAAGTTATTTTAACATCTTCAGCCATTGATCTGCTAAAATACAATGTTCCCACTTTAAACGCTTGCATGCAATGGTTTATCAACACTCTTAGTTTTTTATCACTCTATAGAAAGAAAACAAAAACATCCAAATCCGGCAACACATACCAAAGTTAATTCCACCCAACTTTTCACACTCTCACATTAGATACAAAATTCTTAGCATGGCGCTAGTACGCCAATGTACTCTACAGGGTGTTTCAGATCTGACGTGCCAAAATGAGTGGGGTGATAGATCTCAAATGGACATACAAAAATTGTATAGGAGGGGGGGGGGGGTGGACCATCTCAACCGTTTAAGAGTTACAGGATGATTCATAAACTTCAGTTTTTCATGGTATGCCACATCAAACAAACGCTAAAAAACTACAATCTGAATGACCTTTCCAAAATTGTCAACAATGTTAATCTAACTCCTATCACTGCAGGTACAGCCACTTCAAAAAGTGAAAAAAATGGTTTGCAATTACCTAAAATTCAGCATTTTCCCAATTTGTCTCGGAAATTCATGTAATTAGTATACCTCTTTTTGATTTTAATTGTATTTGCCATCATTTTACCTTTCCTAAAAGGTGAAACATGTTCACGTAGAAAAAATATGTAGAAATTTATACGTAGAAATCAGTGTTGCCGCCGAGCTTAATTATTTTGTATCCAAATTTCCGAAAAAATTTATCCAGTGACCCAAAAATGTATCCATTTCTACTTTTATGATACAACTTGCAAAATCGCAATGAATAATATCATAACTAAAAAATAACGATTTAAATAAATATATTTCACACGCTTGTAACGGAAGCTGTAAATACATTTAAAATTTTTTTGAAATTTTTTATTAACTTTTACCCATTATTATATTATTGTAGAAGTATTAACAAATTTTTTTTTATTCACTCATGCACAATGCTCGATAGCAAGCAAAAGTACCTGCTCTTCTTGAATTTTCCTACTGCAGATACCATAATTGGTATCTGGGGCATTTCACGCGAAGCGGACAACCAACAATTTTGAAGAAGTTATGTATGACCTGTTTCAAAGGCAATTAATCATATTAAGAAATTTATATAAAAATAATTAAAATAGTGATTCTTATAGGAAATTGCATGCTCTTCACAGTCGTGGTATCGAATTCGAAATTTGATTTTTTTTTTCATGTAAAAAAACCAAAATTAATACTTAAAATTAATTTTGACAAACTTCGGCATTTTTAATTTTTTTTTAAATAGCTCAAAAAATAACTTCAAATGTACAGTAACTGCTTGTTCAGTTCCATAATGGGATCTGCATTTGAACACAGTGCAGCGCGTAGTCGGCGTTTGACCAGTGCGATTGTTTTGTATGGAAGCATTAAAAAATTTAAGTTTAAATTCTCTATCTCCGAAACGAATGCATATTTTGAGATAAAAACAAAATTTTTTAAAAATATCGAAGTTAAGTAAAATCTGATTTGATATGTTTACTTCCGGTTTTTTATACGAAAAATTTTTTTTTTCAACGCTGTAATAACTGCCAAGAAAAACATTTATTTGTCTTTAAAATAACGCTATTTACTTTTTTTCTATTACTTTGAATAATAGGAAATTTTTTTTTCAAAAAACCCGCTCCTCAAATTTTGTCAATTCTTTAAAGGCTTAGAAAAAGGCAACTAGGCTTCATAGAAAAAAAATAAAAATGCACATTCATTCAGGACATATAAAAGTACAATTAAACCAAATATAAACAAAATCCAGAACCTGCCATTTTTTTCGCTGTCCGCTTCGCGTGAAATGCCCCATCTGCCAAACTGTCCTGTCAAATAAGTTTGAATAAAGTTCTTCGCAAAACAACAACTTTCGAGATGGTAAAAAATAAAATTCGTAAACCTCATATGTAAATTAAGATTTAATTTTATTTAAAAGCTTTTCTTAGTTTAAACATTCCCAGAAATCTTTCCTGAACACAAGAGCTAGTTTCATCGAAAACCTTTGTAACTAGCACAAGGGCTTTGGACGTACTTATATCCGTAGTTTCGTCCCCTATACGAGAAAAATTCCTCTTTTCCAGTACTGCAGAAATCTCCCCAAGGCCTTTTCTTCCAAAGAGTACTAGTCAACAGTACTAGTCAATTATAATGAAATGGAATAGATTTGCCGCCGGCGTGTGTTCATAAGTTAAAACACTTTTTTAAATTTTTCTCACTACTTTAAGGGAAAATGTATCCATTGCGGAAAAAACGTATCCATGTGTCCAAAACAAAAATTCTACAAAAAAAGTATCCAAATGGATACATTTGTATCCAAGTGGCATCACTGGTAGAAATCCTATCGGAGAGTATTATAAAAATCAACAAATTAAAGAAATTAATTTCAAATTAATTCTATGCTTTTTATTGAATTTAAAAGTAATTACAATTAATCGTGATAAGTAACAAAAGCCTTTCAAATAGTCCACCGCCACTTTGGATGCACTTTGGCTAACTAAATCCTCCCTATTGTTAACTGAGCTTGAATAAACTTCATTCTTCATTGTTCCCCATAAGAAAAAGTCCAATGGGGTAAGGTCTGGAGATCTGGCAGACCAAGGAATTGGTGCTCCTCGTCCAATCCAGCGGTTAGGAAATTGTTCACTTAGTAGTGCTTTCACAATGTAAGCCGTATGCGCTGGTACTCCATCGTATTGGTGAATAATTCCCCTAAGATTATCCATAGGGTTCTCCTCGATTAGATCTGGAAGTGTATTATATAGGGATGGGGGATCGAACTGAGAAAATCGATTCAGTACGGATCGATCTGCAATTTTTTTCCGATTTCGAAGATCGATTAATCGCCCTAAAAAGATCGATGTTCGTAGATCGATTCCATTTATTTTAACACCAAGTATTATCTTCACCAAGTGATTAATTTTGCAATTTAAAAAAACTAAAAATCAGTGATGATTGTTCAGAAGAAGACCTTGCTCCAGACTGGATACCATATAGCGGAAGGACGGAGTGAGCGGACGTAAAACCTATCCTAGTTAGCGAGAAATTTTCAAGGGCTTTAGATTTAATCAGGGATGCACTAAAATTGAATGCTGCCAACTACACTGTTTGGCAGTATATGTAATAACAATAACAATATTTTAGGTACGAAATTTTCAATTTACAGGATTATTACACAGATTAATGTTGATGCGAAAAAATTTCCACGTGAGCTTGCTCAGTTTTATTAGCGTGTCGCGTCAAAGATTACTTACTACTAGATAACCGGCTCCCTAAAATACCCAGCTATTCTTGAAAAAGTAACACTGGCACCACAGTAAAACGAAATATATTCAGATTTTAAAGTCATAAGAATATACATGCAAATAAAGAGTACAGGTAGTGTGCAGTCATTTATTCCTGTCAAAATTATTTGAGAGAATCACTTATTCCTGTCAAAATTCTGTTCTCATTCGGAGAGAATCACATATTTCTGTCAAAAAAGTACCGCTAAATCTTGTCGAAGAGAGAAATATAGTAAAAAGTACCACCAATAAAAAGAATTGATGTGAAGCACGTGACTGAGCTAGTTACTCGTGTGCGTAAGAGACTTTCAAATCGTCAATGTATTCTGATCTTTTAATGAGTGAAGAACATTTGGCATTTGTAACCAAACATAAGAAAAGTATACTTGTCTCTTATCCACAAACTCTCCCGGAAAACAAATTTTTAATTCTGACTGCAGGGTTGCCCGATGCGGGAAATATAAAAAAGCAACCAAAATTTGTTTACTAGTTTGTTCGAAGCCGTTTATCTAGTAGAGTAATCTTTGGTCGCGTCTTGTCTTAAATGGATGGAAATCGGAAGTAAATAAATCGATTCGAGCCGAATCGGTTCCGCGAAAAATCGATTAAAAAATCGGCAGATCGAAGGCTAAAAGATCGATTCGCCCGGATCGAATCGAAGATCGCCCATCCCTAGTATTATACAAAAAGTCCGCACACATTTCATTATTAATGTGTAATTTGTGTTTTAT
Organism: Leptarthrus brevirostris; assembly: GCA_964036015.1. Classification (NCBI taxonomy): domain Eukaryota; kingdom Metazoa; phylum Arthropoda; class Insecta; order Diptera; family Asilidae; genus Leptarthrus; species Leptarthrus brevirostris. Next base: position 143,849,915 of record OZ038371.1, read on the forward strand.
GTGTTTAATGTTTTATTTAAAATTTCATATTAATTTAATTTAACTTTTTCCTCATGTGTGGACAGCTGTCGCAGCCCCAGGTAAGATAAGTATGATGGAAGTTTTTTTCTTTGAGATTCTTACTAAACTTGTTCATGCTATGTCGTTCAGGTTGGTTTCGTCAACACTGAGTGAAACATGATTTTGTTTTTTATTTTCAAAAGAAGGGCACATTTACAATGTGACCACAATAGCCCTATTCCTGTTTTGAAAGCTGTAAAACAAAAGTTAATCTCTCTCCGGGTTAAAAAAATACGTCAGGAAATAAGAAATTCGAATTATAGTAAACATTCTGAATAAATTTATATCATAGATTTCGTAATTAATAAAAAAGGTGTTCTTAAATTAAAAGAACTCAGCAAAAATATTAATTACTTTCCTATCACAGAGAAAACGTGAATAACGAGATGACCCTGATCAATTCTTACTTTCTTGCTAATTCGCTGGTTTATCTGAGAATACTTTTTTATCACCCTGTTCACTTTTTGCTAGAGGTTGATAAAAAATTTTCTATTTTAAAACCAAATTGCATATATTTAGGCATATAATACACTGAGCTTGATTGAAGAGTTTTTAGTACAAGCTGAACAATAGTAACATAGAGAGCTTTTATGATCTAATGTTCCAAGCTCTAAATTATTACACCACGGACATACCTAACTCACATGATTTTGTAGAATTGCTTTGATCAAATCGCGCTGACGGACACAAATCTTTGGTGATTTAATTTGTCATTTAAACTAAAAGTTGTGCCTATTATAGTATAATAAATAAAGTATAATAATATTGAAAAGAGCTGGATGTAGAAAAAAGTTCAATACACAGCGGCAGTAAAATCTTCGAATACTCTTCAGAACCCTTCCACACCTTCGCAAGGTAATTTCGACAAAGGAATTATATCACTTTACATTGGTAGAAATAGATCTTCCAACATTCTCTTCGCGACTGCACTAATTCAAGTTTCAACAATAACCGGCAACCATACCTTATGAGCGCTCATTGATCCAGGCTCACAAGAATCATTCGTAAGATAGGATATTGCTCAAAGACTTAAGAAGCAACATATCATAGGGAGATTTTAAACACAAATTTGTGTACAAGAAATGATCCTTTGGAATCAACACAGGGAATCGATGATGAGACTGCTAACATTGAATGTGTTATCAGACTCGCATTCGAAGAAGCGTGTCTAAAGAAACGACTGAAAATAGAATGCAAACAGAGGTGGATAAATTCGTCTCTCATGGAAATGAGGAAAAGAACCAGAAAGCTATTTAATAAAGCTAATAAACACCAAAGAGTGGATCTCTGGGAAGAATACAAAACGGCACTTAGGCAATTGAAGTCCGAGTGCCGAAAAGCCCAGAGGGAATCATGGAAAGTTTTTACTAGCCAAATTGAAAGCACGCGTGAGGCAGCTAGACTGAAGAAAATATTGTCTAAATCTAGAAGCCGGTTAGAACTCATCGAAAACTCACCCAACATGAGGGAATCTCTTGAGAAGCTGATTACAAATAGCTTCCCGGGAGGGGGCAATCGAAGAGGGACGAAGCTACCCCTTGGAGATCCCAAGTGGGGATGGAAGAGGAGCTAGCGAAGAAACTGTGTACTTTAGACAAGGTAAGATGGGCAATAAAATCCTTCAGCCCATATAAATCACCGGGTAGGGATGGGATATATCCCATCATGCTACAGAGGGGAGGTAACAAACTATGGAACAGACTCACCCTACTTTTAAGAGCGTGTCTAAAGTTCAGTTACACTCCTAAAAACTGGAAAGTGGCAAAGGTAGTATTTCTACCCAAACCAAATAAGACGGTCTATAGCACATCAAATGCTTATAGACCAATTAGACTTACATCATTATTACTGAAAAGTCTAGAAAGACTGATAGAATGGGAGGTAAGGAAACAGATAGGCATAAACCAACTATCAAGTTGTCAACATGCATATATGAAAGGTAGATCGGTTGATTCCTCTCTACAAGTTGAAAAGGCATTGATGTACAAAGAAGTAGCCTTAGGCTGCTTCATTGATATAGAAGGGGCCTTCAACAACGTCAGAATCGATAAGATTCTTTACGAGTTGAGAGAGAAGGGGACAGATCACAGTATAATCAAGTAGATCAAGTCCATGCTGGAAGACCGAATTATAATTACAAGTTTCGGAAATAAGCAACTGACGGCGCGGGTTAGTAGAGGAACTCCACAAAGAGGGATTCTTTAACCATTTCTATGGCGGATAGTGATTGACGAACTAATTGAAACCCTATCAGAGAAAGGTCTCCACGTAACATGTTATGCGGACGATCTAGCGATATTAGTCAGAGGTAAGTTTGAAGAAAATTTGGGATACTTACTTCAAGAAGCAATCGACACGGCAACCTCTTGGGCGCAGGATTGTGGACTGAAGATAAACCCAAATAAAACGGAACTCTGCTGCTTTACCAGAAGACACAAATTATGAAAGATAGTTCCCCCGTGCATCGGAAACACGAAATTTACCTTAAAGAATAAGGCCAAATTTCTGGGTGTGCTGATGGACGGGAAACTAAATTGGGCGAAGCACCTACATGAGAAGAAAAACAAAGCTGTAAGAGTTTTCTGGACGTGTAGAAATGCTATAGGTAAAGTATGGGGACTATCACCCCATATTATAAAATGGATATACACATTTGTAATCAGACCCATGATAACGCATGGAGCGAAGGCGATAGAGGTGGGCAGAAACCAGAAGATTATGGACCAGGCCCAACGTATGTGCTATACGCTATACGTTTACGTATGAATAAACTGTGGAAGAAAAGGGGAATGCAAACCCAACATGAGAAGATCGACCGAGTATGTAATGGTAATACGATTAAGAGACTGTTTGAGGAAGAAGATTGCTGGGACTTCAAAACGGATAACCCAAATTTAGAGGCAATCTTCGAAACCCAGTTTACGACTAAAAGTGAATGGATCAACAATGGGGTGATCCAAGAAAACACTTTAGCGATTTACACAGACGGCTCAAAATGCGAGCGTGGCTGTGGTTTTGGAATATCGTGCGAGGAACTTAACCTGGAGTTATGGGGAGGGGTAAACGACTCCTCCTCGGTTCTTCAATGTGAAATCGCAGCGATAGAGATTGGAGCTAAACAGCTAATAGAACGGGGAGTAAGATCCTCTAGGATTGCAATATGCACGGATAGCCAGGCGTCCATCAAATCTCTAACTAACGCCGTGGTAAAATACAAAACGATAGAGGGATGTAAACAGACCTTAACGCAGCTAGGGAGACAAAACGATGTCATCCTAATATACGTACCGACACTCCAACAATGCTCAACCTGAGCATACCATGCATGCATGAGGAAATTAATAAAGAAACCATGGAATGGGTAACGAGGAGGCACAAGGAAAAATGGGAATTCTCAACTGAATAAAAAAAGATCATTAAGCTTAACAAAGCCAAATTGAAACTTCTTGTTGGCCTTGTGACAGGACATGCAAGACTAAGGGCGCATGCCATAAAAATGGGAAGGGCGAATACTAGTCTATGCAGGGGATGTGGGGAAGAAGACGAGACCGTATTACACGTTCTCGAATTATCCAATTCGTTACGGGGATTAGTTGGCTCGACAGTGGACTTAAGGGTACGTTGCCGAGCAGGGGGTGTACAACGGGCCAATATAATCCTCAGTGCATGGAGGACACCCCCCCCCCCCCCCCGAAAACCAACCAACGTATCATAACCCGAATTAAGCGTTTAGAATCAAATTTAAATAGTATTGCTAATACCGAGATAAGTTTTGATTTTCAACATTAATGCTTTTGTATTGTAGTCCTTCACTGAAGTCCTTCAATTACACAACCCAGCTATTTGCCATCACTGAGATGTATTAAAGTGGAGTGACTTATTAATTATCTCATATGGGTACAATTTTACTGTCAGTGGAGGAAAACCATTTTTAATTTCCAATGTTTACTCTGCATTTGCAGCTGTTGCGAGCAGAATTAAATAACCATACATATACGAAATGACATATTTAATTTTAATCTGTTATATTGTTGTAAGGAAAATGTAAGAATCATTGGAATTACTGATATAAAATTTACTAAAAAAAAAGGTTATTTTATTCTGCATATTGCTTACACAGAAAGAGATATAAAATGATTGTGAATATTGTCATCTATTTCTATCGCCAGCATTTAATAGGAGACATGACGTTGGCAATTAAGAAAACCATGTTTGAAAAAAAAGATGCTTACACAGAAAGGGACAACTAGCGAAAAGTGATACTATTTTCTTGAAGAAGTTTCAGAGCACTAATCACTCCAGATGAATCAGTTAGAAAGGTAATTTGAATGTAGTCGCGAGACCAAGCAGTTATATGTAGATTGTTTGGAGGAGTATTACTAAGATAAAACACAGGATAGCAATTACAGTAGACACAACTGAAATGCATAGGATGATACGTGTAGCTGAAGAGCACATACCCTATTAACGAATTTTGTAAAGAAATTCTACCAACGAGCCCATTCAAGAATATGACCTTACCGCAGTGACCTTTGAAACTGTTTGTGCATCGTACCTTCCTATATGAAGTCTTAGACAATTCCCTGAAGATGAAAAGCAGAGATATCCATTTGCTTATCCAGTTGTCATGCTGAATTTTTAATTCGATGATGTAATGAATGAAGCCGAAAATATTAACGAAGCTGTATAAATTCAAAAACAGTTATCAGATATGCTCATATAAGGTGGTTTTGAACTTCGCAAGTGGGCCAGCAACAATGTAAAATTAATGGAATCGATCTTCAGAGAGAAACGCGGGATTAAAATACCCTTGGACTTGAGTGAAATAAGGACACTTGGTTTATATTGGTATCCGTACAGCGACTTCTTTACTATCAATGGTCACATCAATTCAAATCCGTCCACTCCTACTAAAATAATACTTCTATGAGAGATTGTTCGATCCTTCTGACGGGTTTTCACCACAATTGATGCCAGCATTTTAATGTAGTAATTGTGCTTAAAGGGAATTTCTCTTGGTGGCAGCCATTCTACTGTTATGAATAGAAGTGTACCTGTTGCCTCTATGCGGCGCTGCTGGTAGTAATATTGGGCTATAGCCACGCAAGCTAACACAAAACACGGGAGGAGTAAACCTTTTGAATATTTCCCCGAACTTCAAGGCTGTAGAGCCACGCTGAAGTGGTCTAGGAGAGGGACTATCTGAGTGTGGGACTTTCAAAGTCGGTATGATACCTCTCACAGGAACCGAGGTTAAAGGATCGCTAGTGGTATCTACTTAGGGTCTGCTCAATTTCCTGTTGTAATTTAGTTGAGTAGGGAAGGTATTGGGGGATCTCTGCCTTTCCGATCTGCTTGTTTAGTGAGATTTATTATGAATTAAGTTCAAAATAATTAAAAAAATATTGAAAAATTATCAGGTTGCGCAGTTAAGGAGGCACAGGTCAGAGCCAGCGTTCCTAGGCTGGAGTAATCCGCAGCAAAGCACGATTCCAAATTATTTGAGGAAACGGGAGGGGCTAATTTTAAATCGGTTGGCAGTGCTCGCACTTGGAGGCTGAGATGCACAAGCAACTTAAGCAGAAGAGAAAGAAGGAGCGGAGAAATCAGGTGTGGACCAGGTGGTTAGACAGTTAGGTGACAAACTGGATGCATCTGCCCTAACAAATTTAACATCACATGAGGATGGTCCGGCTCAGCGAATCCGAGGTAAAGACCAAGGTGCAGCAAAACCAGATAACTGCACGGATAGTCAAGAATCAACGACGCTCTCTCGAACAAAGTTGGTAGCGCAGTCGGCAACGACTGCTTCTACCTACCGGGTGCTGTCCCAAGGCAGTCCCAGAAGAAAATGAAAAATATCTATCAGAAATTGTTATTAGTACCAGGTTCGAGTTCGGAAAGTGGGAAGTAAATTAGCGGGACGGGGTGAGAGCCAAGGCCGAAGGGGGCGTAAAATCCTACTAATTTGCTGAATCAAATGATATCCCTTTTGGTGTTGTGGACATTAGCAGGGAAAAGAGTCTTGAGGACAAGTATCTGTAAGTCTTCAAGGCAGCCATTAACTCCCTTTCTGCAAAGGTTAACGGAGTGGATTGAGTTCCTTGGTTAACGGGGTTTTCCCACTAAGGTGTGTGAACCAAAAATCCAAGACCTGTCTGTGTTAAACCGTCAAGAAATTTTCCAAACTTTGGGATGGAATGAACTTGACGGTTTTTACAACCTGAGGAGATCAACCTAAAAAGTTTGCATCAAAAATACCTCCAAATGGAAGGTGTCTCGAGTGGAGAGGTATGCCTACGAGGCCACAGGCGGAATCGCCTTGACCATATGGTGTCCGGCTGAGGACGAAGAGTCGATTAGAAAAGCGTGAGACGGAGGGGCGGGGTGAACTCAACTGTGGAGATTCGGCCAACAGAGGTCAACAAAGGTCGGGCGGAAAGTCAATCTAACTAATAAGGGAAGACGCTAGCAGGAAGGGAGATGGGCCCGATGATGTGCCGATGTTTTGCGGAGGAGAATATGTACATGGCGCTGATGCAGGAACCCTGGATATTTAGAAAAAGAGAGAATCGCTAATCTGTTTTGCGTAAACTCATATAGCATTTTAGTCAGGCAGGGATTTCAGGCGAAAATACTGCCACAACTCAGTACACCAGACCATCCGGTGGTTCGTGTGTGATCCGAGGCAGGCGCCTGACCGGCGATCACGCCCTCAGGGAGGCAGATGAAAGCTCTGCTGAAATAGTGCAAGGACAGAAATGAAGGGTTAGTTTTAGTTTGTAATGCAAATGTCCACAATATAGTGTGGGGTAGCACAAACGACAACCGTCTCCCATGCCGTGGCCTCTGAAGAAACATTTGTTCGAATGCACAGATCGTTCTATAGTGGAAAGCATTGTGTCGCATGAGAGGGTAAGAAGATAAATTAGGTTGTTTGAACTGTTCAAGGCAGCAGGGTTAGATGGTAAAATCCCAGCCCTACTTCAGTGGGGCAGTGAGAATGTAGCGCCATGGGGCATATACATAGCATGTTTAGCAATAGGCTACCTCCCGGTTTCGTAGAGAGAGGCTAAGGTCATATTTCTACTAAAACGGGAAAGAATAGACTACTGAACCGTAGTCCCTTAGACCCGTGAGCTTGAGATTTTTTCCGTTGAAAACAATGGAGAGGACTGTGGCATATCACATCGAAGGGACTGTGTTGGTAAATTACCCACTACGTAGGAACCAGCAGGCATACTGTTCTGGGCCATCTACCGAATCGCCACCAAGTGATTAGCGTAGCAACGGCCGCAATAATGGACATTGAAGGATCCTCTTATAATATAGACTGCGGAAGGCTGGAGGATGCTTCTATCGACCGTGGAACTAATCCTTTCATGAGAAGGTGTATTGGTAATATATTAAAGTCGACAACAGTTAATATCCAGATAGGCGAATCTAGATTGCACGGGAGGATAGGCAGGAGATGTCCACAAGGTGGAGTGTTATCTCCATTGTGTTAAACATTATTATTGATTCATTACCACCCAAACCCAGCAGTCTTCCCAAATTTTTTCCTTCTTTTACAATTCTCCAAAACTAGCGCTACACAGTTCGTCTCACATACCAAATAAGTGGGTTAAATAGAGAATGTACCGTATTACGAAACTTTTCTCCAAATACTTCAACTTGACTGATGAATCGATTCAACTTTTCTTAATCGGTTCAAACTTTTATAAATTAAATTCGTTTTCTTTTTGTAGTGCGTTTATCTACTCAATCCAGGTTCCATTTCTGTGTATTTGGAAAAATTCTAAAATGTTGGAAAAGATGCGAATTACGAATTTAAAGATTCATCTGACATTCGGCATGTGTTTCCAAATATGTTAATAATATTAGTTCGTGTCGGCGTGTATATCTTATCCTTTTGGGTTACAGACAGTCCAGAAAAGTCGTTGGTTCTTTCATGTAGTATTCTCGACATGTGGCCTCTTCATTTTCAGTGCGGCTATTCTTCAGAAGGAGGGATCTCCTTGAGCTTATGCTCCTTCACCAGGTAAGTGGGACCTTTAAGTGCTTCCTGTAAAACAACCCTTCCTTTTTTCAGTTCTCAGTAACCGCGTTATTCCAACAATCAAAAATTACACTAAGAAAGAAAGGTTAAAATACATACAATGGCTAACCATTATGTCAAACAGTATTCTTTGAATCGTCTATACTGCCAATTTTAAAAATAGTATAATTGTGGAGTCTTATTTTGAAAAATACTAAACTCACATTTGAAAATAAAGTTTTGTTATTTAATGCCCCATTTTTAACCAAATTCCAAAAAACGAGAGGTTATAAGTTCGAAGCGTTTTTTTATTTATTTTCTTTTGTATGCCGGGCATAATTTCGTAACGCAATCCTCGATTTGGATGATTCCTTTATTGTTGAGTAGAATATGTTTCCCGATTAGTACCATGTCAAAATTTGGGTGTTAACTTTGTAAAGCGTTGACCGATTTGAATTGTTTCTGTTGTTGTATAGAGTATGATCTCCCATTGGTAATAGGAGAAAAATTTGATCCGGAGTGGCGGAGGGGAGAGTTAGTTTAACTTCATAACGCGTATACCGATTTGGATGATTATTTTTTAGTAGTAGTAGTTGATTATGATCCCCCCACTCACACTGCCGACAATATTTTTGGTGGGGTACCGGGGGGTGTGGGTTGAATCTTACTTCGTAACGCGAGGACCGTCTGTCTTTGTCGTAAAGAGTGTTACTCAATTGCTAATATAAAAAAAAATTTTAAGTTGTTTTTGTTGAGTTGGATGATTGCTTTTGTGGTGTATAAAGTAAGTTCCCCCATTAGTATCAGAACAAAAATGTATGGGGGAACTGGGGGGTGATGGAAAAGTGGATCCTAACTTATTGTTTATTGCTGAATAGAGTGTCGTGCTCCATTTGTATTATAACAGAAATTGTGGCTTAGGTTGAGACTGGGAGGAGAAGCGTCACATGGCTTTTTAAGGTGTAGGCAGATTTTGATGATCTTCATTCGTCTGCACATAATACGTTCCAACTTTGATAAGTAAAAACAAATGTTGCATCTAAAGTCACCACAAGAAGAGGAAGGAGTAGTCCCCTTACTTCATAATGCGTGCCCCGATTTTGATGAATCTCTCTTGCTGCATAGAGTACAGTAGCGTACTAGCGCCATGGTAAGATATATATACAATTCACGTGTTAGTTATGTATATTCGAAATTTGCTGCAACTATTTTTAGGTGTACAATAAATAACCACTTAATATTTAGAATATCAATAGTGATGTTTAAAATTGTTAATTATTTAAGTCCAGTTCAGTTGTGTAACTACATAACTCCTTTGTTCTCTGGATGTAAAAGTAAACTTGTGATTCTTCGCCTACCCATTTCAGCACTATATATTTTTTCCTCCATGGTGTAAAAATTTGAAATGGTTTACTTTTTGCAACACGCACGTTACGATCCGCTTTAAAAAGGCGTTTTCGGACTATTTTGCTAAGTCGTACAACAATTCATTCAATTCAATTCATTTATTATAACTAAGACTTCGAAAAGATTACAGTTTGTATACCCTAAATCATATGCATAACTGTAATAGATATTTACATATTATTCAGAAAAAATAAGAATAAACTAAAGTGAGTTTAAAGTACAATATAATAAACTAAGTAAAAAAACCACTAAGCTACGAATCGACTACCAGTTTTTTTCCGGTTTAACTAAGAGATGGCGCGAAAAATACGCAGCGTATTAATTTGACACATACGCCATTTTGTTCGTCTGACATCTAACTACAAACACACACAAGTTGAGTCCGCCAAAAACTAGCGTATTTGTTTTATAGTTCAGTGATCATGCCGAGTTTTGTGCCTGAAAAAGAACATTGTGCGTGCCGCACAATCTTAATCAAAAGAAAAAGGCTGTTGAAAGTCATCGATTGCTAGGTAGAAACATATGGTAAACACGCTCCATCAATGTGAAAGACTGTGAGCGCTCTGGTAGACCACAAAAATGCAAAGACGAGCAATTTCAGGAGTTATTGGAAGATGACCTAACTCAGACTCAACGGAAATCTGCAGAAACATTACATGTGTCACAAGACACAATCAGCAGACGTTTCAGAGCAATGGGGAAGATCAATAAACTTGGTAAATGGGTCCCACATGATTTGAATGAATGTCAAATGGAAAATCGCGGAAGTCACTTGTGAAATGCTGCTACAATGCCACGAAAGGAAATCATTTTTGCACCGAATTGTGACGGGTGAAGAAAAATGAAATTATTTTGAAAACCCGAAGCGAAAAAAATCGTGTCTTTCATCTGGCGAAGCCGGTTCTTCAAAATCAAGGCGATTCGGCAAGAAGACCATGCTCTGTGTTTGATCGGACCAGAGCGGTATTGTGTATTATGAATCTTGAAGCCCGGCGAAACCGTTAATACACAACACTATCGCCAACAAATGATTAATTTAAACTACGCATTGATCGAAAAACGACCGGAATGGGCCAGAAGACATGGCAAAGTGATTTTGTTACACGACAACGCGCCGTCTCACACCTTGAAATCGCTGGGATGGAACATCATTCCGCACCCGCCGTACTCCCCAGATTTGGCGCCATCTGACTATCACCTCTTCGCATCAATTTGACACGCGCTCGCAGAGCAGCACTTCAGCGATTTCGAGAAAGTTGGAAAATGACTCGACGAATGGTTGACCGCAAAAGACAAGCAGTTTTTCTGGCATGGTATTCATAAATTATCTGAATGATGGGCGAAATTTGTAGAAGCCGATGGCCAATATTTTGAATAAAAAAAATTTGTTTCCCTAGAAAATTACATTTTTTTTTACCAAAAAAAAACCGGAAAAAACTTATGCATACACCTGGTAAATGTCAGAAATACATAAAAATAACAAACATAAAAGATGCAAAAAATAAAGCAAAAAGAAAAAAAAACTAAGAAAAACTATGTTAAAATCCTTATGCTCAACGTGACATCGTGAAATTAACCCTAAAAATTTATTCATGGTGGTTATTATCGAACAATTTATTCGAGCCTGTTCTCTGTATAAACTGAAAGGTAGCTCATCACCTTCGAATAGAACATGCGAAAAAAGAATGCTGTTCAATTATAGTACGTTGTCGAGGAATTTTCAACAAAATCTTACTCGGTGATCAAAGAAACTCCAAATGATCAAATAAGTATAAAGGCTCCTTGGTAGTAGCCGAGTAGTAGCAGAGTCACGTGTCCAAAACTTATTGCTGCCATTACAGCATTATGACAAAATTGCAGATTTTACAAGCATTAACCGTGTTTCATCAGGCAATACCTATATATGAGCATAAAACCCAAGGCGTCGTACAGTACTTATTGTAACATTGACCGGATCACAGAAGGTCATAGCTAAGTTTTAGGTTACAGCAAGATTTTTCGCTTTTACAACAAATGGTATAGGAACGTTGTTAATTAAGAAACGGTCTTAGAAATTTCATCCTGGAATCCGCTAAAAACTGCACAAGAAGACTTATTAAGATTCAGTGTGAGACTATTTACGGAAGCCCATTTAGATACCTCTTCTTAATCAGTCTTTATACAATTCAATGAGACAAAATTCTACGTCGTCGAATTTTACGAATTTTAGCGTGTTACTCTACAGGGTGTTTCACATACACGGGTTATGTATAGCACAGATGCTTCAAGATTGACCTACTCAAGAATAGGCCTTGGAAAGGTACAATAAAGGATTCGAGTGATATAAAGATCATTAAACTCCTTAGACCACCCCTTTATGAAGCCCAAAGTACCATTAGTCTTACCAATAATAGTATCAGTGTGGTTGTCGAAAGAAAATCGAGAATTAAGCAAGACCCCCAAGTCTTTGGGTTTCTCAAGTCTATTCAAAGAGTGTCCATCCATGAAGTAACCAAACAACAGAGGATTTCCTTTACGGGAAAAGGACGTGACAGTGCATTTAGACACTTTTAAGGGGAGGCGGTTGATGAATCACAAATTGCAGAAGGCATCCAAGTCAGAATTCAAGAGGCGGCAGTCAAGATCATTCGAAAAAGAACAAAATAGCTTTGTATCATCGGCCTAATACAAAATTCTCGAGTGTGATGGAATTAGGGATACATCATTGATGTAAATAATGAACAATAAAGGACCAAGGTGACTATCCTGTGGCACCCCAGAAGTGATGCGGATCGAAACCGAAAGAATTCCACGAAACAAACCAGCAGGAAAACCAAGAATCGCCAACTTATGAAGGAGCATTTTATGATTGATTCGATCAAATGATTCACTGAAGTCGGTGAAAATACAATCAACTTGGTTAGCATTTCCAATGGATGATATGCAGTAATCCGATAATTTCAGTAAGTTGGTTGTTGTAGATTTTCCCTTAATAAACCCATGTTGGAAAGAAGATAAGAAGGGATTATAATGAAAGTATAGGACCTCACATACAAGGATCTTAAAGAGCTTAGAAATATCAGACTTATCGTCCTTTTTATGGGTTAAAATAATAACAGAGGGTTTCCAAGACTGAGAGAAAACGCGAATACGGATGCAAGACAAACAATAGAAGTAAACTATGCACATTTGAAAATCGTAGGTCGCAAACAAATTTCATGGCCCTGACACTAGGTTGAGACAGTTGACTGGTGAATATTTTTATTGTTAGTGACAGGTAGTAAGTGCAACTGAGACGACCTTGCAGTATTAAAGCATGTTGAAAGGGAGTTAACTACTTTCAAATCTAGCATAATTAAGATATGTTAAAACAGTTCACTCGCTGAGTTTCTTAATATCAAGTCCAAATTAAAATCTCACCCAATCAAATTCTTCTACAGATACCTTCTTCCGAGTTTTTCTGCACTTTTTTTGTAATGAAATTCCTAACTTTAGTTTTTGTTCGTTTATCTAACGATTTTTTTTTCACTTTTACTTCTTTATTGCTTTTTATTTGCCAAAACCTCTTTTAAAGGGGTTTGGAAGTCAGGGAATTTTTAAATATTTGCAGGGTTAGGGCACAAGAAGTGGGGCAAAGCGTTCCATATAATTTAATGATGATAATGAATAGATACAAAATATTAGCTTTTTAGTTTGGAAAAAATAACAATTTAAAAACCTCACATTGAATTGGTCCAAAAGAATTTTTTTTCGAAAAACCAAAATGTGTAGTGTCACAAGGAATATACGAGTATAAAAAACTAGTTTTTAGAAAACTATCCAAGATTCTCTCCTTTTTCGTGGGGGATGTACAGAGCCGGTAACCAGAGTACGAACAAGGTGTTTGATTACAATTGTAAGTTGGTCAGAAAAATTTTGACAAATTTTAAAATGTACCTTAAAGCATGATTAAAAAATTCTGTTAATTTTAATCTAATCGTCTGTTTAATTTAATCGCAAGAAGTTCTGAAAGAAAAACTGAAAAAGCCGCCGGATAGCCCGTGTCTTCTGGTAGTGTGAGATTCTTACTTACTTACTTACGAATTTGCCTCCAAAACACTATATGCCTGGAAAACGGTAAAGATGTTGTTGTTATCGCCACCGATTTTAGCAAAGCCTTTGACAAGATCTCCCACAGCGTTATCCTGTTTAAACTTGATCGCCTAGGTTTCCTATTTCGATTCATCTCCTGGATTCAATCCTACCTCAACAACCGACAGTACAATGTTCTTTTCAGCTCATCCATTTCTAACCCTACATATTTTCGCTCGTTCCGGCGTCCCTCAGGGCAGCCGCTTCGGTCCAATGATTTTCATCCTTACAATAAATAATGCTGACTGTGTCATCAAACAGTCAGATCTGTCCATTTATGCTGATGACATGATAATAATTGAACATATCTCCTCCACAACCGATTCTCTTCTCCTGCAAAAAGACCTCGATTCGTTCACCACATGGTGCATAAAAAACTTTCTTGAGCTCAATATCTCCAAATGCCAGTCCATCTCTTATTCCCGCAAGCATCTTATACCCACTCCGAGAGTCTATATGTTAACCGACGTACCAGTCCCTATCGTTACCTCTTTGTGTGACCTAGGAATAATCTGTGATAGCGAACTCAATTTCAGTTCCCACATTGACAGCATAATTAATAGAGCTAACTCCGCGCTAGGGTTTGTGAAGCGCTGGTCTAGAGAGTTCTCCAATCCTTATGTTTCCAAATCTCTCTATATTTCCTTCGTTAGACCTCTCCTTGAATATGCCAGCCAGGTTTGGTCACCCACGCAAACAACCCACATTAACAGAATTGAATCTGTCCAGCGTAGGTTCATTCGCTTGGCTTTACGTGATCTTCCGTGAGTAGACAGATTCAACCTTCCACCTTATGTAGACCGTCTGAAACCCCTAAGTAAACGTCGTGATGTTTCCGACGTTCTCTTCATTCATTAGCTATTAGCTGGTGCCATAGACTGCCCTTCAATCCTGCAATCTTTACCCATCTATACCAACCCTAGCAACCCTAGGTCCACTGCCCTTTTCCGACTCGACCGCCATCGCACGAACTACGGTCAACGCGAACCAATTACCAGGATGCTACGATAAGTCAACGACCTTCCCTCCTTTGATTTCCATCTGAGTAAATCATTCCTTCACAAAGCCTTATATCTTTATCCCGCCCATTTTGATCGCCTTTCATAATTCTTCTTCCTCCCAGTTTATATTTATCATAATCAAAGCTCATATTGTAGCTTACAGTATCTGTTATGAATTATTGTTTATTTCAGTTTGTAGTATTTATTTTGTTATTTTGTAGCTTGCGTAGCTTGCATTAAGCTTAAATAAATAAATACTCACTAAAAATAGCTCTTTTGGGATTAACCGAAACAGACCACATTGAATCGGGTCCCCTTGCGTCCCCTCCCAGTCTCTCCTAGCTGGGGAAACTGAGTATCCAGTTATCCCACCGTCTCCACTAACCTCAGTTTCCTGGTTCACTGCTAGAATCCTAGCCTATCTGCAAGAATCCATG
The DNA here is from genome assembly GCA_964036015.1 of Leptarthrus brevirostris. Classification (NCBI taxonomy): domain Eukaryota; kingdom Metazoa; phylum Arthropoda; class Insecta; order Diptera; family Asilidae; genus Leptarthrus; species Leptarthrus brevirostris. Next base: position 143,864,968 of record OZ038371.1, read on the forward strand.
TTATCCCACCGTCTCCAGTGTTCTTTCTTGGTACATGCGTTAATTACAACTTTCACCCCATCTCTGCCTACGGCATTGAAGGGTTCCAGGCTATAAAGCTTTAGTCTAGAGTCAGGATAAGTAACCTTCTCCGGATTAGCCGCAGCTAACCCTTTGCAAGTCAAGTCTGCATCTTCTGGTCCGTGTACCGCGGAGATAGCCAATTCGTTAGAGTCTACCATCTCTGCCACCGCCGCACCTGAGGAAGTGCCAATGGCACCTTCTTCCAGGATTGCTATTGCACTGTCAGCCGACGCAAGCCGGTAGAGTCATTTTTTCCAAAGGCAAGGCAATTTTACCAAAGCTGCTTCTGTAGTGTTGTGGGTACCGTGGGTAGGGTCTAACATATTCTCCACCTCCACTTCTACAGAAGTTCCTGAGGAAACGACATTCGCGACCCAATTACCCCTGGGCCCTGCAGAGGAGAGGACACCACTGCAAACTCCCTAGGCATGGCCTACTACAACCTTGGAGGATTTTTCAAGAGGTTATCTACTCCTCTTTTAGTTATTTGGATACGTTCAAGGAGAATGTCCAGATGAGGATCGCCATATCCTAGAAGGCTTCAACTCTTCCGTCCAATCTTCAACAACCCTATTCTTAAGTTTATTTATTTTTTCTTAAATTTATAAGTAAGTGGAGTTTGCACATAATTACGAGCCTGTTCCTCCATTGTGCTGAATAAAATAAATTATTACTTTACAGGTTGTCAGTAGAAAAAAGCCTTCGGCAGGATTCAAAACTCTAACCCTTGCTTGGATAGCCCGCACGTTTTCCTTTACTCCACCAACTTTACTCAGCACCATAGTACCGCATTAATCTAATTAAAAGTAACCCTAGAATATATCAATTAATGAAAAATGACTGTCATTTCATACCCTTTGTTGATATGCATTATATCTGTGCACTTGTGTACGCAAACATTAGATGTTTCTTTTTTATTTTCTAGGCATTCTTATTTTGTTTGACGACACGTGCACAATTACCAATAATATTGATTTCTGAAGGTAAAATATTGTGAATAACGGACTTGTGTGAACCAACCTACGACACAGGACACAATTAGATATCCATCAACACACTATACGAATTGTAACCAACTTGTTCTAAATTAAAGAAAAAGGTAAGACTACAACAATTCAATGACACGTCGAATGATTAAATATTTGCCTAATTTTCCCTAGAGAGCACTCACTAATCAATTTGTATTACATAACACGTTGCCTTACTCCTGTTGAAGTGGGTATTAATCAGATAATGTTTTACGTACAGGTGTATCGACACATTTTCACTGATTTATAGCATTCAGGTAATAACTATTATTACCGCATGAGTTATGTAGCGCAATGTCATCATCCTTAACCGGGGATCGAGGCTACTGGCATGTACATATAACTGGCACGGTAAGCAGCCTAATCAAATAATAACTAATTGGTCGGAAACACGCTTATTTATATTAAATGCCATAGTTGAGCTGGTGGAAACCTAGTCATTTCTGTTCCCCGTTATTATTTATTCATGAGATTGTGTTAAACATGATGTCTTAATATTTTGTAACTTCCACCTTTGGGGCTACATTGAATTTTTTACGTACAAGTGAAACACGCAACATGAGATAGTTACTCCGGAAATGAAGATGTTTTGTTTGAACTGCCACAACTATGAAATTTCTGGATCTAAATTTGGGTAAGGTTAGAAAGGAGCTTAAACATTTTAAGGTAATTACAATAAGTTGAGCCAATGTAAGCGAGAGCTTATTAGAAAAACAATTTTTATTTTATACGTATTTCTTTATATGTTGTTTTTCTCTTACACTGTATTAAATCATATATTTCTAATTGATATTTATGTATTTCATTGGTTTGCAGTTAATGCACAACCATCTCCAATAGAGCATCTTTTACAAAACAAAACATCTTGGTATGTGGTTTTATAACACGTAAGACTTCTTAGAAATTCTCATTAAAGTAAACCAAACTATAAATATTGTATTAATGATAACTTAAAAAAAATCATTATTTTAGAAATTGTTACATTAAGTGTGTAGAAACACATTTCTGAAAATAAACTTCCCATTAAAAGAAGTTTATTATTTTCTTGTCGCAGTTAAGAAGAATTATGCGACTACCTGCAGATTTCCAATGGCTCTTTAATTCACTCATTTTTATAGCAGATATAATAACGTAACGTAATGAAGTTTTTGAAAATTTCTGACCCTCTTCCCCCCTCCAACGCGTAGTAACGTTTAGTTTTAAATCCCCCCCCCAACGTTACGTAACATCAGATTATAATTTTTAACTCAAAATGTTAATTATGTTGCGTATAATACCGGAATAAGAAACAATGGAAATTAAACGAAATTTCAGCCAACTTTGGCCCTAAGTCCAAACTATGGGCTTGTGAGTCCAAACTATGGGCCCGTGGTACACAGCTTATTGTGGCTATTTGGCATACATATACTTCTGTATACTCCGTGACTCGACTCTTTTCGTATGTAAAAAAATATGCGTAGTGTAGATATACCATATATACTTAGCCGTGAGCCACGAGTTAAGAGTAACGACTTTTAATTTTTAAAAAAATTTAGTGTAACGTAACGCTTTGCTTGACCCCCCACCCCCCCTTATCACGCAGCGTAACGTTTCACAAGACCCCCTCCTCCACTCCTAACTGCGTTACGTAATACTTGAACGGAACTTTGACCTAGTTAATTTTTACATGACCTTAGTTGATATCAGGAGGTTTTTAAACTATCGAAACGGACTTTTAAAAATACCATTTTTAAAATTCTATAAAAATAAAAATATGTATGTGATTGGTATATGGGCCGGAGCAAAAGGTCTTTAGAGCAGCAATCAGGTAACCTCTGACTTCTTGCGTGACCCCGGATAAGAGAGGCACATTGAAGAAGAAAAAGAGAATGCTGCTGTTACTATGACGGCTGCAGAAGTATCTTAACAAATCTAAAGCGGTTACAACTGCTCCTCCTGTTGTCATGGAAACGAGAAGAAAATACCATTGATTCCAATTGGACTCTGTAGCTATTAAGGAATATCAAAAACTAATCAAAATCAAATGAAAACTCAAATAGTAGACATAAATAAGATTTATTAGTTTGATTATGAGCCCCTTCAAAGGCATTCGTTATTACATTTTTTATTTAAAATAAAATTGCGTTTATTTATTGTTTCACATTTCAATTTATATTTGCCAATTCCTAGAGATGTATTCACTTTTTCAGCGGAGGAATGTAACCAATTCCATTTTCGATATCAAACTTATTAAATTTTCAATTGGTTGTTTCTCGCTGAAGGAAAAAGAAATAAAAAAATAAAAAGTCAACAACTTCTAATAACGTATACAAATATTTGAAAATTGTAACAAAGACCGAATTTTCTACGTTTCCAAACAAGTGTATACCACGTCAGTTTTCAAAAGACATGACAGAATAAGAAAATTTTATAAAATTGGAGTAGAGGGCATACGTACAAACATCTTATTTAATTTTAAGGTACATGCTCAAACGCAACCCTTTTGTTCACCCCCAATGAAATTGCACGAGTTCAGGGAGAATGTTTACTCAGTCAGTCAATAAGTAAACATTGCTCAAAGTTCACTTTTAAAGGCACGAGTTTCCAGGTGTTTGCACATGAAAGGAAAGAAATTTTGAAGTTTGGGAAAATCGCTCTCTTATTTGGCAGCGTACGAAATAGTCAATTTTTGCACAAGTGAACACAAAATGTCTAATCACATGATTCAACATATTTCGCTGATTTAAATAACCTAAATTTAACATTTCACATTTCATAAAATTAGTAACAATTTTCTAACAGTGATATTGCAGTTTGGGAGATATAGGGTCGTATCTGCAACAGTTTGAGTAAGAAAGCCGCTTAAAGTGTCATTCCGTATAAGTTGAAATATTTTTAGCGCCGCATACTAAAATTGACAAAAGGAACACGTATGGAATCACTTCGCTGTTTGTTTGTCTATTGGGCTGCACTTTTAATCTTGTCCTTTAAAAGAATGAGTTTTTCATTAAAATTTACAAAGAAATGTAATTTTGTATGTAGTCCTGGTTTGTTGCATAACTCGTTTTTCATACACATGAAAAATAGACTAGTCTCAAGAAAATATCAATGCCAAATCGTCCGCCTCCTTCCGGAAATTTGTATTTTTGAAACTTTAAGTTCAATAAAATATTTATAAGGTAAGTGAATTTTCGAACAAAATTGTAGATTAGTTAAAATATTTTATAGTAAAAGTGTAAAAAAAATACAAAAAAAACAAGTGAAATGAGGTATAACTATGTATATAAATTTTAAGAGAGAGAAATTACCATAATCATTTATAAAATAAATTAATTATAGGTCTTAATTAACTAAGTATCAGTGCAATAAAATAAGCACAAATTATATATGTAGTTTAATTAATAATATAAAAAGAAATTATTTTAAAATTTTTCTTTTATTGTTATTTTTGTTTCCATTTGTAAATTATTTAACATATGGTTTTAAGTTAAAAAATATAAAAGATAATTTTAAGTAGTTCAACTAAATAAATAGTTTTAGTTAATTTAAACAAAAACCTACGAGGAGAGAGAAGACGAAAGATGAATAACATTTCAATAAAAAATGAAAAAAAGATAAAAACAGATTAAAGATTAACTTCAACATCAAACATCAACATTTAAGTCAGAAATCGCGGCTGTCACCCCTAAATGAATACACGAAATAAAGTTATTGGAACGAAAAAACATGAATGATACTCATTATTCAAAAAGTTTTGGCGCATCGTACCAAAGTAATAGCTCACGCGATACTTCCTATCGGCCAGTTATCGCTACTGGACAATAGTTCTATCCGAGGTAATTTTCCCGCTGAAACCGAATCCGGGCACAAGATTGCTCTATCACGTCAGGTTTTTGAGATATTCTAACCTAAAAATCCAAAGACACTGTTTTTTGTCATATTTGAGGTTATGTAGTACCGCGATGTTTTTTTTGTGTGAGATCCTGCAGTACAATTCTTAGTATGGGATCTTATAGTACAATTCTTCCTTTTTCAAATGCCCTTGAGTTTGCTCAAATATCTTTTCTTTCCGCCGAGATATCGCATTTTGAAATTTTCGTGTTCATGAATTTCTCGGTATACGAAAACTTTAGCGTCACTTTTCAATACAATAAAATTAAATAAATAATAAAATTTCAGAATGTGATATCTCAGCGAAAACACAAAAGATATTTGTGCAAGCTCAACGGCATTTGAAAGGGGAAGACTTGTACTATAAGATTCCATACACGATTTATTGAAAAATTGAAAAAAATTTAAAGAAATTTCAGTACTATATAACCTCAAATATGTAAAAAAATAGTGTTTTTTGCACTTTTAGGTTAAAATATCTCAAAAAACTGGCGTGATAGAAAAAATTCTGAACCCGGATTCATTGTCCAGGGGCAAAATCTTGTAGAGTAGTGTTATCTGAAGAGGCATCTGAGGCTCGGAATAAATATTTCTGCAACTTACTAGAAAATTTTCACGAATCGGTTGTAACAGAGATATAGCAAAAAAATAAAAGCAAGGAAAAAATCAGGGGAAAACGAAGATTAGGACAAAGAAGATGTAAACGAAAACTCATAAAATAATTTTTAGCACCTAACGCCGTAACGTGTCGACCAATTTGAATGATTATTTTATCGCTGTATGAAGAACATTCCTAGATTGATACTACATATTAAAAAAATGTAGAATGTGGCGTGATATGCGCTCTTTTTCTACACCGTAGGATAGTATTTTTTTCCTTCTTAAGTTTTGTAGAAAATCTTAACCAACTTCATAAAATGCGCAAACAAATAAAAATATGTAAGATATTGACTTTTTGAAAACGGTGCCAAAATAATAAAACAAAAAAATATTTTTTTTTAAAAAAACAGTTGAACCGACTGCACAAAAACTGTTAAAAAGCATAAAATAATCTTTAATTTTATAGCTATTATGACATTTTGAAGTCGATGCAATTAAACAAACAAAACATTTACCCAACCGCAACTGAAGATAATATAAAACTACCTGAACGTTTCAGCTCACGGGATTATAAGGAAGGACAATTAAGGGGTGAGATGCTGTCAGATGCGTGAAAAAAGGAGTAATTTTAATATATTTTTTTTCATTAAAATTAAGTTTATTTTATAAAACTGAATACAGAGAGTTTTTTTTTGCATGTTTCGACTTGACTTCCAGGTCAATCCATATCAAATCGACCAATTTAATTAGTAAAGGCCGCCGAAAAAATTTATTTATTTTTCATTTTTTTACCTAAATTTGTACTATACTTAGAAAGTTGAAAAAAGGTATTCATAAATTTTTTAGATATTTAGTTTTTTTGAGCCGCTTTTTTGTATTGGTGCTTCAGCCTATTTTACATTTTACAGAGATTTATGTAAAACGATGTATCTTCTTGGTTTTAAAAGATATTCAGTTCAAACAAAAACCATGTTAAAGAGCATAAAATGTGCAATATTTTTTGTTTGGTATATATTTAGGCCAACTTAACGGAAAATACGAAAAAAATCGGTAAATATTAACGTTTTCAAACTAAAAACCTGCTCTCTTAAAATTAAAAATGTTAAAGATAGAACTAAGATTCACCTTAAATTTTTTTTCTGGATAATGCCTTTATAGTATACTACTTCCCTAAAAAGTTTCAGGCTTAAGATTTGTTTCGCAAATGTCGCATTTTCAATTTGAAATATCTTAGAAGGGACACAATTAAAAAATCCAAAATTTTCAGGAATTAAATACCAAGAAGTTACAGCGTTTAACACAAACCTCTGTAAAATGCAAAATGGCGGCTAAAAAAAAAACTAAAAATCTAAAAAATTAATGAATACTTTTTTTCAACTTTCTAAGTATAGTACAAATTTAGGTAAAAAAATGAAAAATAAATAAATTTTTTCGGCGACCATCATTCGTTGATTTGATATGGATTAACCCTTCCAAAAAATTAAAAAAAGATATTAATTATTTATAAAAATATCGCCATCTTTGTTGGACCCCCTTCCGCAAGTAGTGCTTCGGTGACCACCAGAACATCTCACTAAGTCATTCAAATCAATAAAACAAATAAAAATCATTAGCTTAACAATAAATCTTTTTTTTAAATAACAAAATGGCGGTTTTTCACAGTTTACTCCCGGATTTACGACAAAAAGCATTTGTTTATTGTTTAAAAAAAATCGAAATTTTGAACAAAAATTAAAAATCCTTTGGTCAAAGACTAGTTTTTAATGCTATTAATAAGCTGTAAAAATTTCATTAAAATCCATGGAGTGGTTTTTGAATTCTAGTCGTCGCCGACTTTGAAAACAAAGTTTCGAGAAAAACGCGTTTAAAATCTAAAGTTCTCATTAGCGCGTTGCAGAAAGCCCTTCAGTAAATGTGGGATACCTGGAAAACTATTTGTCGGATTGACTAGAAACTTTTACAGAATATTTTCGAAACATTATACTTCAGGAAAATGCAAAAAAAATAAAAATCGATTTTTTGACAAATCTAACTGCATCTCACCCCTTAAATACTTTCGCTGCAGTTGTTGTAGTTCTACTCTGTCAAAAAACAACCGTCCAAATCGGTCTATGCGTAAAAAAGTCAGGTTCAACCCGCTACCCCAAACCCCATCCCACCAAAATGCTTTTTCTCGTGGTATCGAGAAGGGAACATACTCTACGAAGTTAGACTACCCACACCCCCTACCTTAGGACCAAATTATTCTCTTATTAGCAATGGGGAATCACACTCTATATAAGAACCATCCATATAATTCCGGAATGATATAATTTGTTTTTTCTTTAAAGTTTCAATTTGGTTTTACATTTTTTCGAAAACCTTATAAAAATTGTTATCCACCCATCCTCTCGATCTGGAAAATATCGCTTAAACTAATCCGTAAAAGGTGATGAGGTCAAGGGTGAACAAAATTAATCAAAATCGCATTACCTAAGATGAAATAATTTAGGTTTTTAAAATCAAATACATTTTTTCCCAATTTAAAATTTAATTTTAAAATTTGAATTTAAATATTTATTATAGCTCCGAGTAAACATAAGACTCGCTCATTTCTAACCTGAAATAGGCATGCACAGCGTCGAAACGACTTAATGGCGCTCAAATAAGGCACGGTGCACCTGAGTAGAAAGTATACTTTTGCAAGTGCCAGCCCGATGCAGGCACGTATCAATAAAAGACGCACAAAATAGTCCAAGCCAAGCACGGTACACTCACACTTTTTCTAGACTAAAACTTAAAACGAAAACAATAAACTTACTTTCGTAGATTAACTCATTCGAGACCGACCGTCTGAAGTAACAAAACTATCTCCGCCGTAGCGGGCAACGATTGCGCAGTTGAGTCTTATTTTTACTCGGGTTAATAAAGATAATCTTTATTATAACTAAATTTGGAAAATGTGTAAGAATAAAATAAAAAATTGCAGGTAATTGTAGTCGTTATTATTGCTAATACTGAGTGAGTCATCGGCGATTGGGAACAATGTGAATATCAAGTTGCCAGTTACCCACACGTTGAACACGCGACGCCGTGTGACGATGAATTTGTCAATTTTTGGGCCTGTAGCAGGAGTGTGCTTTATACTATCGGATGTATTTGTTCATTTGTTCGCTTTGCGTGCTGGCAACGTCTGTACTGGCTTTGGCCGTAAATATTCAAACTCAATTAATTTGACTCCGGGCATCGACAATTGAAATACAACCATTTCAACGAAATCTTCAACTGAATCCAAATCAAGGAAAACAAAAACAAAATAAACGCCAACCAAATTGTTAAGTTTATAACCCAACTTAATGTGAAGAAGATAATTAATGACAAGAACAAATTTTAATTTCAATGTTTTCTTTTTATTTAAATGAAAAATTATCTTAAAACTGAAACAAAAAACTTTATTAAAAAGTAAATTATAAAAAATAAACGAAAAGCAGAAGAAGATTATGAATTCGTCAGTTATAAGAAAGTTAAAGTTCCTTACGATCGTAGTATGTTTTCTATCCTTGGCCTGTTTCCACAATATTGTTTAGAATTAAACTGTTTTTTGAGCGTCCCAAATTATTTCTTTTCTTAAGCTTGTCACTATATGCTTTTGGTGAATTTGGAAAGGGCGTGGGGAAGGGAGTAGGGGTTGACGACAGACTTAAGGAGAAAAAAAAATTATTTCAAATAATTCAAAGCTTTCTGCGTATGCTAGAGGCTCCTGAGTCGAAATGTTGCAATGTGCCACCCGACATTTCATTAATCGCAACTTACACCTATGCAGATACGAAGCTGACACTACAAACAACAAACAGATTACTATTAACTAAAAGCAATAAATACAAATCATTAAAATAAACATGAAAGTAGGAAAATTTCAAGAGCTAGAACTGAAATAAATTAGTAGAATAAGTAAGTAAAACAAACAAGTAACTACACATAAAAAATATTGCAGAAATAAATTAGTAGAATTATATATTCATAACACATGCAAACAGTCACAAAGATATACTTATAAAGGAGTTAAATAGTTTCTCCAAATGTATATTTTAGTAACTTTAAAAAAAATAAATTATATTAAACATATAAAAAAGTTTATAATAAACTAAAAACTAGGTAACAGCTAAAGAATGCTAATTAAAAATTAAAAACCAGTTAATTAGCATCACAAAAGTAGAATCATTCAAATCGGTTCACATGTTTCGAAGTTAGCCTACCCCTCCAACAAAACCACCCTAGTGCAAAATGTATCCCCATATTAGCAATGGGGAATTATACTCTATATAACATAAAAGGAATTATCCAAATCGATCTACCCGTTAAGAAGCTGACATCCAACCCCTTCCTACTACAACCCAACAGTTTAAAACTCTGTCCCATTGGGGGAATATACTCTATATATCAAGAAAAGAATCATTCAACTCGTTCCACGCATTACGAAATTAGACCACCCCTCCCTATTCCCTCCCCACTCTTGGAACATTTTTTTTCATTAATAGCAATGATGGATTATGCTCTATACAACAAAAAAAGTATTATTTTAATCGATCCACGCATTACGAAGTTAGGTTTTAAATTCCTCCCACCACTCCACTCATCAAAATTTTTCTGACATGGTACCAACCGAGAAACATACTCAACCCAACAAAAAAATCATCCAAATCGGTCCACGCATTGCGAAGTTAGACTACCCCTCCCCTTCCCCACCACACCCTACCCAAGAATAATATTTCTTTCATTATACTCTATACAAACAAATAAAAATTATCCAAATCGGTCCACGCATTACGAAGATAATTTTGACCCCCCCAGCAATTTTTTTGACATGGTACCAATCGGGGAACACAAAATCGGCAAACGCGTTACGAATTTATGCTAGGTCATACATAAAAAAATGATAAATAAGAATACATGTCGAACTCATAACCTCTAGTTTTTTGGGAAGTCGGTTAAAACTACACTGGAGATAAATATGGAAGGCAAAAAAAGAAAAGAGAAATAACGTTTGACTTGGACCTCGGAAAATAATACAGGTATCAAGAAGACGAAGGTGCAACAGGATCAACTGAATTATTATACAGGGGAATATAAAAACGAACTACTAATATATTAAAAATTGTACTCTTTGATTATAGTACGTACATTAGTTAGATTGGGCGGTCGCAATATTTAATAAAAGCTAGGTCGGCAATAAACAAAGCCTATTGGTAAAATTTGATTTGATTGATTGATTGATTTAATTAACCTGACAACGTTTATTGGCTCGCTCGGTTTTCCAATTGCTGGGAAAATTTGTTTCCCTAGCGTTGGGAGCAACGAACAAATATATAAAGAACTCCGACTTGGAATATCGAATTTAAATTATCTCATTGACCTTGTTGGCAATTTCACAAAAAAGTATTAAGTGTATGTGTACCTAGCAAATAGAACAAAGAGAAAAAAATGGTTAGTTTCTCTCCATCCAACAGCACAAAACAAAATAAGGTTCAAAGCTTCAAAATTCAATTCGTAGTATCTGAGATAGGACAATTGTACGTAATACTGGCCAGCACCAGCCTCCGGCCAACTTTAAGAAAACCTCTAATTTACTTATGTTCTAGACACATCTACGCACATCTTATTCTATCTCAAATTAACCACTTCTCATTTGTAAGCATATATCTCCAAAGTTTAAATATATTCGGTAAATTAATGTACACGCAGACGTCATTTCAGTTTAGAGTATGGAACAGTTTTCCATTGAATTTTCGTCTGGTGAGAAGCCTGAGGAATTTTACGATGATGCTTTTAAATTATTTTGAAGCTCTTTGAACTTCTTAATAATTCATGCATGATCTTACTTTTAGTTTTTTAACTTCTATTCTTCTTAATTTCATTCCTTTATTGTATATTCAAATGGAAATATAGTTTAATTGCTTTTGAATTTTGCGATTTACATATCTTGAATTCTTCTATTGATATTTACATGATTTTAGTTCTAAAATTATTTAATAGAGTATACCCATGTCAATGAGTCTTTGTATCTCAAATGTGCCTTTAATAAAGTATTATTACTCCACCTGAGGAGTTCGAAGAACTCATGAGCTGCTTGCAAACGAACATGGACCGGTCCGAGTTCATAAGGAACTGTTGAGTCTTGGAAGATTTTTCACTTTCAAATTATAAGCGCATCCGATTCGATGTTCCGTTCGACCCCCAGAAAAACAAACTAGGATACATACTGGTTTGATTTTTTTTTTAAGAAACGTAAAAAACTACGACGCGTTTCGTCTTCTTAGGACATTCATTATCAAGAGACTGAGAAGCTAGCATGTTACCTACTGTATGTAACGTGTGTTTAAAATTTTTAAGTTATTAAATTAATTTTAGTAATATAAACAAATATCTGCAATTATAAGTGTATGCAATTTAAGATCTATTTTAAACTGGCTATTATTATTATTCCAATCTACTTGGTCATTTACTAAAAATAAGCCTTTATATTTTACATTCCTAATTTCAAATGCTTCATATTTTAATCTTAATTTGTCAATTGACGTTGATCGTACCCAGAACGTTTTGTCATGCGAGTGCTATTTGTGTTGTTTACAGGTACTTGAAACATTCATTTAATGAAGAACCATCTCGAGCCAACGTGTTTCGCTTTTTTTCCGAATTCAATAGTGGTCGCATTTCGCTACAGGTCAAATTTCTTGAAGGTTGTTATGCATGAAAAAATCGATGCGATGCTTGAACTGATATTGCAAGATCGTCATGTGGTATACCGTGAGATATAGAAATGCTTGGGCATTATCATTTGTCCGTCAAAAAGATTTGTTCGCGTTGGATACCGCATAATTTGACAATCGCTCAAAAAAAAAGCTCGTGTCGATTTGTGCAAATAAATGCTGAAAAAATTTTATCCTGGTGCTTCAAAAGACATCTATAAGATCGTGACAGGCGACGAATCATGGATCTATGCCTATGATCTATGCATATGAACCAGAAACTAAGCAACAATCGACTTTATGGGTATTTCAAGATGAGCTAAATCCAACAAAAGTTGAAGCACTTCGAAGCCTGTTTTTTCTGAATAATTGGATACGTCACCGCCGTGCAGTTACAGCAACGTAGAACGGTCAATTCTGAATGGTACACCACCATTCGTTTGCCAGAAAATAAGGGAAAAATAAAGGAAGGAAAACCAATCGCAGAAGACGAATCATTCTCCACCACGACAATGCAACCTCCACACATCGGCTCATACAGGTAAATTTTTGAGCATTGGAAACATCGAATCCCTGGGTCGTCCGCCGTACAGTCCTGATTTGGCACCTAGTGATTTTTTCTTATTCCGTGCAAAGGTGTATTGATCTTCATGGAGAATATCTTGACAAACAATAAAGCCATTTTCGAATATAAATATTTATTTTTACTTGTCTATCTCGAAACTTAAGTAGCAATCCGATTATGACCAGTTTAATTGTTTGTTGAACCCGGAAGTTAGTCGATTGTTGTTTGCTACAGATACGTGTTCTTTATATCTCACTTTAATATTCCTTTTTGTTTTTCCAATATAAATCGCATTGCAGTCATTGTAAGTTCAACTTATTCCATTTCTAATTTATCGGATGCCTAGCGACTTAAATTCGGTTTATTCGACTAATAATTAATACTTTCCAAACTTATAAATTGAATAAATCTCTGCTCAAAAGCTTGTTTTACTTTCTGTGTAATCATTGAATATTTTTTAATTGCATTTTCATGATCGAGCGTATTTTCAAAAATTATTGTGTTTTGGAAATGTTTTCGTAAATGAGGAAAATACTTAATGATTTCCATTTCCAAATTCTTAGTAAAGATGTCAAGTTTCATCATAAATTTGTTAATATTTTCAAACATCATTAAAAAATTTGTCCATTTCGTTAAGATTTTTATTTAGTTCATTAAAATGCTGTGAGTGTGATAATCGGTGCTATGAGGAATGCACAAGCAATAAGGGGTGAGTAATAATATGTAAGTTCCTTCTCACCTTATATTAGTTTACAATTGAACTTAACTTTAGTCTTGAACTTATTTTTAATTGTTGGTCACGTTCACTTGTCCGCAGCTCGACTCCAACTCCGCCATAGCCAACCGTAGGTAGCAGCGTTGCCAGTCTTTGGCCAATCGATTATGGTGCCATCTGGAAAAAATTATGGTAATTGACGAAAAATTATGGTATTGTAGGTAATGAAGATAATTGAATGAAAAATGCTCAATTTAAAATATAAGAATTTAAGAATTCAGATTGGTGATGTACAGATCAGTGCCTTTCTAGTCGACCATGCAAATATCGTGGTTTTTCCGCTCAGAATCCAACAGATGAACAATGTGCTCATTGTAACTATCCTGGAAGCTTGCTTCTATCATATAATTTCAGTTCAGCAACTCATCTCCTTGCTTCTCATATTTAATAACAGTTTGGGGGATCATGCCCTAAAATTCAAAAAAGAATTCTTAAAAATTATGGTTATTTCGAGATACCATGAAAGACATTATGGTTTATGATATGCGTGGGATGCCTCGAACTGTACTAGTGCTGATGATTTATTTTTTGCAGGCAATAAAGTCCAGTGACCTATATTACTAGTTTACACCAAAACAGATCTGGTTTCTCATAGGCTTTTTTTAGTATATTTTGGGGCGTTGATTCCAAAAATGGCAACAATTTTTTTTCTTAACATTCGTTTTCGAGATATTATTAGTTGGCACTTTTCTCAGTTATTTACCTATCTGTACTAGAGCTCTCAGAAACCCGACCCGCGGGTATCCGGTTCCTACCCGGGTATCCGGTTCTCACCCGGATACCCGATTTAAGTCGGGTACCCGGTTCCTACTCGGGTATCCGGTTCCAAGCGAGAATCGGTTCCATTATAAGAGTCGGTTCCAATGCCAGAATCGATTCCGTCAGAGGAATCGGTTCCTCTTGAAATCGTGCAGTACAGATTCAGTTTCAAGGCCAACAGAGGAAAATTTGCATTTCACTAAGGAAATGTCTAGTTTCTTTGGAAATTACAGATTTTTTTGTAGTGAAATTACAAAATACGACTTAAGATTTATTAACAAAAATTCAAAATTCCTTATACTCCCTACTATTAGTGACAATTTTTGCTTTACAATTTCACTCATTCTTATTAACAAGTTCATACGACGGAATCGATTTTCGGTGGCGGATTCGATTCTCACAGGGGAACCGGTTCCATTGATGGAATCGATTCCTATTTGGAACCGGGTACTCGCCTGGAACCGGGTACCCGATTGGAACCGAATTTTTGGTAGGAATCGATTCCAACCCGGTCGGGTGGGTACCCGGGTTTTCGGGTTATCCGATTCCAATTGAGAGCTCTAATCTGTACATGAATTTTTATCCGATCTGATCCAAATCGGACAAAGAATGTAGAAGTTACTCAAAAATGAATGACACAAGGAAATTTATTTCCCACCTGGAATGCATGAAAATTAACAGAAATTCACGGATTCTACGATATGTGAAGATATAGAAACTTCCTTTTCTCATTCATTTTTGAATAACTTCTATATGTTTTGTCCGAATTGGGGCAAACTTATACTTAGAATTTTCGTAAAAGAATGATCTTTCATATTAAATCCGTAAAATATGAAAAACAATGTTTCTTTTTAAAAATGCCGGAAAAATCACTTTTTTTTACTTTCAGCGCCTCTAATTTCATCAAATCCGATCAGCGTAAACAGCATAGCGTTGGAAAGAGAACACTTACCTTTTAAAAGATATGTAATTTATAAATATCGGATAAAAATTGAGGGATAAGATGGCTATTATTTATTATTATTATTATTAAGAATTGGATCAAGGACTAACGGCATCCTTAGTCACTGCGACCAATTTGATCTTTTGTGACCTGTTCCAGGTTCAGTATTAGGAAGCCCCGTCAATCTTTAGTTCCCTTATCAGACCTAAAATTTTTCTGGGGGCTGCCTTGGCTATATCTGATGTTGATGTGAAAGCCCCACCAAGGTGTCTAAGCCTAATACGGCCGAGTGCCTCACAGTGACAGAGGATATGTTTCGTTGTCTTTTCCTCTTCTAGACAGAATCGACAGGTGTCATCATTAGCCAGCCCCAACTTTTTTAGGTGGTAGCCCAGGTGACAGTGACCAGTTAGAAGTCCACTTATCAGCCTTAAATCTGGTCTGCTGAGTGAGAACAGCTCCTTGGTTTTCTGTTTTGAGTAGGTTATAAACCTCTTTGCTTGCCTTGACCCTGGGATATTTGCCCAGTGTGAGTGCTTACATTCGTCCTCCCATGACCGGATGCGAATTGCTATTCGGCTTTTTGAGTAGCCACAGAATTGCTCCGGTCCAATAAACTGAAAATCCGCGCCTTTTTTGCTAGGAAATCTGCCTTCTCGTTGCCTTCAATGCCCTCGTGCCCTGATACCCATGCTAGCGTGATGCTGTTGCTCTGGGCCAGTTCTTTAAGAGCAGTGAGACAGTCCCAGACGATTTTAGACTCAAAGGTGTAGGATCCCAGAGCCTTAAGTGCTGCCTGACTGTCGGACGTGATATATATTTTAGCACCGCGTATTCCTCTCTTGGCACTTAGATGGCTAAATAATTGAGAAAAGTGCCGAATAACGGGTTATTTTAGAATATCTCTAAAAAAAAAATTCCCATTTATGGAATCTACGGCCCAAAGTACATTAAGAAGAGTCTATTAGAAAGCAGATCTGAAGATGAGGTCCGAATTTGTAAATTAGTGTATGTAAATAAGAGGTAAGTTTTCTGTGTTGTTTTCAAATATATGAATAAGAATTCTTCTAATACCTAGATTAGAATGCAACTTTTCAATATGTCTTTTTACATTGTATGTACGTGAAGTGACTTTTTCGTTACAAATTACACCCACAGCCGTTTTATTCTTTTCAATCACACAATCACACCCTTCTGTTTGATACGGTCTGCAACTTATATCGATTGTTTTTAAACTAACTAAATTAGAATACAACTTTATTTAGAATAAAATAATTTCAAAAGAAATTTCTTATTAACGTACTTGTTAGACATACATATCAGAGCTGTAAAGTAATCTTTCTTTGTGGAATTAATTGCAACCTAATTCCGATTCCTTCGAATTAAAATATTTTAATTCCATTACTTTTCAATTAGGAATGGAATAAACCAATGGAATTAATATTCCAAGTAATGATGTATGTAATTGGAACTCCTCATATATTCCACCGAGATTGGCAAATGAATGAAAAGTAATTGAAAATGAATTATTCATGATTTATAACCAAATTTTAGTTCCTTAATTCTTTTTAAATTCCTCTTCTAGGAAAACATTCGTAAATTGATTAGTACTCCTACACTAAGCAAAATATAAATAAAAAAAATTTTATTTAAGGATTTTATATTGAGGGAAGGTTTTGGAATGTGTTGAATATGGTAGGGCGTAGGGAGATAAAGGGTATTTAGTGTTTGTAGGTTACTGTTTCTTCTTATTGGCTCATAAATGTCTCTTTATGCACCCGAACCCAAAAGCTAAAATACCAAATAATTTCAGTCAACACGTCGTTTTTATTAAATATCAATATCACTCCTTTCCACTTCATTCTCCCTATCTACCCTTATTAAGAACAGTGGCACGGTTTGTTCTTTTGGTTTTAAAAATTTTTCTAGCAAATTGCAGTATTTACACTTTTTCTCCATTGTTTGTTAACTCTAGGAAACAACGTTTCATTTGATACCTCAAATATACCCACATGGATTGCATTTAACCGGGTTTTCAATAAACTTCAACATACTTTTGTCTTGTTTCTTGAACGAAAACATTTTGTGTAACACCGTAGATCCTATATTACTTCAGATTTGAGCAGACCATGTTTAGTATTTTGTTTATGGTTTCGTTATTTGATTTATTTCTAAAACTTATAACTTCGGGGACAAAATTCAGAGAACACTTTCAAAAAATATGATGCAAGAAACTAATTTTTTTATAAAATGAATGTAACAGTATTTCTTAACTTTTATACACTTTTTAAACTTAAGAAATAGACAAATTGTTACTCTCAATTTAGAAAAAAGATGAATTTGTTTTGTTGAATATAATTTTTTACGAGTGTCCGCTTAATTTTGTCACTGATTATATGAAAAAATTAAATAATAAAGAACTTAAAACACTAAAGTTCCTTTCCAAGAAAAAAATTGTAGGTGTAGTCCAAAATCGGTTGGGTGCAGTCTTGCATTTTTGGACAGCAAAATTTTTATGAACATCAGTTTGAGAATATTTTCATAGAAAAGTTTTAAATCATGAATAATTCATTTTCAATTACTTTTCATTCCTTTGACAATCTCGGTGGAATCTATGACGAATTCAAATTACATACATCATTACTTGGAATATTGATCGCATTTGTTTATTTCAGTTCTAATTAAAAAGTAATGGAATTCAAAAATGTTAATTCCAAAGAATGGAATTGGAATGGGTAATGAAGTTTACAACTCTGGTACATATGTATGTAGATGAGAAACTTTAATAATAAAAAAAAATATGTCAAATTATTAAACACTTCTATAGACGCGTACGACAAGATTGCCATTTATCTCAGGGCTGGTACCTCTTCCCGTTCTACGATGCAATGAATATGTATGTGTGAAGTTTATGAGGCATGGCTGAAATAGACTGCGCACGGCAATGCGACGAAATGGTTTTGTCGCACTGTGAAACAGGTTGAAATTGCATGACAGCTGATGCGACGAGAAACTTGACTGCTCGGATAACATAAAAATTGAAGCTAAATATTAATTTCATTGTTGGCAGTACTGAGTGTGACTGACAGAACTTAGAACAGTGATTCTCAACCATTATGCAGCGGCACTTTAGTGTGGCGCGAGATTCTTGAAGATTTATAAAGCAATTCTAAGAAAATCACATTTTCGGCGAACACAAATTTTACTACGGCATGTCTCTGAAACAGAACCAAAACATTTCCCGTTATTTACAGCCCCAAATGAAAGAAAGATATGTATTAATACTCAGGCTATGCATACATTGTATATATTTCTTAAATGTGTGTGCCTTTCAAAAATATGTTCATCGGACCTCAATCCACAAAATTCATCTCATACATATTGTAATAGTAATAATTTCTTTATAGTTACCTCTTACACATATTATATGAATACAATGTGTTGCTTATATTCGCTAGTGCCATTTATATCTTTTTACAAAACATTTGCTATTGCAGGAAAATTTGCTTTATATTCATTTTGTAATGCGCCATTTAAATCAGAAACAGAAATCGATAACATAACTTTAAGAGAGATGCATATGTCCGACTATAAAGCATACATTGTGAAAACTTCAGGTCTATACACATTATGCGTAGGCTTATACAAATAGTTCACTAGATGAAACATACATATGGCATGAAACCTTTGTATAGTTCAAAGTGTGTAAAATATAACTTCCTTCGCTACCTTTTTGCGGTAAGGTGCCTGCAGTGATTCATTCCGAGTTAGTTTTTCAAACGAGTAAGTCGCGCGTGCTTATTATGACTGTACAGAAGTGCTTGATTGAGTGGGGCTTTATTATTTATTATTCTTATTATTAAAGATTGAATCGAGGACTAACCGCATCCTTTATTCACTTCGACCAATTTCATCTTTTGTGTTCCTGATCCAGGTTCAGTATTATCCCGCCCCGTCAATCTTTAGTTCCTTTATCAGACCTAAAATTTTTCTGGGAGCTGCCTTGGCTATATCTGATGTTGATGGGAAAGCCCCACCAAGGTGTCTAAGCCTTATACGACCGAGGGCCTCACAGTGATAGTGTCTCTTCCTCTTCTAAACATAATTGACAGGTGTCATCATCAGCCAGCCCTAACTTTTTTTAGGTGGTAGCCCAGGTGACAGTGACCAGTTAGAAGTCCTGTTATCAGCCTTAAATCTGGCAGCTCCTTTGTTTTCTGTTTTGAGTAGGTTATAAACCTCTTTGCTTGGTTTGACCCTGGGATATTTGTCCAGTGTGATTGCTTACATTCGTCCTCCCATGACCGGATACTGCTATGCTATTCGGCTTTTTGAGTAGCCACAGAATGGCTCCGGTCCAATAAACTGAGAATCCGCACCTTTTTTTGCTAGGTAGTCCGCCTTCTCGTTGCCTTCAATGCCCTTGTGCCCTAGTACCCATGCTAGCGTGATGCTGTTGCTATGTTGTATCCAATGGTAATGAATAATATAGGTCCTTTAAAGCACATAAGGTCAATGAGATTCGAGAGGAAGCATAAAGAATTAAAGCAAATAGCGTCTACTACTACAAGCCGTAAAAATATAACCCAAACAATCACTGAAAGTTATTTGATTAGTGAATTTTCAAAAATTTACGCTGAGAATTATCTTCAAAATACAATTTGTACCGAAAAAGAAATACTTCCATTTAAAGAAATTATTCATAAAGTTGTTACTTCTTTAACAAAAATGTACAATGGATATAAATTTTATAACTGGTTAAGTATTAATAGTGTTAAGTACATGATTGGATGTGTTATTCAATTCAGCAACGATGGTGACTGTCCGATTTACGGAGTTGTTAAAGTATTATGATTGTGTAATGAAAGAATATTTTATGTTCTTGAGGGTCTAAGCACTGAGTACTTCGATGTGCATAAAAATGTTCATGTCGTAACTAAAACAAACAACATATTTTCTAAAGAATATTGTGAAGATTACTATCAGGTATTTTCTCTTATTAAATTGAATTCTCAATTATTTGTACTGTAAAGTGAAATCCTTTTTATATTATCTTCTTAGTATATTAGACTTATTCATAAATTTTTTTTAAATTGATATAATGAGCGAGCTAGAATATGTGATGTACAAGGGTAAAACTGATATTATTAAAATGAAAACGACTAATTTTAAAGTTTGTGAATTAAGAATGTAAATCACTGTGAAGTTCGCAAATTTAGTATTTATTTTAAAAGAAGTATGTATATATACAAGAAATATATGCAATTGTGCCTTTGAATTGATTATGTACTGTATTTTTTAATTCCCAAATTTTGACATTCTCATTATTTTTGTACTGTTTAGTTAATGTATTATTGATTATCAGCCGATATAGTTATAGTATGCAACTCATTATTAAATATTGGTTTGAGTACAATTTTCATTGCACTCAGCACTATAATGCCATATTCTCTTGTCAATTTTATATAGATTTAGATCTTACGTTACATCCCTGCCCATTTAATGTACTATTTGACCTGATGTTACACGGGATTGGAAAACATACTATATCGTCTTGAAATTTTTATTATATAAGTTTCTCGAAGTTCAATGCAACCTAATATGTATACATATGCTCCTTATATAGGAATAATAACCATATTATATTTCACAGTAACTAATCGTGTTCAAAGCAATATTACATAGTACATAGAACTATACAAAATATTCCCATATTGTATGGCTAGAAATTCCATAATTTATCACTATTCCAAAATCACCGATACATATAGTAGGAGATATACATAAACTATAGCGTAGGTTGCTAAAATTTCTCTCAGTGTAAAAAAGAATTTTTTTTGCCGCAGAAAAGAATACGAATAAATACAAACCGCAGTATTTAAAGTGGATTTCACATTGAGAAAAGGTCGAATTTGGAAATCCTTAGTTCTTCTTCTTAGTGCCACAAAGAAACGGCAGTGATACAAATTTGTGAACTTAACACAAAATTTTGATAAATGGAAAAGGATCGGTTTTGGTTCAACTATAATAGACTCATATAAAAAAAATTACTTTCTGTTTATAATATTAGTATAGATTAAAAATGCATTTTCGTAATTTTAAATCGTAGATCATATTTTCTACTCCCAAAATCCCTAACGCTATACTGATAATTGCCAACCCCACTTCTTATAGGACTCCCACTTAATTATCTATCCTCATCAAATTTAAATCTAATTTATTTGATAGAAATCCATCACAGGACTACACACATTAACACGTTGATTGGGTAAAAATTTAATGCAATTGCTCAACTAGACAAAAGCAAATTCAATTAACACTTAAAAACAATGAATTTACCATACTAAAGGTAAATAAAACTGGAATTCAACTCCGCACCCGCATAATGACAAACGTTTCACTAAGTTCGAATAGGAGCGTTTTCATTTACTTAACCGTTGAATAACATCCATTAGAAAAAGGTCCAGGGAAACATCTTAATTAAGCACAAAATCTTAGAGATCGATAAAGTTCTAAGGGTACGTTCACTAAAAACTTAGTAAATTGGAAGGGATTGGGCCGTTGTTTGTTTTTGTTTTTTGCTTTGAAAGAGAAAAGATTTTTCATTAGGCAAGGACAAAGAGCTTAAATCAAAATCGTTAATACCCAAGATTCCAAAGCGGACAGAGTCCTTTCGAATTAGTTTCAAAGTCGAATTCTATTATTCATCATTGTTCCCAAATGACAAGAAAATCAGTTGTTTGGCAGAACTAAGTAAGTCTTTTGGAAACTGTTTAAACGTAAACGAATGAGAAGCCCTTAAAACCTCAAAATGCCACCCTTTTTCTAAAACGGAAAGTAAACTTCATTTTCATCAGATGGAAAGACATTAAGATACGAAAACGGTGGCATGAAGAAACTTCAATGAGGGCGCGGAAAACGTCGAGTTTATTAAGACAAAAGCAAAAAGCCTCTGAAGAAATTTCCTCCTCTAAATGGCTTTTCCACCTGCTTAATTGAAATTTTTATCTTAACGTTACTACCTTGAAAATTTTAATTAGGATCAATTGATTGGTTCTACCTGGAGAGACAAGAACTTGAAATTATATGGCCTACGCAGCAGACGGCTTTCTGACAGGTTGACATGAATTACCTAGGATGGTTTTAAGGTTATTAAAAACGAGGATTAAAATGAACCAAATTTTTCAGTTTTAAGTATAATCGTAAATGTTGCTTCCAAGCCCTGACAGGTAGAGTATTTAAAACGAAAAGGTCCCATCTCAGAAGGCTATTTTAATTAAGCTTTATATTTGGATTTTCATACCAATCTGTATGCATGAAGAATGAAAACTGCTAGAATTATGGCCAACATATTAATTCGAAACCCTAAGTAGACCTTAATCCATGAGTTGAATGTGGCGACTAAGGAAATTTCATTAACTTTTCATTCCTAGAAATTGTTGTATCGATTTTTTCAAGGATGCTGTAAGTTTTGAAGACTGAAAAGATAAAATTAAGACAAATGGCATAATGACATTGCTACGACAGAACTACGAATTTTCTAAAATTTATTTTACTATGTTTTTATTAAGTCGTTTTCTTGTCTGTCTGTATGTTCGGTACAGATTTTACAATCGATTTTAAAGTAACTTCCCGATGAGCTAGAGACTTGAGACTTTCAACATATTTCAGAACTAGATAACAATGTAATATTAAATCTCTTTCTTGTCTGTCTGCTTTTATGGGTTCATACGGAATCCTATTACTTATATCACGCTAATGTTGAAGATCCATGCATGTAGTATATAATACTATAGTAGGTATTGTAGAGAGTAGCTGACGGTGATTAAACTCACACAACAGTTCATATCATTTGCAGTGCAACACAATTTGTTTTGACTTAGGTGAACTATTCATGCATCAATTGTCTATTACATGCGCTCCACGTTTTTCATTTTACATCTTACAAGTATTTTAATAGATATAAAAATTCAAGTTTTAGGACTATCTGTTTGGGGTTAGGAATCTGGATGGGCCTAGGAGAAATTATTTTATAATTGTTAGTTCGTTTTAAAAACGTGGTATGGTTGGTTGGTTTAAGTGGCGAGTGCTAACCACCAAGGAAAAACTCCAATTAGCACGTTATGCGCCGTTTTGATGTCACAACCTGAGGGAACCCTGCAGTCAGTCACCTGCCTGTCATAGACAAGGGGTAGTAGAATATTGGCATTAAAAATGACCCCACTGTGTTAGAGCCAACCCGAGGAGCTTACTCCCTAATTTTTACTTGTCTGAAGACTCCTTAAGAAATAATCTATATATATATATATACAATAGAGGTCCAGCTATTAAGTCTTGTTCACAACATTTAAAAGGGCACTTGAAGGAGTAGTTGAGTTTTAGTTTTTTAACTTTATTTTTATATTTAGTATCTTTAATTCAGCAATTACCCTTTAATTAACCATTACTTTTGTAATGAGTAATGTAAAAAATTTACATTAACCATTACTTTTTTTCAAAAGTAATGTTAAAAATTTACATTAACCATTACTTTTTTCAAAAGTAATATACAAAATTTAAATTAACCATTACTTTTTTTTAACATTGTCAAAATATTATAAGAGACGAAACTGCATATATTTTGACTAAGGAATATTATTTATAACAATTTAACTTGTTAAAACCAATTAGCAACCCCTTTAATAGATCCAATCGATGAAATTCTTAGTAGGTTTTTTAACATTGCCGAGATATGATTGTGAAGATTTAGTGGAAATTTCTTCCATTTTGTTTTAATTGTTTATAACAAATTCAATTGTTATAAACAATATTCCTTAGTCAAAATATGTACATAATCGTCTCTTACAATACTTTGACAATGGTCCAAAAATCAATTGATAATGACTTTTGTTCAACAGTACTTCCACTACTTTAAAAAAAAGTAATGGTGATTGGAAAATACTTCCTAATGGTAAAGTAATGGTTAATGTAAATTTTTTACATTACTTACTCATTACAAAAGTAATGGTTAATGTAAATTTTTTACAATACTTATTACAAAAGTAATGGTTAATGTACATTTTTTACATTAATATTTTCGCAACCCTGCCACGTCCGAATCTGAGAAATAGTTCAGGAGCTGCGAGGCAACAGACCGCAACCCCGCCCTGCCGGCTCTACGCTGCTCGATACATAGCCTAAGTTACGCGGAGCATTCATACAAATCCTCACCTCCTTTGTCCAAATATGATGAGTAGTTTAGGAGCTACGAGGCAATATACCGCACCTTGCCATGACCCGCCCCACTTTACCCAACAGTGGCCGCCATATAGCCTATTGTTACGCGGAGCTTTCACACAAATCCAATGCAATCTGATTAGTAATTTATTAGCCACGAGAGAACAGACCGCAACTCCGTTACTCCCCGCCACGCGCCGCCCCACCAGTTTTTACATATTACGATCGAAACTACATAAGTTCAAATACGTCAAAAAACACTGTCTTTTGTACTTTAAGGTTAGAATATCTCCTGACGTAGTAGAGTAATTCTGAGCCCGGATTCGGTTTCAGCGGGAAAAATATCCTCGGAAACAACTATTCATTGTCCAGGAGGACATTGTGTTATTTTGCGACACGAATTATCAAGTTTTTTCCTTGATCTTTTTGAAGAACAACTGGATACCCAATTGAGCTTTTTATTGCCAAAATCGTAATGTGCATTGGAAGACTCCAATACATTAGAGGTATTGAATTACGTGATGGAATTAAACCAATTTTTTCAAGAAAAGAAAATTTCAATTCAATTTCAATTCTTGAAACTAATTCCCCAACAGAATAAAGAAAAAGACATTTTCTAATTTACTATGCAATTCAGAGTGCGTATCTAACATTTTAGCAGCTTGTGGAAGTGTTTGAGAGCAGAAGGAAAATCTATGAAGCAAACGATATCAAAACACAATTTTAACTAATGCAAATTAATCAATATTTTGCAGATAGATTGTGAATTCATTTTTAAATCATTCTTTCCGCCAAAAGAGTTGGAGGAGCAAGGCTTTTAATGGTGAAAATGCAGTTCTTTAGTGAGGCGTTCCAGGTTTTCAAGTGACAGTTAATTGAAGAAAAGTGCTTTTAGGTTAGGTCATTGCCTCCTGTTCTTCAGTGACACATTTTTAAATTTAAGCACGATAAACAAAAACTCGATTTGAATGCATCTTTGAATTGTACATATCATAAAAGGCTAACCAAAAGGGTTAATCATTTCAAATTTGGGGTTCGTTATGCAAAGTAGATTAATTTCATTATGCTTCACTGTATCGGGGAACGTATTCTCATTTGGTGGCACATGGTTTGTATTATGAATTTGCTTCGCTTGAGAAGAACACATTATTTTAAATAAATTATCTTTAAGCATCCCCTTATAATTAAAAAAAAATCACTAAAATCATCGTACAACGTTCCAGTGAAATACAGGCCTGTCATTTGCAAGACATTGTTCGTGGCTGAGATGCCAGACAGTATTGAATCTTGCATGCCCCTTTTCAAAACAGAACCAAGAACTGCTTTTGTGCAATTGGTGTGATTAAAAATGAACATATTTTAGATATAAACACGACAGCATTAAGCATGCTTTGAGTTTGAGCGAAAAATGTCATTGCGATAAACGTCGTTCGAAGTTCAGTAAAAAGTTATTCGTGCAAAATTAGAATTTGAGATGACTCGACAGCCAAAAAATCAATTAAGGAGCTGTAGGCTGTCGTGCAATCTGATTCAGTATATACCCCAAAAGCGCCGAGCAAGAATTGAAAAATCGCCCAAAAAATGCCTAGTCGCAGAGAGGAAAATTTTGTCGTTAAATTGACAGCTCAAGTAGCCCAATCGGCGAGATATCGCCCAATCTGGCAACTCTGGTTCGTGGATGTTTTTCGCTTGATAAGGCCTTGCACAAGACCAACATTTTGAAGTATTTCCTTTGGATATTTGTAAAATTGGTAACAAAGCACTCCAACTGTTCGAGAAATGTTATATTCGCCATAATTGACGGGCTGAGAGTAAAAGTGACCTATTTATAAGGTTCGGGCAAAAGTGGCTTAGAAAATGTTCCGCGCAAAAACGAATCGCGTGAACTTCCGGGCAAAAACAAATCGTAGAAAATTTCCGGGCAAAAACGATTTAACTACAAAAAGTAATGCAAAGTTAATGCAGTTAAGAAGTTAAGTCGTTTTTGCCCGGAAATTTTCTACGATTTGTTTTTGCCCGGAATCGCACGCGATTCGTTTTTGCGCGGAACATTTTCTAAGCCACTTTTGCCCGAACCTTATAAATAGGTCACTTTTACTCTCAGCCCGTCAATTAAGGTACGATAAATCTAAAATTCTCTTTTTTATTTCTTTTGAACCATTTACACGAATTGGTAGGCTAGGAATAAATTTAACTTCATACTTCAAACAGCTTAGAGCATATACATCTGTAATCTCTTACTTCATAATTAAATGAAATACTCACTTTTTGGAAGGACGGTTAGCCGGCTGAGAAGGACCAATGTTTGGGGCAGATGGGTGTTTGAGGATTGAATAAAAAAAAAGGAATTTGTTGATGTCTTTTAATTTGTTTAATTTGCTAGTATGAAGTGATTTTATTGGCATGACTTCTTCTTTAGTGATAGACGGTGTTTGATTCGATCTTGGCAGATCGATCTCTGACTATTCGATCGATTTTTTAAAAAATTCTTTGCGTAAGCGATATGTCCTAAATCCATATTTTTGACTCTGATTCCCGATTTTTAAAAGTATTTTATTTTAAAGAGTTAAAAGAACTTTACACTCTAAAATGATGATACCAATCTTTTTTCACCGCTTTATAAACACGTTGAATAAAAACATGTCTATTTTGTGCAGTTTTTAAACTTCACAGCATGCATTGCGTTGCGCACAGTGATATTTAATTTCATCAATAAGCACAGTTTCCAGTGAAACCCGTGCTGGCTGAGAATCTGCCCTAACATTTTTTGGAAAGAGAGCATTTAGAAATAAAAGGATGTTGGTGAACGTAATCCTGGGGAGATTGGTGACTGTAGGGTAAATGTAAGTGGTTAAAGTTACAGCGGCCTTAAGTTCACCTTTTGGCCGCGTTCACCAAACGATCACATGAAACACGCGCTTAAAACGATACACATGTGTATATCGTATAAGGATTGTTTTGATGTTATCGTCTGACATGTCACAGTTGAAATGATTCAGCGATGAAAATGTACTTGAAAACAGTACACGATGTTTCGAGGAGAGATTCTCTTCCATTGGACCCAGCTTTTTTGAGTATTTGCTATTCCTGAGTATACATTTTCTATTTAAAAAAAACCTTGTTATGCAACTAAATACTCTTACAGAATTTACAAAGATTGTACCATCAGGTCGTCGCTCCTCTTAGCTATATCTTACAAAGCACCCAAGTGGTGATTAAAAATGTTAAAGTTCGAGGTGCTTATGTATTGCACATTGGGGCCATAAGCACAGCCATTCTTTAGAAGGGAGGTAAAGTAAATTTGAAAATCGAAGGAAATTAATCATGAGCAACCCTACTACAACCTTTATTATCAATTATTCCTTATTCCCTGCGTTCTGTCCTCAGTGAAAATTTGAACCATAAAGTCTCCTTCGTCGCCTAGACAACGTTATCAAAAAGAGCGGACAACGGGATCAAAAAGAACATACATCGATATATCGAAGTATCGATAATAAGCTTTTAATAAATCGATATTTAAAATGCTATAATCGATATTTTTTCATCGATACTCAGATAGTATCGAAATTCGAAACAACTTTGCAATAATTAGAAAAAAATCAGAATCTTTTTTTGAAAATCGCGTAACTTTCTTGTGAGTGTGATATTCCACCGTTAGTTTGAAACGTTTTATAGTGTATTTTTGTTATTTGTTTACTAATTTACATCTCCCGATAACCGTTTGAGTGTCGGGATGTTGTTGACTTTTTTTATAGGTTATGATTTCCTCGACTATTTCACTAACATTTGAATTTCTGTTCGTTTGCTTTTTACTTTCTTTTGGCAAAAGTTTCCGTGGTTTAAAAGATATAAATTTTGAAAATTTTGTATACTATTTCATTTTTGCTTCCTAAATCTTACATTATGACCTACTCCGGAGTCCTAAATTTTTAATCTTAAATTAATTAACTAATCTATTTCGCCTTACTAAATGAATATAACAATACCTTAGATATTTTTTTTAACTTAACTTACATACGAAATATGCTTCGAGGTTTCGTAGGCGTCGGACAGGAACATGAAGGAGCACATATCCCTTGGTGTGGTTGATACCTTTGTGTTCGTTTAATTCTCCTCCTGTCGTCCCTTTGGTTGTTTTTTTTGCCTTTTATTACGCAGCCTAGACATAGAACCCCTATAAGTGGCCTACTTCGCTTATGTTTTAATTTGCTTTCGATTCTATAAGTTACACCTACAGCTTCTTAATTTATATTTCAACAATAATTCCCATATTTCCTCCACATCATACATATATAAATTTTTGCCATACACAATTTTTAACAAAAAAAATAAATTAATTAACACACAAGTTACACTATTGTACTGTGGAAAATTTTCCTGGATATCAGTTTTTCCTATTTTATTTACTTTTAAACTTTTAAAAGTAGGAATCTTCTGCCAAAAATGTCTGATTCTAATGAAGAGGAGACGAGTAAGAAAGCACGCGGGAAATCACACTCGCAAAAAGAAGCACGCAGGAAATGTCGAATGCAATTATGCACAAAATGTAATATTACATTACCTTCCTTCCTCCCCCAAAAAAATTGTACTTCTAATTAAAGTTCAATTTTTTTTGTTGCATCTAACGGTTTTAAGTTGTAGTAGGGCTTAACAGGAGCTATTCTCTTGCTCATCTTTCCTCATCTATCTTATGTTCCGATATCTTTCCCATGCTCATCTGTTAATTTGTAACATAGATTGGACAACTTTTCTGACACAATACACTTAACATACTTTGCACACAGTTTTGCAGAGAAATTTTTAGCCTTTTCTGACACCGCGTAATTTCGCATAAATACCGCGTCGCCTACTTTAAGTGAGACTTTCGTGTTTCTAGACTTATTATAATATTCTTTGTTTCTCTCATATTGTTATTCTATCCTATTAATTATATTTAATTTGTTCATACCAAACTTTTCAAGGAATTTTACTCTATTTTTCAAAGCATCTTGGTTCTCACCGATTAATTTGTAGTCATTCCCGCTAAATGTTAATTCACTTCCACGGTTGAGAAAGAAAGCTGTATGACCCGTTGCTTCGTTTAGTGATGTGTTTATAGCAATGTTAATCTTGAGTATTTCTTTATCCCAAAGTTTGTGATTTTGTCCTACATCGGATGTTAACATATTTCCCATTGTTCTATTGTAGCGTTCCGTAAAATTATTTTGTGGGTGGTAATTGCAATTGAACCAGAGATTTGGTACGTTATACCGGTCTAGTAGCGTACGAAAATCCGTATACCTAAACTGCGGCCCGTTTTCTGCAAAAAAAAATTTCAGGCACCCCATGTTGGAGAAAGATTTTCTCCTCTACACATTTAATAATATTGTAGGCTTTTGTGTTTCGTAGTGGGAATATACAACAAAATTTTGAAAGAAATCTACTACAACAAGTAGTGCTACATTGCCTTTTATGATATAGATATTAATTGCCAAGGCTAAGAAGCCTTCTTAGATTTCCCCATTTGACCTACTTTTTTTGAATTACTGACCTTACTCTTCTTATATGTCTCAAATTGAGAGACATATTTCTTTAGGTCCAATGGAACACCAGGGCAATAATATTTACCGAGTACCCTAGTTTTTGTCTTCAAAACACCACCATGACCAGACATTAGGTCGTCATGACAAACGAGTAGAGTGCCAGTATCGATAATTTTGCTGTCGATTTCCATATCTATGCAGGGAAACTAAGTGAGCCTTCCCCTGATCATGTGAGAGAGAGAGAGAGTGAGTTTCTTTCTCCTTTCAATTTTTATCCATATTCTTCACTATTATTAACTGAATCCGTTTGCTAGCAGGCCAAAAAAACACGAGATAATGAAGAGCATGATCAGATGACACCAGGCTCCCTTTCGTCTTGTGATACGAAGGGGATAGTGTGATGCGTCTAAGCATCTGTCATGAACAGTTGCATCTTTCCATTGTTTTATCAAAATAAATGTCGAGTCGTATGTTACTAAAAGAAGATATATTTATGCATTTGAGAATATTTTTAATGTTGATAGGTCACTGGGATCAATCTCAAACATTATCCCTGTCTTGAAATGATGTTTTAAGGAACTCATGCCCAGGCAAGTGGCTGGGCTGCGATGCAATAACAAACAAAGAATCTTGCCCCCACAGTATCTAACGGCATTCGGCGGTGTCATTGCACACCTCAATTACCTCGAAAACTATGAATTCGTCACTAATATCTGGAATATTTTTTCATGTCACTCTCTTCATACCTTAACGTAGGCGCGAGTGATACCTTTCCTGCAAAGTTTGATGTACCAGACTTTCCAGACTTTCTAGAGTTATACTAGAAGATACCACATCCACATTCAGTTATATATAGTATAACTCGGTGCAGATTTTAATAGTATATATTTTTTTCTTGGGAAGCATACGTTTTCCCGGAATAAAATATAGCCTATAACAATTAAATTTAAATTAAATCAACTTTCCAACGGTAAAAAAGTTTTTAAAATCGGTCCAATAGTTACCAAGAATATCAGTTACATTTAGAGAAACTCACACTCTTTCTTTATAATATTAGTATAGATATAATTTTCTTTTTCGGACCTTAAAGTCATAGTTAAAAAGCAGGACGTCTATGTACTACAGCGCGCCATATTGGCGCAACGAAGTTGTTTCTGTCACAATTTTTCCACACTTTATATGTATCAAAACGGAAATTTTTATATTTCCTTTCTCAATTATAAAAGAAACGCAACTTATTTGACAATGCTTAATCCCTACTTACATAAATACTTGATTTTTGGAAGGTATATGTATTTTCTAAACTAATTTTCTGCTAAGCCTTGGCCAGAAATTTGAAATATTTGATTTTATCTTGCGCTCTAGGGAAATATTCTAAGATTTAATGTAGTTTAAAAAGCGTAAATTTTTAGAAGTAATATAATTTGTAAAACTCTGTCCTAGTTATAGCTCCAAACAAAAACTCTAGACATTCTCCTAAAGGCCCTTCACAGTTCAGAAATTATACTTCTGGTTAGTGTTTCGAAAACATTTTTAAGTGCACCGCTTTTCTATGTTTTATATTCATTGAAAGTTTATGCTCGGAGCTATGTACCTTACGAAAACAATCAATTTAAGAAAATATCCTTAAGTGTATTCTTTACTTATAGCCTACAATAAATAACTTATTCCCTCAATTGCATCACTGGAGTACGGGAGAAGTCAAATCCAAATGGGAAAGAGTTTATCTCAAAATATTCACAGAAAAGAACCTTTCAGAAAGGAAAAGCTTGAGAGCTGTTTATCGAAAACAAAAGAAAACTTTTAAAAGCCGGGCCAACAAAGACGTCAAGTTTGTTTTGGGAGAAATAACTTACAGAATAAAAGATCAATGGGATGCTACTGAAATAGGTCTTAAGACTTCACGTTGAGTATAAGAGATCATCTGAAGTATTGCAAGCTTTTTCTCAAGGGCATGTCAAGTGCAACAATGTAGAAAGTCACTTGTAAGACTCAAGAAGACTCTCAAGAAGAAAACTTAAAGGGTTCTCAAAAAATGCTACGAACCTTAATAGTCTGCAATCTTGTGGCAACCGAACGTAATTAGAAAGTTTGTTTTGACGGAGTATAAAATTCATATACCCGGAGAAAGTTTCATTTCTTTCAAGTAATCCTCTTTCAAAATTTTTTTCAATGACATAAACTTTATGGCAGACTTAAAATATTTTATTACCTGTTATTATGAGACTTACATACAACCTTTCATCACTTACAAAGGCATATATACGTAAGTACACTAATCAGTCGATTTTCCTTATTACCTCTGATACATTCCTGCGGGATTAAACTTTTTAATAGGGTTTCTGATCCCTATTTAATTACGGGATGTAGTTGTTTATATAAAAGTTATAAGGCAACCCTTTTCTATTAGGCTTGTTAATATATACATACTTCCCATACCCATAGATGAGGTTTTAGTTTTGCCTTCCAATTCGACCAACTTAAAACATTAGCCATTTTCGAAAACAAGGATGTAATTGGTTTTAGTAGTTATACATACTTACGCAAATATGATTTTTATTAAATACATATATCCCAACACTTATAATAAAACCATAAATAACATTTTCCAAGTGAAAAACTTTTCAATTGTAAGCAAACGCGGGGGTTTTTTTTTATAATTTTATCAGCTAAGATTCATCAAATACTGATTATTATAATAAAATTTTACACCTGCAAATAAAAATAAGCTAAAACAAAAGTAACCTTAATCAAAACGTTTTATTTAAATTTAAACATTAAAGGGGGGAATTGTAATAGCCTCGTGCATACCGTATTTTGTGCGGTGGTGGGAGTTATTACATCTGTTTTCAAGGGGCTCCAATGAAATGAGCTCGAGATGATTTAAGTTCGGAAGCAATCGAAGAGGATTAGTCTAGGAAAAGCAGCGAAGGGCAAATCTTGCGAATCGACATTGGACTACCTCAATGTGGCTGATATGAATAGCATAGAAAGGATACCAAACACGACCCCCAAAGCTTTGGTTTTGCTAAGTCTAATCAGTGATCTACTTTCTAAGGTATAATTAAAGTGCAGTGTGAAGTTTAAAAGAGTCTATTATTAACATGACCCGAGCGAGTAACAGTTTGTTTTTATTTTTGTTTTGAAAATTCGCTCGGGTCATGTGAATATTTTGTGCATTTTGAAAAATAGTTTTACCGCAAGGTTAGTGGGACAGTGTAAGTGATCATAATTTGATACAGCTGTCTAGATCGGTATTAAAAAGCTTAACTTTCCTTTGTTAGAAATGCCGATCGTGTTAAGAAATTTTAATATTTCTTCCGTTGCTCGAGCTCAGAAACAGTTTGTTTTTATTTTTGTTATTCTAATATTAAGATAAAAAATTAAATAGAAGCAAGAAAATACCATTAAAAATAGTAATTTTCAATAAAGTACAAAAATATCTTTAATTGATGAAGGATGACATTTAATTTCATCTTTCTTGTTTTCAACTTATACTGGATTCGTGTTTCCAATTGAGTCTTATCAGTACTTTAGAATTTTGTTAAGTCTTTAAAAATCAGGACACTTGGATCACTCGTCACCGGCCAGAAGGCCTAAACAGTGCAACAACAAGTTCATACATGTGTTGACGATATGTTAAGTACAACAGGTATAAGGAAAATTGACCTTAAATCAAAAATCAATTTAAACTACTTTACAGAAATCTAAACAGACTTGATATCTTATATAAATAACATCTACTTAATAATTAAATAGGTATAGTTTCAAAATAAATGAAATTAAAATACGCCATTTATTTGTACTGATACACGTATATCCGATAAAATTTTCTGTTGCAGTATGAAGTTATAGCCAGTGTCGTATTTTAAGATTTGGCGTCCTGGGCCTATAAAATTTGCCGCCCCATAAATTAAAGAAAAAAAAAGAGAAGATATTTTAATAATGAAAAAAGACCATACGAAAGAATAAACACCATTTATTAAATATTTACATTTTTTTTTGGATGCAAAAATTGGTTTACAAATTCGTCAATAACACTGTCATAATTTAAGGCTAAATTGTTCAAACGATCTTCGCTTATCCAGGAACGTAGATAATTTTTTATTCCTTTTAGTACGGAAAAAGAACGTTCTCCACGGCAATTTTTCAGTGGAACATACGTAATTGCTGTATATGGAAATGCTTCCTTCAAATCCTTCTGCTTAATAAATAGGTTGAGTTGCCTTAAACTAATTTTATTTTCATCTGATGTCAAGAATTCTTGTAGATCATCCGCAAGATCAATCGAGTATAATATTTGGAGTTTTTTGACGTTAATTCTAACTTCTGCTTCAGGCATTGTATCCAATTATCATAAGAATGCAACATTGGTGGTTACTGCGTGATATGAAGATTTGTGTCTCCTCAAATCGTTTAACAATTGGTCGCATATTAGAAAGAAGGTATTAACCCTGAAATGGTCACGTCCTTGTAACAAAACTCCTCCCTCACGACACTCATCGTGTCGTTTCTTCCTCTTAATAATTCTCTTGTGATCGCCTGTGTATTCTTTAGTGGATGTTTGCTTACCAGCCTCTTCAAAAGCATCAACATATTTCCGTTTGTTTGCTTTGAAACTGATGAGTGACTCGTAGAGGCTGAAAACTACCTCTACGTCTGTGTCGACACTTTGAAGTATTTTAGAAACTATATTAAATTGTTTTAGTATAGATCCTCAAAATTCCGATAATATAGCCGTTTCTAAAGAATTTAATTGAGCCAATACTCCTGTCGCTTCATTTTTACCTAAAACTTTTTGATGGGGGGGGGGGGGGGGGGGTTGGGAGTCACTTGTTATAGCTTAATTCCAATTTATATTAAGGCATTGTCCCTGGCTGACCATCGCGTGTGTGGCAAATTTTTCAGGCTTAGTCAAAAAGGATTGCAGTAATTTTGTACGTTGCGTTGATGCTGGAAAAAAGACGTATAGATTTTGCAGCAACCCAAAAGACTATGCAACTTCTGTGCAACATTCAGCTACCGATGATCCCAACAAGTTTAACGAATGTGCGATGCAAGGAAGGTATGTTGCATATTGGCATTTTAATTTGATCTTAGCCTGTAGGCCATTATACGGCCCAGCCATATTGCTAGCATTGTCATAAGACTGACCTCTCCAATTCTTAATGTCGATATTCAGTATTTTAAAGGTGTCCATAACGGCTAGCAACATGTCTTCTGATTAATGACCAGTGTTTGGCAGAAAGCAGAGGAATCGTTCAACTGGCTCAGCATGATCTTGAGCAAATATCCCAATTAATGAAAGTTTATGTACATTTGTCATACCAGGGTTTGAATCTGCACTGAAAGAAAAGTATTTAGCCTTTTAAAGTTGTTCCATTATTGTTGTTGTGACTTTAGTTGCCATTATTTTTATTATTTTTTCGTACGTTGCAAAAGACAAATATGACGTGTTGCCTTTCCCGGGATTGCCTGAACTTTGTATATGTTTTGCTAGAAACGGATCAAATTCTGAAATTGCGTCTAAAATCATCATAAATTTATCTGTCTTGCCACGGAATGAAAGACCTCGCGTAGCTAGAGATTTTACAGCGCTTCATTTAGATTTTGAAAAATGTTCATCTTCAATATTTTGTTCACAGCCATTTCTTGAAAAATAATCTATTAAGTCTTCATTTAGTCCGGGCGCAATGGGGGGGGGGGGTCATGTATGCAATTTGGGGTCATTTAGAGTAGCAAAGCAATGTAGAGTGTAAATTTTTCATTTTTGAAAGCCCGCTCACGCCTTTTTTTGCTTGTTTGTTGCTTAGAACAGATGGACATAATATTACATAAGAAAATGTAGATTGCGCGTTAAAGAGTATTCTCACAGTCAGTATACAGTCAGTAAGTATACAGTTAGATATCGCCACAAATGCCAGACAAGTTGAAAGATATAAAGTATTGTTGCAATCCTTTGAAGGTGAAGAATCATACGTGGAAAAACAAGGGTATGTAAAGAGTAACTTCACAAATTCATAAACAGTTTCCGATCCTTCCTGTCATCATAAAAGTATGTGGATCATGCAGAAACAGAGTGAAAGTAAGTTTGACTTAATTTTTTATGATAATGGGGATACAGTGAGAAATTGACTCCCGCTCTCTAAAAAAGTACGTAATATGTAATGCTTAAATTGTAGAATAAGGAAAAATATTCGATACGTATTTGTTTGTGCTTTGATATGCACCGCCAGGTGATGTCATTTAACGGATAGTACATCTATATATTGAAATCTTGAAGCTAGAATATCTCGGAAAATAACGACTTTTGGGGCAAATGAGAAAATACACCTATAAAATATCTTTTCATTTACTCTTTTATATATCTCGTACTTTTTTAGAGACCAGGAGTCGATTTCTCACTGTATCCCCATTATCATAAAAAATTAAGTCAAAATTACATCGGGCACTCGTTCTGTGTCATCATCTCCAGATGAAATTGCACCTTCTTCTTCAGAAATCACTTTCACTTTGTTTCTGCATGATTCACATACTTTTGTTATGACAGGTAGGGTCGGAAACCGTTTACAAATTTGTGAAGTCACTTTTCTCATACCCTGGTTTTTCCACGTATGATTCTTAACCTTCAAAGGATTGCAACAATACTTTATATCTTTCAACTTGTCTGGCATTTTGACTATTTGTGGCGATATCTAACTGTATACTTACTGACTGTATGCTGACTGTGAGAATACTCTTTAAGGCGCCATCTACATTTTCTTATGTTTTGTTATGTTCATTGTTCTAAGCAACAAACCAGCAAAAAAGGCGTGCGCGGGCTTTCAAAAATCAAAAATTTACTCTTAACATTGCTTTGCCACTCTAAATGATAGATGACTTTAAAGCTGAGATTACACTTTCAGTTGAAAAAATATGAAAAATTTATGATCAAGTATTGTGTAAAAAACCAAAAAATATTTTTCAAAGTCAAAATTTTTTTTAAAAAATTTTGTTTTTTGGAAAATTATATTTTTATTCGGAACAGCATGTAACGACCTTTACAAATCACTAAAGATCACCGTTCTACTGCAATGGTGGCGATAGTAATGATTCTTCAAAAAAAGGTATGATCACGAGAAAAAGTGCAAAAATGCAAAAGTTTACAACCCTATAACTTTTGCACAAATTTTTTTTTAATCCATTAGCACGATAATTACTTATACGAGTAACAATATTTTGGTGAAGTTTGAACAAAATCGGAGAAATCGAATTTCTTCACCTGGTACACTTGAGGAATTTTGCCCCATTTTCGATTACAGAAGAATTTGAACTTTGATGCTTACTTGTAGAAACATGCAAAGGTGCAGACAGCGAAGCAGTTGAATTTAAATTTAAGGATTTGGAGGAAGTCACAGCATCGGCAGCAGTGTTAGAATTATTAGTAATAGCTACTTGATCTTGCGTAATTAAATTGGGTGCTTTCAAATTGCTATTGTGTTTATTTTCACGTTCAACCACAGTCTGAAAGGAATAAAGAAAAAAATAATTTATTTCTTTATAAAATAAAAAATTCTAACTAACATTGCATAATGGTGAGTCGGTTATTCGAAAATCCTATTAGGTATTTAGCTACATTTACTGAAGTACTTATCATTAGGTTGACCTACGTTTCTATGTTTGTTATTATTTGTAGTACTACGTGGCCTCAATTAAAAGGCGCGCGCCATTCTGATGGCAATTCGGTAGTACAACGGGTTTGTAATGAAAATTATTAAGGTTATTATGGTTATTATGGGGAAGGCCCCAACACTGGCACCGAGTCGCGACGACTGGCAACATGAACGCCCCGCATCTTATTGGCTTAGAGCATTGAATCTCAAACTTTTTTTCATCACGGTATAGTTTTAGTAATTTAAAAATTTTGCAATACACTAACAATAAGATAAATTTCAAGCCATCCCCACCCCTCTTCCACCAACAAAATTTTTGACATGGTTCTCTACCCAATAAAAAAAGAATTCTCCCATATCGGTTGCCACTAGGGTGTATGTTTTGATTCTGTTTGGATACGTTATGATTCGGCGGCGAGCCGTATTAAAATTGTTATTTGCCGATAATTTGAATTTCTGAAGATACTTGTTCAGAATTGCTTTAAAAACGGAATTCTGTACGGGTATTCGCAGTGGCGGCACACTAAATTAGTTGCGAATCACTGCCTTAGAGTATAGAACTATAAAAAAAAGGCCAAGAGCCATAAAACCTCGGCACTTTTCTTGATGTAGTTGAGTCGCTGTATTGATTTTGTCCGGTCAGGCATTTCAAGAGAAGGGCTAAAATAAATTGGAAATTAGTGCGTAATCACAATTTTAAATTGTCTCAAGATATTGCGAATGAATTTCTATCCTAGTTGAGAACCTATATCGCAAAATAAAACAAAAATTTTTAAACATTTTAATCATGGATTTAAGTTCTTAGTGCCCCTTTGAAATGACGTGCCACTGGCTTAACTAAGAAGACACAAAAAATACGATCTTAGAAAATTAAACAAACTAAGAACGGCACTTAACGAATATTTCACTTTTCTTCACTTTAGGTTCGTGTTCTTAGCGTGTTAATGTAATTATTTCAAACTTAAGAGCTGAAAAAAGTTGACAAGTGCGAGTTGAATTCGCGTGGAGAGGCTTTCGTATATCTTTGAGATTTACCATGATATTTTAAGACCACAGACTTCTTAAAGATTTTCTTGTAATCTATAAGTAAAGAACTATTTTCTGTATTTCTGTCAAAATTTTAGGGGCGGTAGTTTCGTAGATAGGGGGGGGGGCGGTGGGGGAATGGCCAATTTACATATACTTTCTTATTATAATAATTCAAAAATTAAATAAACCGAAATTGCAAAAATTCCGTTTAATTTTTCGTTTAATTCCGTTGTGTTGGAGAAAAATATTTTACTGATAGATCGATGAGACAGTGTAGTGATCATAATCTGATGCAACTGAAGAAAAGCTAACCTATTGGTGCTAGTGTTGAAGGCGAGCCAAATGAATTTATCTTTTCTATTTATCGTAATTGTTACGCCAGTTTTCCATTCAATGGTATTCTGGATTACGGGAAGTAGAATATCAGCCGCAGTACTGGGGCTTTACCGGGATCCACCGACTTATTTGCGTCTGCCAGCACCAATATCGTCGGAGTTATGATGTTAATATTGGCCGCAGCTGTTTAGGACTTTAATAAAATATACTTTCCACCTCCGCAGTTGATGTTCCTCCATGGCGAGAACGGATCCCTTGGTATCTGTCACAGGATGCTCAGTTTCAAGAGTCTTTCCAGGCAGTTTCTTGAAAATTTTGTATAGCTTTTCTTTGTCAATAACGTGGGCTGTCTCTTCTGTATTTTCTGATATTGCGTTGACGGAGTTACCCTTGTCATGTCTGGTACTTCTTTGGACGCCTTTCTGTTAAGATCGATATGCAGTCCTGAGATGTTGTTTAACTCCAACATCGGTAGCAGACTTGATAGGATCTTTATAAAGTTGATGCTCTGTAATCGTCCCACGTATTCTGTATATAACTCACAAAACATTCCTTCGCCCTTTCTCATTTTTAGTCATCGGTGTTTTGAAGCAGTGCATCAGCTTTTCGGCGCAATGGGGTGGTATATGCCCTGAGGATGTTTGGTGTTTTAATCATCTCCACATTGAGCCCTGGCATATTCGATGTTGCGTTACGCAAGCGTAGTTCTGCCGTGCATAAACGAAACTTAGCTGTCACAAGATGATTATCGCTGCAAACATTAGTACGGCGCTTAGTCCTTATGTCAAGAAGACACTCTTTTGAGCTTTTCGGAACAGCAATATGATCAATCTGTTTCTCATTTCTGCCGTCTGGTGAAATCAGGATTGCAGATGGCATTTTTTATTTTTAAATAAGGAGCCACCGATGACAATCCGCCACGAGTTACAAAATTCAACAAACAACTCCACCTTTGCGTTTCTGTTTCCAAGTCCAAACTAACCCATTACATGTTCCAGGCCTATGTTGTTAGAGTCAATCTTAGCGTTGAGATCCCCCATGACTATTTTGATATCACCTTTAGAAGCCTTATCAAAGGTGTCGCCAAGGAGCTGGCAGAAAGCCTCCGTAGTTGTTAGTGAACACTCCCTGGCCAGACTATAACAGCACGGTGCGTGATGTAGACTTTCCACTTTCCTTTCCATCTAATTTCGTTTAATCCGAAGATATTTATTTTATAATGGGCCATTTCGCGCTCCATCTCAATGATCGTTGCGTATCCACACTCGTCCTACAGAGTTCACACATTCCATATCCCAATCGTAGTCCGTTGGTATTCGAGGCTTACTAGACGTTTAGTGCATACGTTGGTTTTTTGAGATAAGCAGTTTAAAGCCTGGAGTAGGACTACTACTTGAGGCATCCTGGCAGTCACCGAGAGTTTATTTGTATAGCGCGTAGGTACTCTCTAAGCCGAGGTATTTTGACTGGCGTGTGGGGTTCCTCCTATGTTCTCAACCGGGCTTGGGACCGGCGAAAGCAAACTTATATTTTTTTAAGTTTCCATTGTGTAAAAAGTTATTATTCTGTAAAAATTTCTTGCAAAAGAAGAGTCCCATAGCTCATTTTTAAAACGTCGCTGGAACTCGAATCAAAAGCGATAACGATTCGACAGTTTAATTCGATTCGACCAAAATTTGGTATAAAAGAATTCGATCGAACTGTAGGTTTAATGTTGCCTTGCCAGTTCGTATCAAACCAAATTTTTCGCACTGTTTTGGCATCTTTAAAGATACGTTAACTCGTTTTTTTGTTAAATTACCTTCAAATCTTTAAGACAAACTATTGAGTACTTTTTTAGTAACACCGAAGATGGAAAGTACTCCCATCTTTGACAATTACCTTTTATTAAAACTTAATTTTTTTTTATTTCAAATTAACATACATGTACTTGCATACATATTATACACATATATGAGACATAATTTGATTATATGAGCCTTAATTTTTTCCATCCATACTCTTTCTTGAGCTGTGATCGAGTAGCTTTAAGCCATTGGTTACTTCTTCCGGCAACAATTTGGATTTTTTTCCAGAGATTCCACTAATATGAGATGTTATTTTTGTGTTGTTTGTTTCGAGTATAAAATCCCAAAAATCTTCTTCTTTTCGCTATTCCTTTGTTTCGTATGTAAGTCGAAAAGCGAAATGGATCAAATTGTCGAAAGAAGATAAGTCAAAATTGAATTCGGTAATACGAAATTGTCGCAACCTTACGACATTCCTTTCGATTCGAGTTCCATAATAGGGTCTTGCGCATTATTTTTATGTAAGCGGAAATATTCTTGCTCTATACTAGATGCTACAATTTAAAGTGGATTCCGAACCATTACCACTTTTGCTGCAACCTCATGGCCTTTTTATCGTAACCTGTTGTCAGCAGAAAATAACAATGGGTTGCCGGCGATGGGATTCCAAGCTAGAACCTATGGATTGGTAGGCGGACTCGTTATCACTTACTCCACCGACGACATTTTCTTCAATGTTTAAACACAACGCTCTCAAATTTACTATTCGGGAAAGTGCTACAAATCTTATAAAGGGAATAAATAGCATTTGGAGTGAAACAGAAATACCAATTATTCGTTTTCAATACAGTATTTCTATACTTGAAAAAATTCATAAGGTTACAAAAAAGTTTAATTACTTGATATTTTACTTCAAAGTTATTAAAATCCACGACGACAAAAATATTTTTTGATCGATCAGAGTACCCATCGTCATCTTTGTGTTTTTTGAAGT
Source organism: Leptarthrus brevirostris (assembly GCA_964036015.1). Lineage (NCBI taxonomy): Eukaryota > Metazoa > Arthropoda > Insecta > Diptera > Asilidae > Leptarthrus > Leptarthrus brevirostris. Next base: position 143,906,832 of record OZ038371.1, read on the forward strand.
TATGAAACATCAGGGATATATCCAGCAAATGTATCAACTGAACTTTTTAATGTAATAAGTAAGTAAAGTATATCGAATAATTTATTTATCTAATTTTATGAAAAACAATTTATAACATTTATTATTGCTTTTCTTAATCACAACACTTTCTTATATTAATTTAGTCTAGTTGATACTAGTTTTTAATGTCTGAAATATAGTAGTCTTTGGAATATATGAGCAAGGATCATTTAATAAAGAGTTGTTTTGATTTTTTTGAAAATTTTAATGATAATAATATTACATTTCTCCATAATAATGTAATGTTCTATTAAAAAATAAATAAAAAAATAATAATAAATAAAAAAATAAATAAAAAAATTGACTTACTTATCAAGATTTAATATTATGGATCATTTATAACCTAAAGCTATCACCAGTGGTGTATTTACCATAGGGCCATGGGGGCCAAGGCCCCTAGCGGCAGGCTGCGAGGGGCGTCAAAAACCGCCTCCGTGCTCAGCTTTGGTAGCCTTTCATAATCGTTACTTAACACACTGAGGGCAAAATTACTTTAAGAAAACCACAATTTTATAGATAAGAGAATTAAAATTTTATTCCGTTAATAATTTATAATTATATTTGTCTTGACAGAAGAAAGTTTTAGTTTATCATTACAATTTGAAAAAGAAAATGATTATAATATTTTGAATCAGAGCAAGTTTCTTTTTTTAAGAAAATTATCTTTATTAAAATTCGTGTTCTGGGAACAATCGGCGGTAAACATACGTTTTTCAGGGCTTTGTTTTTTCAGGCACAAAAATATGTACGGAATAACACATGACTCGAGTGAATATTACAAAAATTCATTAAACCGAAATTGCAAAAATTCCCTTTAAAAAACTCGAGCACAGAATAAAATATCAAAATATTTCTTTACGCGATCGGCGTTTCCAATAAAGCAAAGACAATCCCAAAAGAGCGGCCTGAAGGGTTGTAGCAATTGGCGCGGTATCTGTATTTTGACTGCAGTCTACAAATTGCTTTCCTGGTCCTTTTTAATGACGTATTGTGCAGCGCCCTATACAACGAGGGATTAAATGGAAACTTTTAAAACACCTTACGTATCCGGACTGGGCCGACGATGTATATCTCATATCCAACACACAGAATCATTTAACACTAATGTCCCTAAGTAGAGAAGCTCGCAAGGCAGTCCCAAAAGAGCGGCCTGAGGGGTTGTAGCAATTGGCGCAGCATCTGTCTTGTTACTGCAGTCTACAAATTGCTTTCCTATATACACCCTATGTCGTACAATGGGTTTAAGAAACCACAGAGAAATCATATAATATTTTTAGGATGGAGCTCTCTGTCATTCTGCAAAATTAATTGGAAACTTCCTCAGTAAGCAATGAGTAATCAAAAACAAAGTTCACTGATCGATATAATAGTTAACAGTAACCAAAACAAAATTTCCATCATCGCTAAGTGTAAAAATAGTTATTTTGGATACCTGAAAAAATAAATGATACATGTTCTATATGTAGTACGCCGAAATCTCAGTGTAATTAAATCAAAGAGAAAAATATAAGAATGATAAGAAAAATAATAGCTTGCAATGAATTGAAGAGGATAGTTAAATTTGAATGTAAAGCCTGAAAAATAAGATGCTAAGGATAAATTTCTGTGTCCATAAGGCAGGAAAAGGTTATTGGAGTGATTGTTGGCCCCATCAATAAAATTTTAAGTTATTAGTTATTAATAAACACTATAAAATTTAGCAGGAATTTGCTTAAGCGTCTTGTTTAAAAATGGTTTAGTGGTGGAGGCGTACTTTAGGATAGAACTATTGGAAAGGAGCAAAGAAATCCGACTAGTCAGTGCACAACTATTATCGATTTCTATGTTCTAGCAAATAAAACATTTTATTTTCAAAGAAATAATTTTATTCAGTGATAAGAACAAATTTAAATTGTTTCAGCTTAACTTGTATCTCAATTTTACATTATTATTTAACTACTCTTTACACCTAAAAATTCTTAAAGGGAAAATAGTTCATAAGTTCCTCTTATGTTTTGAGAATAACAAAACAAACATCTAAAACAAATTTTTTATTAAATAATTTAAAAAACAACGTTCGTATTTTTCTAGGTAATGCCGTAGCCGTTATAATATTAAAAACATCTTAGGATTTCTTTAGAATTTGATTCATTTACATACAATTCTTATTATTTACAGTATTTTTTCGGAAAATATACACAATTTATAAATATCTTTAACTCTGAAACATGTTAAAAAATCATTACTAAAACGATAATATCTATTATTATTATTATTACAGTAAAATTGGTTCAAATTGTGAAATTCATTAGACACTATCAAAGTAGTTTCAGCTTATATAGTTTTAAGTAAATTATTATTTTTCTCTACGTCTTATTTATTTTGAAAAACTACATTTTGACGTATTCAATTTTACAGCGAATGAAGACAATTTATTAAATTCTTATTTACAATTATTCATTATCTTACTTAATACAGTTTTAATAAGTCAAATAATGTCTTGAAATAGTTTAATGATTTATTCACTATATTATCCTATAAATTCATTTTTGGTATGACCTTAATAAAATAACCTTATGAGGGTTTAAAAATGTTCAGCTATTTGAGTTTGATAAACACTTGCTTGTTATTAACTGAGGCAGTTATATTTACATTTACCTAAAAGTATAATAAAAACAAACAATGAGATTTGATGGAATGAGTTATATTAAGAAATATATAAGTATATATATATATATACATATATATATATATATATATATATAGATATATATATATATATATATATATATATATATATATATATATATATATATATATATATATATATATATATATGTATATATATCTACCCTTACACATGTGTATATACAAAATACTGATGATTTCAATCAAGAAGATAATCGGGCTCTAGATTATCTAATTGATCTATCATATTAACCATAAGTGTGTAACCCTTAAAAAGTGTTAACGAAGTTTAAAACGTTAGCTAGGCTAAAACCACAAGAGTATTACAAGATAATTTGATATGATTTTATTAACGACTTTTATTATAGTTAAACTCTAGGATAAACAAGTGAAATTATTACTAATTAGATAATAAATAAACTAAATATTAAACAAACAATACTGTCAAACATACATTTTTTCAGTTTTTATGAGATAGCACCATTTATTCGTTGTTGTTGTTGTTTTGATTCTTGTTACGCATCTTAGAATTTTTGATTAAACATTGATAAATATATAAAAAACTATCGTTACTTAAATTTATTACGTGTGTTGTTTTTATTAAGAATTCAGTAATTAATTATTTCTCACAAAAATAACAAAAGTTAAGTTACACAGAAAAAAATTATTAGTTCTACATACTAAATAATTTATGTATTAACATTCAGCAACAATAAATGTTCAATGGAAACTATTTCTTGAATTACTCTGGTGGTTTTATTTTATTTGTACAGTTTTTAGACAATATCGTTATCATTATATCTAAAATTGGTATAAATATAATACAACAATGTACAATGTATTTATAATAGGAAGTTTATTTACAGATCCTTACGCTTTGAATAAAAATCATTTAGTAGTATTTTCGAAACCTATTCAAGAGGATACCCAGGAGTAGTCTTATACCTTATTATATAAATTTAATTTTTTTTCACTAAGTATTAACAGTGGAAGACTTCCGCATATTTCGAATAATAAAAGTTAATTAAAATCACAAATTATAAAGGCTTAATAATACTATTCAAAATATTTTTTTACAAGAATAGTTCTTTTGGCATTCCGTAGATTCGTTTAACTTAATTATTTGTTTTCTTTAGAATTTTCATATTGAGCTAACATTCAGTACAATTACAGTTTGAATAAGTATCAGACTACTGCATTTCATATTTGATTGTTATTCTCATTTGTGTGTATTAATGAATTTGCTGCCAGTTGCGGAAGGAATAATAATGCAAAAAATTACTACAAGCCTCACATTTTATTCTACTTCAAAATAATATATTTGTCATCTGAATAAGAGTTGCGGAACAGAAAAACTGCAAAAGAAAATTATGCGAAATATAGTCAATTACCTAATAAATCATTATTTGAAGATTACGCTACCTATGTTTACTCGATCTATATAATATACTTTTACACCCAAATACAGGAAAATCGAAAAAAAAACATTTTACGGTTGAAAGTTTCACAAAAAAAGAATAGAGTAGAAACTATTGGGGCGATTTCGAAATATTCCCGATGTCGCCTGCTATATTTCGACTTGGCACTTAGTTAAAAACTTAATTTTAAAATTTATTAATTTGAAGTTGTTCGTGAAAATTGATCTCTCATAATACCACGTCGTGTAATACTGATATTTTTAGAAAGAAATTAAAACTATTTATATTGAAACATGTATTGTAGGTTGCAGTGTCTACGTGATGAAAACAAAATCAAGTTGCGCAATGCCCCAGATTACATAAATCAGCAAAACGTCAGATGCCGTATGAAGCCTCGACTCGAACCTGTGGTTTAAATGAATAATGGAAATTTATAGAGTGGAACAAAGAAGCGATAAAGCTGTATGCTCTATACCAAGTCTTCGATCACTGTAGGAAAACGAATAAGGACCAATTCTGCGGGGTAGGAGTTGGCGAGTGGAGTCGACGGCCCCGGTATCATCATCTACAGCGAAACGATAACAGTTTAGTTATAAAAGGGAGAGTTCAAAAACAAAATTGTACGTTTACTTTAGGTACAGATGTATCAAGATCTTTCAACGGTGCGATTATTTTTTTTCTACGATGTAGCAAAGCCTAGGGGACAACCCCTTCTCTAATTATGGTAGATTTCATGAAACCACACAGCATGCAACTGGATATTGGAAGCGGAGTCATAAATTACGACATCAGAGCTACGACCTCGTTTGACTGTTCAATCAACGGCGACGAAATGAAGTCACCAAAAGAAAGGACCCTATAAAATCGTTACGCGCATTGATGCGGTCTACAGGGTACAGAGAGGACCAACAGAAAAAAGAAGATCGTTGACGTTGACAGATTGTAGCCATACCAAGGATATAATACTACACGGAACGAAAAGTTCTAAGAGGGGGCAGTGTAACGTGCACTAGAGGGTGGCATAGGCTATGTGATGAAGACGAAATCAAGTTGTGCAAAATTTCCGTTATTCCGTACGTCATCTGACTTTTTCTAATTTCCGAAAACTGGGACAAGCGCATTGCACAACTTGATTTCGTTTTTATCACGTAGCGTATGCTATCCTACAGCGCACGTTATAAAATTTATTCGTCAAAATAGGAACAACCAGACTCTATTGTCTTTTAAACAACGTGAACTATAATATATTACCCTTTATCATGCAGAGATGGCTTCGATTGCTACTCTAAAAATTCATCGTGTCTAACCCAATAATATTGTATTGTTGAGATTTTCAACCCTTCAGTTTAAACGTGCGATCTTTGAATCAAATATTTGATGGTATTCTTAAAACTTCTTGTCTTTGAAAGCATAGATTCTTATCTCATTATTTTCATGCTCTTTGCTATCGTTTAGGAAAGTCAGTTTGCATTCTGTGTCTAAGACCAATGCTAGTACTCGTTATATAAGATGTACTAGTTTCAAAGGGGCTTAGCTGGTAATATGTTATATTTTACACTATGTGGGTAAGCTGTAAATTTTAAATTCAATGAATTAGTAGAATTGCAAATAATAAGTATTTGAAAATCAAATACAAAATCCAGTACCTCAGTATTTGTATTTTATTTTTTCAATAATAAATAATGGTATTGGTACTGTATTTGATAAAAACCAGAAGTATTTGAAATTCTAACTAAATATGCTAAGTTATTTGCAAAGATTTATGAAATTTTTTATGTTCTAAAATAAATAAAATGAAATAAAATAAATCCTATTTAATTATTTTCTTTACTGCGGGAAAGCTTTTTTTTATTATTCACTGTGACAGTGAATCCAGTAATACATATGTCAAGTGTTTCCTGACATATTTCCAATAGCGTACTTTTAGAAGTTAAGTTGTGGTAGTTAGAAAAAGGAACATTTTTCATGAAAACTTTTATAATATTAGGTCTACCCAAGAAGAATTGGTAATGTCAATGTTAAAAATATGTTATACCCAACAATGGTCCCAAGTGGTACTACTTACGCACATTAGGTGTAAAACTATAAGTGCTGATGAAAAATATGTGCGCAATGAGAAAGGTGAGCTCCGATTATCACTTTCACTCGGCTTTATCAAAGAAATCCATTCCAAATCTGAGACACCAAAGAAGGCGATGCACTTCAAAGGTTTCCATGTTCCACGAGTTTATTTTCCGGGTCACAAGGATTAATTCGGTCGCCTGCTGTAACTGGCTGATAAGATTAAAAAGAACACTTACAAAGCCTTATTATACCGTAGGAATTTAGAACTAGTTTTACTTAAGTCGATTTGGTAAAACATATTCGGCTGCGTTTACCCCGATCGTAGTAATCCTTTGCCAGCTGTTAAATTGTATCCTATTTAAATTTCCTGTCTCTTCTTCTATCCAATTTACGCATTTTCCTTTTGATTACCCATTATTTGCTTAAACAATATTATTACACTGTAAATAACGGCAAATAATTGACAGGCTGAGAGTAAATGTAACCTAACTACAAGGTCCGAACAAAAGAGACTTGGAAAAATGAACCATGTGAAATTCCGGACAAAACGAATTAAAGAAAAACTGTGGGCAAAAACGTCTAACTACAAAAATTATATGCAAACATAGTTCTGTTAAGTAGTTAAGAAATTTTTGCCCGGAGCTTTTGTCTGATTCCTTTTTGCCTGTAGATAGGTCATTTTTACCCTCAGCCTGTTATCTGCCCAGTTTGTTGTTAAGCAATTCAAAATGAAGTCGTACCGCATCTGATGATGACTTAAATTAGTAATAGTATTTGCTAGTTCAGGATATTAAGATCACACCAAATTAGCACTACGTAGGGATGGGCGATCTTCGATTCGATCTCGAGAGATCGATCTTTAAGCCTTCGATCTGCCGATTTTTTAATCGATTTTACACGGGACCGATTCAGCTCGAATCGATTTATTTATTGCCGATTTCGATCTATTTAAGACGTGAAATTAAACAAGCTCACTCGTGAATTTTTTTTGCATTTTATTTTTAATTTTGTAATGTAAAAAAAGTTTAAAAGGATCGTAAATGTTAGATGAATGCGTTTGAGATCGCTATAATATTTTAGTGTTAACTGTGTAGTTTAGTGACTACTGTATGATTTTGTCATTGGTGACTTGTTATGATTTATTTCTAGTTTGGTGATTCCCCAACGAGAAAAAAATAAGTTATTTAAAGAAAAATCTAAAATAAATGATATTCGAATGTGGGATTTTAAGCTTTTATTCAATTTTTTTTTCTGACTAGTCAATTCCAGTATACAAAATCACCCAGAATACACGATTCGACGTGGAATTGCTTCGAAAGTAAGTTGAATTTTGTATACCGATGTCCTAAACGTTATGCATATTAGTTTACGCGGAATTGCGACATCAACTCCAAGTGGAATATAACTAGTATAACTAACGTATAATACTAGTAAGATATTCATGTGGAATACACGAAAATTCGACGTAGATCTGAATCTCCTGAAAGAAGCGTATATATTTTTTTGGTTCTGCACATTTTTACTCTATCAAAGATTTGACACTTATAAATAGTTTTTTTTTAAAGTGTAAAATTTGGCAGATTTTACACTTTTTAAATAATATGGATTTAGAAATTTAAGCAGTGGTGTAAAAAAACCTTTCTACAATAAATTAAAAGGACGAAGCATTTATTTTGCGTGCTTTAAAATCTTACATAGTCTTTTATTAAAACAGTCTTATATGAAAAGTTTGTTTTTTCAATCACAATTACCACTTGAATAGTAAACCAAAACTGCGTCCATTTTGAAATTTTCAACTGAGAGGTAGTCAAGTTTCTCTCTTCCCTTATGTAATTGTCGAAAAAAGGAAATAAGGGTACACTTTCAGACTTTCAAGAATCATTTTGAAAACAAAGGAGCAGGCTCCTCAAATCTCATCTTTCACAATTATCGTTTTTGAATAGTACATGTTTGAATTTAACGTTGGCAACTTGCGGTGACTTCCGTTTAAAACGAAAGAATAAAACACTCACAGCATATTTTCAAAAAACGTCCCCAAGATATACATTTTTAGGGCTGAGACCAGAAACCTTCCCATTTATGAGAATATTCTTCGTACATACTCATAAAATATTCTGGAATAGGTTCTGAAATAAGACATCGAAATGCTTTGGGGTCGTTTTTTGAAAATATTCCTAGCATGTTTCTGCTATTATTAAAAAAAATTGTTACGCTTGCAAATGCGCGACACAAAAGTTGTGCTTCCCTCTTACTTTTGGGTGTAAATTTTTAGTTGTGTTCCTTTAATGAAGACGAGTCAGAATTTGTATGTACTTTTAAAAAAGACAAAAAAGACTGTTCCATCGCAATTTGTTTTTCGATTAAATAAGCAATATTTGTGAAATACCCATTTTTGCTTAATCAAGATTTGTAAGCTACAAAGGCTGTTTTCTATTATTTAATAAATTGGTGTACTTCTGACCCTATAATTTTATATAGAGACACAGTTCTAACTAATTGAATCGATCTGTTCGATCTATAGATATCGATCTTTTTAAGGCGATTAATCGATCTACGAAATCGGAAATAAATTACAGATCGATCCGTACTGAATCGATTTTCTCAGTTCGATCCCCCATCCCTAGCACTACGTGATTCGAATTACGTAAAACAAGTCCTAAATGCCAATGGTCTAAATCGCTCATAGAGAGTAGTGGCCAGAACCTATAAATCGTAAAAGAGTTATCTTCCACTGCTAGAATGCCGGGTCGTATTAAACACTGCAGGCTTGAAAATAACTTTTTTGTCGTGGAAGGTTTTGCTTTGTCCATTTATTCACAGATGATCCGACTTCCATTTGTTTCTGCCTCTGCAGAACTTTGTAACGGAGAAATCATTGGCGGTTTCGGTAGCCGTAAAATAACACATGGATCAGGTTTACGGAAATATCTGGAAAATTCTTTGTGAAAATAATCGAGAAATTACCCTTAAATTTCGTCATATTAATGATTAAGGATTGTTATGAGCTTAAAAGAATTTTTGGATTATTTCACCAAAAGTAACTTACACATTCTTTGTTTGACCAAATCTCTACATGTTACAGAAGACGATGCCTCTCTGAATATCAATCTGTCTGTTAGTGTGCTTATAATTCGAGAACCATGATCCGATTTGCAGTATCATTCATTTAGTCGATAGATATGTTCTTCGGTTAGGTTTCAGGATATATTTTGATACGCTAGTTCGATTTCTATTTCCTTCAGGTTTGAAAAAGCCTGAAAAATGGATTTTTTTTAATTTTGCGTACCCAAAATCTCAAAAAGGAGCAACTGGATCATATTTCTCCGAACGTAACATATAATATATTCGGGCCATGGAAAATTATTACTGCAAATATCAACTGTTGAATATCGTTTTTCACGCGATCCCAGTACCTATTTGAAAATCTTAGAGAATTTTTAATTTTTTCAAAATGAACTACAATAATACTTATACTCTGTCATACTCAAAGACGAGGTCGGGTAAATAGCGTTAAATTCCATTTATTTAGGTCTTTAGGGAAAAAATTAACCAAACATATTCTGTGGTGCACTTTTTGAGGTCGGGAGATGACTCAAAAGCATCATACGATTATTCCCACGTGGGGTATCAAAGTGAAGGGAGTTCGGTTACTAAGCGATAATTTTGTTTAGTCAGACAAACTCTGTCGCTGACTTTTTCTCCCGAATATTACGCTTGGCAGTCATTTTGTAAAATCCAAGGGGCTAGTCGTAGGATTACTATTTCTCTTTTTTTAAATTATAGACGCAAAAACTTATACACATTTTTCTTTTCTATCACTTATAACTTTTTCTAAGCATGAATTCAATAATTCGCGCAAATGCCGTAGACAAAAGCATTTTTTTCATTCCTTTACTTATTACTCGAAAACTATTTGTCGGGTCGCGGAATATTATCTCAGTCGTTTAATAGAACGTAAATGAAAAATCATCTCTAATCAAATCATCTAGATCGGAAATCTATAATTATCAAGTAGTTACGCAAAGAAAACCAACATAAAAAAAAAATTCGTTGTAATTGTGCACCGACGCAAATTTCAATTTCTTTTTATCTGACGAGAAAATGAATAAATGTCATTTGACGGAAAGGAAGCCAGTACTTAATATATTTCTTACCGCAAACCAGTTATAAGGAAGATGCAGGAGGATTAAAGAAATTGTCGCAAGCGAGGGGGGGGGGGGGGGGGGTTGAAGAGTTGGGTATCGAACAAGTTTCATATTTTTTTAAACTTCTCCCCTTCTTCGGATTTTGGGAACGGATCACCAAGTGTAAATTTCATAGTAAAAAATTCCCCGAAAAGTTTCTTAAATTAAAAATAAAATACTGGTGATCAATTGATGATTAATTTATCTTTAATTTGAAACTCCACGTAGGGTGTTACAGCCATATGGTAAAGGCGCTATCATCTTTATTCCGGCCATCTAAACTGCTTACCTTTCAAATGTGCTCTTTTCGTACTAAAAATTGTAAAGCCCCATATTAAGTCATACTTTAGTGGCTAGGGTACAAAAAATGCAATTATAGCTATTCCGAAATTTCACAAGGTTACATTTATCTTCATTCATTGACTTTGACTGTTTTTGACCACATTTCTGAACATCTGTATGGAAAAAAGTTGCAATAAGAACAAATGTTAACCGCAAAATTTGGAAGTTCCTAATTACCACCTTAGTGGATGTGGCAGGGGTTGTCAACGCAGTTAAAATCATACTTTCTAAAAAACGCATTTAAAGTTTTGTGTTTGGTTTTTTGTGTATGTTTATGCTCTGACGCGCTCACTCCAAAATGCCTACTGCTAACTTATTTTTGTAAATTAAACATTTTGACGGTAAAACCCAGATTCTAAAGGGTTCAAAGAATCTAATGTAGTAATTTAGACTACCCTCCCTCTTCCCCGACCCTAGGTCCAAATCTTAACTCCTATTAGCAATGGGGGATCATACTTTATACAATAAAAAAAGATCTATCCAAATCGGTCCACGCGTTACAAAGTTAGGTTCAACCCCCTTCCCCACCTCACTAAAAAAAATTTTAGGAGGTGGTACCAATGCCCGGCCAGACAAAAAAAATATATACACGTCGAACTTAGAACTTCTGTGTTTTTGGGAAGTCGGTTAAAAATCATAATAGGCAACTAAGAAAAAAAAATTTCTGTAAAGCGCGATCCATATTTTATGGACAGAATTTCGACGACTCTAAATTTCCCACGAAATAAAAATATTTCACCAGAGGCGATTACTGCATTTACGGTAATGTATTGTACGAAAAAAGTTGAGTAATTATAAAATTAATTGCTGCTTAATTACCAGTCAGCCTTGATTTTATAATAGATGGAGACTAATAAACATGTGGAACTATTATGTTGCTAAGAAGAGGCTTTGAAGAAATCATACTATTTATGTACACAGAAAAGAGATACATACATACATATATGCCTTAAAAGTCAACAAGAAATTACTTTAAATACATACAAAATGGAATAGCAAGCTTATTTGAACAGACACAGAGGATGTACAATAATTAATATTAGAGCCGATAGAATTTACCTTGCAGAAATACATAATAACATTACTTCACGATTTCACGACCTATCGCCTGAAGCTCGGAACCTTCTTCTCATTTAATTAAGCTTCTTATTATTTTGAATAATCATGAGACATTTATCAAGTAGATTTTTCATTACAGTCTAATTACATATATTAAAATATTTGGCTTCGTCATTACATCTTATTTCCGGACCAAAAAGTTTTGTCTGCACGACGAGCCGTTTCCTTCATTCTCAAAGGAGATGATCAAATCGTTAGGGAGCTTCATGTTGTTAAATTTGATTTTGCAACTTCATCCATTTTAATGAAAATTGATTAATTTATCTTATTACTTGAATAGAGATACAGAATCTTGTGAAAAAGCTGAGCAAAGTTTCAGGCAATAATTATTCCTTTGTGTGCGTATAATGTTGATTGAATTAAAATTTACATATTTAGTATGAAGAAATTTTAAATAATGCCTTTAATACACATCAAGATTATGTATTTAATGAAAGCTTATCGCTTTTTCAATGAGCATGGTACAAGAATAGCTAAAACGTGTTAATAAAATAAATGTGGGTATAAACATATATCGTATTTAAAAATATATCACTTTGCCAATGTAAATTTCGCCTATGTTGGAAAAGAAGCAACAAATTTAGAAGAAATTACTGACTAGATTAAACACAACCTTACATAAAATGTCCTTAAACTCCCCAAAGGTCCTAGTTCACTAATAATATGAATGCGCTGCCGTGCTATATTCTTACGAAAGGTTACCATTCAAACGTTTCAACCGCCACATTATAGTTCTTTAGATCAGGGCTGAGCAAAACAGAATTCAATTGATGATTGAAAAATTAAATTGAAAAATGTGATTAACTTTTAATTACAAAACATAACTCAATTCTTTAATCTTGAAAAATTAATTATTTTAAATCGGAACTTATTAAATATTAATTAAAATTCCAATTAAAAAATTAAATGAGAAATATTCACTTATAAAACTTTAAACTTATAAAAGCTGCACTAACGCGAATTAGAATACCATCTTACTGCCCCCCTCCCCCCACCCTATAAAAATAAACAGATAAAGTTATAGAAGAAATCATAGACAAGTTCTTCCTTTACACAGACAAACTTATTTCTCTTTATTTTCTCGATTATCCCGAGAAGTACTATTGCCCGAGATTCTATGTAAGATTTTTTATCCAGTTCGAATATAGTTATATTATTTTAGTGATGACATCCTCCTCCAAATGAAGACCATCGTTTTTCTTTCCCTTAATGAATGTTATGATAAGATGTCATTGGTGAAAGTATTTTATTTAACATTTTTCTTATTTTTCCAAAAATCTCTTTCTGGTACGTCTGAATACCAAATTTCACCTTAATAAGTCTATAATTGAGAGGATGGGACAGCTGCGACTTACAGGCAGACGAGCAGATGGACAGGCAAAACTCTAATGTTTCTATTCTAGATTATACAACCCAGAACAAAAATTAATGCGATCCTTCTCAGTTTGGCTTCGGAGCTAAACCAATTCGACCAAAACTACTCACAAGTGGAAAACGAGGCGCTGACGCTCAAGTTTGGAGTAACACCCTTTCATAAGTTCCTTAATGGAAGCAAATTCGTGTTGGTCACCGATCACCAACCACTGGTATATTTCTTCGTTGAAATAAGGTTTTCCTACGATGTCAGTATCCCGTTTTCAACGCTGAATGATTGCATACAAAAAGAAATGTATAGAGCAGATGCGCTCTCGAGGCTTCCGGCGAATAAAACCAATTTCTGACGCTGGTAGTACCGTTACATATGTCCCACTTTTCCAAGGTCCTTTAACCTCCGCGAAACTGAAAAAAAACGCTTTCAAAAATGTTAACACTTATGAATCGCGTGGAGCTATTATCGAAATCAAACTGTGTCCTTCTAGGTTCACGGGTAGGCATCCCGTATACCCTGCAACTATTGATGGTTTAAGATCTCTTTTAATAAGAACATCCCAGGATTTACCGTGTGAAGGTCTTGGCAATGAGTTATGCATAGTGCATTGGTATGGATATAGACATCACCGCGTTTATTGCAAAGGGCGTGACCTCACAACTAATGTAAAATGGTATCCCATCTTCTTCTACAGTTTGGCGTTGGCCCTAGCTGACGAGAACTTGGCAACGATTACTTATTGATTTTGCGGTCGAGGTAGGAGTTACATTTTTGGTGGTGGTGACAGAGAGGTTTTCTAAGTGTTTATCATGTCTCGCACCGATGCAACTCAAACAATAAGTAAGTTATGTTCCTTATTTTCACTTCCTGGGATAGCTTTCGAATTGTTCCGAAAAATTTGCTGTATTCTGTGAGAGCAATGGAATATCATTCGAGTACCACCATATCACGTGTCATCTAACGGTGCAGCTGAGCGTTCGGTGCAAACGTTGAAGAAAGTTGGACGAAACACCTTGTAATTGCAACGTCCTTTAAATCCCCCCCTCTCCAACCAGTATCAAACGGCACCGAAAACTTTGCGTTCGATACTAACATCGGTAGTGTTTCGTTATTTGCACATGTCACTCTCTTCCCACCCCATCTTAGGGATTTCTTATTACTATTATTTAACGGCGTTGGGAGTGTTATTATTCATCGTTCTTACTTTACAAGATAGAGCTTCTCCATTAATAAAACAACTTTATTTTTCCATTATCGTACTCCTTTAATTTTAACCATAATTACCATTTTAGTAGGATATATATAATATAATCCCAGCCAACATCCCCATTTAACATCATCGGTAGTGTAATTATTCATCTATTCATTTTACTGACTCTGAAAGCCCCCTCCCCATCCCACCCCTACAAAACAATATCTAACGGAGCCGAAAAATATGCATTCGACACTAATATCGGTAGTTTTCGATTATTTGTGTACGTCACTCTCTTCCCACCCTTATCCCTAAGAATTTATTATCACCATTATTTAACAGCATTGGGAGTGCCATTATCGTACTAACCCCGAAAAGTATAGATTTTACATCAATATCCGCCTTTTTCAATTATTTTTGCATGTTACCTCAACTCCTACTTTGGCACCATTAGTTTCCTAAGCTATACTTAAGAACATACTGAACCTTCCCATGAAAGTTCCATCGAAGTCTTATTAGGTGTTTCCGAGATTAGCCCGAACAAATAGACAAAAATTGTAAAAATAATTGAATAGTTTTTCACATCATGTAAATAACCATATAAGCTTACAACATGGCAATTATTTTGAAATCACAAACAGACATTCCAATTTTATTAAGAAGTCTGAAGTGAAGTAAATCTTTTCTTTCTTGTAAGGCTCCGACTTACAGAAAATAAAACGTTGCCATAGAGCAAGATTATCCAAAATAACAGTTGTATGTACTGAAAGATGAAAGGACCTATTGCAAAATAGTTTTATCAGACTATTTGAAGAAAAGAATTTTCTTTTATTCAACATCGGAAATTAAGATAATCTATCAGAAAACCGATATTTGCTTTTAAACTTCAATGCTTAAACTTAAACAGATCAATGAATATATTCGTTGCCATCAAAACAATTAAATTCTATATTTTGTCACAATAAAAATGCTTTCTCTTTACTTATTTTATATGTGGGCCCATTAATCTTACTTTGTTTTTAAAAAGAAATTCTTACAAAACCACCTACATGAAAATTGGTATTTTATTACTTATACACTTCGAAAAAAATCTACCCCTAAAAAAGGTTTTCAGCTGTCTTTTCTGTTTTGTTTATTTGGTTTGTACAAAGGCCTATCTTAACGTCCTAATTCCACTGTACATAAAACTGATGCCTAATAACTAGAAACCTTTAAAGGATGACATATTCGAGGGTGCCGCAAAAAGCTGTGGATACCTGAAAGTAGTTCACAAACAAAATATCATGTAACAAGGGTGTACTACGTGACTTAAAATTGTTTGTTTTCAGCATACTTCGTTAACAAAAGACTACACTCACGTTCACGGCAGGGTTTTACCATTTTGTTGACCTGAGCTTATTGGAAAACCTCTTTCAGTTTTGAAAGGTATCAACGGCAAATTTGAAACCTTAATATGTCGCCACCATTTACTCTGCAGCACGTTCACTGGAATAATAAATGGGGTCGCTCCATTTAACCTTGTGAATCTACCTGACAACCAACAATTATTAAAGAACATTTGATGCCAGGAACGGCATAGGCTATTAATAGAACTGCCATCGGTAATTATGGAGTAATTATGCCTTCGAGCTGACAGTCTTTATCGCCAAAATTTTTGTACTATTTTAACTCTTTCTAGACGGCTGTTGATAGACGTGCGAAGCAAACATTCCCAGTTTATATTATCAACTTCAGCACACATGTTGATAATTATTCACGCTAATTAGTAGGACTAAACACTTTATAAGCCAAAACAAGTAAAAGTCGCTTAACTCATTAGCTAAACGCTATTTGCTAAATGAAGGTTTTCTAGGGGAAAATCTCATTAAACAATTTGCTTCCTCGTTTGCTGTAATTAGAGCTCTTTATTGAGCTTTGGAGATGTGTACGCGAAGGGAAGACTCATATATCTGGCCGGTAGAAAAGGATTTTCGCTGAAAATTAGGCCAATTTCCCTGCAACTATAATGTAGTCTGTGGTTTTACCAAACAGAATCGACCTTATAGTTAAACGAAAGGTAGTAGATAGTTTTTAGAATTTTTATATGATAAAACCAAACCCGTTGTTGAGTATTACATTGTAAATTTATCAAGACTTATTATATCTCCTAAATGTTTAATCAATACAAAGATAGGAAATTATATACATACGTGGCGAAATTACTGGACTGAAATATTACGTGTTGTGGTTAACACAATTCCTCGCGCATCTCTGCGACTTCTAATTGTCATGATTGGCTATCGGAGATAATACTTATAAAAAAAAGGCAACATTTAAAACTTACACCGAAGCGAAAGGTTTGTTAAGAATAACTTGTTAAGGGTAATAATTGCGGGACATCTGTAAGTTTTCAAGGAGTTAACTAAAAATATACTTCGTCTTAGAGACAGCTTGGAAGTTTACGGGGTTTCGCTACAATTCACCCGAACACTTAGAAGCTCTGTTAGCAACTCCCAGGATGGATTGGGTCGTGCACCCAGTGTACTTCTTCGGGCGAAGCAAACGTAAGGGAGCTAATTCGATACGGGTAAGTACTAGAAACTCACTGCCGTCAAAATTCTTATTGGTACAAATAGGCAAATAGTGTCTTAGAATTTGTCGATAAAGAAAAACGTCTTTAGATCAAGGACACGGAAGGAAACATGGAGTGTAACAAGTCCTAAACCACATAAACCGATACAACATCAATGTTATAGGACTCAACGAAACTAAATGGTACAATGTTGGTCAATACATCCGCATAAGAAGGGAATCCTTTACATATTTTGGTAGGAATCCAACGATACATCATCATGATGCTCACAAATGAAGCTAGATTCAAACTCATTAACTCATTACTTGGTCTGCGATACCAGGCTTTGAAGCACTAATGCAATGCTGCTTTTTAACTGTCTCTCCTTTGGCATTGATTTAATTTATATATATTTCGGGGTGCTTTCCCGAAACCTTGGATACCTCTTCGTAAGAAAGCTAGCAAGTATATCAAATTATCGTCCTATTGATAATTTATGATATATTAATAACACTGTTGAAGTTGGCGATGTTCTATACTTCATTTGAACTATTTTTGTGGCAAATCCAGCAATCTTAAGGCCATTCTATATCCAAAAGTTCGACTTGGTCGTCGGTTTCACAGCTCAATTCAACGCACATATTTCTACATTGGAAAAGTTCAGCGCTATTTTTGACAGGAAACATATGCTCGAAACGTCATTTGAAGTGACTTCATTTTGTGTTTGAAATTCGTTTATTTGTGAAAGTATAGTAATAATATGGAAAATATAGACATAATTCTCAATTTTTACATGAAACACTTATCAAAACAATTTTCAAGTGAAGGAATTGGTAACATTGATTTGGGTCATTAAGTTGGCTCGCCTGCTTTTTCAGCGTCGGCTTTGAAATTTCTCAAAGCTGGAACTGACGACCACGCCGACGCCCATGACCTAGCCGGGATACAATTCATTTAACACGTAGTCAAAGCCGACGACCAAGTCGAATGTATGGATGTAGAATGGCCTTAACTTATTGGAAATCACCAACTTCTGCGTTTCTTCCGTTGAACTTGGTAAGCAATTTGATTGTTTTTTTCATGAGCTCTAGTAAAGTTTTGGCCACAATTACTCATAGAGTTTTCATTCATAAGCTATCTATTCTTGAATATCCTTATGTCTTCCTCAACTGAATATGTTCTTATCTGTCAGGTCGTACGCAACATGCTGCTGATATGAATATGTTCTTATCTGTCAGGTCGAACTGCGCTTCTAGAGAAATAAATAATACCTCAAGCGTCCGTCAGAGCAGCCATCTAGGACCTTTGCTATTCATCATTTACATCAGCGACGTTTCTAGAATTATGATAAACTCGAAAATTCTTTGTAATGCTGACCAGGCCAACATTTTCCATATCCATATGGTTCTCCAGTAAAACGATACCTCATTTCTACATACATTTATATGTACTATACCACCATAGATAGCTCTTTAACTGTCAAAACCAACGATTTGCGGATTATGATCAACACAAACATTTCATTTGAGAATCGCAGCTACGGTATCGTAAGTAAAGGTGGATCTACACCAAAGAAACTTTTGTTGGCTGCGTCAACATCAACTTGCAATGCATAAGCTGGCGACAGTGATTTATAACTTTGAAATGTTTAACAGTTTCCGACTCTGTCGCTGACAAAGTTTCGTTTTCCCATCCAAAATGGGAAATAATTAGTTTGTCAGTGACATTTTTGCGTGACAGCATAGTTAAATAGTGTCCCAGTGTTATTCTGTGTTTTTATTGTCCTTTAAAACTTCCTGTTTCAAAAATAAATGGAGTGAACCGCCGAAAAAATTATTGCTTTAATTGAGGATTACCGGTTATATTCCGAATTGTGGGATTGCAAAGAAAAAAAAATCCCAAAATCGCAATATGAAAAATTATGATTGGGTTGAAATAAGCAAATTCTTGGAAGTAGATCGGTCAGAAGTAGAAAGGATAATGAAAACTTTTATTGGGCAATTTCATCGCGATAAATCAAAATGTCCAGATGCACAATTTCGCCATAGTACTTGACCCTTGGACATAAAGCACTCTTCAAACTCTGGTCTAACTGCTTGAGCTGTAAGTAATGGCTTTCGAGGCGTAATTTTAGAAGCTGATATTGATTGCAATGATGATCCATCTCGTCTACAAGAACAGGGGACTATTTCGTGTGTATCTGCATCTTCCCTGTCAAAACTCCCAACTGCAGTGTATATGCTTTTCGATGTGTTACTTCGTCTTAAGAAATTTTTTTCTGTTTTTTCTGGTTTCAAAAGAAGTGGTTTTCTTAAAACGCGAAACACAGCTGAGAATACCACAAAAGCGTTTTCTATAACTCTGCGAGCTCTACTCAAGCTATAACTGAATACCCTTTCCTTAGATTTTTTCGGTTCTGTACCTGCGTAAGGTGTCAATATATTTTCCGATAGCGGAAAGGCGTCATCAATCAAAAACCCATAGGGAACTTGTGTTGTTCTTACTGAAAGCGTTTTTTTATGCCGCAAATTTAAAAATCCTTCCATTAAACGATTTTTCAAAGAAGTGTTAGCAAAAACGCCTTCATCTGATATTCGGCCCTGGCAACCAAAATCAGCATATATCAAATTATCGTTGGCATCAGAGATAGCAAACAAAACAATTCTAAAAAACTATTTATGATTAAAATATTTAGTTCCACTGTTAATTGATGCGTGCAGTGAAATACGTTTCCATTCAAAGATACTGCGGAAACTTCAAATTGTCATTATAATTCCTTGCAATAGCTTCCTATTCTTCCTCCGATGAAGGCATCTGAAACATTTTTTTTTTGAATTTAAAAAAAAAACCATTTTAGATATTACTGATAGTTAATAATATTTTTTTCAGAAATGTCGTCCACAGATGTTACTTATGACCTCGAGGAAACTATTACCAATGCTCAAGAATGCTGCAAGCAGAATATCCATCCAAGGAATCTAACGGAAATTCTTTCCTACTTGTGGATGTACATAAACACACTAAGCAAAGGACTTTAAAAAGAAGTGTAGCTGATGATCGAGCAGATGAAGCCTGCCGCAAACTTAATACTACTTATAAATTGAAGTGTAAAAGAGATGAGTGCACTTTTTTCACAAAAAGTGTATCCTTAAAGGTCACAAAACCGAAAATAGAGTATGCATATGATAAATACCATGCTCTGAGAAGCGGAAATGGAAAAGCATGACACTCCCACAAAAAATACATCACAGCAAACCTATAGTTTTGCAACTTCAACTTGTGAAAACATTACCTGTCCAGGTTATTAATGTGGATACAAATAATACCCAATACAATACACAGTCTACAGAATATACTTTATCACACTTTCGCAGGATTCTTGAGTAATTCCTGCAATTAACTGTGCAATGTAATTTAGTATACAGCATTCATTAGGAGGTTTTTTCTTTGCTTTTTTATATGTGGAATATTATTTCATGTTATATGGAGAATATTTACTTTTACAAATTAAATTATTTACACACATTAATTGCATCTTTCAGTCCTTTAATTGTTTCTTGCCAGCCCTCCAGAATAATTATAGAAATCGACTGCTTGCATAATTTAAACAAATGCATTAAGTCATCGGCTGCAAGAAATCTTAATTTTAAAGCTAACCTCTAGTCAGCCTTACCATTTTTTTCATAACCTAACTATTGGGTTCTGGCGAATTGGGCAGGAGTTGCTCAACTTACAAATATTCAAATACAACAAATTATTTGTTTTTATTTAATTACAGGAAGCAGCTAGATCAAACAGTACCATCCGCAGGATTTGCTCGTGGGGTTTTTTTATCTAATTTCATGAAAATAAATAAAGGAGCTATACCAAGAAAACTATAGACAAATGGATGTACATAAAATATGAAAGAAAACATGAAGACAATTTTAAAAACCCTCCTGGGGGTTGAACCCCCTCCCCTGGCAGGGGCCTGATATCAAAGAAATAAGTCAGTTTCAAGTGAGATAGATCCGTTATGCAGGAAAATCTGTCATGAATGTGGAAAGAAGTGTAAATTCCTCGGCCAATGAATACGGTATTAAACGGATGACATACACTAGACATATAACAAAATTCAAATCTGAAGATGGTACTTCATCAAACAATTGCTTGTAAAGTAGCAGTTTTATAGCACATATGTATATGCAACATTCACGTAGTTGTATGGCTTAACCTTTCGCTTGCTCCACTCAACTTCAAGCCTTCCTTTTCGCATTTATGACTATAGCTCTTAAATTATCGAAATAAGTAATTCTGTTTAGAGACTTTTTTTTATCTTTTCTTTGGGTCCTTTAACTTCTTGTGGGTCGTGTGGCGTTTACTACACCCACTCTCCACCTGATCCAGTTCTGTGTCAACGCCTTTAACTCTTGCCACAATTTGTTGATCTCGATGCCTTCCTTCTCTACGGATCTTCTCCATGTGTGGCGCGGTCGGCTAATTCGGCTTCTTCTTTGGGTTCCGTGCGTGTTCCAATCTACAGCCTGTTGGGCGATTTTGTTTTGCCCTTTTCTAAGTGTGTGGCCTATCTATTGCCACTTTCGCCTGCGAATACTGTTGTTCATCCCGTCTTGGCCTGTAAGGATATGTAGGTCTTCATTTGTACCTCCGAAAGAAGAAGCGAAACCACGCGCCAGCTAGAACAACTCGGCTTAGAGAATACCTACGCGCCACAGTCCGTGACTCCCAGGACGCCCCAAGGAGCAGCTCTCCTCGTGAGATAGGATAGGTAGGCTTGTAACCCGCTTATTTTAAATAAATAAACAGGAGTGAAAAATTGTTCAACTTGCCTAATAAATTTTTAATAAACTTTTAAATTAAATAAAATATATGTAAAATACCTTTTTAAAGACAAGTATTTTTAAAAACCACGGAACTAGAAAGTAAAAAATTATTTTAAGCTCAAAAGTATATGTAGCTACTGAAAAACCCCTATGATGAGGGCGCAAGAACTTGAAAGGTACATATATCTGTTTATAATAACCTTAATATAGTGATGCTAAAAGGTTAGCGTACAATTCATTAATAATTGTGCCAAGGTCATTAATAAATGCTGGGAAAATAGATTTTGTCGCACATTTATTAGTTCTTGCCCGTGCGTTGTAGGAGACTAGAACTATTTTAGAAAGTTTTAAAGTTTACGTGAAAATGTCCGGGCGGGAAGAAAAATCTTCGAACCAATAAGAAAAATTATAATTAATTAACACAATTAGTGCAAATCGATAAGAAAAGTTGCGGAAATTGTTGGAAGAACTCATTCGACTGTGCAAGGTGTAATTAATCGATTTTTTGTGAGAAAATCAAGAAAGAATAAGCTTAAAAGCTGTCGTCTTAAAAAATTGAATGATAAATATTGTCGTTTCGTAACATGAACAATTACATTTAATCCAAAAATAAGTGCATCAAGAATTGCAGCGGTGCTTAGTAACAGTAAAAATTCAGATATTTTTACTAGTATAGTGGGGAATATTCTTAAAAGAAGTCGTTACAATGGAAATCACTCCTAGGAAGAGATTATATTTTACCGAAAAGTACAAAAAAGCTCTTCTTGGTTAGGAAAATAATTTAATTTGTGTGTAGGACAATGACCCAAAGCATATGAGTTTCAAAACAAGGTGAGGGATATTATAAAATATTCCGGAAGTACTTAAGGGGTGTTTCGTAGTAAGGACTCGAAAAACGTGGTCCAGATTTCAAAAACATTATTGTGGAAAACCTTTAATATATATATAAACTCGAACTATGAAAGTTATATAAAATGGACTACTTTCCTGCGATGTAATTTTTTTATTTTTAAAACCTTTACAGTATTTATATAAATAAAAAAGTTTCTGTGACTGCAGAAAACGGTGGGTAGTTTCATAAGAGCTGTATTGGACTGAAGCAGAAACTGTTAAAAGAATGTTATATTAAGCAGCAAGAATAGCCGACAACTTTTGAAAATTTTTTAAAATTAATCTACATACACATGTTACATGTTTTGTAAAAAATATATTAATGAATATTGTCTAAAATAATTATAATAATCGGATAATCTGTGTGTTTCGATAAAAACGTGATTAAAAATGATACAACTCGCTGTATTTCAGCAAATTTCGGCATTTCTAAAAAATTCTTAATTACAAAACTGGGCTATATGCTATTTTAAAATGCAAAAAAAGAAACATAAATCGTATTTTTTAAATTTTTAACCAGAAAACACCCCTTAAGACAGCTCCGTAATTGCCAGACATCAACCCTATTGAACACGTTTGGTACTTATTGGACAGAAATATAAATAAGCATCAGATCACCAGCATATAAAAAAGATTCTGTAAATAAAATATTATATTTTTTATAAATAAGTGTTTTAGATTTATTGAGATGAAAAGCATATTTTTAAAGCATGCGGTTTTATTTCAGGAAGGATGTTTTAAGATAGTATGCTTGTGACCTTTGACGTCTCAAGGTTTTAAAATATATACTTCATATTTTAAAAAGATTTATGTCTATGTACCTTTTCAGTGCCTGGCCCAATAGTCAGTGATCAAAGAAGGTTTTTTCTGTAGCTATACTTTTCAGGTTTAAATTTCCCTATTTTTTACTTTACAGTTCAGTAATTTTCAAGTAAAAGCTTGTTTTTAAAGAGGTTTTTTGCGTTTATTTCATTCTAACCTATTGTAATTATTTAATATATCCATAAATTTTTCTTAACCCCGGGAAACTTTCGATGGTTACACCCCTTAAAAAGAAAGGTGATGAATGCGTCATATCTAAATACAGGTGCATCGCTAATCTTAGCTGCATTGCTAAATTATTTAAAGTGCTTGTATGCAATGTTCTGTATTTGCATGTATCATAAAGGATAAGTCTACGGTAACTAATTTGTCGACATTTTCTAATTGTTTTATTCCTATTTATCCCCACATTCGAAATTACTAAGCAGGTCGAATACATTTTCCCTAATTTTAGTAAGGCTTTTGACGGAATCAACTACAATATTCTTACTGAAAAGTGTTACTCTCTTGGTTACCCTCTTGCCATCGTAAATTGAGTCTCTTCTTATTTGACTGATCGCACTCACCGTGTAATATTTAATGGCGCTCTTTCAAATCAAATTTGCAACTCGTATGTGGTTCCTCAGGGGACTCATTTGGGACCGCTGCTCTTTATTATATCCATGTATATACTATTTTGAAAAGTTCAATAACTATTTGTTATGCTTACGACATTAAAATTTTTCGTAGTTTCTCTCGTGTTGATGATAGTGCTCTTTTAAATTCTAACGCGGACGCCTTGTAATAAATGGTGTTCTAACAATCGCCTTTTCTTGAGCATTGACAAGTGCTCAACTATGTCATTTTAGCGCAAGGAATCATAGTTTAAATTTAATTACACTATTGATGGACGTTTATTATCTAGACTTGACAAATGGAAACACTAAGGTGGTGTCTTTAATTCTCACTATTCTTTTTCTGACCATATCGACTTAATCGTGAATAAGGCTAATGCTTTGGGCTTTGCGAAGAGATGGTTCAAGGAGTAAGATAACCGATTTATCACAAAACTGCTCTATTTTAACTTTGCTAGACCCATCCTTGAGTACGCTTGCCCGGTCTGCTCACCTTACTACTCCACTCATATTAACTACGTTGAGGCTGCCCAACGTGGATTCGTCCGTTTCGCTCTGCGTGACCTTCCTTGGACTGAATATTTTCACCTGCTTCCTTATATTGACAGTATTAAACTTTTATCCCTGGATACTCTTGAGGGACGACGTGACAATTCCTTAATTATGTTTGCTACTGACTGCCTGATGGAAATTGTCAAGTCTTCGGAGGTTTTGTGCGCCTTTAACATGTCTATTTCGGTTCGCTCTTTGAGAAATCATAATTTCCTTTACGTACCTTATCACCTTACTAACTATGGTTTTATTGATGCTGTTTCCTCAATGTCTCTTTTATTTAATAATAATTTTGACTTTATTGACATTAATCTTTCGAGAGTTGAAGAGTTAGCTCAGACTAAATTCATAACTACAATATTTTTTTGATTACGTTAAGTTTTTTTTTTGTATTATTTTATTAAAAACCAGCCATTGATCTGTGGTAGTCTGACTTTGACGGACTTTGGATAAATAGAATTTGTTTATTTTGTTGTCCTAATACCTAAACTTTTCCGTATGCATGTGTTGGCTAATATTTGATGTAATCCACTTTAAGTACCCGTTTTTGTGTCTCTTACATCCCATTAACCTGGGAAGTGTATCAAAGTACACTGGTTGCAGCATCAGATCAGTGTCATCAAGGGATATGGTTGAATTTATGTCTAGCTAGCAAAATTTAATGCATTTATAAAATTCCAGGTCGCCATATTGTATTTAATTATGCTATAAATATACCTACTATATTGTGTTTTTGCCAGAATGTAAGGGCAATGTAATGCCAGGACGAATAATAAATCGAATACAAATTTTTGACCGCAAAGATACATAGGAACGCTCCGGCCCGTAGAGACAAAATTCGGGCCCGGAGGGTACCACATACGGGAACCCGTGAAAGAAATTTAGGGCCCGGGACTAAACGGTTACGGACCCATATACAATCGAATGAGTGACTTTCAATTTAAAATCTGTCTAGTATAGTATATTACACTTTTTCGATCGTGAAACATTTTTATATATATATAACTAAAATGGAAAAAATTTTCTGTTGATGGCTTAGATGACGGGCCCCTTTTGAAAGCCCGGACCTAGGGGTCCGCCCAGCCCCCTCTCGACGGCCCAGGGAACACTAGAAGTTAAATGAAAGCTTTCAAAAATGAGTGGATCACCGCCATCTATATCGCTCGCTTAAGAATTTTTAATGTATATGAGATTAAGCAAAGACCGAACACTGTGAAGTTGTTTTCAAAAGGGGAGTATTCTCAGCTTACGTACTAGAAAATAAAAAAGTTTCATCGAGAAATTCGTTGGATGCAAAAATTTATATTTTTCAATTATTTTTGTAAACATCCCTAAATCGTTATAAACTAGAAAAATTACCAAATCATTATCTTGAGTTTAAATAAAAGTGTTCATATTCAATGTGCAAAGTGCAAGTTCAATGATTTAAAAAAATACGTTTCCTGTATTTTGTCAATACGAATCTAGAGTCCTTTAGCATGTGACTGGTTTTCTCTCGAAATTAGTTTAGGCAACTTTAATTGGTTCATTGTTTCGAATCTGTCCAAGGGTTATACACTGTTTGTTTAGAATGAGGAATAGAAGGCTACTAAATGTAAGAATAGCAACCTACTAACGCTATCACAATCCTTTCGAAAATCATCAGAGTATTCAGATAGAAGCATTCTGAACAGAATCCACTTACCCTGGACAACTTATGACAAGAATAGAATATGATTTCCATGTAGGAGCAGAGTAGATGTAGCACATGCATGCATATCTAGCGCTGCAGCAGCCTTCCCATTTGAGAGAAATGTTACCCATCGACTACAGGATAATAGAAATCTGAACGAACTTCAATTTAATTTGGTATAGCTTTTGCTTTTTGTACCACGAATCAATTTAAATAACTCTTCAGAAGTGTATACATGTGAACAGTATAGCTAGCAACACATTCCGACCAGGGACGTAATCTCGATTCGAAAAGATGTATTTTTCCATATTCCCCTATAAAATGTGCTCATCCTTTTTATGCACAGAATTAGAGAATTTCACTGAACTTTGGGTTCTAATTAATATGATAATGAGCGCAGTAAACACCGGAGAATTTTCTCATGCTTTCCCGGTTTTCACCGAGTGCATTAATTAAACGTTTATCTGCTCAATAGGGTGCCAGTTGTGAAGTGTACTGCTCCCATTTAAGGGGGATATATTTTCATAATAAGTTAATTAAATTCGGAGTGCGTTCGTTACAAGTACTCGCATATTATAATTTGAACTTTTGGGTGACTAATTAAGTTTTACAATTGTTATCAAAGGATTTTATTTATACGAATTAAATTGAAACCTGCATTGCGCCAAAGACCCGCTTTCGTGCAAATAAAACCTTCAAATTTTATTATTCTTCATGTCGCGCGAACGGCCTGAAACACGGGATTGTTGCGAAATTCATGGAAAAATCGATTTTGAAAAACTGAGGGTGGACAGTTAATTTGCAAAAGAATTACCTCTTTATGCTGCGAATGAAGTTGTTTTTTTTAATCATACTCTTGTAGTATTCTTATTAATATGCAGTAGGTCAAACTCCTAGTACCTAATGCGGTGTTAGGAGGTAATAAAACTTGATCCTTATAGTTGACTTTTATTGTCAAGCACTTTGATGTTAACTTTGTATTTGACATACAATCCGCACTAAAATTTAAGGCCAAGGAAAACCAGCCAATGTGTATACAATGTGATAATATTACCATTTGAAGTCCGTAACGGATTTTTACTTTTAGTAAACGAAGAGTTTTAAATGCTGAGTATTTCACATTAAGATCCACGGAAAGTGTCCTGTAATACTTTAATATTCAGTGGTGTTACATTTTAGTACAGTTTTTAACCAAACATAAGCCACTTAAGTGCTTAATTAGCGTATTTGACTCAATTTGTGTCTTAAATTTTTTTCATCCCCACTAACAAGTTTCCATTATTTATGTGATAGCTTGCCTCGCTCAATTTCCTGATTGAAAGTTAAAAAAAAAACAATATTTAAGCATAACGGGACGTTTATAAGTTAAGAACTGTTTCAACTGTTGTTTTTTATGTTAAAGCTAACGCTTAGGGGATGCCCAATGGTTTTAAGCACAGCCTTGGTAAGAAAATACTTAAGATTAAAGAGCATTAATTGAGTTTTGGATACATTTAACGTAACACGTAATGTGTGTTTTCGATTAATTTATGTAGAGTTCTCACGAGAATTTATTATAGAGTCAAAAAGCACGCGAAACCATGTGAGAGAACAAAATGTCATTAATAAGAAGGAGAAACAAATTAGATGAAATAACTGAACCCTGAGGTACACAGGGATATATGTCATAGCAATCAGATGTAATTCCGTCGATTATTACCCGGATTTAACTACGTGATAAAAAAAATTCCATCTATTTTAAGAAGTGAGGGTGTAGACCAGCTGCTTGAAGATTTTGCTTGATTGTTCCATTAGAGCAGTTAGTAAGTTTGCGGTTGACCGGCCAGCGCGGAAACCCTAATGACAATCGGTAATATTATGGTAGTTTTCTGGATATTTCATCAACTGAGAGTTGATTAATTCTTCTGATGGACACAATTTATAAGTCTGAAATGGCTTTTGAGCAGTCAGTAAGAAAGCAATTGGTGTTACTAGGTTTCATATTTTTCAAGCTATGAAATAGGATATATTCGATAATATGGTTCATTTATCTCACGGAAAAGCAACCATATTATTTCAGTACTCTGAGATATTTATTTAGTCCATCCCAATCAGCATTTTTATAATTCCACACTAGCTAAACTATCCTGAAAGATTTCTGTGATTACTCCTTCGAATAAAAAGGGTAACACGTACGGAATTAACAGTGACATACCTAGTGCTCATTTGTGCTGCGTTTCTAAGTTATTTGAAGCCTCCATTGTCGATGTTCTTTATTTTCATTTCAAATCGTTTATGGGTTTCAACTCGGTATTTTAAAAAGACAAGTCAACTACCACGAACTTACTCGAGTTTTGAGATTTCTGTATCTCTATCGAGTATTTCTTTCGGGTCTGGTAAGCAGGTAAACTGAATTTTTACTGATTTCAGTAAGACCTTCGACAGAATTATTCACAGGATTCTTACAAGCAAGCTTTATCTTCTTGGTTTTTCCTCTCTTTTTGTTGACCGATTGTGTTCCTACTTGTCTCATCGTACTCAGCGTGTTTTATTTCGGGGTGCTTTCTCCGACATTATCTATAATACTTCATGTGTTCTATAAGTGGCTTTATTGAGACCTCTAATCTTCATCATTTATAATATATCAACTATGGAGACGGAGTTGGATCAATTGGTTGAGCCGCACGACCACCATGCCATGGGTCCCGGGTTCGAGACCAGATCTCCCCGTGTGTTTTTATTAAGAAATTAAAATAATCCACTCTGTCTCTGTCTAGCTCGCAGCAATGCAAAAAACAAAACATTCAAGTTTCCTCACTTCCCTTGCCATAATTCCCTTCCTGGCAAAACCATGCTAACGCATCAAAGGGTTGTCCCCTAGGATTTAGCCACATCGTATAAAAAGACAATTTGGGAACATACTATTTAAAGCAAAGAGAATAAAATTCTAAGTTAAAAGGTAAAATTGGTAGAGGTCTTGTCGAAATTATGAGTGTATGCAGCAAAGTAATTCGGGAGGACAGAACAATTCCGTCAAGTGATATATGTATCTTTATAGACAATCAATCTGCTATTAAATCTCTCACGGAGTGTATGAGACTTCTAAAGGTGTTAAGAAGTGTCACTAAGATTTTTTTCTTTTTTCTTTTGAGGTTAAAAATGATTTATGCAACTATAGGGCGGTGCCTTGCCCTGTTGTGTGGGACTCGCACCCACTAAAAAAACCTCCTCCTTCCAGGCATGTCTCCATACTGGGACTACTTTTGGTTTTACATCAGGGTAGTCCTTGCTTTACTAAATAGAAGAACAGCTACCTAAATTTTCCTGGTCAAACGTGAACGAAATAATCTGGCAATGTTCTAGCAACTTTGTATGGAAAAGGAAATGCTAACTGTCAACAGTAAATACTATCTGTTAAAGACCATATTGACTAAAAAGTTGATAGAACTATTGCAAATCCAGAATATCAACAAAATCTTAGAATATATTTGTATTGTTTTCTCTGGCTTTTGTGTGTAACATATTAACCGCATTGAGACGGTCAAAAAAAGATTTGTCAGGTTCGCTTTCCGCGGTCTTCCATTAAACAACTTCCTTGTCCTGGATAAACTTAAACTCATCTCTCAGGGTACCTACTCTTGACAGAAAACTCAACATTTTGCGTATTAACATTCGAATATCCACAGGCCTCTATAAATAGTCCTGAGCTTCTAATATATTTTAATGTTTCGTTTCCGGCGCGATCTTTGAAGAATCATGACTTTCTCCCTACAGCACGACAGCGCACCAATTATGGCAGTCTGGGCCAGTTACCATCAATGTCTTTTCTTTAATCATCATTTCAATAGTATTGCCTTTCACCTATCTAGAGCCTTGTTAAGGGTCGCATTAGTTAGTTCTTTTCTTTTAATATATGCGTACTGCATAATTATATAAATTGAATATTATGAATTTATATTAATAATAATAACAGAAAAAAGTATAATAAATATTGAATATTATGAATTTATATTAATAATGATAACAGAAAAAAGTAAGAATTTTAATCACTATAAAATATTATTTTATTTTTATCAATACATATAATAAAAAATTCATATTTATTCATTATTAATATTAAAGGTGTCTTGCGGACAAAGCGCTATTTCGTGCTCATTTTTGAAGATTATTTTTCTCATGAAGTATTTAATATTTTTGCTTCGGGTTTTTCGCAATGTTTTTATTCAATCTTTGGCATTTAGAAAATTTTTTTTACAGATAAGTTATTTAATACTAGTTTTATATACGAAATAGAAGACCTCTGCTCGGCCAGAGAACACCATTTTTTTCGATAAAGCATAACCTAAATTAAATCTTGTACTAGAATCAGCTTTAAAAAATCAAATGTTATAGAATAAAACTATTGGTTTTATCGTAATAATGCTAGTAAACGATCTACTAAAAAGGTGCTAAGAAAATTGCAAGAAAGTTCAAACTAATTTTTCATTTGTTTTTGAGTTATAGTGGCGAGAAATTTGAAAACAATGATTTCGAGAAAAACGCGTTTAAAGTTTTAAAATTGTATTATTGTATTAGGAGGTGGCCTGGCTTAAGGCTTCATAACTAAAATATTTGGCCTAATAAAATTAAATTTTTTTAGAGGGCGATTTTACAAAGCTTGAAGATTACGAAAATTCAAAAGAAAAAAAAACGATTTTTTCCAAATTCACAACCGCAAGTCCCCCTTAATTATTTATTTTGTCAGTAATATAAAAAATTATGAAACGTTATTTGCTAAAATCTCTGTAAAATATTAATACTAACGTGTACAAGGTGACTCTAAAAGGGCGCCTCTATAACTTGTAACCTTACTCGTCTATGTTCCCTTACTTTTATAGTTTATTGCATGCTGGTTTGCTGAACCTCATTCCAACAATTCGGTGTTGTAATAGGTACATATATGAATTTCTTGGCATGTGCATTCTTTGTTATGAGGGAAACTCGAATGTTAAAATATAGGTTGCACCCCGAGCCAAAGTGCACAATATTGTATTGTCACCACCACTTCGCGAAGTTTTAAATCAATGCGACAATTAGAAATGGGTGAAAGATCGATCACAAGATTTGATTGTTAGTTAGACACCTGTGAGAGCTGGTTGAACCAAAGTTAATAACACTTATTCTAGATTATATTGACATCAATACCCTTCGGTTGGCACCTCAATCAAGACGATGTTGTTTTTTGTTTACGAGATTTCGTGCAGAAAATAAATACACTCAGCCATACACAGCCTTCTTTTCAAAAACATTGTGAAAATACTTTAGTGACCGTGGAACATAAGATAATGTCGAAAATTTTCGATTTCGATTTTTGGACCCATTAAAAATACTTGCCTATATACGGGGAAGTTAATAATCTTTTGGTGGAATTTTGATTAGTTGTTATCAGCGAGGAGGGGGAGAGTTGAGTGAAGATAAGACAATGATTTGGATTGCCCAAATGAGCCGTGATCGAAACTTAGTACTTGTCTGTATGCGATTTTAAAGAAAGATCTAAAAGATGGTGGTTGTGCCATATATAGTTTCAGGGGCACGGGTCAGACTGTTATTGTTAATTCAAGCTACCGGATTATTATTACCAAGTCTAGGTTGATCCGACGAAGCCGATTGAAAATTTCTGCCTAGACTGCAATATCTAGCATGCATTCTTATATGACAAACACAGTACCAGTATGTTGAAACTATTCAACAGAGCTGAGCATATCCCGTTATTAACTTGGATAGCCTTACTTGCAAGTACTTGAACTTAATAATGAAGGGTTGAATGCTCTCTGCATAGTGGTATTATTTAATGAAATGCTGAAGATTGATAAATAATTCAATGAAAGTTTAAATTCATAAATATATGTAGGACATATCGAATTCATTAATTATGAGTTGCATACAATGTATATCATACTCATACGTTATTGCTGGATTATTTCTGCATGAATGTTACGGCAATTTTGGAAAGATTAACAACTAACTTCGTAACGTGTGGACCCATTTGGATAATTCTTTCTGTTGGGTAGAGTATGTTCCCTGGTGGATACCACCAGAAAAAAATTTTAAAGTGGTGCGGGGGTGGATGGGGGCTCACAGGATCATAAGAAAGGATGATTAAATACTTTTGTTGTAGTTGTTTGGTTTCTTTGATTATTTATCTATTCTATTCTATCTATTCATCTACAATATTTCATCAATTTGCTGATTACTGCAAAAAAGAACTAAACAATAAACTAAATAAAAAAAAACTATACAAAAACTAAATAAAAACACTATAACAAATCATATAAAAACAAAGAACAAGAAGAGAATTCGCAAAATAGAAATTCAGAAAACAAAAGTGCTAAAGTGAATAAAAAGCAAATAAAAAGTAAAAAGCACAACAAAAACCAAAAAGTAACCTCAACAAAGCTGACTCCTCACATGATTTCGCGATAGATGAAAATCAATGCGATCAAAAGCGGAATTAAAAAATCACGACATCGACGTTATAGGTTCATTCAATCCATTATTAGTACGATGAAAAGGTAACCGAAGAAACTCGCGATTCCTCAGGGAGCGAGCCGGAACCGATATGCCGAAACGACCCAAGAGAACAGAAGAATCAATGGACCCACGAATACAGTCGAAAGCAAAAAGGTTCCCGGCGTTACGGCGTCTCTTTTCAAGTGTGTCCAAGTGCAGGAGTTTAAGTCTATCAGCATAAGGAGGTAATATAAGGGAAGGCCTCGAAGGGCAAATCTAACGAACCTCCGTTGAACAGCTTCAATGCGATTGATATGTGACACATAGAGCGGTGACCAGACTGGAGAGGCATATTCCAGAATAGGCCGGACAAAAGTGCAATATAAGAGCTTTGTAATGTAAGGGTCATCAAATTCCTTTGACCACCTCATCACGAAACCAAGAGTCATATTAGCCTTGTTGACTATGGCATCAAAATGATCCTGGCAAGAAAATTGAGAATTGAGCCAAACACCCAGGTCCTTAGTCTGAGTAACTCTTGTTAAAGGACAATCCTCTATGGTAAAGTTATATTGAAATGGAGACCTTTTTCGCGAGAAAGACATTCAAAATGTCGTAATAGATATAAAATTAAAAATCATTTTATGACTTTTAGCGCTTTTTGTGAAGTAGGTTCAACTTTTTTAAAAAAAACTATTTTTTATAGGCTTTGAGGACGTTCTTCATGTTCTTCATGATGAGTGTACCAAATAAAACACACTCTTAGAAAGTACCTCATAGGCCTGAGACAAGGTAATGGCCTTCTGTTCATACTTTCTAGTTCGTAGTCTAGGTATCTAAATTTTTATTAAGTTGTTAAATGTGCGGATGATTTACTTATGTTGAATAATACCAATATAACGGACAACATTAAAGTAACAGTAAATCAGAACAACGCTGGCTGCATTGTAGAGAACCAAATCAATAAGGACACGATAAATTAACTAACGTTCTTCGTTTTGTTAATGTAAACTTCTTGAATATAAGTAAAGAACAACGAATTACATAATACAGTTCCCAATATAGTCATTTATATCAAGGGCTTAGATAAGCACGCTTCTGGTATTAACAAACCTGAATACTTAAATTTTCCAAAGGAAAATTTCCGAATGAGTTGGCTAATGACGTTCAAAGGACCTTCGAGCGCTACAAGTTGTTGGCGGTTGGAGAAATGCCAGGGAGCCAGTCTTCTGTAGTATCTAGAGTTATAACTACGAGACTGAAAATTTCAATGACGATAATGGTAATAAGAAAAATCTGAAAAGTCCTACAAGTTCATAGCAAGTTGTTTAATTGGGACCTTCTAAATTAATTAAACGTAGATTTCCTGGAACATTTTCCTGTCAATATCCATCCCTAAACGGGAAACATAGCTGATATTGATGAAATAAATTTTATTAGATGTTTGAAAAAACTAAATAATAATAAATTTACAACATCTCCGTTTGCGGTAATTAAAAAGTTTTCTTTAACTTCTGTTCGCAACCCAACTCAAAGTTTTAAAAAAAAAATATTATAAAATATGAGGCATGTAGTAGTGTTGAAGTTTTCTCCGTAAGAATACATCAGAAAAAGCAGCTATTGGAAGTGAAGTGCAATTAAAATTTTTGGTTTATAATGTACAAATATTTCACAATTATTGCGTAAATTACTTATAAAAATGTATAAAAATACCAGATAGAAATTTTTCGAGAATAAACAAACGGAAATTTTGTTCGTAAACCTACCGTCTCCAATACATGCCGTAACCCATAGGTGTGCTGCCCATCGCACGTTCTGTTGCCTTTTCGATGCTGGATTGAACGCAACGGTAGCAGCACACGTAAGCCAAACATCACTTAAAGAGTATTCTACGAAATGCCCTTCGGAAGTCTTTATTAAATATTGTGTATATGGCAGGATTCAAAGCTGAATTCATGTACCCTAGCCAAAAAGCTACTGCGAACGCTGATTGTGGTATCTTGCACTTAGTACAGGCAGGTGTAAGTATATAAAGAAAGAAAAATGGTAGCCAACATGCGATGAAACTACCCATAATTAATCCTAAAATAAGAGTTGCTCGCTTCTCCTTTTTCCGTGCTATCCTTCGCTTCTCCTTTTCGGGATCTCTCTGTTTTTGCACTTTGGGTATCGCTGGTTCTAATTCACTGGCTTCGGAGGGCTTATTTTTCGCAGCCTTTGATTCATTACGTCTTTGATTTTTCCTACCAAAAATTGGTTGGCACAGCCTAAATTTTAAAGGTTTAACTACAGCACACCTGCTAACAACTCCTGAATCTGAACTTGAAGGATCAAATTCGCTCACCATATCCGTATCAATTCCGACTGACAAAGCTCTACAACGTGAAGGTATTGGCGATACCTTTAACTCATTTGGAGAAGATGTTCCATTCGTAGTAGCTGTAGAACTCTTCGTGCTAGTTGCATTTTGCTGATGCGTTGTTGCTATTGTACTAACTTGAAGGGTTTCTTTACTGTTGGCGGTGTGAGATTCAATCTCAGCAGCTTCACTCGTAGAGATATCTGAGGCTAAATCGCAGGTGACTATAGGAATAGGCATATTACCTGACCCCGCTGGTGGTGGTTCTATTGTAGCTATTTGTTGTTGTTGTTGATATTGTTTTTGGGCTGACGTACTAGGCACACTTGGCATAGGATGTGTTCCACCCTTGTTGAGTTTTGTTGAAAAACTCGTCACCTGAAAGAAATTGAATATTTAAATTATTATTGTAGAGCCAAACTCAGACATTTATATTAAAAATACTACTAGGTATGCGAACAATTCTATAGTATTTCACATCAACTTAAATAACAAATGGTAACGTCTAAGAAATTATTTTCCAAATAAAGTCACTCAAATTTGTATTGAGTTTTTCGATGAGCTTCGACAGAATAATAATTAAAAGAAAATATAAGTAAAATCTAAGGGTAGGCATATCACGATCTAAGAAATAACAATCTTTTCAAAATATTTATGTGTCTGTCTATTTGTCTTGACTGATCTTGGGGACGCTGAACCGATTTCCTGGATTTATATTTCCCCATACACTTCTTTAGTACCCTGAATGATGCTCGAAGCTCTACCTTCTAATTGAGTTCCCATGAAAATCGGTTGAGCCGTTTCGGAGATTTCGCCTGACAAACAGATAGGCTGACAGCCAGACAAACCACATTTTTAAAAGACTTCGTTTCGATTTATACTATAGATTCGATCTCTACTATAGTGAATTAACACTATACATTCTAAAACATATAAGAAAGGAAGGGCAGTTATTTTAAAACCACAAACATACATTTTTAATCTTTGTATGATAGGTGCAATTAAGCACAACAAATTCAATACAAATAAATTTCGTACACATGTAGCATCTTATTTTTTTTTATAATGATAGCAAAACGAGGAAAAGGAAAACATGTGATTGTGAGACTAAACAACTAAGTAAAGCAAATATTTCCATTTTATTTGAATTTCCGGAATTGCAGTTAAAATAGAGGATGGTAAACTGTTTCACGTTCAACTGTTTGTTTTCAGCTCTCCCAAACTTTTGTGGTTAGGCCAAATTTAACCTGAGAGAGATTTTCAGCTCATGTATTGTTTGAAAGAGGATCTGTACAAGATGGCAGGGTATAGTGCTAACCATGGAAGTCGTGATCACAACGTTACGACGATAACTTGACGTTACGTCGATGTTCTCACCAAAAAAATAGTGCTTGGACTAACTTGTGTCTATCGCAGGCAATGGTGGACGTCCTAGTCCAGATCATATGTTACAATTATTTGAAGTCTTAGCCTGATATGAAATTTACACTTAACTCAAATGGATTGAAATATTTCTTACATATTTCCAATAATGTTAAACATTTCATCGATGGTCAGTTTGGAAATGAGGTCATATTGGCAATATTGACTCAATCGATATAAATTGGCTAAAAGGTTGATGGACTCAGTTTGGCGGATAATAGATAGCATTGAGTATTGGAGTATTAAACAAGACATTATTCTCCGTGCTACACGTGTGTATGCCGAGTGATGAGTGTCTGCTTATAAAATTCTGATACGGAAAGACTAAAAAAAAGCCGGTAAGACGGTTGAACTTTGCGGTACACCGGTGTTCATTTTGTAGGAATCCAATGTTATTCAGTCTAATATTACACGAATGGAGAGTTAAAAAACTTTCAATCCATTTCAGAATCGTAAGATTCAAATTATTATTGAATTATTTTTAGGAATCTAAATCTCACCAAAGTTACGGAGACTGTAATAACTTGTAACTGTTGTAACTTGTATCGAGAATACAGGGAGTGGCCTGTCTTTAAATAATAGGGTGTCTGAGTACCATGCCCATAGCTGCTTTGCCAGTCATGCTAGACCTGTTGCCACAGGACACATAATGCAAAATTATGGCAGCGACAAGTACAATCAGACTGAAAACTTTGAGTACCTGAAAGAAGAGCTTGAACGAGTATTCTAGCATCCCTCTGAATTTAGACTGCATCGATCACAAGGTCGGCAGTCTGAACGGGACAGGAATGAAATAGTGGAAACATCACTACTAATGGTCAGGCATTAAGACGTGTAGGTGACAGTGTAGGTGAGATTTTCCGATGTCACAGGGTAACCCTATGCTGGGTGTAAGGACATAGGAATGTCCCAGGCAATGAGAGAGCGGATGGATTGGCGAAGGTGGGTGCGGTAATGGACAACGTTGGAGAGGTCAGAAATCTGAAAATCCCGATCAGTATCTTTAGAGCAGATACTATCAGCAACTCTTACAATAGAGCTAATCATCGGTGGACTCACCGGTATACATGTTGTATTACTACATAACTGTGGCGTACCCTAGACGCTTCAGTGGTAGTAGAAGTGACACCAGGAATCTAGTCGAGGGTATTACAATCAAAATTATTACAACTGAGCAAGAACAGCGTTAGTGAGATTTCCAGATGTCACAGAGTGACCCTTTCCTGGGTGTAAGGACATAGGAATGCCCCAGGCCATGTCATCATTTATTATAGCTTGTAGTATTAGTATTATGTTATAGCTTGTAATTATAGTATGTATTATTGTGTAATAGCTTGTATTAAGCCTAAATAAATAAATGAGAGATCGGATGGATTGGAGAAGCTTGGTGCGGTAATGGACTATTCTAAGAGTAA
Source organism: Leptarthrus brevirostris (assembly GCA_964036015.1). Lineage (NCBI taxonomy): Eukaryota > Metazoa > Arthropoda > Insecta > Diptera > Asilidae > Leptarthrus > Leptarthrus brevirostris. The sequence goes on from OZ038371.1 coordinate 143,944,836, forward strand.
GCTTAGTAAATCTCCAGTAAAGTTCTTGTTTTCAGATATTTGATCCACTTCCAAGTAAGTAAGAAGCTTGGACATGTCGGAGCTCGTGAATTTTGATGTAAGCAGTGCACGTGGCCTGTAGTTTAAAGGACCACTATCCTTTTTTGTTTTCGCTATTGGCTGAATTAGACATGTAGCCATACTGATAGTTGATATAGCTAGAAGGGATTCTGAGATGAATATTAAAACATCTATGAAGATGCTACGCGAAAGCTGATCTTCTCCATCTTAATCTTAAGGTTGTAAATGGTTTTTCTTTTATTTCGTGAATTATTTTTATAAATGTGTTATTATAAATAATAATCTTATCTTTTACTTTTACTTATAAATTTTTGGCGTAATTTTGATAATGCAAAAAAATAATACACCTTTTGTCACTTCGACGAAGTCGAGCTCTTCTGTAGCGTTGCCTAACGATGATGGAAAAGCCTCACCGAGATGTCTGAGTGTGATACGACCGAGGGCCTCGCAGTGAAATAGGATGTGGTCCGCTCTCGCCTCCTCTTTCAAATAGAAGCGGCAGATGTTTTCCTCAAATAGCCACATCTCTTTTTAAGTGGTAGCCTAGGGGACAATGACCAGATAAAAGTTCTGTCATAAGCCATAAATCTTTGCTGCTGTGTGAGAGCAGCGATTCCGTTTTCTGTTCTGAGTAGGTTACAAATCACTCTCCTCCTCTCTTTTTCTCTGCTTATCTTAACCCCGGAGTGTTTGTCGAGTGAGAGTGCTTACATCTGTCCTCTAGTGACCTGTAAACTGGCTTTCTGAGTTATCAAAAACTGGTCCGATGAACTGAGAATCCGCTCCTTTTTTTACCAGGCGATCCGCCATCTCATTGCTTTCAATGTCCTCGTGACCTCGTGTTTAGTGGAGAAAATTTGGGAAAATGCTGAATTTTAGGTAATCGCAAACCATTTTTTTCACTTTTGGAAGTGAACGTAATTGGGAAGGTCATTGCGATAGTAGTTTTTTTAACGTTTGTTGGGTGTCACTGCGTTGGGTAAATCAAAAGATAAAAATAAAATATTAATGTGCTTACATAGAAAAACTGAAATTTTTGAATCACCCTGTAACTCCTCAACGGTTCTGACTTCGATACCTAATCTACAATATTGATTTCCTAATTTGTTTGTTTAAATGTAGTAAATACAAATAAATAGGATAGACGCCCCATGGTTGGGATAGACGTCCCACAGTGAAAAAGGTGCTTGGGAAAGACGAACTTTGCAATAAAAGCCACTTATTGGTAATCAGGTGTCTTTATTATTACAGATATACAGGATATGTGTCCTTCAGAGTATCGATACCCAACAAATTCGGGACGGCTATATCTTTATGTCAGGAGAGACAAAACAAATAACAAACAAAATAAAATAAATAAAAAAAACTATCGTAAATATGTTCTGGGACCACTACTCCTTAAGTATCTAATAAAACATAATTGACTGACTCGTATAATAAAAATTTACAGTGAAATCGAAAATGCTAAAAAATTAATCTCCCTATCTTGCGCTGGCACTTTAACCTTTGCTCCGCTCTGACACTCGTCGATACGTTAGCACGCGTAGCCCCTCGCGCATAAACTTTGGTGATGGATGGAAGTAATCGTCATAAGAAACAAATGGTTATTTTACTGGTGGCAAGTTAGTTGGTAAGAAATAGAGGCATCTATTCCGACTTGACCCTATGGTCTGCCCGTGATGTTATTATTTAATGCAGACGTAATTAAATATAATTTCTAACGTAAGTGCCGATACCACCCCAGGGGGGATAAAAAAGGAACTTGGAGATAAATCAGGAATCGATACCGGCTAAAATCAGCATCGGTGACAACCTTTGCTTCAATCAGTGCAGAAACAGCGGGTTTTTCACAGGTCTACATTTAGTAAAGCGAGAAATGCTTACCTTTTAAGGTACGAATGTTGCAGAAATCAAAACAAAATTTTTGCATCACCTAAAGTGAGTTCTAAGCACTGAAATCAAACCGAGCAATGACCGCTGGGTGCCTAACATTGGGTTTCCGGTAAACAGACTCAAAATATTACGAGCGCACTACCTTTAGTGTGGAATGAAAATTCCTGCAGACTCTCCTCCGCTGCGCTTAATTAGTAGACCATAAATAGCCCATGGTACCTAAAATGTACTCGGGACGCGGAACTATATGAAGTCCTCGGGTATTTCATTCTGCAAAGTTTTGGGGAACTCGCGTCGGCACGTCTGTTCTTTGTGAACGTAGCAACTCAAATCATCTAATGAAAGTAATTTACGTAAAAATATTTGAATAATGGCGGTATCAAAAGTTACTCCTCCAATTTTATTAGAAAAGTGGTTTTACTATTTCTGTTTTTGAGCTTGCATTTTTTGCAATAGTATCTGAGGACACTGTGCACGAAAGGTTTTGCACGGGGGGGGGGGGGGGGGGGGGGGGGTGATAATAAAAGAAGCAACGATTTCTACTCAACTAAAACCTTTTTATTTTCAAATAGTGGATCCATAATAAGCAATTATTATATTATTTCCACTGATAAATTGTTTTCGCTGGAATTTTCTTTCCGTCATTATTACGATAGCTATTCAATTTTGTACAACTGGATTCGTAATTATTGTTTTGGCAGTATAATTTCATAATTTTTGTTATAGTCATCAGTAGAGAAAGTTATAACGCGTCGGCCTTCCAACACGGAGGTCACCTGGTTCGAATTTCATCGGCGGTGATCCATGGTTGTCTTTTGTTGACGATAAAAAAGGCCGTTACAGGGAAAATTTCAATGATTCCGAATCCACATAAAATTGTAGGTCCACTTGCAATGACTGTCTCGGATCGAGTCAAGTTCTTCTCTTGTCCCATGCCCCACAAAGAGTTACGAGAACTACAGAGAGAGAATCCATAATTTTGAATATATTTGTAAGAAAGCTGCAGCTCTTATATTTCTTCTTAACAATTTTTTACTAGAACTCATTATCTTCTGACAGGCCTAAGCTTTGGGATATTTGGAGGTTTGTCTTTTAACCAATTTTAACGTTTTCGTTAAGGTGTGTTAGATTTGCTTACACCATTATATTGCTTTTGTTTGACTTAATTAAATGCAACAATTTTTGTTACAAGCTTTTTTTAATAAAACTATCAACAGTGATTGCTTCCCCCTCTCTTACCCTTTATCATGAGTGTAATATTAAAATAAACAAATTCACTTTGGCATAATAATTTAAAATATTTACAAATTGTATATTTGTATGGAAGTGTATGGATGGGCATGTGCGTGTATTGTGCTTGAACTTTATAAACATCTTACTTCATGTTGAGTCGACTTCATATTCATTGATAGAATCATACATTACACTACTCTACAAGATTTTTCCCCTGGACAATTAATAGTTACTTCCGAAGTAACTTTTCCCGCTGAAACCAAATCCGGGCTCAGAATTGTTCTATCACGTCAGGTTTTTGAGATATTTTAAGCTAAAAGTACAAAAAACACTGTTTTTGACATATTTGAGGTTATGTAGCACTTGAATTTTATTTTTTATTTTTTCTAAAAATCGTGTATGGGATCTTATAGTACAAGTCTTCTTCTTTCAAATGCCGTTAAGTTTGATCAAATATCTTTTTTTTCGCTGAGATATCCAATTTGAAAATTTTATTATTTATTTAATTTTATTGTATTGAAAAGTGACCATAAAGTTTTCGTATACCGAGAAATTCATGAACATGAAAAAGGAAAAGATATTTGAGTAAACTCAAGGGCATGTGAAAGAGGAAGACTTGTACTATAAGATCACACACATAGTTTTTTGAAAAAAAAAACATCGCGATGCTACATAACCTCAAATATGACAAAAAATAGTGCTTTTGCACTTTAAAGTTAGAATATCTCAAAAACCTGACGTGATAGAGCAATCCTGAGCCCGGATTCGGTTTCAGCGGGAAAAATTACCTCGGATACAATTATTCATTGTCCAGTGGGACAACATTTTGAAAACTGGTATTATTAAACGAGCTATTTTTGTATACATATATGTCTATTTATATAAATTTTGTTAGTTTTATTAAATAGAGATTTTTTGGGCCAAGTAAATGATCTATATAGGAATTATTTCGGTAAAAATTGGGCATTTTAATTTTTCACCATTATATATTACCAGCATATACAAAAAAAAAACCTAACACTGCAAAATTTTGGGAATTCCTCAAATCAATGCTCTCGTGCCTGGCTACCTTGCGTCAAGAAAATTTTATTGTTTACCTAAAGGATGCTTCTTGTTCCCTACTTGCTATAAATACCCGCTCATAAAGTAATCGATTATCAGTTGGTAATTGGTAAGACAATAATTAACAAAGTGTGTCCCAAGTGTAAAAAATACCTCAATTAACTTCGGAACAAAAAGCTGTGGTAATAGCACGGTGTAACGTATTTTCCGGTAGTGGGGAGGGTCGCAGGCTCTTTCCAAGGGATAAGCTCGCTGGATCCAGGGTCAAGGGCTTCTGGAAAGAAACTCACCAATTCCTCACTACAAAATGTCGGTTTATTCACAACTTAAATCCCTATAAATGTATGGTCATAACTTATCTCTACAATTCACTGTATGTCCTATTCTCTAAAATGTCTATGTTTCACTATAATTCGCATCTTCTTACCATTTCAAAAAGGTGCAACATGGCAAGGTAGACACAGGATTAAAAAAAACCACATCCTTAGAACTCCCTCAGTAACTAATTATTTTATTGCACTTTAGGTAGGAAATTCTTTAAAGAAACAAAATTTTTAAGATAAAAGGCCAAAAAAGTGTGTTTTGGGTTAACAGGTAATTAATTTTAATTATTGCTGCAAAAAAGTTATAAAAATGTTAGTGGAATTTTGTTTTATTTCATTAGCTTGTATTAGCTAGAATTCACACACTTGCATCCTGGCGTTCTGTTACTCGTACCGGATGAAAATTTTGCTATAAAAAAGGGTCAGTCAGCAAGAATACCTATCACAGTTGAAAAATAAATCAATAAGTACGGGTGTTTTTAAGCAAAAATTATTAAAAAATGGTAGAATTTACATTTGAGGAATACGCCGATATTATTTACATTTATGGTGTAGTAGACGGAAAAGAGAGAGCGGCTGTACTGGAATACGAAATTCCCTAGATTCCCTAACCGGCGAGCACCCCAAAGAGGGGTTTTTACACACACTTTCCAGAGGCTAAGAGAAACAGGAAGTGTAACTTCACACGACATGGAGACACGACCTGAAACTTCGGGAACTTCTGCGGACGTCGAGCACCAAAAAATCACCATCGCGAGGCAGGACCCTGAGGAGAGCACGAAACGAGTCGCAAGACGTATTGTCATCTAAGGTTTGGAGAGTTATTCATCGAGAAGGATTACGTTCATATCACCATCACTCAGGCCAAGGACTACTGGATGGAGATTCCGAGAGGAGACTGAAGTTTAGCACTTGGCTTCTGGAAGGCGACATTGACGATGGTGCGTTTCTGGACCGAATTCTGTGGACAGATGAATGTAAATTTACCAGAACTTCCATAAACTCCAGACCTGGTCAAACACTAACCCACACAGGGCAAAAGTGACCTCATTCTAGCAGAGATTCAGTGTCAATGCTTTGGCTGGTATCATCGGCAACCATTTGGTAGGACCGTTCATTTTGCCGCAAGTGCTTATAAGTGAAATTTATGCTAAATTTTTGGATAATACACTTCCAGATCTAATAGAGGAGAACCCTATGGATAATCTTAGGGGAATGTTTCATCAACACAATGGAGTACCAGCGGATATGACTAACATTTTGAAGGTCATACTAAGTGAAAAATTTCCTAACCACTGGATTGGACGAGATTCACCGATTCCTTGGCCTGTTAGATCTCCAGTACTTACCCCATTGGACTTTTTCTTATGGGGAACAATAAAGGTTGAAGTTTATTCAAGCCCAGTTAACAACAGGGCGGATTTAGTTTGCAGAACGGGTAATGCGGCGAGGAAAATACGGGAGAGGCTGGTTGCCATACGCCTTAAACAGGGACCTAGAAGGAGATATTTGGCATGCATCCAAAATGGCGTTGGACATTTTTAACTGCTAGTATCACTGATAAGTAATCAAGATTAATTGTAATTATTTTTAAATTAAATAAAAAGCATTTTAGAATTAATTTGAGTTCAATTTCTTTAATTTTTCGATTTTTATATTACTCTCCGATACGATTTCTACGTATAAATTTCTACATATTTTCTCTTTGTGGACATGTTGCACCTTTTTGGAAAGGTAAGAAGATGGGCAATCTAATAAAAATAAAAAAGGGATGTACTAATTACATGAACTTCGAAGAAAATTTGGGAAAATTCTGAACTTTAGGTAATTGCAAACCATTTTTTCAATTTGGAAGTGACTGTACGTGCAATGGTAGGAGTAAGATCAGTAGTGTTGAAATTTTTGGAAAGATCATTAGGAAAGTTGTTTTTTTTTTTTCATCGTTTGTTTGATGTCAAGAGATAAAAATAAAAGAGTAATGTCCAAAACTGACATTTATGAATCACCCTGTAACTCCCAAGCGGTTGAGATTGCCCCCTGCCAAACAATTTTTTGTTTGTCTAGGCACGTCAGATCTGTAACACCCTGTGTATTATAATTGTATTTACTTTATTATAAAATGTTTAAATAAAATTCGCAAACAGAATCCTTTTTCTTTCAATGAAATTATTCAACCATTCCCTTTCATACAAAATCGAAAATCGAAATGTTCTAAGCAAAATCGTCGTAATGTTGTAAACAAAATTCTTTAACATCTAGTCAGTTTTTCACTCTAAATGCATGCATTCCTTAAGGCAATTATATGGATCAGACTTTTTAGATCTGTTGACAGAATTAATCTTCGGTTTCCCGAAGAAAGTTAAACGTTGCGTTTTTTTTCCCCCACAAGTGTTATAGTACTAAGGCGGAACTTAATTTCGTAAAGCGTAGAACGTTTTGGATGATTCTTCTTTTTTTGTACACAATATGTTTTCTCAATGATACCATTCCAAACAATTTATGGGTGTGCTCAGGGTGCGGGGAGGACGCGGAACCTAACTTCTTAACGCGGGAACCGAGTTGGATGATTCTAGTACCATTGTTGTACCATTGGTATCAAATTTGGTAGCCTAACAATTCTGAAAAGCTTTGTCTGTTAGTTTAAGCTTGACCCCATTTACTATTGAGATGTTAATAGGTGAAAACAGTTTTTATGAGAGGAATATCAGCCCTGCTTCATCCGGATTCACACCCCGACCACCCTTGGAACTCATGGAAGGCGGTTTCAGCTAGGACATTTGAGTGTTTGACGGGGCTATACATGACAGCATCATTAGTATAGGCACCTTATGGCCGGATTGTTTTAAATCCAGGAGTGTATCCATAGATTCAATAGAAGTGGAAAGAGGATCCCTCCTTCACGAGCACCCCTTGTTGCGAATCTTTGTATGGTAGATCTCCAAGTATGAAATTTATAAGCTCGATAAGCTCGAGCCTCCTCAAGGATGCTATATTGCCTCTGGTTTGACGTTGCTTAAGAATCCTAAATATCGGGTAAAATCCCAAGGGCAAATCCTTGTATATGATTAATCTTCTTATTTTGTCGATCAGTTCATGCCAGGTTCTTCTGAAAGGTAAGTTGTTGCTATTTGAGATCCGGACATCCATAGATTAGATGCACAATGGATTTAGTTTCTTCTTAATCTCTGCCACTTTCACAGATCTCATTTGGTGTTACATATGGCCATAACAGGGCAGTGTCCAGAAACAGCGCTGGCAGTACTGTTGTAAATCACGAAGTCTTTGCGTTGTGAGACATTATTCAATATTTTCTTGCCATTCAATTTGGCTTTTAGCTACATTAGGGGGATCTTGTTTCTCATATATCTGTGTTTGAACCATTTTTTGGCGGTTCGCTGGTTTTTTCGTTACCCGGCGTAGAGACGTCGCCTGAAACCTAGCAGAGACTAACCAGATTTTCTGAAATATTTCCTAGGACTCTGTACAATCTATGACGCATTTTAATCTTAGCAGGCGGGAGTTTAAAGCCTGTAGTGCTATTTGACTGTCCACACAAATAGTGATCTCGGAGAGGGAGGGCCTAAAGTCTTTATGTGTGCTGTCTGAGCTCCTACTTCCTTTGGGAATGAACACCATTTTCACCCTTGTCCGCTACTCTCGAATGTAGGTTTAGGCTGACTTCATAAGTGGCTTCCTATCGCGGGAGTCAAAATTCGAAGACTGTTTGAAGTTCACAGCGACTATACAGTTCAAGCCTGGTGTTTTAAAAGTCCTGAACTATATAAATATCGCCCATTTCAGGATCTTACGGCCTATACTATGACTATCGAAAGTTGTAGACTCCATTATTCTGGTGGTGCAGCACAGAAAGTATCAACCATTAGTCCAATGTATATAGGTACATTATTATTATTTGATTAAATGTTTATTTCAGTTTTCAGCAGCCTTTTATTATATTAAATATGAAATTAAATTTCAAGCTTGCATATTAACTTGAAAAGTTCCTAATATGTTCATTAGAAACCTGATTTATGTAGTGGTATAATATATTTAAGTCCTTCTTTTCATTGAAATAAAAATAATAAATTTAAAGTTTTACTATTCTTGAACATGTTTACCCAAAAAAAGAAAAAGGATGATACTGTAATTTTTTTTATTGCATAGGAAACCTGAGGTATAGAATAGATACTAAACAGAAGAACAGCATTTTAAATTTCCCTAGTCAAACGTGAACGAAATAGTCTGACAATGTTCAAGCAAATTTGAATGGAAAAGTAACTGGTAACTTTTTTAAACTATTTAACGACACTGGTTTGTGAAACATTTTTTATCAAAAACGCAGGGTTTGAGTAGCTAACTTTATTTACTTAAGTTTCACAATTATAACTACTTCTTATCTGACAATTGTTTCGGTCTGTTCGACCATCTTCAGAGAGTGTTATAAAGATACTGAATAACTATTGTGAGAGTTCATTTTCACAGATCAACACACTTGCATTAATATGGGAGATAAGGCAAACTATAGTTGATCAATTTCTGTTCTGTTTACAACTTTAAATTATAGTTTCTATGTCACTGTTATTATCTTGCATCTGTTACTTGCGTTAGTTTTATCCTGCTCAATTTTTATTTCCAAATCTCGTATCCTGTTCAATTTTTTCTGCATTTATTTACGTGATTCATCGTAACACAACTCTCTTATTTTGTTGTCTAAAATATAAAACTCCAATGGATGTAACTTGAAGCTTAGTTCTAATAGTCCAAGAGCTAGTGAACCTTCTTTTGTGATGAGTCATAGCATGCTAAGCACGATAACAATCACCTGGCAGGCATCAGCCCTACATGCCATCAGCCCCTATATTTTTTTATTTAAATTAAACTTGTTGCTGTAAGCTTGACATTTTTATACGATTTAGTTCATTCATTGTAAAGGGTAAAAAAAATTGAAAGGTGTGTAGTATATAAATTAAAATAAACTTTATTCTGTAAAGTTTAAATTTATATACATATATGTTTGAGTAAGCGATCTAAAGAAAGTGGGTACAATGACAGGCGGTTCTGGCTAATATTAGTCCTTAACAGGCGAGGGGAAAGATGCTATGGGAGTGTGAACTCATATCAGTGGTGCAAATGACATAACGTTAAGATTAAAATCATGGGTAGAATATATTTTTTTAATTATGATGCGATGTACATAAGTTTTTAAATTAATTATCTTCATCATCTGACACTTCACTATTAGTTCCTTCATCATCAAACAATTCTTCATTACATATTTCGTCCTCTAAAAAGAAACAAAGTTTTGATACATTAATAATAACATTACATATCGGATCTTGCGCTCAATTATATAAGGCTCCATATATTCATTCAGTATCAGTAGGCTGTTGTAATAGTATTTCGTAGATAGAAGAAGGATCTGTATCCCTCTCAAACCAAGTAAAAACCTAGTTGTCATCGATGAAATTCCAACCATTATCTTCAGGTTTAAGAACCGTTGGAACTTTAAAGTGAATAGTTCGCCACTTATTTTTAGTATTTAAAGTTCGCAATAATAGTTTTTGCAATTCGCGTTGGCATGGAGGTAAATTCGAGGAATCATAATTTATATGTATGTTTTTTCATAAGTAGGTACATCAGTACCATTGCGAACATTTGACAGACAGACTTCTCAAATATTGTAATAACCTCTTTTTTTCACTATTTTATTATTATCAGTGCGAGTGAGATAGTTTATCTAACTACTTGCTTCCATATAAAGATTTTAAACGAAAAATTTCGTCAGTTGTGAGAACGATTCATCTATGCGAAGTCGTGTTTTAATATTTTACAAGGAATTGTTCCGTTTAATATTGTGAATGATTTTTAAGTTTAAAATTTTCACTATATATTAATATTAATTGTGTGCTTTGAAATTCACCGCCAGGTGACGTCATTTCCACGGTTAGTACATCGATATATTGAAATCTTTGCTAGAATTTCTCCGAGAATAACGACTTTTGGGGCAAATGAAAAAATCCCCCTATAAAATATTTTTTCATTTACTTTTTTGCATATCTCGTACTTTTTTAGAGGCAGGGAGTCAATTTCTCACTGTATCCCCATTATTATAAAAAATTAAGTCAAACTTACATCGGGCACTCGTTCTTTGTCATCATTTCCGGATGATATTGCATCTTTTTCTTCAGAAATCACTTTCACTTTGTTTTTGCATGATGCACACACTTTTGCGTTGACTGGAAGGGTCGGAAAATGAAGTCACTTTTCTCGGACCGTAGTTTTCCAGGTATGATTCTACTGATTCAAAGAATTGCAACAATACTTTATATCTTTCAACTTGGTTGGCATTTTAACTATTATTTGACTGACTGTATACTGACTGTGAGAATACTCTTCAACGCGCCATCTACAGTTTCTTCTGTTATGTTATGTTCATCTATTGCAAGCAACAAACGTCGACGTTCATTAAATAAAAACAGCCATTTGACGCCTCCACACGTTTACCTCGCGCCCGATTTCAAAAATAAAAACTTTCACTTAACATTGCCTTACCTTTCTAAATGATACACGATTTTAAAGTTAAGGGATGACACTTTCATTTGAAAAAATATGGAAAAATTTATGATCCACCATTTTTAAATCAAATTCAAAAATCACATTTTTATTCAGAAGGCCATGTAACGATCTTTACAAATCACTAAAGATCAACGTTGCACTACACGGCTATGGTGACGATAGTTATGAATTTTCAAAGAAGGTATCATAACGAGAAAAAGTGCAAAAATGCAAAAGTTTACAACTACGTAACATCTGCAGAAATTTTTTTTTTTTTGAAAATCCTGTAGCACGATAATTACTTATACCAGTAACAATAATTTGGTGAAGTTTATCATTTCATAAATTGTTTTTAGAGATTTTTGATGTGCTGTGAAAAATATAACATGTTATGCGATAAGTGCAGTAATTTTGGAAAAAGTTTTAAAGTAGAATTAATCCTTCTAACTCAGAAGGCGCACTTCACAGGCAGAAGCCTGGAACCAATTGACCTATTCACCAGAATATAACATATATTGAGGTGAATGAGGCTCCCACAACCCATGCAAAGAAAAATATTAGTAAACAAAAAACCAAAACACGTCCAAACAAAACAATCAGGGGTGCATTGATAACAGTGATCGTTTAAGCAAATCTTTAGTAAGAGCCAGGTCAAAAATAGGACACATATTCACGGCTCTACACATGCGATTAATAGGCTCATGCATACCATAGTTAGACCGAGAATGAGAAACATGTAGTAAAGGCAATCTCCTTAAGCTATACGGAGCATGCCTATAAGTAACCAAACTTGCAAGAGAGCGAGAATCTATATTCGAGTTCAAAAGCTGGTGAATAAATACTAGGTCAGCAACTCTATGTCGTTCCTCCAACGAGTGCATATTAAGCAATCGGAGGCGATCCTCATAAGGAGGAAGCCTTAATGGATCATTCCACGGGAGGTCCCTTAGTGCGAACCTAACAAAGTTCCGCTGCACCGATTCAATGCGTCTAGAATGAACAGCATAGCAAAGAGACCAAACCTGAGATGCATTTTCGAGAATTGGTCTAACTAAAGAAAAAAATAAGTGAATGAGGGTCTGTCGATCACAAAACTCCCTTGGCCAGCGCTAAACAAAACCCAGGACTGAACTACTGCGAGATACGATATGGTTTATGTGCAGAGTGAAATTGAGTTTTCTGTCTAGCTTTACACCAAGGTCAGTAACGGACTCCACATGACGGATAGTAGTATCCGCAAAGGTATAATCAAAGACAAGCTGATTGATGATCCTATAAAAATACATAACTTCACATTTATCCAGGTTAAGTTGCAGTCCATTTGAGGTACACCAAGCCCTGAAGATATTCAAATCCTCCTGGATGCAGGAAGAATCATAACTGTTTCTAACGCATGAGAAAATCTTCATATCATCAGCGTAGATTAAAACTTTGAAGTGCTTAATCAGAGGGACAATGTCGTCAATGGCTAGAATAAACAGCAACGGCCCCAGATGGCTACCCTGCAGCACACCATATGAAGCCCTAACGACTCTAGATAAAGTATTACGGACAGAGACACAGTAAGTCCTATTCTTTAAATAAGAGCAGATCCAGTCGAGCAACAAAGGCGGAAAACCCAACCTTTCAAGCTTAAGCATAATCGCGGAGTGAGTGAGCTTATCAAATGCCTTGCTAAATTCGGTGTAGACACAATCAGTCTGGAGACCTTGTTGGAAGGCAGAGATAATGTGGGATGTAAATTCAAGCAGGTTAGTTGTCGTCGATCTACCAGGCAGAAAGCCATGTTGATTAGATGAGATTAACCCCTTACATTGCCCAACAAGCTGTGAATATATAACAGATTCAAACAACTTGGGTATGTAGGAAAGCTTCGCGATTGGCCTATAATTTGTTATGAAGTTTTTATGCCCCTTTTTATAAACAGGAATTATAAAGGAGCACTTCCATAACGTAGGAAATCTACCGGCCTGAAGAGATGTATTGAAGATGAGTTCCAATGGAGTGAGTAAGGCATCAGAACAGGATCTCAAGAATGCGGGTGGAACACCATCAGGACCAGAGGAAAAGTCCAGTTTAAGCTCCTTGATACCATTCAATATAATATCACGAGATATAATGGGCAAAGCAATGGATGTAGCGGGACGGTTTTGGATATGGCCAAAATCATCCAGGGAAAGCACAAAGTTGTCTGGTGAAAAGGCGCCCTCAAAAAACGATGCAAAGTTATCGGCAATATCGGGCGCGCTACAACTAGAGGATCCATTATACCACATTGTAGATGGATAATTATCAGTTTTCTTCTTCAAATTTATAAATTTAAGACAGGTACGAGGATCATTATGCAAATTACTGCGAATATCATCAAGGTATTCCCCGTATAAGGATGAAGATAACGCTAAAAAGCAGTCATGACAATATACGAATTCAGAATGAGCTGACGTACTGATCTTTAAAGTCTTTGATATTTACCGGAAGCCGATGCTTCTTTTTAAACACTTTTAGTATTTGTGAAAAATGAAAACAGCGAAAAAGCCACCTATTGAGAGCTTTTAAAGCACAAAAACCCTAGCGGAAAAACTCAGCGTAACTACAACTATCTATGATCAAGTTTAGTTGAGCGTACTTGGATGTACGCCGTACTTGGATGTAGTGGCTCAATGGAACGCAGCTAGTAACATGAATATGGAAGAACTATTTGCACTTATCGTGTACTTACGTGTAGTTCCGTGTATTTCCGTGTACACGGAAATTACATCGCAATTATACCCTGCACGGATTTGATGAAAATTATATTTTGTTGATCATTCTATTCTCTTCGGCAAACTTATTTCTTACTTTGGGTTTGATACAATGGGCGTGCAAATGATTATTAATTTCCTCTCGGGCCGTTCGCAACAGGTTAAGGTTGACAACACATTCTCCTCGCGGCTAAATCTGAGGCAAGGTGTACCTCATGGATCAATTTTGGGTCCCTTATTGTTCAGTTCTGCCGTCGGTCATCCGCGACTCGACTATTCAGATCTATGCGGACTATTCATCTCTATGCCGGCCGATGGGACTTATTGAGGACTGTATAGCAGGCATTAATTCTGACCTTGATATTATATGCATATGGTCCCATTATAATCGATTGTAGCTAAACGCTAGGAAATCGCAACTTATCATTTTCTCCAATAGCGTAATTGACCCTTCCAATATTCCATCGGTGGTTTTAAACGGGTATTCGCTACCAGTTCTAGAAAAAGTTAAGAATCTTGAGACTATTATGAATCAACATGCTGTGACAATACTAAAAGGAAGCTTGGCATGATTTACGGTGGCCTTCGTATTCTGTGGCTCTCGGCGCGCATTTTACCCTTTAGCACACCTTTAAGATTAGTTAAAGTGTTAATAATGCCCCATTTTACCTTTGGTAGTATGATCTTTCCGAAGCTAGATAGCACCTATGCGCGTAAAATAAAAGTTGCTTTCAATGACTGCATTCGGTTAGTTTTCGGACTACGGAAGTTCGATCATGTTTCACCGTTCCGGATGAAAGTGCTGGGTTGCACACTATCTTCATATCTTAAGCAAAGGGCTCTTGCTTTCTTGTACAATCTGCTTCATTCTAATACCTTAGAGTTTTGTTTAACTTTACAGCAAAAAAGAAATTTTTAATACCACGCTTCTACAAATAGGTCATGGAAGATTCCTATTTATTCCAAATTACATTAAGGATTGGTGAGAAAAAATAATTAAAATCATCGAAATTGGTACACGCGTTACGAAAGGCCCACAATTTCCCCACCCTGCCTACTATTTAGAGCAAAGAGACTTAAATTCTAAGTTGGAAGGTAAAATGGGTAGAGGTCTTGTCGAAACAACTGGACCGACTGATGCGTTTTACAAGCAGAAATTATGGTTATATTCTGCAAAGGAAGTCGGGAGGACAGAACAATGCTGTCAAGCGACAATCAATCTGCTATTAAATCTCTCATGGAGTGTATATGACTTCTAAAGGTATTAAGAAGTGTCACACAGCTTTTTTTCTTTTCCTTTTGAGGGTAAAAATGATTTATGCACCTAAAGGGCGGTGCCTTCCCCTGTTGTGTGGGACTCACACCCACTAAAAAACCTCCTCCTTTCAGGCATGTCTCCATACTTGGACTACTTTTCGTATTACTTCAGGGTGGTGACTAGGTCTTTTCCTACTGCTCTACGTCCAGTACTTCCGGGCTTTCTGGGTATTCTGAATAAATACTGCAACTTGGCTCCATTTCGCTTTACCTCGGAGCATGCTGTTTACCATGTCCCCGGCGTGAATACCCCGAGCTCTTCTAGCTCATATTTCTCTCCGGTTCACCTTCTGCGTCCTTCTGTGAGTCGTCGTACTGGCAGGCTGGACTTTCTGTTTTTTGTTTTCATTTTATGGAGGTACGCGTTAAAGTCCTCGTGTCCGGTCAAGCACTGTGTCAGGTAGTAGTTAACCTATCCGTCTTCTCCCTTTAGCCACTTCTTCAGGTCTGATGTCTAGCGGTTGATCTCCCTCTGGCCTCTCTAACACAGCGGTCTTGCCATCTCGTAAGGTCGTAGTCCCAAGCTTCGGATTTTACTGTATTTTTTCCACAACCAGAACCGCTGGCTCCGACACCGTTCTGTAGGCAGAGGTTCCTCTAAGGGCTCCTCTCCTCTGTACTGCCGCCATCCGTATAATGCAGCCTGTATCTCACATCCGTACAGTAGGATCACTCATCTATGGATGGCATAACTGACCGCTTTAACGAACACCTCGCATGAGTACCGGGGCATAGTGATATTCAACGTAACTATAAAGCGGATGAGCTAGCGTCAATCGGCAACCTACATATTGTAAAGCGAAAGCTTTTGATAGTGAAGAAAAATTATTTTGGCAAAATTTTGTAGCTTTCTTCATTTCCTACAATATGAAATATTGTATTAACTAATTTTAAGGCAGAACTAACAGAAGAGGATTTAATCGCAAAAAAGGTGTTTTAATCGCTATCTGTCCAAGATGGCAGCAGCATATATATTTTTTATTTTTTTGGGAAAGTGTGAATTAACTATTGTGGGATCCTCCCTACAACAGACCTAAGGAAAGAGTTTCAAATATAAAAAAAAGTATTAACTTTTGTGAGTAGGAATGAAACCCGCGATGACGACTGCTGCGAATTGAGCTCTTGTTTCAGTTAAGACAATGTACACAACAAGCTTTAATCACTAACAGCCATTAAACTGGATCTCATTGACAGAAATGCTCGGGCTTTTATTTGCTCATTTTGGATGAACTTTTATCCTGCCAAAGCGAAAACTTGATTTAAATGTAAGTAAGTGGCCTCCTTTGTCAGTTATATAGTGTGGAATATAGCCACTAATTTATTAAAACTTTACCGCGAAGTTCATTTGGACAAGGAAAAGTGAGCAATTTATCCGACAATTTGTGCCATTTAAATTAATGTTCATAAAACTGTTCATCCAAGAATCGTGGATTCGGATGCTAAGAGGGTTTTTATTTTAAAATGTTCGCTGAAGTATGCCCGACATCTGCGGATATGAAGTAAAATAATTTCTGAAACAAATATGATGTAGTGCCGGCTGTGAAAATGAATGTTGTAGATGAATTTATGAGATTGCTTTTATAAATTGCATTGTTGTTCTGCCACAACTAAATTGGGTTCAGTTGAGAAAATTAATTTTCATTGTCAAGATTCCACACAGACTACAGATATGAAATAACTCAATTTTAATTGTGCAAAAACAAACTTCAGAGAGGGAGTGAAGGATCGGTAAAATTATATTTGTCAAACTTTAGTGCCCTTCATCCATTTAGGTACACTACAGCTCATTAATTTTAATACACCCAAAAAAAGTTTTAGTTTTTGTGGTAATAATATTAATATTATAACGGGAATGTTTTTACTAACTCATTGGACAAGGCCAACCTGTTTGCTGCTAATTTTGCTGCTAACTCGTACTTGCCACCTTCATCGCAGCCACTTCCATCTCCATCACAGTGCACTAGTAGGCAAAAGCCGCTACACTTTCGCACTCGGGATGTTTTTAGAGTACTTTCGAAACTCGACGTGTCCAAAGCTACTGGGCTTGATGGTTTCTCGCCCCTTGTTTTAAAATGCTGCGCCTCTGCTTTGGCTAAACCTCTGCGCAAACTTTTTCACCTGTCATATTCAACAGGAATATTTCCAAGTGTATGGAAACTTGCTCATGTCCAGCCGATACTTAAAAAAGGAGAGGCATGCGACCCCTCTAACTACAGACCAATTGCACTAACCTCGATCATATCCAAAGTTTTTGAATCACTCATCAACTCTCAGTTGTTGAAATATCTAGAAAATAACCATCTTATCAACGATTGCCAGTACGGTTTCCGCGCTGGCCGCTCAACCGTAGACTTACTAATTGTCTCCATAATTTCGGTGAGTCCGAAATCGTCGCTCTTGATATTTCAAAGGCTTTTGATAGAGTCTGGCATGCTGCCCTGTTAGCCAAACTTCAAACATTTGGTCTGCACCCTACCCTCGTTAAATGGATAGAGAGCTTTTTGTCAGGCCGTTCAATCCGTGTAGTAATTGACGGAGCTACATCTGATTCCTACGAAATAAATGCCTGTGTACCTCAGGGTTCAGTTCTTTCACCAACCTTATTTCTTTTTTTTATTAATGATCTCTTATCCCTTACTCTCAATCCTATTCATAGTTTTGCCGACGACAGCACCCTTGATTTCGCGTACTCATTTGATTCTGTAATAAATTCACGTGGAAATCCTACAGAAGTCAATCGGGAACGCATTTTTAGATCATTAAACAAAGACATTTCTATGGTCTTCGCTTGGGGCAGAACAAATCGTGTTACGTTTAATGCATCCAAAATTCAATGCTGTTTAATGTCCCTTAAAAAACGCCCAGTTCACCCCCAACCCATTTCAGTCGACGGAGTGAATATACCCAATTCACCCTCCCTAAAGATCTTGGGTATTGAGATATCCAGCAATCTTAGCTGGACGGATCATATATTTGCAATCGCTAAAAGTGCGATGAAATGTTTGGGTTTTCTACAGAGATGTAAGAAATATTTCACCCCACCCGACTTAGCGTTGATCTACAAGTCCCTCATTAGGCCTAGACTTGAATATAATTCCCATATTTGGGCAGGGGCAGGACACACCGCATTGTCCGCGTTAGACAAAGTTCAGCGTAAGGCTGTTAAACTTATTGGCGATTCCTCAATCTCTGGGGGCCTTGACTCTCTGGAGCATCGACGGAATGTCGGTTGTCTCTCACTTTTTTATCGCTATTTCCATGGCCATTGTTCTAACGAAATTGCTAGCCTGATTCCTTGTAGACTCATTACAACGCGCGATACAAGATCTACAAGTCGCTCCCACCCCTATACTCTCCGGGTCAAATTTGGACGTACCGTCAAATTTCGGGAATCTTTTCTTAGAAGAACAACACGAATGTGGAAAAGTTTACCATCTTCTGTTTTTCCCTCGTCTTATGAGCCTGAAACTTTCAAACGGGGCGTACATCGACACCTCCTTCACTCAACCTCCTAACCCATTTCCCCAACCTTAATTCCTTTCCTGTCAAGGCTGTGCATAAGCATCATAGATCATCCCCTGAGCTTTGGCAACATCATATATATAAAAAAAAAATTTGACATCGACATGAATTTATTTAAAAAAATTTTATACGAGTATATGCTTCCGTCCGAGCATACCTTATGCCGGTTAGCGTGGAGAAAGGGAGTAGGTGATGGAAATCTAACACCCGCTGGGAGCCACGTGGTTTTTGTGTTGTTGGTTGAGTCCACGAACTCGTCAAAGAAAACAATAATTTTAATATTTCTAAACTTAATCCTTTTCAAAATACTTTAACACTAGTGGTCTTAAATCAAACAATTACAAATATACAAAAAGAACTTAGCTTTTACACTAATCCCGACATGCATAGTCCTATTCGAATTCCTCTTCCCTCCGACTTTTGTTCTTTTATGTTGGTTCTTTTCAAATTCCTCCTCTAATTTAAGGCTCAAATATTTATGTTTTATAAATCAATCCCAAACTTAACTTTCTTTTATAAATTCAATTTTAATCAAGGACAAAAAATAACTTTAACTTTCCACTTTGAACAAGGTAACTAGCACAAGAAAAAAAGAAGAACTGTGATATCGGGGCGGATGTATTTATAGACGTATCTTCTAGAGAATTTATAAAAAATAATTATAATAACAAATTTGTGTGTTGTTTTGAAAATTTGATAACCAATTTCATGTGTTTTAAATAAGCCACCTTGGAGCCCTATAGATTCAATTCTATGTTCTATTGGTTCCCAAAATTTATATTATTAATGTTCCTTCATTTGGGTCAACGAAGAATAGTTAAAACTGGTTATGTCTGGTCGGCACCAAACACGTAACGTGTTGTGAATTTAAAAGCATCTTATAGCCCTTAAGAAGAGAAATTCGGATTAGGTAAGTTGAAAATTAACTATATTATGCTGAATTATTTTCTTTTATTCCTCCCGACTTTTAGATATCACGGATAGGTAAATAATAGTTTTTTTACGAACTTATCCCTAATTCTCTATTTTAGTCGTCCGGGTACCGACGTTAAATACCTTTCGATTTATTGACACGGGTAAGACTTGCTGATACATCATCTTATTTGAGCTGATCATCTTCGGCCTTAGGTGTTCCAGTACAGATGGACGGAAAGATGGAGAGGGTTCCTAATAGGCCTCAGTTTTTGTGGATTCAAGTCCATAACAAAAATAAACATAATAATAAACGTATGCATACTACTTGGTGATATATTTTAGTTTAGTTTTTTTTTAAATTTAACTTTTACCAAAATATCCACCTTTACCTAACAACAGAAGACAAACGAGTCATTCTTTTTTCCTTTTTTTTAAAGATAATTCAAAGCTTTGCCCTATGATGCTAAAGCACAGTCTTGGCACGAAAGGAATTAAGAGTGAGGGATCTGGGTTAAGATTTCGTTTGACAGCTTCAAGCTCATATGACGAGGGAAAAATAGAAGATGGTAAACTGTTGTACCGCCCCCCCCCCCAAATTTGATCGGTGCAGGGGGGGGGGGAGAAGGATATAGAGGTCGACGCGATATGAAGTTCTAGTATTGCGTGTTGTGATGTGCCTACAAGGAATCAGACTTACAATTTCGCTAGAACAATGACTGTGGAAATATCGATACAAGAGTGAGAGAAACCCGACATTCCGTAAATGCTCCAGAGAGTCAATGTTCTAAATTTGTGGAGGCGCGCTAATAAGTTCAATAGCCCATCTTTGAACATTGTCTAACGTGGAGAGTGCGGTATATCCGGCCCCTGTGTAGGCCTGATGTGGGCCTTGTAGATCACCGCCAAGTCAAATGGAGTGAAATATTTCTTACATCTCTGGAGAAAACCCAAGCATTTCATTGCACTTTTAGCAATTGCAAATATATGATCGGAATATCTACCCAAGATGTTTAAAAAGGCCACTGAAATAGGTTGAGGGTGCACTGGGTATTTTTTAAAGGACATTAAACAGCATTTAGTTTTTGATGCAATTAACTTAACACGATTTACTCTGGCCAAATCTAAGATTGGAGAAATGGCGTTATTTAATGCCGAAATAGGCGTTCTCGATTCATTTTTGTGTAGTTCCGAAGAGTACTCAGTACAGAATCAAAAAAGTACGCGGAATCATGGGTGCTGCTTAAAGTATGAATAGGATTGCGTTTGAGAGATCATTAATAACAGGCTGGTGAAAGAACTGACCAAAACCTCTCTATGTTTGGAAATATCAAGAACTTATGCTTTTCAAAATTATGGACACAATGATTCCAACATACCGTCAGAGCAATTAATAAATCTCCGATTAAGCAGCTATCGTAGATACTGTATTGGCAATCGTTGATAAGATGGTTACTTTCTAAATATTTGATCAACAATTTATTATATTTATATTCACCTCGGTGCAACCAAAGCTAGCAGCAGTGTTACGTCCAGAAGTGCGGACCCGTTAAACGCCTTCAAAAAACCGCGAGTATCCTACATTGAATGTTGGATGGTAAACAAAAATAAAATAAACAGATCGACTGGACTGTGCTTTTTAATAGACTATAAAAGTCCTTACCTTTGGCACTAGCACTTTACATAGTAATTAATATTAATTAATTTGTTTAGTTTAACAAGTTTTAACTCCAGTTGCAATATAACTTTTTTGTAGCAACTGCCAAAGATGATTTCGGTTATTAATTTGAATATCACAAAAGCATCGTTTGAGGTAACCCAAAATAAATGCAATGGAATTGCAGTAAGAATTTTGAGGTAGCCAAATCATGATGACTTAGCCTTAACGAAAGACTACTTCACGTGTGTTTTACTGTGACTAATATTTTGATGAGAGCGATATGCAAAATGAACCAAAGAAGTATTGCCAAATAGTATACATATGTTAAAATTCGTTTACTTTTCTAAATAAATTTATGTCGATATTAAATTATCTTAGTTTGAACAATATTTTAATAAAAACTATTTGTTCAGGTGTATTGAAATTAATGGGCAGTAGTGTGTAATCAGATTTAGTAGAATATGCGTAATTTTATAGATTATACTACGGGCTTTTGAAAGAGAAACAAATTATTGCTCTTTGGTGAAATACTTGGACATTACGCTCGATAAAAAACTTAATTGGAATGCTCACTTTCACTTCACACTAAATAAGGCTACGCTAGCCCTATGGGCCTGTCGAAAACTCGTCGGAAGGACACTCTCACCCTAAAGATGATTTTCTCGTTAGGCAATATGATTGTAAAACCGACTGTTATCTACGCTGCCTTTATCTGGTGGCCAACAGTTCAGCAGCGGTCGGCAATCGCCAAATGCAGCAAGCTACAGCTATGTAAGATTGCCTGGCTATCTAACTATAACAGGAGCAACGAGGACCTCTCCCTCCCTTGCACATCTACATCATAAAATCGGTTAGAATTAGTGCCCTGAGAGTGCAGTTTATATCTAATATGGTGGCTAAGCAGGCGTCAGATGAGCATAGATGTGTGCATAGACGGACCACAGGACTATGCGGTTCGGTAGAAGATTCAGGATTCTCTTTCCTTAGTGTGCAGACTGAGACCGCGGCCGTCCAATTCTAGACCTTAGTAGCCTTAAATGGTTCACTACCAGTTCAAAAATAGAACACGGCACTGGTGCTGGTATCTTTGGCCCCAACACTAGCGTTTCGATTTAATGGCCCGTGTCTTTCAAGCCTACAAGAATGCCTTCCAAATTTGCGCACTTATCAACGTCAACAAAGGATTGAAAAATGCTAATAGAACTACCTTTACTGTAAGTCAAGCGGCCTCAAGGCTCTATTCTCATTGAGCTTTTTCTTGAGGCTTACTAAGGAGTGCTTCGACACCCTCTAACAATTAACATAACATGATGCTCTGTTGGATACCTGATCTCTCAGGAGAGCAATCATATCGCTGATGAGCTGACCGGGAAGGTTTATCCTCCCCAACATTATTGCTACTTCAGCTTATCGTCGGCTGGAGCTGTTACAGAAGGTTGGGCTAGGAGTCAACAACATGTATGTACTTTTGTCCTACTTTGGAATGGCTTAGGAGGAAGATCTTTAGTAGGGAAATTTGCCACTTTTGGTAATTTTTCAATGGATTGGCTCAATAATCTTTTGGTAAAATTGTATGAAGAATTTATCTCAATAAGTCATCAATCAATTATATAGTTTCCTCTTACTGAATATTGTTGATTTGGAGTAAGAATCAAACTCCACTCTCACCTCCTCGGTAACTGTCCGGCACTAGCCAACCGTATGAATCGGTTTCTGGGCTCCTTATTTGAAGATTTAACCGAACTAGGCTCCAGTGATGTCAAGGTTATCTCAATTTAGTAAGACAATTTCGTACTTTAAACACTGCAGACGATACATTTCCCATGAATTGACTACTACCTGCAGGATAGATGTTACATAGTAACAGAAGTCAAAGAACAAATATACAAATATACTTCATCTACATCAATTTTGCAAAACTGACGTAAGCGTACTGATTTATACTATTAACCCGTGTACATAATGAAAAGTGGGATGTATTATTCAAGAAAGTCTCGCGTGACGTAAATTAAAACGTTTTTCCATGTACTTCCTAAACTTCGGTTATACACAGATGTGATTTATTTCATTAGTTTCCGTGGTACAAACTTCAAACTGTGAACAGGAACTTTGTATTCGACTTCTCACGTGATATTATCTTGCCTACAGAGAAGAAAAACTTACCACTTACGCACGCAATTTCCTTAGCTGGAATATCTAGCACTTCGTGAGGGATTATCCACATTAATTCCCTGCCGTTTTGCTGCTTCTGCTTGACTGATAGGATGTCGACAATATCTCATTTTTTAATCATTTTGATTCAGGACGTGCCTTCCAATTTGTTTTCTGGCAAGTCAACGCGACTATGCTCAAAAAAGATAACGCGTACCAAGAACGAATGAATGTGGCCGAACCTCATAATCAATATTACTGACTCCACACTCCCTGACTTACATTTCCAGGATCTTTGTGTCGTAATTTTGCACGTACTTGAACTAAGGGCGTGGGGTTCTGGGAGTGTTTATTGAATTCAATGCATGCAGAGCTCTTTCACAATTGCGGACTGCCGAGAAAAAAAAAAACAAATTCACCTGGAATTCAGTTAAATTTTTGCGGGAAAATCTCATAAGAACTGCTTTCAATTTAATTTCATATCTCGGGAATTGTGTCGGTAACGCAATTCACGCCTGTCCCATTTATCACAACCCCATTGTTGTTCTGGAAAGGTATTTGCCACCTGAGCACCGCGTATGAGTACACTTTAACGGTCTCACAGCTATTTGCAGAATTTAGCTTTAATTTAATTTCAGCATTCCCAGGAACACATACCCTACGTCAAACTGTTGTTTGCTAATTCCCAGTTTTGGCAGGTTGCTGCAATTTACTCCAATTTTCCGAATCAAAAAGGGGCGATCAAAGCTGGCCACTCGGCCGCATTGTCCTTTCGAAAATAAATTGTCATACCCTTGGAAATATATTGGGTCTTTACGAACAAGGAAAATGCCCGAATTGATTTAATAACTTGCTCACAATTTTATTGTCATTGAGTGTTCGGGAGTACAAAGGCAACAAAGGCCACATTGTAAGGGGAGAGCTCGCAATAATCTTGTAAGTCAAAGAAAATTTAGCAAGGAAAAGTGAAATAGGCTGCTCCCGATTGTGCCACAATTTAGGAAGGCATTACTGCTAAGCAGTAAATCTTCTTTATGTTTTCATTTAAATGATAAATGCTCTAATGATCTAAGAGGTTTTGTTTTGTAAACATCTTTTACTAGTTTCAATAATAGCACTTGTTTTTATAAATAATTTTTGAATTGCACTGCCGAAAAACATAAACTTTCATTCACTGTTTTCTAATTTAGGAATTGAAGGACTGAGAAGCCATGATATAAAAAACTTATTTTGAGAAAACTAGTTTTAAAAGTAAAATCTATTAGTGATGGGCAAAATCAGTCACTTTGTTGACTCAGGTCATACGAGTCGTTTTTCATAAGTAACTCAAAAAGAAGATTCGGTCATTTGAGTTGCTTGTGTCATTTGGTCACTTATGTCTGTAGACGGTCAACGCGAGCATTAGAGCCCTACCAGGGGTGAATTTTTCCATTTTTCCGTATCGGACAGCTCGCATTTTCATGTATGGTCGCTGTGAGTATATGATAGCTGTAGGGATCGCATGTATAACGTCATAACGTCACACTCACTAAAATGTGAACAATAGGAACGATATAAAATTGAAGGAGTGCGTCTCGCGTAAATTAATTTAGAATCTGTTCCAAAAAGATTGGCAGTACACGCTCTTGTGGAAAAAAACTACGTACGCTATCCCTTTACTACCAAAATGTAAGGGGATTAAGAACAAGAACAATCCAGTTATTTCAGGCTTCTCTTGCTTGTTGTTACGACGTCATCGCTCTGACCGAGACCTGGCTTCATAGTGGTTTTAATGATGCAGAAATTCTTGACGAGTCCTATCAGATTTTTCGTTAGGATAGATACTCTGACTCTATGGCTCGTGGTGGCGGTGTGCTTGTAGCATGTAAATCGCATTTGCATTGTGGAGTTGTTGATATGCCTGCTTTTTCCGACACGCTCTCTATCGAGCTCTTAGCTCTTAAGATATCTCTGGGGAAGATGCACATTTTCCTGCTGTGTTGTTATATCCCTCCAAACTTGACAAACTATGCTGATGCAAATGATCGAAGTCTTTACGATATTTTAACTCTAAGCTTAGATTTTATTAATAATATGACAAACCCAGAGGACGAAATCATCCTTCTTGGTGACTTCAACTTACCCAACGTTCAATGGGTATACTAGGCTGATGACGATGACTACCTTGCTTCAAATTCTCTTACTGCTAAAGACTCCCATTTTCTTGACGCCATCTCCTCCTCTGGTTTACACCAAATGAGTGATGTAAAGAACTCTATGGGAAGACAGTTAGATCTTATCTTTTCTTCCGACTCGAGTATCACTATAATCGAGCTAACTTCTCGCAATTTATCCGCTATCGACAGTTTACATCCGCCCATTTCCATCTATTTTTGTTACGATGGTTCTAATATCGTTGGCCCCAACGTAGATCAGTACGTTCTTGATTTTAAAAGGGCGGACTTCTCTTTCAATCAATCGATTTCCCATCCCTTTTTTATGATTGTGATGTCGATGATTGTGTTTCTGTGTTTTATGAAAGGATTTATGATCTCTTTAATTCGTGTGTACAATTCAAGCGGTCGAGATCATCCTGTCATTCTCCCCTGTGGTATACTAGGGCACTACGGAATCTTAAGAATAAAAAAATAAGTTATGGAAAACCTACTTGCGCTGTAGAAGTACGTCAGCTTATTCTGAATTCGTATATTGTCATGACTGCTTTTTAGCGTTATCTTCATCATTATATAGGGAATACCTTGATAATACTCGCAGTAACTTGCATAATGATCCTCGTACTTTTTTTAAATTTGTAAATTTGAAGAAGAAAACTGATAATTATCCATCTACAATGTGGTATAATGGATCCTTTAGTTGTAGCGCGCCCGATATTGCCGATAACTTTGCATTGTTTTTTGAGGGCGCCTTTTCACCAGGCGACTTTGTCCCTTCCGTGGAAGATTTTGGCCATATCCGGGACCGTCCCGCTACCTGCATTGCTTTGCCCATTATATCTCGTGATATTATCTTGAATGGTATCAAGGAGCTTAAACTGGACTTTTTCTCTGGTCCTGATGGTGTTCCACCTGCATTCTTGAGATCCTGTTCTGATGCCTTACTCACTCCATTGGAACTCATCTTCAATAAAACTGTTCAGGCCGGTAGATTTCCTACGTTATGGAAGAGCTCCTTTATAATTCCTGTTTATAAAAAGGGGCCTAAAAACCTTATAATAAATTATAGGCCAATCGCGAAGCTTTCCTGCATACCCAAATTGTTTGAATCTGTTATATATTCACAGCTTGTTGGGCAATGTAAGGGGTTAATCTCTTCTAATCAACATGGCTTTCTGCCTGGTAGATCGACGACAACTAACCTGCTAGAATTTACATCCCACATTATCTCTGCCTTCCAGCAAGGTCTCCAGACTGATTGTGTCTACACCGACTTCAGCAAGGCATTTGATAAGCTCCCTCACTCCGTGATTATGCTTAAGCTTGAAAGGTTGGGTTTTCCGCCTTTATTGCTCGACTGGATCTGCTCTTACTTAAAAAATAGGACTTACCGTGTCTCTTTCCGTAATACTTTATCCAGAGTCGTTAGGGCTTCATCTGGTGTGCCGCAAGGTAGCCATCTGGGGCCATTGTTGTTTATTCTTGCCATTGACGACATCGTCACTCTGATTAAGCACTCCAAAGTTTTTATCTACGCAGACGACATGAAGATTTTCTCATGCGTTAAAAACAATTATGATTCTTCCTGCATTCAGGATGATTTGAATACCTTCAGGGGTTGGTGTGCCTCAAATGGACTGCAACTTAACCTGGATAAATGTGAAGTTATGCCATTTTCTAGGAACATCAATCAGCTCGTCTTTGATTATACCTTTGCGGAAACTACTATCCGTCGTGTGGATTCCGTTACTGACCTTGGAGTAAAACTAGACAAAAAACTCCATTTCACTCTTCAAATAAATCACATCGTATCTCGGAGTAATTCAGTCCTGGGTTTTGTTAAGCGGTGGTCAAGGGAGTTTTCTGATCGACAGACCCTAATCCACTTATTTTGTTCTTTAGTTAGACCAATTCTCGAGTATGCATCTCAGGTTTGGTCTCCCTGCTATGCTGTTCATTCTAGACGCATTGAGGCGGTGCAGCGGAACTTTGTTAGGTCCGCACTATGGGACCTCCCGTGAAATGATAAATTAAGGCTTCCTCCTTATGAGGATCGCCTCCGATTGCTTACTATGCACTCGCTGGAGGAACGACGTAGAATTGCTGACCTAGTATTTATTCACCAGCATTTGAACTCGAATATAGACTCTGGCACTCGCGCAAGTTTGGTTACTTATAGGCATACCCCGTATAGCTTAAGGAGATTGCCTTTACTACATGTTATCCACTCTCGATCTAACTATGGTATGCACGAGCCTATTAACCGCATGTGTAGGGCCGTGAATATGTGTCCTATTTTTGACCTTGCTCTTACTAAGGATGTGCTTAAACGTTCTCTGTTGTCTCTGCACCCCTGATTGTAGTGTTTGGGAGTGTTTTGGATTTTTACTAATATTTTATTGCATGAGTCATGGGAGCCTCAATCACCTCAATATATGCTATATTCTGGTTAATAGGTCAATTAATTCCAGGCGTCTGCCTGTGAAGTGCGCCTTCTGAGTTGGAAGGGTTAATTCAAATTGATGTGTGCTTTATTTTCCCATCATTTTCCTATCCCTCCAACCCTTTTCCACAGCACGCTGTTGCCCCGATTTCATCACAGAACATTTTCTTATTTTTTCTCGTGGCCTACTGCTAAAAGATATAGTCTGACTGCACTAAATGTGCTTTCCGACTATTCTAGTCAGTCGAATTCGTATTTCATTGGTAAACTTCGCGTGTAAGACCACTTACCACCCACCACTGAGTGCTGATCACTGTCGGTTGACCAACAGGTGGTGTGGGAGGAATGCAAAAGTACGCCTTCCGAAATGTCAATTTGACGTCGACTTTCTGAAGAGTGCGCATTCAAAGTGTTTATAGAGTGTTTATTGAATAACTTTCACTGTTCTATTTTAAATTGGTGTAATTTTACAAATAAAGACAATTAAAATTTAAAAGACTGTTTTGGTTTAGTTTACTAAGAATCTGAGGCGCTTAATTTGAACATTTTTCGTGATGAAGTGTGCGGTATTTTGTTGTAAAAATAATCAACGCATTGGGTGTGGAAAATCATTTTTCAGGAAAGTTAAATAATATAATAAGCAATTATACAGCATTTTCTTTGAAATATGTGCAAAAGCTGTATAAATAAAAGCTAAATTACCAAAGAATATAAACATTTCTCTTGATGGTGCTCGTTTGTTTACATTTGAGATTCATCAGAGTTTTGGGTCGCCTTGGTGGTTTCAGCGACAGCTGACGGAAGTTTTTGCCTAGGGGCTTTAATAAAACTTTAAAAATATTAAAATATCTTTTTGGTATTTTAGATTTCCAAAAGATAAAGACTTCAGGGAACTATGGTTAAAATCCGTCGGTAGAACTGATTATATGCAATCCGATGGTAGTAATGTTTGCGAGGACCACTTCGAATGAGTCAAAAATTTACTACTTCCATGGTGAAAACTAACACATTCACACCTTTCAAACACATAAGGAAAATTCGGAAACCTTTTGAGCATGGTGCACTTCTTTTCGTTTTTTGTTCTAAGGTCAATTTTTTCGCTCAAACATAAAAGTATGCTCAATGCCGTCGTAACGTCGCGGATATCTGATTCTGATACAGCCGACATCAAAATTGTTTTTCTGTCGTTCCTGCGGTTGCTTTTGCTATCCTTTGTATGTATATTAATTCCTAAAAGATGAAAATGTGCGTAAGAAATAATTGGAAGCAATTGCGTGAATTATTAAAGGTTGTGACTATTTGCACTTACGTGTATTTACGTGTATTTGTGTACATAAAAAATTTATTAGACTTTCTGGGAGGAAGAGGTGCATTAATCAGGCTTTTAATTGCGCTAGGGAATATATTTGTAAAGAAGTACATAAAAGCGGAACTTTCCCGAATTCAAAAGTACATGTAAACTACACGTAAGTGCAAATAGTAACTTCCATAATTTTTGGTTTTCCACGACATCTCTACCACAATTTTAAATTTGTGTTTCTTGTAGCTGTTGCTGTGATAACTTTAATAAATATTACATTAAAGTTGTACAAATAACAATTTGAAAAATTTGATTGATTATAAAATCTTAAGGCGATTTCAAATAATGGCGCGGCGACCTTATCGCCACGGCTCCGCGACTTTTGCTCCATACCGTCTGGCATCTCTGTCTCTTGGTTTCTCGACCAAGAAAGATCGAAAGGATAGCTGTACACGGTTTTTGGCGAGTTTGTGAAATTTGGCATCACAACTTTCCACTTACCAATCCTTTTGGAACATGGTATAGTTCTCAGTTCTTGACTCAAAGAAGTATCCCACGTTGCATTGTGCACCATGCCACTCTTTTGCCTTAAGATGGAATCAACCGCGAGATTGAGAGAATTGGTGTGCCTACTGTCTTGTTCTTAGAGACATGATATGGGGAAAGGCAAGTGAACAATTGACCGACATGGTATGAACATATTGACTCGGGTCTATTGAGTCATCTTTCTGACTCGGTCAAAATGACCGAATCGTTCGCGATCTATACCTCTACACTTACAGTACTCTGTCATTGTATTTAACTTTTCCTTCCATCCTTTTTCAATGAATACTTGATACAAGCCGGTGCAATTATATAACCTATTAATTTTTAAGTCATTACATTTTAAATAATCAAATTTAAAGATAGATACTACAAGATCAAGAATCATTCAAAAATATAATTTTAGTGAAATAGTATCTCTGGTTCCCCTTGTGGGGCATATGGAAATAGAAGAACCTCACTCAAGGACTGCAAGTGGACCTACAATTTACGATGAATTTCGAACCACAAATTTATACTCTGAGACCACCAAGTAGTACAGTTTTGATTAGTTTAGTCGTGATTTTGCGAAGAGCCTCGCCCACTATATTTTATTTGGATATCATACAGCAAACTTGTAGATGAATTTCAAAGAACTTCTCGCAGAACTCTTGACTTACGTTTTCATTTAGAAATTTTTTATATGATTTTGAACTATCTTCTTACTTTTGTTGGTGTTCCCTTTCGTTGGTTTGTTATCTTCTTCTTTCGAATTCTATACAATTTGTAGTTGATACTATAAGTTTTCTTATTCCTTTCCTACATGGTACTATTTCTTCAGTGGAGTAAGTGATAACGTGTCGGCCTTCCATCCTGGAGATCCCAGGTTCCAACCCCACCGGCGGCGACACATGGTTATTTTCTGCTGATAACAGATTACGATAAAACGTTGTCTGTGATCTGGTGAAGTTCTTCTCACGTCCCATGCCTCACAAGGGGTTACAGGAACTTGAGGGAGAGCGAAAAGTGTACGTAAAATCAAGAGTACTGTCGCCGGCAAAACTATGAATGTCTGAGAGTGAGGGTTAAAAGGTCATTAATAATCGGAAGAAATAAGGTTGGTGAAAGAAATAAACCCTGAGGTACACATGTATTTATTTTGTAGGAATCACTCATCTATTATTACACAGAGTGAACGACCCGACAAAAGACCTCTATCCATTTTAAAAGATAACGGTGTAGACCAAATGCTTAAAGTTTGGATAGAAGGACTATATTAAAAGCCTTTGCAATATCACGATAGTCTGTAGCAATGAACCAAAATAGACTCCCACAAAAAGTAATCATCCAAGCCGGTCTACGCGTTACTAAGTTTCCTTCTTCTATCCCCGCTCCACCCATGACATGGTACACGTTGGGGAATCGTGTCGTTCATCAATTTTCGCGTGGCACAAATATTAAATCGATTTCTGTAGAAATAGTCGCAAAAGGTATAAAATGCTTGTTTGGTACCGTATTTAAAACTTCTATCAATCATGATTATATTCATTTCTTGCACCATGTATTATGTATGACCACATCATTATTGCCGGCTACTTTAATGTAAATTTATTAGTAATGCCACTACTAATTTCGTTTATCTGATTGCGAATTTTAACTTGTCTGTGGTAAATTATTTTCCTACACAATTTACAAATCACTCAGCATCTTTCTTAGACGTTTTTTGGTTCTAATTCAGAGCAGGTGTTCTGCTCTGCAGAGCTGCTAGAGTCTCTGAATATCTCCGTTCCGACTCGCTACCTGTAGACTCACAGGCTTTTTCGAAGTTTCTTAGCATAGCACTAAGTGCGGAACGCAATGAAATTTAGTGAGTTATACTTCGTAGAGCTTTCTTGCTGTCTTTTTGGCTACCTTTCATTTTTCTCAAAATGGTCAGGTATTTTATGGACTTTGTAGGACAGTTGTTTACTCGTTGGACGGTCGACTTCGAAAATTCTGCCTTTGTCGGCATACCTCGCACGGAAGTATTAGGATGCCTGAGATGCTCGTCAATAATCTTCTTTGCTAATTCCTTTTCGATTGGAACCTTTTCCTTCTTGACTCTTTCTTTTTGTCAACATATAAACCATTCTCAGTATAAAATGGTCCGTCTCATCGTTGAAAGTGAAGTCCATACTTTCTGGGCCAGCTCCAAATATTTTATTGCGGAATTTTCCAAGAATCTATAAATCATTTTATAGCGCACTTCTATTTCATTTGATGACATCTTTTTCGTTTGTGCACCAAATCAATACTGATGCATGTTTATTTTAAACTTTGACTTTTACAGGAAAAATTCTCGACCTGCAATAAAATATTCCAATGGCCACGAATAAGTAATTCAGATAAACAAATATATAGATATAATACATTGTATGTAGTAAATTATTACGATGTTTCTTTGAGTTTGCTTTCTGCACCAACTTCTAATTCAATTGATGGGCTTTCTTTCAGAGCAGTAACACCTTATGTACATTAAGCGCTCTTCGATAGAATATCAAGCACTTGCGGCCTGGATAAAGAACATTTAAGGCTTATCAAAATAATTTCACTAGTTATATCCTACCTCGATATATCCATCAAAATGGAAGCCGACTAAAATTATTCCTATTTAAAAACTTAATATCAAGATCTGCTGTGTAGGAATAATGGTGCACCGCTATTTTGCCCTATTGATCGAAAGTGTTTCACAAATTGTTCCAATGAAGCACTTAGCTCAAATCTCCAGAATCATGTACTGAAAAATTATTGTAATGGAGTGTACTCCAATTTTCTACATAATTATACTGGTGTCGCGCAAGGATCTATATTCGGGCCACTGTTGTTTTTCATCTATATTAATGATATTTCCGTAGTTATTAGAAACTGTAATTTTCACATAAATGCTGATGATCAGCACCTATAAATTAGACCTAACAGAAGATATATATAGGTTGAATGAATGATGTCATTACATCAATCTGCCTATAGGCTGAAATAATAAACTTCTGCTTATTCCTCAAAGCCAGATTACATTGTTATTTACAGAAATGAAATCGACATATTTCGTCCGTTGGATTCTTCATCGGAAAGAACTCTCAACGTTGCGTTTAATTTTGCAGTACGATTTAGATGTTATGATCATTTCTCTTCATATGTTGCTTGCGTACTTGGCAGCACCATAATGACTTATATTTAGTTTTAGTATTTTATTTTTATAAAATATTATAAAAAAAACCTGCGATACCTAGTTAATAAAATTTGCTTAACGTTACCACAAAGAACTTCTGCGTAATTTGTACCACAGTTCTGTTTCGTGTGCACTGAGCGTTAATTTATTTTTCAGGACGTCAGAACTCTCTTGCCGTCCATATCAGAAGGAGTCGGCAATATGAATAACAATAACTTTAGTTTTCATTTCAATAAAATAATGTTTATGTATTTATGCCCAAGGTAGTTATTTGTTTTAAAAATATATCTTTTCCTCTTTCTTTTCGCTGAACTCCCGGATGATCTTCTTCCTTTATTTTTCTTCCTATTTAATTTCAAACACAAAGTGTAATGAACTCTAGCCTTTTCTTCTTTCTCTATTATCTTTACCTTATTAAGAATACTTAGTATATCCTAGACATAGGTAGTAAAGGTTCCCAACAACCAAATTAGTGCCTATCCACATGCTTGATTAGCCAGTTTTTCCGACTAATTTACTAACTAAGATTACCACTCCAAACTGTGCATACCAAATGGCGGTAGACTTTACAATACGCTTGACTTTCGTCATACCATATTGTTTACAAGCTTGACCTACTTGTCACTTGGTGCTTGAACATTACCATTTACCTCGCTCCAATTAACTATGTGATTCAATCATTGAACGACTTTATGAAGAGCTTGTCACTGATTAGGCCGTTTGCACTTTCTATAATATCGTTTATAGATTTTTTGCTCAGTGTGTTCGAAGGGATATTGCTAAATTTTTCGAGAGCTTAAATCCTTGGCTTGACAACCAGTCACAGTACCCGAGGCGAAGTTTTAGGTATCTCCTAGTGTTCTGTTTACCGCCCATCGTGAGATACCTTAAAGCGTACTTGGAGAATACTAAGAATGCAAATTCTATTCAAACGGAGTTATCTTCTGCTGTTCTTAAAGGTATCGAACCAAATGTGCCAGGTTCATTCTGCAGTTTTTGACACCTGAAAGATATCTAGGAGACAACTGCGGCGACTTTTAGAAACTTTTTGAGTGATCCTTCAGAACGCCATAAATGTTCTTTCAGTGCGATCCTTTAAGCTGACAATCAGGGGACTGGTTGTTAAATACAACATTCTTTATAGCTATAACACCCATTTGGGAGGTAAGCTTAGAACCTGCATTCTTCCTAAAAAGTACCTAACTGTTTTTCTCTATCCTTATTACAGCTCGACAGACCAGATAAATGTCAAGCTACAAGGCAAATGGGGACATGTACCCTCGGCCCATGATGTGGAAGTACTAACAGTCAGAATTAAGTCTAAAGAACTTCTACTGTTGTGCTGCAACGCCAATGTGAGGCACGAATTATGGAGCAGCTCAGAAGTCTATGAACGAGGTGAGTCTCTTTTTTATAATTAACACTAATCTTCTAGTCTGTAACAAGTGCACCTTCGTCAGATTTAAGGTCATTCTCCGACCACAGCTCGACACTGTTTGACCTTAAACTGGTAGGTAAAAATTTGCAGAAGAACTAACTGGAGGAAACTGAGTAAAATAATTAAATCAAAACTCTCTAGTATGCCTGAGTTAGACATTGTCTACTGTGCCTTAAAGTAAAAAATCCCTTCCGGCTTGGTGGAAGGAAGAACTCTTTAATCTGAGGAAGCTTACTCTAGACAGCTTCAACATCTGCTGCATATGAATTGCCTCAAGATAAACAAAAAAAAGCCATAAGACAAGCTAAGAAAGGGGCTTGAATGGTGTACTCCAATTCTGTTGAAAGCTTAGCCAGACTCAACAGGGTACTGTACAAGGAGTATACCAACGCCTCTCTCTTGAGAAGAGGGGATGAAGCTTGGACACAACAATCGGCTGATACCCTATTTCTTATTGATGCCACTTCCCGGGTAGCAGGGGGAAAGTCGTAGCAAAGCTACAACCAGCAATTTGGTAATAAGATACATTCCGAAGAGCGAAGTTGATGTTAGGCCACTAGTGAAAGAACTATCTGGGCTATTAACAACTTCGCCACTTACAAATCGCCTGGGCCTCAATCACTTCCACTCATGCTACAAAAGCTAACTAACTTAGTAGCGAATTGGCTGGTGACTATTTTTAGGGGCTGTAACCATGTTCCTCAGACCGCTGTGGCCGCTGGATTTTAACGATGTTAAGATCAAGAATAACAGCACAGAATCAAGGTTATTACTTTTATTTGGTAGGATCAAGTTTGTCGCCTATCCCGATGATTTGGGAATCTTGGTTTGGGGGAAATTCCTTCCCGTAATTAGTGACATTCTGGAGAACTGTACTGACCAGGGTTAGCAGATAGTGTAGAGATTATGGACTATCTGTGAATTCGGGAAAAACTAAAGTGCCACGCTTAACTCATCTTATCCTCCAGAATTAATTACTTGAGGCTAATTTTCGACCCCAAGTTGAACTGGAAGCAAAATATTTAAGACTGAGCAAACAAGGAAAGTTTGGTTATTTGCTCCTGCAAACGCATCCTTGGCGATCTAAAATTACCCTGTGGATGTACATAGCTGTGGTGCATCCTATCTTCACCTATGACTCCCTAGGTTGGTGGCCGATGATGGGGAAGGGTTATAACAAGTTTAAATTTAGAAAGGTGCAGCGAACTGGGGCGTTTCGCACTACTCCAACCGCCGCTCTCAATGTACTACTGCACCTTCTCCCTCCCGATGTTTACATAAACTATCAGGCATAATGTCGTGCAAAATTTGGCCTGGTTCATACATACGGCCAGACAACGCAAACGTATTCGAAGTGGACGTGCTTGTGATGCTGAATGCATGCCTGCTGTTGAGACTCCCTGAATCATCGACGATGAAATTTGGCGTTTTTACGGATCAGGCTGCCAAAAAGGCACTGAATTCAGTAAACACCTCCTCAAAAGTTAGTAAGGGACTAAGGATTAACTAATTTATTAATCTCTAGGCGGCAGATATAATATTTCCCTTCCCTAGCTTCCTCTTAGCTCTCCAGCTCTGGCGGCGCTCATAAATACATTGTTGCCTGGGATTGGACGTGACCGGGTCTTACAGGTGGTGGTATCAAAACAGCGCGTAAAGTTCTAATTGGAATATGTGTCTCGCTTGGCAGCACTCACCACTTCAATCAACCAAGATGTTACGTGGATTTCTTGATAATGTGTTGGCCTTTCATCCCGGATACCCCCCCCCCCCCCCCCCCCCGGACGTGTGTGCGTGAAATTCGTAAGTTCATGGCTTGTCGTTTAGGTAGTTTTTCTGGACTGCAACGGTCCGATTCTTAAAAACCAAACTATGGACTCACGGTACACGGAATATTGTGGTTACTTGCCATATATATACTCCTTTATACTCAGTGATTCGACTCTTTTTGTATGTAAAAAAAATATGTGTGGTATAGATATACCATATAAAATGAGCCGTAAGTAACGAGTTAGGACTTTTAATTTTAACATAAACTTAATGTTACGTAACGCGTTGTTGACCCCCCCCCCCCCCCACCCAACATAACGCACCGTAACGTTTCACAAGATTTGATGGTTGCAGAGTGATGATTAACTTAAAGCCACGAATCGAGTGAAGTTCTTCTCCCACCCCATGCCGCACAAGGTGTTACAGGAACTAGGGAGGAAGATCGTTGTATCATGCGCTGACGTTTCTGTGGAAAACATGTATTTTTATCGCGCGTGTTCAGTTGGATGAAATACAGCGCTCCCGCACAACTCCATTTTAGCTAATCGTGCGATAGATTAGTATCTACAAGAAAAACCTTGAATAGAAATTACCCTAGCGAGATGAAACGTAAATTAGAATTATTATTAAAGCAAGAGTGTTTGTATGGATAATCCTCAGTTCTAATGGTATACGCAAAAGGATTGGAATCTGACAATCCTTATTGTATATTACAAACTAGTAAGCCAGGAATTACATAATGTAAAAGAATGGTTGAACAATTTACTTTGAAATAGAGAACAAGAAATGAAAAGTAAACTAACCTGATTTCAAACAAAATGTATTTATTAAGCTATACTTCTCAAATTAATTGTTTTGCAGTTATTGCCCGGAGTGCAAACATAAATCGAATCTGATAGGAATTTTTTTATCGGCTTCCCAAAAACGAGAAGGTTCTAAGTCGATGCGTATTTTTTTTTATAGAGGCAAAGTTAAATAATCAATTCAATTCCATAGCGAATTGTAAACATTTCAGAACCACAGGCACTATTTCAAATGCGAATTTCTAAATTAAAGAAAAACTTATTATTATAGGGCTTACTGGTAGCTGTGTTCAGAAAAACTCGAAATAGCAATTTATATCCGAGCGAATTGGTTTCATATAAACTTTCTTGCGCCTAAAATTTATTTCGATTTATCAAGGAAAATAATTTTAACAGAAAATATCAGAACTCTCTCGTCTTCGCAATCGAGGTATTGAAAAGGAATGATAGTAAATCATTTTCGTGAAAAAATCCAAAACATAAGATATCACATCAGTAAATTGAAACACGATTCAGTGCTTAGATTAAGGGATTTTAGAAAAGCTCAGAAAAATGGGAAATTGAATAATTTAATTTCGTACCTGTTCAGTAGGTGGCTTTCGTGGTTGTTTCTTGATTCCACGTCTCGCTCTCGCTTTTGCTGCAAAATAAATTCGAATGTAAACGAACACCATAATACAGCTAGGTATATAGAAGGATCCTAAGGCTGAGTATAAGACGTAACCGATGTCTTCACTAAGCTGAAAATAGAAGAAAGAAAGAATTGTGTGAGAAACACAGCCGTTCTAGGAGCAGATTTAGATAATTTTTTAAGCAAATTATTTTGTGTCAAAATCTTATCTAGATATGGCTAAAAGTGATTTATGAGGTAAATTCCCCTGAACACGTTCACTGCAAAGTAAAAATTTTCTTTTGAAGGGAGCCTTTATCATTGTGGAGGAGACATCATATAAAACAAGGTGGCATCTGGAACTCATCAACCTGGGACTTTAGTGCGGTCGACAAAAAAGCTTTGCTCAGCTGGTTTTTTGTCAGCTTTTGTGTCCTTGCTCAGCCCCAACCCAAAGCCTTAAATTTAAACAGCCATCATTCACGGTTACATAAATCTGCAAATTGTTCCCATTTCTATGAGAAATGCTAAAGACTTAAACGCGGTGAATGGAGCTCATAAAATGCGTGAAACTCACCGCGTATTCCCCAGTGCATGATAAATTTTCTGGAATTACAAACATTATGAGTCCCTTTTGTTTTCCAGTATATTAATGCTACTGTTACTCTTCTATGTATGACTGCACGTGGATATCAACCTATACGTATGTGGTTCTCTGTAGAATGCATTCACCCAGACGTATCACCTTTACGGCTGACGCTTTATTCTCATTTGTAAAATGTGAATGCCTTTCAGAACGAATATCTGTCGGATAAAAGAAATGAGGAAATCAAGTTCAGTAAGAAACGTTCAGTCAGGCACAATTTAATATAATTCGAAAGCGCGACAGTACTGTAGGATAAAAGAAAATTGAATTTCCTTGAGAATTGCCTGAGCAGTGCTTCGTTGGCGGGTGCTTTCGCCCCTGCAGCGATTACAATTTTCATGTGTTATCCTTACAAGTTACTGTACTACTCAGAAACCCCCCTGTCAAGTTTGGCGGAAATCCAAGGATTTGTCGTGGTTTGGAGGAAATTCCATATTTGGATAAAATTATGTGATTTAAATTCCCTTAGTCAATAAATCAAAATTGTGTGACTAAGGCAGAGATAATATATAATTATAGAGCTTAAGGAACTCAATGAAATTTCGAAAAGGTTTTCAGAGATTTTTCTGAATGGTTCACCAATTACACAAGCTGTTCGAGATTTTGATATATTTGTGTGTTTGTAGGATATCTTATGGGTACTTGACAAATTTTGAAGGCACTTTGAGGATTGAAGTACAATCAATCGGTTATGTTCCATAAAAACCAACTTAACCTTAGACCCGTTTGTATGCTGTACAACTTAATCCCGTTTGTATGGGTCAGATCGACCCCCAGTGTATTTTAAATGGAAGTAAGCCATTTTGCATAAAAAATAATCAAGCAAACGCAATAATTTCATGATAATTCAATTTTATTTGTATGGTTTCGGTGTGAATGGAAGGAAAAAAGGCAAAATGAAATCAAAGATTGATTATCGATTCACGACGGTGCTTCGATGGTTGTGCACGCAATGCACTGGGCCCTGTATGATCGACACAACCACTTTTATTTTCGTCTTCCGAATCAGAGGTTGTGCTGGGTTCTTGTAGCTTCGTAAATAGCAGGATTCCCATGATCGAACATAATGTAAAGGGCACGTCAGCATCAAATAATGATCACACACGCCAATCGTTTTGTTGTCTTTTGATGGGACACCTCTACATGATGTGCATCTGCGTCTCACATTGTTTACCTCAAAATGATGATGAAACAACCAAAAATATATGTAAAAAATAATATGAAATTGAAATTTGTATTTTTTTACAGCAATTTCTGGCATATAATCGGCCAGGGAATGCCTGGTATCTTCACGCCGATCAAATTCATGGCAGTCTTCACAGATGCATGTAGTTTGGGTATTTGGCACGATCTATCAAATGATCATTCGCCAGATCCACGCTAATTCTTTGAGGAACAACTTCCATTTATCCTGTTTGAGACAATTCAAACAGGCGGTACGCCGAAGAGGCCGCAATATCAACCATGTTGAAAAAAATCGCCTTGGGCCACCGATTGGTTTTGCGCTTACATGTGTACCCACGTAACATCTTATCAAGCGTATCAACACCGCCCTTATGACCATTATAACGTGAATTATCAGAGGCTTTCCTGTTTCTCTATTCACTTCTTCTATTGCGTGTGCTGTGGAAAGCAGTAGCACATTTTTCTTTGTGTTAGTCGTGTAGCTAACAACCTCACATGGACCCGAAAAATAGAAAACAGATTTGTTTGCACCTCGCTCTTTGGCCTCATCCAGCAATGTAAATGCTTTTACCGACGATAGTAGTGCCTTTTTCGGCCAAATCCTGTGCCAAAGCATATCCAGTAAAGAAATTGTCCATGGTGATGTTCGCTCCAATATACAAATAATCTTTCGAGAGGCGCAATACCAGATCATGAGCTACTCCTTTTGATCGATCATCATTCGGCTGTGTGCCTAAATAAACCTCACCGAAAATCGTATAATTGATTTTGGCATCCATCAACCAAAAGATTTTTGTGCTATATTGTTCTGGCTTTGACGGTATGTATTGGCGAAAACTGCATCTGTTTCTTTTCGTCAATAACTGTTCGTCGATACAGAGCTTAAGCGAATGCACTCCAGTCTTGTTCTCGAATCATCGAACCGCATAAAACGAGATAATTTTTCGAATTGACATTGACATTACTGCACGCTAGAATGGCATATTGGATTTATGGAATAGATCCTTTGCGTGAACAAAGTTAGATTTTTCCGCGCCGCTATACAATAAAATACTGGCTGGCGGGAAAATTCTTTTTTTGCATCGAAAATTTGTATGCATCGTGCAAATACATCGACACGCGTACGTGTCATGTTTTCAGTGCGTGCCTTTACGTGGACATGGCATCGACCACCAGATACTAACCAACACTTTTTCTGAATGCATTTTTTCATCTTCAGGCTGCAATTCACTGTCCAATTCGATTTCTCGTTGCAATTCAACAAAACATATATCATGAAGTGCACTATTACCATCGCCTGGTTCATTGAATTCCGTTGCATCTGATTCATGATCATTATCCTCCTCATCCGAATCGTTTATTTCAATCATAGCTTATACAATGAAAATTATTTATTTCAACTTTTTCTTCTTCAGTAAGATCACGGTTTACATTTATCGTCGGTAAATTGTAGCGAGACTTTACTTTTTTTGAATAAAATAAAAAAGCAATCACAAAAACAAAGCAATTTTCAAAAAACACGACAAAATGCCACTGTATTCGAAGTAAAGACTAAAAATTACGCGCCAAAACACAATATGAAATGCAAACTCTACCCGTATTGTATGAAGGAAATAAAGTACAATAGAAACTCGTTTTCCATATAAAATACGTTTTAAAAAGGGCTGGGTCGATCTGACCCATACAAACGTATAGCGTACATGTGTGTTTAACGCATATATCTCACACATACGTCATATATGTCTCTAATGTACATTATATCTAGAAAGGCAACGGTTCAATACATACACTTTAAAAAAAATTTTGGTTGAATTTGTATGCTTTATGTATAATATTTAAAAAATAAAAATGTACTGGGTCGATCTGACCCAACAAACGGGTCTAAGGTTAAGTGGTGGCAGACATTCAAAACTCAGGGACTTTGGCGCTTAACTGGTAGGTATTATAAATAGAGGTATATCTGTGGCCTCCACGCGGCGATACTGGTAATTACAATGTTATTCCCACGCAAGTTAACACAGAATACAGGAGAAGAAAAACTCTGGAATAAATTCGCTAACTCTAAAGTTGTAGTAAGCCACGCTAAGAGAGTGTGTGCGAGGGGCTATCTTATGGTGGACTTTTCTCTTTCACATGATCCGAGGTTAACGGATCACTAGTGGTATATCCTTAGAAGCAGCTCAATCTCCTCTTGCAAATTAGTTAGCCTTCCCGGTCAAGTTAGTTCCTCCCAACTTGTGTGTTTAAATTATGGATTTAATAAAAAACTTTAAAAATTAAAAATATTTAGCAGATTACGAAGATGTCGCAGGCGGAGGCAGACCCTTTACAGGTTAGATGACGCCAGTGTATCCAATGCTGGATTAATCTTAAATACTGAAAGTTTCCAAATGCTTGGAGGAAACGGCGGAGGCTGACTCAAGCAGGTGGCAAAGTGACAACCAATACGGCGGAAGAGAAGGCGAACTCCACATCAGTAAGCGGAGAGGATCAGCTAGATCTGGTTGAAGTGGAGGTCAGGCAGTTAGCTGGTAAACTGAGTCAACATCAGAGGCGAAGGGTCCGGCTAAGCGAATACATGGTGAAGACCTAAGTACAGTGAGGCCAGGTTACTCCGCTTA
Source organism: Leptarthrus brevirostris (assembly GCA_964036015.1). Taxonomy (NCBI): domain Eukaryota; kingdom Metazoa; phylum Arthropoda; class Insecta; order Diptera; family Asilidae; genus Leptarthrus; species Leptarthrus brevirostris. The sequence continues at coordinate 143,986,964 of OZ038371.1, forward strand.
CGGTGGAGAAACAATGAAGAAGAACTTACTATCTCAGATTAATTCAAGTGTCACGGGATATATCAAGACTTACCTGAAAAAGACACGTAGAGGAAAAAATTAAAAAAAACAACAGAGCGAGGTTGGGAAACCTCATTAAGGGCCACATAATGGATCTACATTATGATAATGATATTATATGCGTACAAAGGCAATTGAGTAAGATTCAGAGGGTGGCTTGTGTGGAGATAACAGGTGCCTCTCGAACCACGCCGACATCGGCGGTAGAGATGCTACTATGTTTGCCACCATAAGGCTCTTATGTTTAGACGATTGCAGCATCAACAACTCTTCGCATGGATCGATGTGCAGAATAATATAGGTCCAGAGATGACTACAGACATAGCAAAATCCTGGATGCTGTCGAAAATGAGATACCGGAATTGGAAATTCCTGTCGACGGTATAAGCAAAGGGCAATTGAGGGACACCATATAACGCTTATAAGGGATGGGTCCCTCCCTGAAAACAATCTAACTGACATCACAATTTTCTCACATTGACGGAAGGGCAAGAGCAGGAATCATCAGTTAGGTCGTGAACTTGAACACCGATCCAAGTCTAGAGTCGTAAAATTCAACCAAACACGCGGGGGTACTGGTATATGCGCTAGAAATAATAGAAAATAGTAGTTGCACCCGTCAATCCTGTAATGATCAGTTTAAACACAGAGTTCAAATCAGCTGTTGCGTTCGAGCGCGTTCACAAACTCAAGGCCCCATTGAATGAGGTGACACTGGCGTGGGAGAGGGGACATTTGTATAACAATGGAAGGAAACGAGAGCGCAGATGAGCTGATTAAGCTGCGAGCTGCTCCGAGTGTTCAATCTCTGGAGCCTTAGGCAGTGAGCCTGTTGGAGACGTGGGCAACGAGGGAGCACTGGGAACTTTGGACCGACGCAAACTCGTGCAGACAAGTTAAAATGGTATATACATCGCCCAGAAATGATAAACAGAAGAGTCTTAGACATGTAAGGATGCACTTTGAGATGCAATATTTAGCACTTTAAATGCCATAAGGAAGAAGTACTTTTAAATAACATCGAGTGATCACATATGCTTGTTGTATAACCGCAGCCTTTGGAAGACCTGCAGAACTCCGCGAAATACTTCAAAATTCAAATCCGGCAAACTTTACGAACTGCATTCAACTCAACTAAACCCGTCCTTGCCCAACTTAACCGAAAATATGATTATTGCAGCTGAAAGGCTTGAAAGTCCGCGTATGTCAATATGAGTACGTTTGTGTGTGCAATTGGGCGTATCAGCCAGCCTGCACCGTATTAGGCTTATAACGTACAAGAATTGAAACCAGTCACCATGGACAATACGGTATGTTCAGTGATTGGGTGTTGGAAATGGAAGAAGTTGACCCCCGTTTTTTAAAGGAAATCATTTTGAGTAACGAGCCGCATCTCCATCAACAACGAGTGACAGTTTGGCGTGTTTTTGGGCTTGTATGGTGATCTTATTTGACCACATTTTTAGAAAATAAAGCTGGTATGACTGTGAAAGGTGAATAGTTTATGAATCGTGAGATGCTGAGTTTTTGGCATGAATTCCATTTGGACCAACTTTATTTTTACGGAACAGCACTATTAAGTTTACGTAACTCATAAGATTTACTGTGTGATTGAGGAAAAATTTACCACCAAATACACATTTTTGCTTAAAATAACCAGCAAATTTTAAGGTTTTCGCCAAACTTGAAATCATTTTCTCCGTTGTAAGAGGCTTATTTTTCTACATTTTTGAGTTTAAATTAAACTTAGTTTCATATTGTAACGTAGTTTGGGCTGTTCGGGCCCGACGGATTAATTAAGAAATTATTTTCAATCTCAAATATGCACAATTTTTATTCACTACACTGATTAATTCGTTTCACAATTTTCTTTACACGTTTTCTTCACAATACACTGTTTCACTTACCATTTCACTGGTTAAAATATAACTAACTCACTATAGGCTACTTCTCAGCCCTATTTATACTACAGTAAATCGTTTAAAGTAGGGCTTCGCGATACTCGAGATAATTCAGCTTTTATGTTGCTCCGAAAATTGTCAATTGTGTGATTTCTGGGGCATATAAGTATACACTGCTTTCCTCAATCGATATTCTTTCTACATTATTTCCTTTTTTTTGTTTTATTGTGGTCAAAGCCTAGAGGACAACCGTTTGATGCGTAAGCATGGCTTTGTCCGGAAGGGAGTTAGGTAACAGGTGTTGAGGAAACTGGAATGTTTTGTTTTTGCGTTGCTGCGAGCTAGACAACAGCCCAGAGACGGAGTGGATTTCTTAATTAATTTTTTTTTAGATCACACGGGGAGACCTGGTCTCGAACGCGGGACCTATGGCATGGAGGTCGTGCCGCTCAACCAATTGATCCGTCTCCGTCTCAGATATTTCATATTATATATTTCAGATATTTGCGTTTTATCCCCAATAGCAAAGAAGAGGCTTTGCTGCCTTGTTTTGGCGAGGGAAATAAGAAGAAAATGCATATATACCAGGTGAATAAGCTTAAATCCGCTGTTTGCTCATAGTGAGCGTATTACCAGCTACCATGGAAATATCTTACTGTTTTTGTATGAGTTTAACATCTGTTCACATCAATCAGTGCACATCATAAGCGATTTCATACAACAACATACATTTTTCTTTGTGTAATCATGCTCTGCTTTTCTGCTTTAATTTAAAGAAATCGGCTGCCGAATCACATCGAATGCTTGTGGAAGCCTATGGTGACAGTGCTTTATCGGAAACAACTTGCAGAGACTGGTTTCGTCGGTTCAAAGACGGCCATTTTGACTTGAGTGACAAGGAGCGTGAAAATCGGCACAGAAAGGTCGAGGACCATGAATTACAGGCTCTTTTGGACGAGGGCGATACCCAATTGCAAAAAATGCTTGCCGAGCAGTTAGGCGTCAATCAACCAACCATTTCCACGCGTTTACGTGCCATGGTATCAATAAAGACATGACAAATTGATTTTCCTCCACGATAACGCACCATCGCACATGTCGAAATCGGTCCGAAATTACCTGGAAACACTCAACTGGGAGGTGTTACCCCATCCTGCTTATTCACCAGACCTGGCTCCTTCGGAATATCACCTGTTTTCGTCGATTTGCCACGCACTCGCCGAACAGCACTTCGATTCTTACGAAGACGTTTGAAAATGGCTGGACGAGTGGTTTGCCTCGAAAGATAAGGAATTCTTTTGGCGTGGTATTCACAAATTGCCCGAGAGATGGGAAAAATGTATAGCTAGCGAGGGAAAGTACTTTGAATAAAATCCTTGTTTGCTTTCTATGCAAAACAAATGTGTTTTTATTACTAAAATACAGCGGATTTAAGCTTATAAACCTGGTACATAGATATATCACTTGTCCTCGCTCCTCGTTATCCCACCGAAATTTCCATTTTTTATCTTGCCGAGAGTGAGATCGGAACGAGACAGGCCTTTATCTCGCCGAGATTGCGACGAGAGCAAGATCGCCTTCACCTTGACGAGACCAAGACCGAGATGTGCTAATATATCGTACAGGAAATTTTACGACGCTGTTCCGTAAGAATTAAGATAATTAGCAACACGATTACAGTTGAGAACAGTAATTTTTACCAAAATTTTCGTAGAAAAATTACAGAACTTTTCTCTCCGTGCAGTAACTCTTAATATATTAAGGGGGCACCACTAAGCTTCGTCACGAAAGTAAAGTTAGATATTACTTTGTCAGAAATAAAGGAAAAGTCATGAAATTTAAAACAACAACTCCAAAAACTTTCGCTTCAATTGGAGACGGAGTTGAATCAATACGTTGAGCGGCAAGACCAACATGACATGGGTCCCGGGTTCGAGACCAGATGACCCCGTGAGCTTTTATTATTAAGAAATTAAAGTAATCCACTCCGTCTCTGGGCTGTTGTCTAGCTCGCAGCAATGCAGAAACAAGACTCAAGTTTCGTCACTTCCCTTACCCTAATTCCCTTCCGGCAAAACTATGCTAAATTTCCTTAAAACAATGGCCACCTGTAAGACAAACCAAGATGGTCATTTGTCATTTGTAAGTATTCTATTATTAATCTTATATTTTGTCCTTTTGATTAAAATAAAATTATCACGAATTTATCAGAAAAAATTGTATTCTTCGATAATTCCATAAATGTTGGAACTGATAAAACCGAAACTATCTTCTAACAATTATGTTATATTAATAATGTGCTAAATGCATAAGAACTAGTTACCCCTTTATTTCTCTAAGTAATTACGAATATACTTTTTTCTGCAATGAAAAAAGTATCGATTAAGGTAAAAGAAAAATACCAGGTGATCTCATAACAATAACTGCAGAAAGAGTGTAATCTTTTAAATATTTAATACCTTCATAGTTTATGCTAGTTATCTTCATAGTTAGCTAGTTATTAGCAACTAGAATTGGTTCATAAGATATTACTATCACATACTGTGCCTACTAGAAAAGGGTTCGTTTCGAAACATAATTATATTAGGTAATTTTCAATTTACCTACATTAAGACCAAAGCTAACGTTCTTTTAATGCTCCACATTTAATTGGAGTTCAAGCCGGAAAAGTGGAGTTAATCCGATTTACTCAAGACATATTTAAATTTGTTCTTATGAAAAGGAAATTGAGTGAATTTTCCATCCCCTCTCCGTCACAACCAACAAGCCAATAAGTTTCCATGGGTAATTAATCTTTCGCTATTCAATGATTTGCCATGTATTTTGCCGGGAAAGTGATTTGTATTCCAAAATCAATGAAATTTAATGATAATATCTCCTCAAGAAGCAAGCAGTCAGGCAAATTGAGTTTACGGGGCAGATCTGTGGCGTCTAACTAAAGATAAATTTGTATCCTTGCACAGTGTGAATTTTGGAAGGCTGCCAGTAATAAGTTTCTGCTTCCAAAAGTGTCGAGTTTTCGCTCAATGATATTATTCTTTTACGTTACTTAAATTTTGGGTATTAATTAATATTTACGAAATACGAGAAAACGTTGTGACTGTCTATTGATAACCATTTTAGCGGATAAAAATATTTTTATTTTTTGAATTCTTCTGCCAGAAAGACTTGTGATCAATAAATAATTGAACAAAAACGTGTCCCTTGGGTAACTTAAGATTATTTCGAGCTAAGAAAAAAATTCTTCCTGACATGGATTAGATTTCGATTTATTTTCGAAATACACATTATGGCAACACTTTCCTTTTCTTTCTATACAGAAAATTTCCATTTAAGATATCAATCCTGAAAAAGGTGGTAGTAATCATTGACACAGACAAACAATGATTTAAAAGGTATGGGGCTGCGGTCAATCTTAATGGTTTAGTAATTACAAATTTAATTTCGATATTAAAGGACTCGCGAAGCAATGTTAAGCTTGTGCTAAATAAAAAATCGTAAAATATATATAAATTAAATGAAAAATTTAAAAATTCAAATGAAGTTTCAAAAGATTGAGTTTCAGTCAAATTTCTCCTTTCTACTAGGAGGCTAGGATGCAACCTTGTGGTAATATATTCAATTGTGGTATGATAATATAACCAAACATCGTGTTCGGACATGTTTATATCTTGCTCTTTACTCTTTTAATTTCCTTTTTGCAATATATATTGTAAAATGCACTGTAGTCTGGCATAGGCTACGTGATGAAAACGAAATCAAGTTGTACAATGCGCAGGTCCCGAATTTCGGAAACCAGAAAAACGTTAGATGCCGTATAAAGTCAAGGCCGACTAGAACCTGTGGTGACTTAGTGTGGTGGAAATGAATAACGGAAATTGCTAAAACTATGTTGCTGAACTTTCTAAAATTAAGCTAAGTAGTATAAATAGGGCTGAGTAGCAGCCCTGTGAGTCAGTTGTATTTTTATCAGTGAAGTGATAAGTGTAAATAAGTAAAGTGAAACGTAATATTGTGAAGAAATATTGTCAACGAAACTGTTAAACGAACTAATTAAGTGAAGACTAATAAAATTGTGAACATTTGTGACTGTAAATAAGTGTCTTAATTTATCCCTCGAATCCCCCGTTCGCGAAGTGCTATCCAAAATGGGACGAAGCCACGTTTCAGCTTATTGCTTTAAATGGAGTGCAGTGCCATATAAATCCTTACTGGATGAAATCACTGCTCTTGCTGCTTATGCTGCATCTTTATCACTTAAAAACTCCACTGCCGCGGTACTATCATCTGTAAACCATCGGAGTGCATCGAGCTCCTTTAAGAAAGGAAAAGGAAGAAAACAAGTAAGGAAACCCAGAACACAACATGTATAATAGAGACTTACTGGAACACAGAAAATAGATAGGAAGTTCTTAAGTGACTCCTTGGTATGTGTTAAATGGAAATTCGGACACACAATAACCCTATATAAGCGGTTAATTGATTCATGCTTGCCATGATTTGAATGGGTCAACATGCAAAAAAGGAAGTCTTCTGAGACTATGTTGGGACTGCCTAAAGGAAACCTTACTAACAATAGTAGCCGAGTCTACATTTGAGTTCAAGAGCTGGTGAATAAAGAAAGACGAAGTCAGCGCATTGCGCCTATTCTCAATCATGGGCAAACCGAGCAAATGGCGGTGGTCGCTGTAGGGTAGGAGTCCAAGCAGATTGTCCCATGGGAGCCCTCTTAGCGTCAATCTAACAAAATTACGCTGTACCGATTCAATACTCTTGGAAATGACCAGCATAGTATGGCGACCAGACTTGAGATGCATAATCTAGAATACTTCTAACAAAGAAGTGGGGAAGGGCGGTACTGATATCCATATCTGGATTATCGATATTTTACAGCAGAATAACGAAAATTTTTATTCGATATCCTAAGGACCGATATTATCAAATATCCACCGCGTAGGAATTGAAATATCAGGGGAAAGAAATATCGATAATTTTATAAAAATATTTATATGATATATCATGATATACCCGATGTATTGATACATGTATAGCGGATATTTTATGGTATAAATATTTCTTTACTAATAATATTGATGTCGATACATCGATAATTTTCTAAGCATCGCCCACCCCTACAAAAAAGCAGTACAAATGTATCAAAGATGGCAAATCCGAGAACTTTTTCTTTACAAAGCCTTAGATTAAACTGCCTTTAGACACAATATAATTAATATGCAAAGTAAAGTCAATCAAGTCCTATCAAGTTTTACCCCAAGGTCGATTACGGACAACATGCGACGAAGGCCATTCTACGCAAAGTTGTAATCACAAACTTGTGGATTAAGGCTCCTGGAAAAGGACATAGCCTCACATTTCTGAAAATTGAAGAGAAGTTCGATCTCTTATAGCCATGCGCATTGTGCTCTAAATTGGGATCCGCAATACTAGTACCATCGTAACAGAAAAATACGAAGATGGGCGGATGAAAACTATCAATAGTAGATAACTTATTAGTGGCTAATTCGACAATAGTGTTACTCGAACCAGAAGAGAGTACCAGATCCAACTTTCTTCCTATGGAGTTTTTTACATCACTCATTTGGTGGAAACCAGAGGAAGCGATGGTGTCAAGAAATTGAGAATCCCTAGATGTGGGATAACATGAGAGAAGAAGGTCATCGTCATTATTTTGGGGTACCCAGAGAACTTTGGGTAAATTAAAGTCACCAAGAAGAATAATTTAATCTTCTGGGTCATCGTCATATTATAGATGGAATCTAAGCTAAGGGTTAGAATATCGTACAGGATGCACCCTTCAATATCAGTGCAATTTATCAGGTTATGGGTAATATAGCAACGTAGGAAAAATTTACTGAGCTTAGCCAGCGAAACCTTAAAGAACCAAGATTTCAGTAGGGATTAAATTGGAGAAGTAAGAAACATATACTAAGCTGTAGTTAAAGTACTATCTACAAGCAAACAACCCACCACTACCCCGACACATATAGACGGAATATCTGATAGGAGTCGTGACAAATCTCTACATCAGTCAACATGATAATATTGTAGCAGCAGGCAAGGGATTCCTGAAATAAATGGCTTGCTTTATTTCTTAGTCCCACATTTTGATAGTAAGGGGATAGGGTACTTGATTTTAAAGCATTAGTTATTGCTTTGTCGGGGATACCGCTGATTAACCTAACCCGAGGCACAAATCTGTGTGCGATGTCATTCTTAGGCCAGAAGTGCGGAGAAGAAATGACCTCGAAAAGACGATAAATATCCCTGAGACAGGCGAGAATTAAGACTCTGACAATGTAGAAGTACAATGTCGTTAACTTTGGTCTTTAGTCTAACGTATTTTAACATCATAAACAGAGGTAGAAGCAGCCCAAGCGGGGTTTTATAATCGGGCCACCATTGTACAGTGAATCGGTGTCAGTTTTCTACCATCGGCCTCTGACTGGCAACATTATTGGCCCGACAACGGTTGACGGCCGGATGATATCACCTAGCCATTCGTTATGAAAAAAATATTTTGTTTGAATTTGCAAGTTCGAAAAAGTCAACAATCACACCCATTCGGTGTCTGGTATTGCACTTAAGACGACGGCGCGATGCGAAAGGGGGGATATTATATAAATATAAATTCATCTGCTTCTTATTTCAAATACATCAGTAGATGTTTCGAAGAAATCAACATCTGATCAGTCTGCTATTGCTGATGTCATCTCGAATGCATTGGGCACTCTTCTGATCCATCACAGTCTACCTAATTACTGCGGTACTTTCATCACCCAAGAAACTGCGCTCAGAGGCGTCGTGTAGGTAGAGGCGTCGTGAAAAACAAATATAACCCTTAAGTAGGTATTTATTTATTAATTGAAGTGACTATTTGCACTTACGTGTACTTTTGAATTCGGGAAAGTTCCGCTTTTACTTACTTTATGTACTTTTATGTACTACTTTACCAATATATTCCATCACGGGGGAGGGGGGCGGTAAGCAAACGTAGGGACGACAGACAAGACAAGAAATCTGTGTGAAAATCTATTGTCACCAAAGGATATTGTCATTAATATTTCCCTATACACTTCAACGGATTCTCCTGTAGCTGTCCTTAAAATGTATTGATTTTTGTTGCAAAGGCAGTTACTTTTAACATAACCGTACCGAAGAATAGACCTGGAAGTACCTGTGCATACTGTTATCGTACATTTGTGTTCTTGAACTCTCCCGTTGATTACTAAGCTGCTATCGTTTTGCTACAGTTTCTTTATGTTGATGATGATAACGGGGGCGTCGATTTCACTGGTCAACTACTGCCCCGCAGAGTTGGTCTTTACTCGTTTCTCTGTTGCGTTGGTATAGGGCATACAGCTCCATCGCTTCTTCGTTATGCTCGCTCTCTCTCTCCATTTTTCACAGCCAGCCCTGGATTTGCTCTTGCCATCTTGTGGGAAGTTTGATCTTCGTCTCTTTCTGCAATCTCTTTGGAGCTGGCTTTCTTTTTTGCACGACCAACATGAGTGCATACTTGGCCTCGCTTTCAGGAGAGCACACAACATTCAACTGGATATTGGAAGAGGAATCATGAAATATGACAACAGAGAGATTCCTATGGCTATGCGATCAAATTACTACTCCTAGCTGAACATCGTAGCATATGAAGACGTCAAGCTTCCTTCCTGTGCAGAAACCTTAGTACGAGCAAAAGTTCTTGGTGATCCTTGGAGCTATCGATTCTATTTAGTAGAACCAGATCGAACTGCATAAATAAGAAATGTCACCGTTGGATAATGTTTAGTAACTATCGATGAAAAGAAAGAAGTTGAGCCCAGATGAGCCGTACTTTCAGATGCTCAGCTATGTCATTTAGTGTTGAGCGACATATTATAACCGTTTTGGAGGTTGTGTATACTCCCGAAAGGGATTTAATAGCTGCCTGACTATCTGTGAAAATACATACATTGTCTGTAGGTAGCGCTAGTTGATTCAGGCGGTCTGCAGCTACTTTTATAGCCATGATTTCTGCTTGAAACACGCTGCAGTAGTCAGGTAAGCGAAATGAGAAATCGAGGTCCAAGTGTTCCGAGAATATTCCTCCACCCACTTTGCCATCCAATTTGGAGCCGTCAGTGTAGAGATGCACTGAGTTCTCCCATTGGGGAGGACCTTTCTCCCACTCCGATCTGGTGGGAAAGACGGAATCGAATTTTGCTCCAAAGAAAGGCTTGGGCGAGGTGTAGTCGATATTGCTGGCAGATCTATTGTGCAATATTTTGGAGTGACCCATATCAGTTCGCTTCCAGGTCTGGATTGAGTTAAGCCTAATGGCGGCTGACGATGCGGTTTGCTTACCAAAGAGATCCAACGGTGGAATGTGTAGAATAGTGTTCAGGGCTTTGGAAGGTGTGGTTCTCAGGGCACCTGTTATCAGCAGTGCTGCCATCCTCTGAACTTCGTCCATTGCATTGAAATGGGTTGCTATATTTAGTGCCGGCCACCAGACAATCACCCCATACATGAGTATAGGCCGTATGACACTTGTATAGAGCAAATTCACAATGCGTGGTTCCATACCCCATCTTTTCCCTAAAGCCTTCTTACACGAGTACAGCGCTACTGTAGCTTTCCGTACTCTTTCTTGGATGTTAGGCTTCCAGGTAAGTTTTCTATCTAGGACTAAACCTAGATACTTAACCTGATTACACAGTTCCAGCCTAACCCCATCTAGTGTAGGGCAATTAATAGGAGGTGTTTTATGCCTCCGAGAGAAAAGTATTAACTCTGTTTTGTTAGGGTTTATACCTAGACCACACCCATCACTCCATGATGAAGTCTTGGAGAGGGCGTGTTGTAAAATCTCAGCCAGTGTATTGGGGTGCTTTCCTGAACATAACAGGGCAATATCATCGGCATAGGCAATAACCTTGTGACCGGATAACTTTAGGTCTATGAGCAACTCATTCATAGTTAAGTTCCATAAGAGTGGTGAAAGGATTCCTCCCTGAAGGGTGCCTCTGGTTACGACTCTTTGGATATTGGATCCTCCTAAGCTGGAGATAATGACCCTGCTTTTTAGCATGAGGTCAATAAGTTTGATGAGAGGGTCGTCGATTTCAAGCCTCCTGAAGGATGCCATTATCGTCTCTGATCTAATATTGTTAAAAGTACCCTTAATCTCAAGTGAAGATTAGTAGTAGCGAATGCTCTATGATTGTGGTAAGTTCGTGTAGGGCTGTCTCTATGGACTTACCTTTAGTATAGGCATGTTGCGAGAGAGACAACTTGGAATGATTGTTTGTCTCACCGACGACTTAAAAATGGTATACTTAAAATTTTTGTCCGACTAAAAATTTTATCCGAAACTTCAAATTAAACTTTTTACTGTGAATTTGTTAGCAAATCTTTCACAACATTAATTTAAAATTAATTATGTAGAACATAACATCTTAAAAACATTAAAATTAACCGCCACTTAATTTAAATTGTTGATATCATCTTTGGGCTGAACTAATTATCAACATTTTTCAAGTCATTATCAAATCCACTGCTGAACATTCTAACTGGCTCAGTGTTTAATTGCTTGAATTTTTCTCAAAAATATTCTTAAATGGAAATTCACTTAGTTTTGCGCCACTTCCAGAGAATTCTTCGCACAAGAATCCGGTCCATTTTAATTAAGGGCTATAAATAAAAAAGGAGTAATGAATAAGATTTTATTTACGACCTCAATCTTTTGTTTCTTTTTTAAAAATTTTACAGGAAATGATAGCTTTAGGAGATTGCTTCCATTTCTTTAATAAATCCTTAATACTCAGGCATCTTTTATGATTACTGAGAAATGGAATTTTGAAAAGAAAGATGATTAAATTTATGGAAATTCTAATTCACTAGATAACAAATGCAAATTTTTACATTAGCAGATGCAGAGATGTATTTGTAGGAGGCAAGTTTCATCCCGTTGTAACGGAAGGGAAAGAGGTCGCCAAATAGAATTCAAATTACGTCGGAATCCTTTAATCATACTTTTATGTGCTTTTCGCCATGTCTGACATAATCCTTTTGATTACAGAATTCTTCGAGGGATAAGTTCGCTTCCTTTATTTGTGTTCAGAAATTTCATCGCCAAGAGTATGAAGTAATACCTTTCGGGAAATGTGTTGCACTTTGGAATTTTCAATGAAATCCTTTCGACGCTATACTTGTACCGTATGTGTGTATATTTATTGTGTATCATAAAATGGGTACAAACGGAGCAACACCAGATCCTCCTTTCTGCTGCGAAATAAAGCTGGAAATTCTTTCACGAGAATAAAATATGAAAAGGAAATCGTATTATTTCAGATTGTTGCCATTGCGAGAAAACCTGTAATTAATGTTATTTGTTGAAGAGATTTTGAGATTTGATAACGTTGTGTTTATAACAAGGACTTTCCGGAACAGTAAAAAAAAAATAGCTTAAAAATGTAAAACGATATGAACTCGATTGAGGGTGTATTTCTTACAATTTTATGTTATAATTATTATTTCTTACGAAAAATAAACCACCTTCAAAAACAATTTCTGATCATTAAGATCAGGGAAGACGCCACTTTGAATAAAAAGGCTTTAAAGATTTGGTAGGGCTCGAAATTTTCTATAATATTGTTATTATTTGTCATATAATTTTTCTCTTAAAATTAATAATTTCGATTTATATCGCAGTAGAGAAAGAAATGAGGGATTTAAAAAGCCTGTTTATTATCAAAGTTAGCATAGAAAAATCTACAATTTAATATATCTAATGCCGTTGCACAAAAGTGTCGATAAGTGTTAATTTTATAACACTACAAAGGTCGCTGTAAAAGCACACAACTGTGTTAGCTTATATCTGGTGATTCTAAAGTTGCATCAGGCAGTGTTGCTAAGTCGCCGATTAATCAGACGCGTATTTACTTTTAATTGGTGCGTATTGAAAAACTTAAGTGCACTTTGATTTGATCCAAAGTTAATCTCATCTACTTAAGCGTCGTTAAACTCTTTCTTTTCAATTTGTAAAAGGAAAGGGAGGCTGAAGAAAGAACTAGTATAATGTGATAAAATTCTAATTTTGTGAGCGATCCTCTTATCGAAAATGAGTATCGTTAAAAGTTTCAGGGTCCCGCTGGAAAATCATAAACTTCCACAAAAAAATTCTTCTAATTAAACTACTCAAAACAATTAAGGGAACAAAAAAAATATCTAAATTTTTTAGTGATTTTTGACGGGCTGTATCTAAGCGAGAAATAATCGTATCGAGGATATGAAAAAAAACATCTTAAAGCTCCAAAACTCTAGTTTTTGAAACTTTCAGCCAAAAAATTTTTAAGGAAACGGTGCTCACGCAATCCAAAGAATAACGCAAAAAAAAAAATTCAAAATTTTTAGTCTTTTTTTTTGGTCCACGGACTCGGAAAATTTTATTTTTATTTGACCACCCTATGGACCAGATAGCCTGTTAATTCACCTTTAATTATCTATTTTCAAATCCTTGATACGTCGATTTGTCGCGGAGATATCCGATATTAAACGAAAAAGGACACTTTTGTATTCAACCATCCATATCTCATTAACCAATGATCGTACAGAAAATTTAAGGGCAGTTTCGGAAACTGTGAGAAAAGTCGGAAAAAATGATTTTTCCATTTTTATGAAGATTACACGATGTTTGAGATCACAATTCTTGTTCCTTGAATTTTTTTCAAAACTTTGATCAATCGGGCCGAAGGAACCGTCCAATGGATCGATCTGCGGAATTACAGAGCTATTGGGCGTACATTGAGGTGTAAAAATTACTACAAACCTTAGCCTTTCCATCAGTATTTGCAAAGATGCGGTCAATTCACCAAAACAAGGAAAAAAGTCACTTTTTTGACTTTTTAAAAATAGAATTTACGGATATAAAAATTATTTTTTTATGTCTTGACGGATTCTTTTAGGAAATTTATTCCAGTTTCGAAACTGCCCTTAAATTTTCTGTACGATTATTGTTTGCTGAGATATCGATGGTTGAATACAAAAGAGTCCTTTTTCGTTTAATATCGGATATCTCCGCGACAAACCGACGTATCAAGGATTTGAAAAAAGATAATTAAAGCTGAACTAACAGGCTATTTGGTCCATAGGGCGGTCAAATAATAAAAAAATTTCCGAGTCCCTGGTCCAAAAAAAAAGACTAAAAATTTTGATTTTTTTTTTGCGCTATTCTTTGGACTGCGTGAGCAACGTGTCCTTTAAAATTTTTTTGGTTGAAAGTTTCAAAAACTAGAGTTTTGGAGCTTTAAGATGTTTTCTTCAGATCCTCGATACGATTATTTCTCGCTTAGATACAGCCCGTCAAAAATCACTAAAAAATTTAGATATTTTTTTTGTTCCCTTAATTGTTTTGAGTAGTGTATATTACACAGGTTAGCAACAAAAACACTGAATAGGCACACTCTAATATGAAGTTGTAACTGAATTAAATGGTAGAGCAGCAAAATGTGCAAAAATAGCGTATATTTACGTTAAAATTTTAAAAAATCGGGGAACATATTGTTACATTTGGGGTCATCAGAAGAGGTATAAAGTCACCACGTTTTAGACGAGTCGCAGCGAAAAAATTATGTTACTAGAGAAGTATTCGAAAATACCAGATTTGGCATCAGTCACTAATTTGGCATCATGTCACCAAAAGTCACCAGAAGTCACAGCAATGGAGGGTTAAAATCACCAACTTTTAGACGTGTCTGAGAAAACACCAGTTTTGGTGACAAAGTCACTCAGGCGCGGTTCCAGATTTTCGTTTAGGGGGTATCAGGCGCGAATCTAAGTTTTTCTTGAGGGGGGAGGGGGAGGCATTTGAATATAGCTCCCTTTATATGTAATAATAATATTTGAATCCCACTTTAGTTACCGTTGTAACTTTTGAAAATTGATTTAATGCCTTTCATTACTCTTTTTCACCTATTTAATTTAAAGTTATTCATTGGAAATGTCACTTCATTCGTACGCTTATGTACGTGAGGTTTAGGATTTACAGTTCCATAGCAATCTATTAAGCTAAAATTTTGGTATTCATTTTTTGGACCTCCTATTCATACAGTGAAAGGTGTACTGAAAATTGTATTTTTTTATTTATTATAGATAGGGCTCCTAAAATGCAGGTACATATGTCTTAGCGCCCCTCTCCTACTCTTATTTTTAAACTATTGATGCAAAATATGCTAAATTAACTTAATTAATTTTTAAAATTTTTGGGTATCCAACATGCTTTTAGCGAATTTTTTTATAACATTATTAATAAAAGTATTAAATTAATTTTAGAGTCGTTTTTACGTAACATTTTTAGAGTAAAGTACCGTGTCATTTCTTATGTTCTTTTTGATCGTTAACTATTGTGTCTTTTTGTTTTGAATATTGTACATTTTTTAGGGTAGCTACAGTTTTGTTGGATTTTTTGTTTATAACGATTGTGCCAAATAAAGTGCCATTATACATAAAAAAAGTATTAAGTTATATTCATTTATTATTTTTTTAATCAGAATTCCAAGGCTCAAGGAAATGCCCAATTATCCTAAAGAACAGCTTTGGCAGGAAATGTATTAAGGATAAGGGAAATGGGTTAATAGGAAGGACGATGTATGCCTCCTTTAACAGTTTCGGGTTAATAAATGGGGAGAAAAACAGAAGATAGTAAACTATTTAATATGCTTGTTGTTTTGCTTAGAAAAGGTTCCTGAAATTTGACAAAATTTGTCCTTTAGAGTACAAGAGTGAGAGCAACTTTAAGCGCTTCTAACGCGCATTGTAATGTGTCGACAAATAATAAGGCTAGGAATTTCGTTAGAACAATGGCCGTGAAAACAACTAGTGAAAGACAACTGAAATTACGTCGATTCTTCAGAATGTCAATGTTCTCAGAGACAGTGAAATCGCCAATAAATTTAATAGTCTTTCTTTATATGGAAACTATATTCCAGTCTAGGCCTGATGTGGGACTTGTAGATCAGCGCTAAGTCAGAAGGAGTATTTCTTACATTTCTGGAGAACACCCAAGCGAGTGCGAATATCAGTTCAGTTAAAAATTAATATCGGATTCTATTCTAAAAATAATCCCGATCAATTATTCAATATCATAATTACAACAATACTTTATTATTAAAAAAAGGAATTTATTATTTAGAAAAGAATTTATACTTTTTGTAGAATAATTAAGATATTCGTTAATCAAATAAATTCTTTAACTGTACT
Source organism: Leptarthrus brevirostris (assembly GCA_964036015.1). NCBI lineage: Eukaryota > Metazoa > Arthropoda > Insecta > Diptera > Asilidae > Leptarthrus > Leptarthrus brevirostris. The sequence continues at coordinate 144,003,181 of OZ038371.1, forward strand.
GTGAAAAGTACGGGTTGATTTTTTGAAAGATGTCTATATTTTACTCCCTCTATCGCTCCGGTTAAGTTTTTTTTGTTTTTTTTGTTTTTTTTTATACGATGTGGCCAAATCCTAGGGGACAACCCTTTGATGCGTTAGCATGGTTTTGGCCGGAAGGGAATTGGGGTAAGGGAAGTGAGGAAACTTGAGTCTTGTTTGCATTGCTGCGAGCTAGGCAACAGCCCAGAGACGGAGTGGAATATTTTAATTTCTTAATAAAAGCTCACGGTCATCTGGGCTCGAACCCGGGACCCATGGCATGTTGGTCTTGCCGCTCAACGCATTGATCCAACTCCGTTAAGTAATTTTTACAGTGATTTTTGCCGTAATTTTTCTTATATCGGTCCTTCTCTTGTAAAAAATAATTCGGTCGGGGGGCGCAGTTGCACCCATTAACTCAACCCATAGACCCGCGCCTAAGTTACATTAATATTAAAGCAATGGTTACTTACATACGAGCGTTGTTTAAAAAATATTTTGGTTTTATTTGTCTTTTTTTTAACAATTAATTACCTAATATATTCTTATTCTGGACAAGACTATACCAGTGAAATCTACAAATTTATTAAATTTAGTAATACGATTCGTCACTGTAGCCGTATTTAATTCTTCGCGGCGATACATATACATAGTAATGGTAAGTATATAGAATAAAAAGAAGAAGTAAGCTTTCCAGAGTATCATCTTTGAAAAACTGTGGGTTTTAAGTGATATAATTGGTTTTATTTCTCGTTTTCAATAATATTCTGTGAATTAGATTCTGGTCGCTACAAATTATTGAATTCTTTGAGTTTTTAATTGCTGCTTAACTAAGAGCTCACAGCTGAGTATTGTTAAAAATTTACTTATTTTCTCATCTTCCTCCCAAGGTTCCTGTTTAAAGGTACAGCTATTTAGTATATGCTTTTGATGAGACCCTCTACTATATACATAATTTTTAATTTTGTGATTATTTTGGGTTCCTGGACTCTACTTAAGTACTTGTATGTATGTATGAAAAATCTACTAAATAAAAACAAACAGGAACCTCAGGTGGCAGCCGGTGGAAAGAAGGACAGCCCCTGACCCCTGAGGCTGCTGGTTATTTTCATTTAGTGCATTTTTCAGACTACATTTATAATTTGAAATAATATTAGGTTCCTTGCAACTTGCAGGTATGTTTTGAAGTGCCATTTTCACCTGCTGATAGGGTAGTATAGACTCCAACCGTTTCTTGTATTCCACAAAGCAATCGGCGCCATCTGATTGTCGGACCGTTCCGCGCTGCCTTACATTCTTTAGGCATAGTCTGCTTTCTCATTTCCTAACACTAACAGATGGACCGTACTTGTCTTGCTGCTTCAATATTATTGACAATACTGTAATCTGGTATCTGTGTAGTCTGGTGTCTGTGTATCTGTGTATCAAGCAATATTATGTCCTTAGGTCATGACAATCCTTCCACGGATCAGGCATTTTTTCAAGGTATTTATTACAAGGTAGTCTGGCCAATATCAATATTTGATGATTTTGGTGCACTAAACAGCAAATTTGATGATCTTTTTTCTTAAGTCCACCTGCGACTTGTTGCTGGATAAGTCGCATAAGCTTTCACTTAGACTGATTACTAATTTCAATGATAATAGAGAAACCTAAGGCATCGTTCATATGACGGAAGAACAGCGCGCGGTTCGGTAATATATATTACAAAACGCAAAAGTAATTTTTTGGTTCTCGAAAAAAGTAGGATTTAATAAATGGGGGGAAAAAAGCGAAAGTTCAGTTTGCTCTTATTAACTTTTGCTTACTGAAGCCGATAAAGAAAATAAGGAACTAGTATTACGGAAATTAACAAAAATCACGTCAATTAAAAAATTCTACCTAAAACTCAAACACTAAAGTATCTTTATCTATTATCCGTTGACTTTGTGTGGAAGACAAGTGACCAGTTCATATAAAATCGGGAATATATTAATGATTTAACGAGTTGCTCACTACTAAAATATTCTTGTTAGTTAGTTAATCACAATCTATGTTACGCCTTAACAACCAAATTTTTATGACTAGGATTCAAAGCTTCTTTGATCACTACTTTTACTTTTTAACAAATTTGTAAGACTTTTCAAAGTAACTGAAGCCAAATTACGCTTATAACCTTTAGGGAGTAGGTAAAATAGGGTAAGATTTCCAAAATTTTTTTTATGCAATAAGCTTTTTTAAAAGAATATTCCGAGCGGTTTCCTGTGCCGACGACTGTGCTCTGTTGAGCTCCGATTTGCGCATTTTTCGTTATTGGTGCTTCAATAATTGTCTTCCACTGAACGCCAGCAAGTGCACCGTTATATCCTTTTCACATAAGAGTCGTCCAATTTCTTTTACCTACTCCATGGGCGGTCACACCTTGACCAGGCTCGACTTGGTCAAGGACCTGGGCGTGATTCTTAATTCCCGTATCTGCTTTGAGGACCATGTGGACTACCTGGTTCACAGAGTCAATTCCACACTTGGCTTTGTAATGAAGTGATCTAGGGATGATCCATACTTAATGGAGTACGCCAGTCCGGTTTGGGACCCATACTTTGCCGTCCATATTAACCGAATTGAATCAGTCCAGCGCAGATTCCATAGGATCGCTCTTCGCGGCCTCCCCTGGCGCAACCCTATTTAACTTCCTTCATAACAATTATTATTGTTATGTTATAGCTTGTATTAAGCTTAAATAAATAAATAAACAAGCTTTTGCCCGATTGGGCACTCCATTTCCGAGTTATAACATCTTCGAAATTACAAAACCCGATAATTACTGAAAATTAGGCAATTTTCTCTCAATTATTTATAGCTCCAAACTGAAATAAGGAATTGGGATTTCCATCCAGCCCTTTATGGGAAATTTCCCAATGGTTCAGATTGAAATCCAAAAACTCAATTTTCAATTCAGTTTATTTCCAAATTTTGCCAAATTTTCGAAAAAAACGACTTTGGACATTTGTACCTTTTCGTTTTTCGTCATGAATCGATTTATTACCCCCGCGGAAACAAGTTATCAAAGTGGGTCTCAATAGGGGGAAGAACTAAAAAGATATATGTGCATTTAAATATAGTTTGTTTCAGATCTGGTCTGTCAAAATAAGTCGGCAGCTAGATCTGATTTAGACAAACAAAAATTGTCGGGCAGGGGTGGGGGCAACATAAACCGTTTGGGAGTTACAGGGTGATTCATAAATTAGCATTTTTCTTAGTAAGCACCTCACTATTTTATATTTATATTTTGATATGCTTAACTCAGAGACATCAAAGAAACGCCAAAAAACTACGGCCTCTGCAAACTTGTCAAAAATGTTGATCTTACTTCTAGTATTGATTGTCATTTCCAAAAGTAATAAAATTGTTTTGAAATTTCCAAAAATGCAGTTTTCTCCAAAATTTTCTCCAAAATTCATGTAATTAATAAACCTCTGTTGTATTTTTATTAGATCGTTGATGTTATTACATTTCTTAAAATATGTACAATATGTCCAGGTAGAGAAAGGATTAGAAAAACCGCATCCTTAGAAATCCCTGACAAACTAATTATTTTATTGCACTTTACGTAGGAAATTCTTTAAAAAAACTAAATTAGTAAGAAAAAGGGTCGAAAATGTTTGTTAGGTTGTACACACGTATTTAATTTTAGTTATTGCTACGTTAAAAAATATTGTGTGTTTTATTGTGTTGCCGATATTAGCTTGTGTTAGCCAAAGTTCAACACTCTAGTATCCTGACATTCAGTTACTAATATCTAATGTAAATTTTGCTATAAAAGAAGGTCAGCCAGCAAGAATATCGATCATACTTTAAAGTCAAATGGGTGACTACAGTTATTCTTAAGCTTAAAAATTTAAAAAATGGAAAAATTAACTTTTAAGGAATAAAGGGATATAACTTACATTGATAATGTAGTAGACTGAAACGAAAAAACGGCTGTACTGGAATATGAAAGAAGATTTCCCAATCGAGTTTCACCCCAAAGAGGGATATTTTCGTGGAAATTGGAAGTGAGACTTCAAACAGCACGGAATTACGATCTAAGACAGAAGATTCTGCTGACCTCGAGCTGTAAATAGCCACCCTCGTCGGGCAAGACCCTGAAACCAGCCCGAGATGAGTCGCAAGAAGATAAGGAGTGTCTTTAGTTAAAGTCTAGATGGTTAATCCTCCAGCAGGGTGACGTTCACATCATCATGTCCTAGTTGAAGGACTACTTGAAGGAGATTCTGAGAGAAGATTAGAATTTGGCACTTGGCTTCTGAAATGCGACATTGAGAACGTGGCGTTTTTGAACCTTGGACGGATGAATCGAATTTCACTGGGGATGGTATCACAAACTTCCACAACCTCCATACCTGATCGGATAGTAATCCACATAGAGCAAGCGGACCTCCTTCCAACTATATACATATAATTGAAAATACACCTGCAAATACAGCCAGAAAAAATGTTGCAGTCTCGAAGTCGAATCTCATTTCGGCCATTGCTGTATTCGATCCGCCATTCAAATAAACTCGTTTCAAATCTTGTGATCGATTTTTCACCAACTTCTTACCGTCGCACAGATTTGAAACTTTGCGCAGTTATGCTATTGTAGTGACCAAACAATTTTCGATTTGGCCGGGTGTTTTGTTAATAGAGTATGTTCCCTCATTGCCACTATTAAAAAAATTTGCGCCAAGGTTAAGATGGGGAAGAGGACTATAGAGGGGATGAGTCGGACATTATTAATTTTTTATTGAAATACATGTATGGAAAATAATAATTTTTTTAGTGAGTACTTTTTTGTCTTATTATTATTAATCTTTATTCATAATATGAAATATTCATCATACTGGGAAGTTGTTCGTGTGATCCTCAAGAGTAATACTTAAGTCTTCATCTAGTTTTGGATCTTTTGGGCATGAGACATGAATGGTATCAACGGTACATTCGAAATTGTTACAGTTCGTCTAAAAGCGAATGGACTTTGTTATGGAGTTGCTGAACAAAGTCAACGACAATCCAGAACTATTCAAGTGGTAGTGAAACGTAGATGTGTGGAATGGCCACGAAGTTCACTTCGAAGCTTCCTGAAGAGCCAACACTAAAAACTTTCATCAAGTTCGACCGAACGTAAACTTTGCTCTTGTTTCAACGGCATAATATGTACAATGTGATCTTGTAATCAAATCGTACGGGCCTTCATTGTTACTACCCAGAATAAGTTCCCCGTTTGCTTGAAGCAATCAAACGAAAACGTTTGGATTTGTGCCAAAACAATTTATGGAAATTGCGCCATAATAATGCACCTGCTTACACTTGCCGGCTTCTTCGTGCATTTTAACCAAAAACGACTATTTGTACTACATCAAACTCCATATTCACCGGAGCCAGCAGTCTGTGACTTCTTCATCTTCTCGAAAATAAAAGCAAGTTATTAGGTGAGCAACTTTATTGTAAAAAAATGGTTACAAATTAATCATTCAAAGTATTGCCCATCGCTAGTTACAACTTTTACCCATATTTCAGGCAGAGCTCGAATACCGTTACGGTAAAAGTGTTCATCTTTTTAGGTTACCCACGAATCAAGCCATTTTTTGATGTCTTCATATGAGTGGTACTGCTGATCAACCAGACCATGTGCCATCGAACGGAACAAGTAATAATCGGACGGCGCAATATCTGGGGAATATGGCGGGTAGGGTAGGACTTCCCATTTCAGCGTTTCCGGGTAGGTTTTAACAGATTAAGTAACGTGAGGCCGAGCGTTGTCATGCTGCAGAATTACCTTTTCGTGCCTCTGATCGTCAATGGAAGTCGATACCGTTCTCTAATGATCTAATAAATAACACCGACCTGGTTTCACCAACTAAACAGCATAACTTTCGCAGCGCGAATATTTGGCCGAGCCGACAACGTAGATGCATGACCGGGCAGTCGCCATGACTTTCTTTTTTTTTGGGTTGCTGCAATGAATCCATTTTATATCACCCGTCACGATGCGATGAAGAAAACCCTTCCATTTTTGCCGCTGGAGCAGTTGTTCACAGGTATAAACGTCCCTTGGCTTCAAATCATAAGTAACCCAAGTTGCTTGCTTGTGAATCAGTTCCAACGCATGCAATCACTTGGAGATGGCTTGGCGATTAACTCCTAATGCTGAAGCAAGCTCTTCTTGCGTTTGGCACGGATCCTCATCGAGCAATGCCTCCAATTCAGCGTCTTCGAAGGTTTTCGGCCTTCCTTCACGCGGATGATCTTCAACATCGAAATCACCGTCTTTGAAGCGACGGAACCAATCACGGCACGTTGTTTCACTTAGAGCTGCATCACCGTAAACTTTTTCGAGCTCTCGATGCGCTTCAGCCGCCGTTTTTTTTCGAATGAAAGAAGAAAATCAACATTTCCCGGAAATGACGATTTTTTGGCACAAAATTAGTTGTGTCAGAACAGTTTGTTCACCATATGTCTAAGGTTGTTTGATAACGTTTTGGATATGTCAAAATCGACCAGCACTTACTGCTGGAGCCATCTATTGACAAACAGAGAGAGAACTTAGTTGCACACCTGATAAGATAATAAGACATCTTGCCAGTATAAAAAAGATTTGTAAATAAATAAAGATATTTTGTGAATCACGAATTCCACGTATTTGTTTTTTTTTTTTGTGTATCAAACTCCCTACCTGATTCCTTAGTTTGTGGCATTTCTGAAGGCCGTTATCTATTCAAGCGCTCCGCGGGAAGGTGACAGTCTGATTTTGCCACAAATAATACACTTAAAACACGTTAAATAACGATATTTAAAAAATGCCGTCTTTATTTAGCAATGTACATATTTAAAACTGGTGCATCCACTAAGTTATAGACCTAATTAGGTGCATCCACTAAGTTATATACCTAATCAGCAGCTCTAGTTTATAGACCTAATTAGCAGCTCTTGGGCAGGATTATCTGCATTGCGTGTCCCAAGTGTTCGCATTTATTTATTTTAAATACTTTATTTTAAATTTATAGAAATCAATCTCTGTCACCAAAAAAAAAATATTTTCTCGATCCGACAGCATTCCTCTTAGTTATCTGTCACAGGATAAAAATTACATTACGTGGTTTATCTCCCCTTATTTAATATATAAGATAAATCTAATATTTTATAAAATTAATATCAGTTTCTAACAAATGAAAAAAATAGTCAATAAATATTTGTTGGGCTAAAAATTTGACAACTGAAATATATCTATTTTAAATACTCTTTGGGATATGATGCTATTTAAGTATTAAAGGCATCAACAAAGCTATTATAAGCACATCATTGGTAGGAAGGAATTAAGGGTAATGGAATTTGAGTTTGATTCTAGTATACATGAACATTACATATTTAAGCAATTTAAGGTGGATTGACCCATCCCGCTCCTCTGAAAGATTTACTTTTGGTTCGAATATAAAAAAACACTAATGCAATTTACTCCATGGGTATTGTATTTAAGGGAGTGCTTTTAGAGCCTTTCAAAAGCATTTTTATGTATGAAATAAAATCCGCATAAAGTGAAGACTTTCTAAAGCTTCATTATAATAAATTTTCTTTGCTTCGCAACCTTCATTGTCGTGCTTTGTATATTTTGCTTTAGTTAAATTCTCAGATTATTTGAATATGTTAAAAAATTTTGCGTATACATATATTTACGCTTTTTTGTTTTACCTACTTCTAAAGTTGCTCAAGGCGCTTATGAGCATACCTTCGCATTCAGTTGTATACGTTTATGCTGCTCATATCAAGTGGTCCAAACAAGCAGCCTCTATGCTTTTCACGTCGAGTGTATAAAATTTCTTTGCACAAAAGATTTCCATTTCCTCAAGCAGATTTGCTCTTTTACCTCTCCTAGAAATGTATCCTGTGTTTATATTATAAAAATTCATAAAATACAGTGTTGCACAAGATATGAAGTCGTTTGTTAGTTTCAGTCACACAACAAACAACAATCTTAGATAAGAAATTGCTTTTTGCCAATGTTTTGCAGCTGTCCAATATCCGTTTGTCGCGTGCATCAATAAAATATCAGAGCATATGTAACGATTTCAATAAAGAGCACATTATTGGTCGTATCAGGAACTTAGTGGTAAAGCTGCGGATTGTATTTAGTCACGCCAAGCTATTTTCCGCAGATTTGCAATAAAACAAGGATTTGGATTATATTTAGACAAGCATAACTACGAAATGGTTTTGATATGGTTTAGCAACAAATAGTGTAAGGGTTTCGAAAAAAGGACTTCGTCATAAATTGAAGCCATTGAGGAAATATCGTAAACCTTATATCGTGATATGAGGTTTGTAAGGTAAGCAATATTTTGTAAATTACTTTTGATAATGGGAATTGGCTCGTTTCTCATATTATTGCAAAGCTGTTTCACATTGTATTTATTTTAAATTATATCTTAAGGTGCTCTTACAGGGGTAATTTTTACAGCAACTAATTGCCCTATTATAGTGGCTGAACCTAGTGGATCAAGAAAATGGGATTTATGGAGCAACATCACGCAAATTGCCGCAACTTTTTCAGAATGTACTATGAATTGCCAGTTGCCGCATACCGATACATGTTGCCTGTATAGCTGACTTCGAATTGTCGTATACACTATGCTTTTGAAAAATTCACTACATCACATACACTCCTTTACATCGTATATTTACTGTATTGTGTATAGGGAGGTGGCTGTGTAAGACTGTTGCGTGCAATATTTCTTGTAATAAACTTTATCAACGGAATTCATTTCTGGTTAACGAGATAATAAGACTTTGGAATATAAAATCGCAACGAAGCCCTTTATTAATACACAACATTTTGATTTTCTTTTTCTTTTTAATTGAGGAAAATGTCACAACACTTATTACATCTATTTATTATGTTTAGTTTTCACAACATCACTCATTTATCGATCCTACAGTTAAATTGACTTTGCGCTCTGCGGATTGCAACGATGGACGATATCTCTTGTCGCGTTTACGGGACCACCGCATTTATGAAAACGTTCGTCTATTTCTAGCCTATCTGCACGACAAACCGAATTCCGTCTGCATCACCAGGAAGGCCTGCCCACAGACCCAACCGTCTTACACCAACTTTTCACTAAGTTCCATGAATCCTTCAATATTCCTTCCCATAAGGTTACAGAAGATCTATCCACCTATGCTGCGTACGTCAGTTCTCGCCGCATTTCCCATCTCCAAAAAAGTCGCAACGACTCCTTAAACTACTTTCGCTCCTAACCCCCCCGCTTTCCCAATTTCTGACCTCCCCCTTAATGCACCTGCGGTCTCTGATCAAGCACCTCTCCCCAGCAGCTTGTCAGTCTATTACCAGACGCTATGACGCTACCCTGCTAAAGACCTCCGACACTACAATATCAGAATTTGTATGTATCAAATTAGCACTAAATAAGTGTTTTCTGTACATTCGTCCCTCTCAACCTCTAGAAGCCTACGAGCCCCTAATTGAAGCGATCGACACCCTGCTTGAGAACGCTAACGCCTCTGATGAAATTATTTTATTGGGTGACTTTAAACTCCCCCGTATTCAATGGTCATTGTCTGAGGACTGTTCTCACTTTGTACCCCTTAACGTCTCTTCGGCCAAAGCTATTTTACTGATCAGCTCTCCGTTTCTGGTCTCTTTCAAGTAAGTGGTGTCAGGAACTTTCTGGACAGACAATTAGACTTTATCTTTTCTTCAGACCCAATTAACTCGGTTGTCGTGGAAAGCAACCATCTCCTCTCCTCTCTCGATCGTCACCATCCACCCCTCTTCCTCGTTCTCTCCTACGAACACCCTCATACCATTTCAAGCTCCGAGTCTTCTCTTTCCTTAAATTTTCGCAAGGGCGACTTTGAAAAATTAAATCACTTGCTCCTCAACTCTAACATTGACACTATCCCTCAACATCTTCCAGTCGACGTTGCTATAGAAGCGTTCTATTCGGAAATATACGCTTGTCTCGCACAATCTATTCCCCTTTTTCCTCGTAAAAACTACTCCTCATCCCCCGTATGGTACGACAAAGAATTACGCTCTCTCCGCAACAGGAGGAATAAACGTTGGCAAACTTTTCTTCTATCCCAAACCGAGTCTGACTATTCTTCCTACCTATCTGCTTATATCTCTTTTTCCGAACGTTGTGATACCCTCTACCATGAGTATCTCCAACGGATGGAAACTAGCCTCATATCCGACCCCAAGCGTTTTTATCACTTTATTAATTCCAAGAAGAAATCCAATGGTTACCCCTCTACCCTAAAGCTTGAGAATACCTCTTCATCTGATCCTCAGGTTATCGCCAACCTCTTTGCAAACTTCTTCAGTAAATCTTTCAGCGACAATTCCCACAACTTGACCTTAACTACTTCTCATTCTTGGACAAATGCACTCAAACGTCGTTTACGTCTTTCGACCCTGATCCCCAACTAATCGCCGCCAGTATCAACGGGCTTGAAGGCGACTTCAACCCAGGTCCTGACGGCATTCCAGCCATCGTTCTAAAAAAGTGTGCCACGCATCTAATTCAACCCCTTACCTTGCTATTCCGCCTCTCGGTCACTCAAGGGGTTTTCCCTCAATTATGGAAAAACTCGTATATTATTCCCATCTTCAGAAAAGGTTGCAAAACGATGTGTCCAACTACAGACCCATCGCTAAATTATCATCCATACCTAAACTATTCGAAAAATTGGTCTATGACTCCATGTTCTTCCACTGTAAGTGTATCTTCTCCCTCTCCCAGCATGGCTTTCTCAAAGGAAGATCTACCACCACCAATCTTATTGACTTCGTCTCCAAGACACTATGTGCTGTGGAAAACGGTAAAGATGTTGATGTTATTGCCACCGATTTTAGTAAAGCCTTCGACAAAATCTCCCATAATGTTATCTTGTTCAAACTTGATCGCCTAGGCTTCGCCTCCCGATTCATCTCCTGGATTCAATCCTACCTCAACAACCGTCAGTACAATGTTCTTTTCAGTTCATCCATTTCTAACCCTATTTTCGCTCGTTCCGGCGTCCCCCAGGGCAGCCACCTCGGTCCACTGATCTTCATCCTTACAATAAATGATGTTGAATGCGTCATCAATCACTCAAAGCTGTCCATTTATGCTGATGACATGAAAATAATTAAACATATCTCCTCCACAACCGACTCTCTTCTCCTGCAAAAAGATCTCGATTCCTTCACCACGTGGTGCATGAAAAACTTTCTTGAACTCAATGTCTCCAAATGCCAGTCCATCTCTTATTCCCGCAAGCGTCTTACCACCACCCCGAGATTTTACATGCTAACCGATGTACCGGTCCCTATTGTTACCTCTTTGTGTGACCTTGGAATAATCTGTGATAGGGAACTCAACTTCCGTTCTCATATTGACAGCATAATTAACAGAGCTAACTCCGCGCTAGGGTTTGTGGTGCGCTGGTCTAGAGAGTTCTCCACTCCATATGTTTCCAAATCTCTCTATATCTCCTTCGTTACACCTCTCCTTGAATATGCCAGCCAGGTATGGTCACCTACACAAAGAACCCATATCAATAGGATTGAATCCGTCCAGCGTAGGTTCGTTCGCTTCGCTCTACGTGATCTCCCGTGGGCAGACAGATTCAACCTTCCACCCTATGAAAACCGTCTGAAACTGATTGACTTACAACCCTTAAGTAAACGTCGTGATGTTTCTGACATTCTCTTCATTCATCAGCTTTTAAGTGGAGCCATAGACTGCCCTTCAATCCTGCAATCTTTACCCATCTATACTAATCCCCGCAACCTTAGTTCCACTCCCCTTTTCCGACTCGACCGCCATCGCACAAACTACGGTCAAAGCGAGCCAATTACCAGGATGCTTCGAAAACTCAACGACCTTTCCTCCTTTGACTTCCATCTGAGTAAATCATCCCTTCACAAATCTTTATATCTTGACCCCGTCCATCCTGATCGCATTTCTTAATTCGTTTTCCTTCCAGCCAGTTTGTTCCTTAATGAGAGCTCATATTGTAGCTTTTTCAATTTATTTATTATTCCATCATTTATCATCTAGTATAGCTTTTAGTATTAGTATTATTATTATGTTATAGCTTGTATTAAGCTTAATTAAATAAATAAAATAAAACCTTAAATGGTTAAAATGGAACCTTCTCCATGGTTAAAATGGAACCTTCTCCATCTTTGTCCAAATTTTAGTTCGGATAGTCGTAGCTAAAATTTGCCGCAAAGATGGAGAGTTTTGACGGGCATAGGGCACCTTCAGTATAAGATCAAACAAGATCTCTTTTTCTAGCTGGAGAAAAGCTTCACCCTATTCAATGACAACGATTTTAAGTGGGCTTAAAAGTAAAGGTAGCTTCCGAAACATAGACATTACCCTGCAACCACCGACGACTTTTTAGCGTAATCTGTTGCCAGCAGAAAACTGTCATGAGTCAGTACCGGTGGAGTTTAAAGCTGGGACCGTAATTATGGAAAGCCAACGTGTTAACCCTTACTCGACCCATGCTAGACTAAGATAACAAAGAAGAAGAAAATGGTATTGGATTTAAAGTTTTAAAACAAACTTTTTTTTTTAAAAAAGCCATATAACATTTATCATGATTTTCTAGATATGCGATAAATAAAACCCTCCACCTTATTTCCGAGACTGATAAAAATAGACTTGAGAAAAAGTTAAGCCGACTTCACAAAAGCTCAAAATTATGTTTGTATTTTCTCAATATATACATACATATATTAAAAAATAGGAGGAAAAATCATAGAATTGAAAATTTACTAGGCCACCTTACGTTACACCACTTGAAAAAAAAAATACAACCCCTCTTTAAAATTGAAATAAATGTTAAACCACCACCATTTTGTTAAAAAAAAACAGAACAGACAACTACGCAAAACAATTCCTATATTCATAATGATATTAAAAAAAAAATTTTATTTTGAGATAATTCTTCACCAAAATTTCAGTCGGATGACAATGAGAAAGCGGGTATTTTTCGTACTATAACATCGAGGATGGTATCTTTGTAAATTTTTAATACTTTTTAATAAATGTTGGTTATAACAAAATTAATGACATCGATGCTTAAGTAATTAAAAACACCTTTGTAAAAAATTCGCGAAAATATAGCAATTTTTTGTTAGGTTTTTTTTTAACTACTTAATTTTTCACTTTTTAGGGTCTGTAGATATGCCACTCGAAAAATGCCGCTCTTGCAAACAAAGCAATTGCAAGAGTTGCAGGTTAGTGTACTATATTATACAAAGGAAACAGAGTCATCCAAATCCAGCCACACGTTAAGAAATAATGCGCCGCCAACTTTACACACATTCACAATAGGCATACACAGTTTTTGTTTTGACGGAACATACATTACACAACAAAAACCCGGTTCGGAGACGAAGTTGGATTAATTGTTTGAGCAGCACGACCACTATTCCATGGTTGCCGGGTTCGGGACCAGGTCTCCCCGTGGCTTAAAAAAAAAATGAATTAACAAATCAACTCCGTCTCTGCGCTGTTGTCTAACTCGCAGCAATGCAAAAACAAGGGACTCAAGCTTATTCACTTCACTAACTCTAATTGTATATAGTAAGAAATTCTTATCGTGATCACAAATAACTTTTCTAAACTTAGTGATCGATAATGCTAAATATATTATAAATAAATAGATAAATATAATAAATAAGTATTTGTTATTTTATTACAGGGTATAAATAATATTGTACACAACTTATAGCTTCTTATGTAAAGCCGTTTTTACAATTAACCTGATAACAAATTATATTTAAAAAGCATGATTTTGAAACACCTCACAGCATTCATTGAAGTCGAAGCAAAATTAAAATAATATATTTGTGCTCCGCTAGCAAAGATTTTTTCAACCAACATTAACCCTTGCTCCAGAACAGAGCAGAGCCATTTAACGTTGCCCCATGGCCAGCCACGAAACTGAGACAAAAATGAAGATAGGACGTACCACAGCTGTATATATTCACGGTGTCATTCTAACCCACAGACCCCACATTTTACCAAACGTGTGGTGGCAGGGATAAGAAACCATACTGGCCTTTTGATGCGTTCTTCATTTTTTGCTTCCAGTTAAACTCCAGATCGAGAAACAGCCCCAGGAACTTAACTCTTAAGGATACTGAGAGTTGATGGCCGTTTAGCTTGTTAGTTGTGTACTTTGGTTTGAGTGGTGAAGAGCATCAGCTCGATCTTTCCGGAGTTCACAGGCAGTCCACAATCTTTGAACCATCTGTTGATTTTGTTCAGTGCATTCTCTACAATCCCAATAAACGGGGAGGTATTTTTCTGATACCAGGATTGCTAAGTCTTCAGCATAGCCCTTATTCTATCGTTTTCGAGTTGCAACAGTATTTGCTAATTACAGTCTGCCAAAGTTAGGGAGACAGAACACCACCCTGAGGGGTACTCTTACAAGCGTGCCTAATAACACGACCGGTACCCAGTTCGAACTGTATTACCCTTGATGATCTTAGCATTTTTAAAATCCAACGAGCTGCTTTAGATAGATTCAGAGCGAACGTTCAAGGAACGGATAAGCTGCTGAAATAAATTCTCGACGTACTGTCGTCATATAAGCGGTATAGATGGAGAATTAAAGTTTTTCTATAATCTTTATATTTTCCCAATATATTTTTAAGGCTCTACCTGAAAACCTCAACCGGGTCAAGTGCATTTCTTTGGTATGATATACAGGATAAGTCATTTTAATTATGGTTCGTTTGGCAAAAGTTATATAATTCGGATGGTAACATCTAACGGTGACTTAGAATTCGACCTCGACTTTTAAAGTCATTTGAAAGTCATCAGAATTTCAAATGGGACATTTTTATTGCCTATTCGTATTTTTTAGGTAAAATTGAACAACTTTTGCCCCAAAAGTTTCTTTTTTGAAAACGTAAATTTTATTTTATTTTCTTAAGGAAACAATTGAAAATTTTGGAACTTTAAACATTTTTTACTCGGAAATGGTTCGGCTACCACAGAAATTGCTAGGGACCAAAAGTGCTTACCTTATTACAGGAAATCGGACCAAATTTTTTGAAAATGTTTTCATACACTTCCTTTACGTTGCGAGTAAAAACTACTCAAAGTCCGGCGGTTGCTACAAATTTAATAAATTACCTTGATTTAAAATATTTGACCATAGACACGTAAATACCGTACTGAATCCAAATTAAATTCTAAACTATGTATTAAAGGAACAGTTGTATATACAAATAGAGTCTAACCACATCAGCCAAATTGTTATACTATTTAATTTAAAAAATAATTCGAAAGTCCAATCAATGGAAATTTAATTTTTGATGTAAAAAAATTCACTTTCACTTCTAACCGAATTACTAACTACTAGCTGGACATGCCGGCGTTTTTCTTAACCCACGCAGCATCTTACGGCATCGAGGTGTCATTATTTATCTAAGCAATCTACGGATTCGACAATGATACCGGTCATTGCCGAATAGTATTACATATGACTCCCTTACTATTACCACCTAGGAGTGTTATAGCCGCACAGTATCTTGCGGCATTGGGAGTGTTATTATTAATCTCAATGACGCCGAAAACTATGGATTCGACACTGATATCGGTAGTTTTCGGCTATTTTTAAATGTCAATATTTTTCCATCCTCACCCCAAGGTGTGTCTACCCCGATAGTATCAAACATCTGCAGGGGGATCATTTTGATTTCAACGACCATTAAAACTATGAATTCGAGCCTATAAGTGGTCGTTTGCGCTTAGTTTTATATATCAATCTCTTCACACTCCCAACCCAAGGGATGCAGGGTTGCCTTACCCCAGTTTAGTGTAAATTTCCGCAGGTACTCTAGAGTTCAGCAGGAACATACACAACCACATCCATTTGTATATATGTACATATAGCCTTCAAAGCATTTCGTTCGTCAACTTTCGTCATATTGATTTTTATCTTTGAATCCCTTTAAGATATCGATATGAAACAAACACCGACTATTATCCCTGAAAGATTCTGGACACACATTCAGGCAGATATTAATTTTGAAATCACAGACGGACCCTTCTGTTACTATATGATGATGAAAGTACAATTGTAGGTGATTTAGGTCTATATGATGATGAAAGTGCAATTGTAGGTTGTGGTAAGCTATAAAGATGAAATATGCACCGAGGCAGTGTTGATGCATTTATGGATTAAATCTTCCTCCTTTTCCGGAAAAAGGATATCAATTATTATATTTGCCTTCCACAAAATCTTATCCTTTCCTGTTTCACAAAATTTTATGTATGATAAAATTTAAAATATCGCAGAATCCGTTGATGAATAATTTCGCATTGCGGTTGTATATAATTACAAATACAACAATATACAATATATGTTACTACGAGTACATATAATAATAAGCTTAAGATTTTACGGTTTAGTTTATCTTTCTTAATATCCGGTAGTGGAAAATTTATTCCATGAGATGAAGCCAATGTGGAGCTCTGTAGAATGTGAAGGATATGCACCGCAACTAAGCATGACAAAATTCCGAAAGTTTGCTTCTATTTAAGTAGCTTAGGGAATGAAAATATATTTAAGACATTCTTCATAATATTCAGCTAACGTTAAGTAAAGAAATGGTTAAACTTCAAGTTCGTTGCATGGTTGAAGAGAGAATTTAAAGATCAGAGAACAAGCTCGAGGGATTTTCATATTCATTAAACATATTTGGAGTTTGGAGTTAAGAAGTTTATTATTATATGCCCCTTATAAAAACATTTTTTCTTAATCAAAATAAAAGGCTTTTTTTATAACCTAGTTTCGGATTCCTATTTGCCGGTTGGATAAGAGAAAATTTCTCACTGCCCGAGTATGTGTAATTTTGACCTAACTAAAAGCCAAATGAGAATGTATTGTAAAACTGGGAGGAGAGGGAAAGTTGTCGGTGGCTACAATACCAGGTAAACCGATCTTCACTCATGATTTAAAAGTGAAGAATGGAGTTTGTTCCAACCGCCCATGAAACTTCGGACCACTACAATGTGTTTCTAGTAGAGGTCCTGGTCATTGAAAGGGCTATAAGAGTATTGCTGTTACACAAGGACCTACAAAGTCGGAGTGAAATTTGTTTGAATAGCGGTAGTCAAGCAACCATTAAGTTCTGCGACACAAATACGATTAAATCACTGCTGGTGCGCAGATGTCGCAGCGTTCTTGAAAGTTTGGAGGTTTTACATAAGGTGTAAACAACTAACCTAACCTACCCACTAGGCTGATAAAGTTTAGAAATTGCTCAGATTTTATCCGGGGGGAATGTTAAGGTACTACCAAAGGTTGTTTGGAAAAGCCTACTTGCGAGCGGCTGCAAGGCGGAAATACGGTCGATTGGGAATATGGCCCACGAAGTTAAAAAAAATCCGCGTCTTGTTTTATCAAATCTACTTTCTTTAGCTTTTTGCAAAGTTAAGTTACTTTACTCATGTATGCCAATGCTTGTGAGGATATACACAAATTTCAATTTATTGAATGAAATTATCGCTTGCTTCGTTGTGCGCAATTGACAGTATTACCATCATATTATATGAAAAACTAGCTCTTTGTGAAAGGTATTCATGGTAGTTTTAAAAGTAGTTCAATTAAGAAAAACGTAGTTCATTTTGCCACAAACTGTATTGTAATAAAGTTTCTGTGAGTTAAGTTCACTTATGATACATGTGTGGAATAATCTGATCGATAAACTAAACTAAAAAAATGTAAATTATGCAAAACATGGCGGATAAAACTCTTGCAAGACCTGTGCAGCATTTCAATCTCTCGTAATGCACTTTGAAGAGAACTCAGCAAGAATCGACAGGCAATAAATTAAAGTCAGTGGACCAGATAAACATTTATGGCCCCCACAATACCATTTCCTCAAATGGAAAAATACTGAAGAGTTTGAAAGCGATGCATTCCTGCTCCTGTTTCGATAGCTACCGGAACTGGATGATCAGCTGAAAACTCCAGCATTTGCACGTGAATCTATTTTGATAAGGTTAACGAAACATACGATTGTAAAGGCAATTTGAAAAAAGGGTTCGAGGTTTTAATTAACGCGAATTTACCCTGGGAAACGTTTACATTACAAAAGGCCATAGTAGATAGCCTGAGGAGTGTAGGTATCATTAATATTGTTGGAAATTTTATTTTTTTGTACTACCCCAAGTGTCAAAGAAACCTGTCATTCCGGAGATTTTGCTATTAAGACAGAAAATTAATGATGCTCAGGCCACTTGTTTGCTCATTAAAACTTAGAAATAAGGAATAAAGGGGTCCACGAAGTAAAACATTTCTCCAAAAAGAAATTCATCTTTCAATGGGATATAGCCAGCAGTGATAAATAATTCTGTCAAATACCGGATGGAGAAGACGAATTAAGAGTTCGATCAAGCAAAAATTCGGAAATGGCTGTGTCACGAAAAATGAATGATATCCTCTGTCGCTGGATTCCTGAAAAAAACCCATAATATTTGGATACCCGAGCTACCCTGGTGAAACAAAAACTGTTCCCGATTGTTAGAAATATTTCATGAACCAGGAAAAAGAAACTGAAAGACTCTAAATTTAGAGTGTTTGGATAATTATCCAATAATTTCTTTTCGCGGTATCTTAAACATTTTTCGATTGAAAAAAAAGACATTACTGGATTTATGTATATGCCAAGGTGATAGATAAGAAAACGGAAAATGCATGCAGAAATTGCGGAGAACATTTTACGCCATTTAAATTAGTACGACGTGCATATATTTATAGAATTTGTGGAAACAAGTTATTAATTTGAAAATATTGTATGGTAAATATTTCAGAAGGGAAAAAAGAAGAAGAAAATGATTCGGACAGAATTTACTTCCACTCGTGGCCGTTAATTTTACCTGCAATCAAAAACTTGTTCAAAACAATGGCATTCCACGAGAGAAGATACCTACTTATTTATTTATTCCGGCACAATTTCGATAACCGTGGTACAGCAGTCTGATGTACCTTTTTATATAAAAAAAAACTTAAAATGAGTAAAATGTAAAATTAAATTTTTTCGATATATCGATTTGTTTTCGAGATATCGAAAAGTGAAATTTGAAAAATTTATCAAATTCTGAAAGATTTTTTTTGTAAAACTGCTCAAAATAATCAAATAACAAAAATCCAACGACATTTTAAGTGTGATTGTTCATCTCAGTGATCAAAAACCTATGGATCCCCGTACAATATGTATTTTCTTTCATATCGCTTTTAAGCTTCTTCACCTTTCCGCTGAGAAACATGTAGCTACAGTTCTATGGTGCTCCAACATATTTTACTGTTCCCATTCGTGGACCACATCTTCCAGCTGTGGATTAGCAAATGTAACCCAGTTTCTAGGCCATCCCATCTCCCAACTTCACCCCGCTTTATTTATTTTCATTGTGCGTCATGAATCAAAGGGTATACGCGACAGGGAAAAGAATTTGGTACGGGAGTACGTGTCAATGCATGCCTCAAAAATAGTATCTACTTCAAAAACAAATTTATTATTAAACGAATTTAGTGAAAGAATGTTTATAATTTTCCAAATATTGGTCGTGCGTCAAAGCTATAGGCTGTCTACTAAATAAATATTTGCGTCAGTCAAAATATACGGCGTCAGAAGTGAAACTTTTCATCTTACGCAAAAACTGTCAATGAGTGTACAATAAACAATGGACGGCGACTATTCTCGGCGTCTTCTCTTTCTGCGGATCTTCGTATACTTTTTCCGCCCCTCCCACTCTTTGGTTAAGTAAATGGTAATTAGAAGAAGAAAATAAGTTTAACAGATATTGTTAGCTCTACGTGTTTACTCTTTTGCCAAAACTCCTTTAGTGTCCCATAAAAAGTTTCGTGTATATTCCTTTATTATTATTAAGTTCTATGCTTATAGTGCCAACTGGAGAATTAGCAAAAGAGACAAAAATATCATCACTACCAAGGAACACGTGCGCCAGCATGTATTGTATATGGCTGGGCTGATCGTCATCCGGGGTCATTATGTAAATCCAAAAACATAAAGTTTCCAAGCATATCCTGGAAGGACTTAAGATCACAACAAATTCATATATTGTAATATTGGTATTTAGTTTACGTTAAGAAGCTTATGTAAATAGGTCTAGGACTCCGCAGTAGGACATAGTCTAAGATTTAGAAGAACAAAATTTTAATAGAGTACCTAATCTCCAAAATTTATATATTTAATGTAGCGGATCTCTTGCTAAAACAAACATTCCGATTTTATTAAAATTGTCGGGGAAATCATAACCAAGGAAAAGATCGTTAACAACAACCCGAGACTCAAACGGCTCTCGGGAGATCTATATCAAGTAAAATAAATAACAAAACAAAGCAACAAACGTTACAATGTGTTGAATCACGCTCGGACTTATTAAGTCTAAGAAAAACAGTATAGAAAAAAATTCAGTAATCTTCTGGTTCTAAGTCATAAAGATCCTAAAGAGATAATTTGACTCTACAGGAAAAAGGCTCTTGTTTGCTGTCGAAAAAATTATTGAAAATTGTCGGTAAGTGCCATATTTTTTAACACCAGAAACATTAGACATTTTCTCTACGTGAAAATTTTGGATTTTCATGCATTGATCAAATTTATGATCCAAGCAGTAATTGATAAATTACAAGCGGAGCCTTACTGTTGGTAAAACATCTAACACGTTCCATCAAGAGACACGCAAATTCAGCGAAATGGCCCAGGGAGCTTTTTGTCCAAATAATGAAGTTTTTGTCAGTATGAAATGCAAAGCAAGTAGAACAAGTTTGCATGAAGCATTAAAAGACAGATAGCACACGATTCTTGCAATAAATTAAGTTTTGATATGGTGTAAGTCAAACAAATTGATCTCAGTACTATTTTTCTACAAATATCATAGCAGATAAGGTCAAATAATTCAAATTTAAATTTCCACTTTCTCCTGAAATAGTCTTCTGTAAATACGCGGAAGCTATTGAAAATAAAAGAGGAAGTAATAGACCGAGGTTAATCCCACAAAAAGATTCGAAATCAAAAATTTTTAAGATGGCTTATGCAAAGGGGCTTCATTGATGCATTTGCATTTTTATTACTCGGTTCCTAAGCGCTTCAGCGCACATAAGCTTCTTTTTCTGATCCAATAGCTCCCTTTATTGGAAACTGTATGATACCATTTCCATTTTCTGGTATGCTTTGGAATGCCTTTGCAGTCTATATTGGTAAGCTTGTGCATGGGCCCTGTAGCCATTGAAAGTCTAACAAGTCTTTCATCTGCCAAGGATGCTGTCAATAATTGCTTGGAGTATTTTCTTTATTCTTCAGTTGGGGAATTTTCAAAAATCAAGCATAATATAAAGTACAGCCTTCCTCAGGGCACCCAGATTAAGAGAAGGAATCTTGATTAATAAGGTGCTCTTCATTGTCTACTGTTGCTTACAATGCACTATTGTGAAATATCTAGAAATTGATGAAGTTGGCATCGTAATATGACAGAAAAAAAGATCTTCTTTTGTCATGAAATTTTAATACATTCACAGAATATACTCATATTAGGTTGTATAGCTAACGAAGTACATAAATTCTTTTGGTCGAAATAATAGACAATTTTTTTTATCCTTTGTAATTGTCACCCTTCATGTTACTACTTATTAATAAGATATGTAGGTAAAAATAATAGCTGAAATTTTTAGTTCTTGTGTTCTTATGCTTGGTTCTAATATGAGAAGTTATTCTAAAGTCTTGATCAATGAGGAATTTTCCTTATTTTAATTCAGGGAATACCTGAATACCACTGAGGTAGTCAAAATCTAGGCTAATCAAAATTTAAAAGAAGTGCCTTATATTTTAGTGACTGAAATTGCAGACCTGTATACCATATCTAAGTCCGGAATACCGAACTTTTTAACATCCATGTGTTAAATTTTTTCATAAAATATATAACAAACAAAATCTAATAGTAAATAAAAATAATCAATCCAAATTATTTATAAGGAGTAAGTAAAAAATTGGTAACATGCATATAAATTATGACTGCAATCATTATAGTAACAATTTCAATATGGAATAAAAATAATAATAAAAATAATTTATATCAGGTTTATATTTTGTTACTACTACTCTCACGACTCATGTTAAAAGGAAGGTCCTAATAACAGCATACCAAGCAGTGATAAGAATATAGGTCTGCTGACTGCAATAAGGAATTGAGACGCTCAGAGCGAGAGTCCCGGGTAGAAAGCTTTGAAATACTACCGGAAAAACTTATTAACTAAGTACGTCTCCCATAAAGTAGGACTCCGAAAGGGAAACGATAGAGTACCTTTTGCAGGTTCATTTTCTCGTGTCAAGCATAAGGACAAGCTCGGCTCATTCTGAGACTTAGGTCAATAGACTTGTACAAACCGCAAAGCGGGTAGAATGTCCTGAGTCATATTTGACAGAGACAAGGTTAAATGAGCTGTGGTCTCGCTTCAATCATTTAAATCCCCCGGAGGCAAGAGATCTTTCCATTTTTCCTGCAGAATTATCTTGAAGCGTTCCTTGACCCACTAGTCTGCAAATTTAGAGCTAGTTATATTTTGGGATACATTCCACTTTCGTGGTGGTGCTGTTCATCATAAAACAGGGCAATATGTGTTTAGAGCCGCCTACACGTTACAGACTCCTTAGCTTAATTTGCTTCCTGTTAAAAACAATGGACGATCTTCATCTCTCTCCCCATCTTTTGGGGCATGGAGCGAGAGAAGAATTTCACCCGATTCGAGACAAAGACCTCCGGATTGGTAGGCCGACAAGGATTTCCTCCCTTGCTTGTATTTATCTGGAAACCTAAAGCAATTCGCATTTTGAGGGTTCAGTTTACAGCTCCACGTTGCTGACAAGGTTACAAAGGCATTCTACAGTCTATCTCTAACAATTGACTACATGAGTAAGGAGTTGCACTTTGGCAGAAAATCAGTACTCTCATGACCACAGACTGGGAAGGTAGAATGCAGAATTGATGGGGAGTCAAAGATTTCTCCACTAGGAACATTGTCCTGGAGTTCGCCACGGTTGTCAGTTCCTTTGCATAGACTGAGAAAGTAAAGAAAAGCGGGTTTGTAGTGGGCTACTTATCCGGCCACCAGGGGTTGAGATATCACCTACAAAAGCGAGTTCTGTCTGATGAAACATATACATATTTTACACTAAGATGGTTTAGAACATTAGAACTATTTGGCCGCAGTGCACAATATATGGGTAACTCTAGCTACCTGCATTACGTATATCTGTACATCCAAAGGTAGCGGACTCATTGGGGTAAATGAAAGACAATTTTTAGTACAATTTTTACTTTATGGGAGGAGGGTCTAAAAATTATATTTCCAAAAATCTCATCATTTCTGATTTTGGGTCATCAATCTACGTGCGTGTATAAAACTTC
The DNA here is from genome assembly GCA_964036015.1 of Leptarthrus brevirostris. Lineage (NCBI taxonomy): Eukaryota > Metazoa > Arthropoda > Insecta > Diptera > Asilidae > Leptarthrus > Leptarthrus brevirostris. The sequence goes on from OZ038371.1 coordinate 144,026,682, forward strand.
ATCTGAATAGGTATTATATACCACACACACACAAAATACTAAAAATTGTCAAATTACGGCTATGCATTTCCTTTACCTACGATAATTGCCACTAGTAACATCGGTTGTTACCGAAAATATTTTAGACAAATAATAATAACTGCCGCACTAAGATTTGCGCCCTTAGTAGTAGTTGGTATATTAGAAGACAAATAAACGTGCTGTTAAATAGATAAGAAATATAAGGAAAAAAAAACTGAGACCACTTTTTTGATGATATGTAGCATTTTTTGAAATTTATGATTTGTAACATAACGCACACATATCGCTCGGAGCATAAAACACCTATCGCCTTATCACCCTTAAAACATCTAAACCGTCGAATACCTTTTCTTTCTGAAGAACCACCGCCTGCAGCCAACATTAACATCAGCCCTGCGACAAGATTGGATATGACGGATGTACTAAAGTGCATGGCACTCCATAAAAAATTATCATTATCATTAAGGAGTCCTTCTTAGAAGCCCATTGCCACGACCTATGCAACGGAATATGGTCAAAGCCCTTCCGAGTGTTGAATGGAGTGAGACAAGCATGTCATCTTAGCTTTTCTTGATTGCCATTAATGACGTATTATGCAGCTCCACAAATAACCACCCGCGGTCAGTGCTTTGATAGTAATTTGTTAAAAACCTTAATTACCTCGACTATGTCGACGATGTACGTCTTCTGCATGTAATTCAAATGTCCGAAGCCCTAAGTACAGAAGTTCACAAAGCAGGACTCCAAGAGCTAAAATGAAATTTATATTGAAGATAGTTGAGCTGAAAAGTTGATGTACAGGCTCGCATCAACAAGGCTCAAGTTGCATTTAATATTATTGCTGAGATTTGGTGTAATAATAATATCTCCAGTCGCATAATCGAAAGTAAAATCTGTTCTCAACCGGTCTCTCCGGGCGATCCTGAGATCGATTGGCCGGAGGTAATTACCAATGAAGACCTACACAGTACACATCCTTACATATTCAGACGGAAAATTTGTATTCGGAGAAGAAAGTGGCACCATTTCCTATGCGCAAAGGCCGTACACAACGGAAGCCAAACAATACTGCTCAACAAGCAAAAAATCATACCAGCAGGTGAAAGCGTTGGCATAGAACTGGATCAGATAGAGAGTCGGCGTAGAAGCCCTTATAACCCACAATGAATTAAAGGAACCAGAGAGATTTCGATTTCAAGGATCTACTCCTTGAGGATAGTTTTCTTGTTATGGTTAAAACAAGTCGCGGGGTCTCTGAGGAAATCGTTTCGTTCGACATGAATTATTCGATAGTTGTTGTTCGCTATGTGAAATGCTAGCTGGATAGGAAAAAGTCTTCGCTTCCTTCTAGCATTTGGAAATAGGAGTAGCTCACTTCTTAATCTACCCATATTCAGTTTGAACTTCAACCTACCCTGACCTCGGCTTTATTCGAGTGAACCCGGTCTATTCTGACAATCGAAGTGGTTTCTTTTTCAGCCGGCCGTCATTACATCTATCGATTAGGTTCAGTGAAATGATTTTACTTTCGTTTCAAAAGTCGTTGTCGATCGACACAGAATGCTCTGCGTATCTCAAGTTTACGAGGAGTTGCTTTTCTCCTCATTCATAAGGAGTTGCCATGATATTTCACTTACACTTTCAGGCCCTTCATCTTAAATTTGCAATAAACTCTTACAGCAGAAGCAAAGTATCTGGGGATTATCCTGGATAAGAAACTTAGCTGGAAACCGAACATCCAGGAGACTTTTGCGAAAGCAATGAAAGTTCGGTACACTTGTAAGCGGGCTAGTGATGATAAATGGGGTTTCCACCCTAAAAGAACTCACTAGCATTATGATGCAGTCATTAGGCGGATCCTGTTGTATGACGTAATCGTCTGGTGGCCATCCCTGAACAAGGTCACGACCCATAGCATCCTGCGGAGGACTGCGGAGACACCCACTGCTATCTAAAAATACTTTTTCATATGCCTCCCTTAGATTTCATAGGCAAAGAGGTATCAGCGAGCGATGCCATTAGATTCGCAGCTACCTCTCAGTGGTCAATTTTCGTTTGGAAACATTACAGTTTTGAACTTTTTATCGTTCTCTTTAAGAAACCTTGATTATGCCTTCCTTTATCAAACGGCAAGACTGGAAAAGCACCACATTGCCCATACAGATATGCACCGATGGTTCTAAACTGCTGTTTTCTCCAAAAAAAAAACTGAATATTGATATATCCTGTCGCCTTCCAAGCCACTGCAGTGTGTTCCAAGCGGAAGTAATGGTAATTAAGGAGGCCCTGGATTGGCTGAAAGGTACCAATATACCTGAAAAGGATATCTGTATCCTGACGGATAGCCAAGTTGCGGTCTATCTAGTTCCCGTAAACCCTTGTGGGTAGTGGGGTGGGAGAAAATCTTAACCCGATTCGAGACAAGGGTTGCAAGTGACCTAAAACTGAAAATAAATTTGGAACCACTGACATTTTGTCTGCAATCCCCATGGTCTTTTTTTATCGTAATCTGTTGTCAGCAGAAAACAACCATGGGTCCCCGTCGATGGGATTCGAACCTGGAACTTCGGGATTGGTAGACCGACACGTTATCACTTATTTCACTGACGACCACCCGCTTATCGATATCAAAGACTGTAAATAACTGCCGCTCATACCTAACTAACATGCCAAAGTAGTACCATATTTACCAATATTGGATTCCTGGGCTCAGTGATATTCCAGGGAAGTGTGTGACTGATGTGCTCGCTAGATACGGCACTACGTTGGAGATCCTACCAAGTGAAACTTCTGTAGTTAGGCCTCTAGCCAGCTGTAAGCGGCCTCTCCGCACGGAGGTAAGTAATCAGACGAACCATAAATGGGCAAGTAGAACTACTTACCAAATGACAGATAGATCTGACCTAATCTGGATCGTAAGTGCTTCAAGCTTCACATCACCAAATGGAACTGGCCTAATCTGGATCTTAAGTTCTCTACACTTTATGTATCGTTAGACGGAACCAACCTTGGCGTAGCCATATAGGTGATCAGTAATAAATGCCTCATTGGCACTCACCCGAAGAGATTCAGACTCTTATCAAATGACTTCTGCAGAAGCTATAGGGACGAAATGGAGGTGGAGACTATAACTCAGCTCCTATGGCCGTGCTCTGCCATGGCACGTACGCGGAAGGTCGTTCTGTGTGACTATTTCTTTGATAGTCTCTGCAATCTCGAAAAGACTGACGATTGACTTTCGTCGCTTCATCGACAGCTCCAGACAGTTCTTATTCCTGTTGCATCATATCGAGTGAGCTCTTTCATTGGACGCTTTTAGGCAGCATACGTTTGTACTTGCTGTTGTTTTCAACTTTCGTTTAGACATTTAAATACCATGGCTACCTTTTTCTTTATTAAAAACATACTTTTGCTTATACTATTATCAATGTCAGTAGCTATTGGTCTTGCAATTTTCATAACTTCGGCAGATACTTTGTTAAGGGAGTGTTAAAGATTTTTTCTTTGGTTATTTTAGGATCCAGATAGGGAATTCATGCTTAAAAATAAACAAAGTATCACTTTCCTACCTTTGTGGTAGATTAATTCATTTTAAGCTTTCTGCAAATCCATTAAAAATGTATTTTATGAATATAAATATACGTACCAAGTAAGAACATTTCTAACCACATTCTTAGACTGCACAACTACTATAGATGTTGAAGTTGCATTTGATAGGGCTGCCATAGAGTCTATTTTAGAGACAATCTCCAGTAGTTTAATTCGTGCTAGTCATAAATTAAAATTAAGAAATAAGCAAGAAAGAAATGCATAACAAAATTTGTCCTATCGCTTCGACAAGCTAAACCAAAGATACGAGTATAAAGAATATTCCTAAAGTTGTTTATTATCATAATTATTTAAGAACAAAAGAAATAAAACAATTTAATTTTCCCTAAGGACAGTCTTAAACTATAGGCAGAACCTTCAGTTTATTCAATTTAGTATAATTGTTCGATTTAGATACATACGTAAGTAATTTAGAACAATTTAATGGTTCCCATAAATCATAATGACTTAAGATGAAAGTGATTTCTAACAATTGCTTACATCCTTTGATCCTCTGACAAACGAAAGTAAACTTTTGATTTTTGGATTTTCGCCTGGGTCGATAAAAACCAAATTTTCCCCCTAAGGATGTGATTTTCTTTGTGCCAGAACTTGAAAGTAAGTAACGTATGACAATCTTACCCTTGTAAGTCAAGCGTATGCAATAAATTAAAGAGAAGGAAAGAGCCAAGACTTGACCTAAAAAATATATGGGCACAAAATCGATATAGTGTAAAATGCTTGGTTTTCAAAGCAGGGAATAAAATGTCTTTCTCGTGGAGCACGTATCTCAAATGAACCCTCAAGGGCGATAAATATGATGAACAACTACTGTTATTAACACAAGCTTCTTCTACAAGTTGTAGAAAAAGTTCGAAGACACAATATGTAGGCAGATGTATATAACAGCCGACATAAGGAATGCTGGGCGAAGGAATTTTAATACTGAAATTCCAGAAGAAATGAACAAAACGAACAGAAGGAAAAAATGACAGCAAAGCCTGGAACGATAGGACACAAATTCTAAATAGGAGATTCAAGTATAATATGCGGGTGTGTGTCGCTAATGTCCTCCCATAGAAAGCTTTCTATTATATTTCGGTGTACCCAAAAACTTTGCTACATGCGAAAGTGATCTAATGAAATCAAATAATAAAAAGTCTTCACTGTTCCGACAACTTTAATGACGGTTTGGGAACACCCCGCAATTTTACTCTTGCAACATTGTGTTGGCTGTTTCTAGCAATTACGTACACCACCCTGCAAAACAATGCACTACATACCACAAATCTTGCATAATTGCATAAGTTTTATTAAGAAGCAGAAAAAATGAGTAGAAATAACAGGGACGAGCAATAAAAGTGCCACTCTTAAATTGTAAGCCCAGAATAAGAATAGACAGAGTGAAATGATATAAAGCCCTTGATTAAATTTTATATTGCGGTCTCACTTTAATTTCTTTCAAGGTCCTTGAACTTGATGCCATTGGAATATTGTACGACAAAGTTCTGTCCTGGAACTATTCATAAGAATTTAATACTTAAGGTATATAAAGAACGGGTAATCTGTCTGTTTGTTTCTTTGTGAACTGAGTGTTATTTCAACTTTGGAAATACTTATATGCTTGAAATATTTAAAGAAATGTGTTAAGCCTTTGCGGTACTCCTCCATGTATCTACACCCTCAATGCTGCGACTGCCGGCAGGCACGGTGGAGGCTTGCCTTCTCTGCGTATCGTCAGTGTTATATCAGACTCGACTGAGATGGTAGGAGCAGGTCTCAACAGCGAATATAAAACAACCTGGACGGTGCTCCAAGCACCTCAAAATCGCACGCTACTGGTGCAGAAGTCGAAGTAGACTCGGATCAAGTAAGCAACTAAGTAAACACCTTGGATGAGGAGGTGATCTCCCAGCCAAGAAAAGGATGCTGGAAGGTAAAGTTGCGAGGAGACAGAGGTCAGCTGAGGGTGATAACTCCACGGCAAACCCTGGTAAAATACATACCATACCCATTTCCCTCATCCTTAATTCGCTTCCTGCCGAGGCTGTGCTTAAGCATCATGGGGCATCTCCTGAGCTGTGGCAACATCATATTGTGATAGCAGAGCGTGGTTATGTACACCCTTAGTTCTCACTTAGTAGTAAACGAATTTGGAATAATTAATTTTATATAATTTATTATTTTAAAATGGGATATACATATTGACTTAAGGCTGAACTCAAACTGAAACTGCGGAACAATTTAATTCGGTATTTATACACATTTTTAAATAAACAAAATTGTTCTAGCCTACTCAAAAACGTTTGCAACTAGTAACTTCAAAACACGAGCGTAACGCAAAATCACTAAACCTTATAAATGATATATGTAAGTATAAGAAAATGTTATAATGATTAATACTGCCACCATAACAAAAACCTAAACCGGGACAAAAGACGCAAAGCGCTGAGTCAAAGCCGGTACCGGAACCATCGATAAAGTTGCAAACGATTATCGTGACGATAATCGATCGGAGCGACTCCCATTGCAAGACGTCATAGCAGAAGTGGAAGGTCGGAGAGTGCTTGTCGGGCATTTGGAGAGAAACGCAGACCAACCAATTCCATCATTTGATGGAGCACGTTGGTATAATGTCGGGAAGATCATACTGTGCAATGATCTGTTCACCCTAAAAGACCTGTGGGAAATAGTCGCTTATGCCGATGATGTAGCTATATTAGTGTGAGGCAAGTGCCTGAACCTGATCACACGAAATCACAGAAAGAGCTGTAAAGAAGTTGAGTTCAAGGGCGAAAACCAGGGGCTTGGCGTCAATGCAAGGCCGAAATGATACTATTTACTGCGATGTGTAAGGTGCCAACCTTCAGCGCACCACGGTTAGATGATATGCTGCTGGAACCTCAGGTTAAATATCTAGGGTTCATTCTAGACAGCAAACTTACCTGGAAACTAAATGTAGAAGAAATGATTGTTTAATTTAACAAAGCTTTCGGTGAAAAGTGGCGGTTGAAACCCAGCATCACGCAATTTGTATTTACAGCAATAATGCGACTAATGCTGTTGTACGGCGTCATGGTTTGGTGGCCAGCTGTCGATAAGAAAACTTATCTCCAGATTGGAGCACATACAAAGAATAGAGTGGGAAGGGGGGTCACTGATGCATTCAAAACTCTCCCATGTGGACCATTACGCAAGGAACGCCGTGCTGAGGGCAATGTTGCACCCCGAGAATCGCAATATCTCAAGACGGGGGGGGGGGGGGGTGTACGGCCACAGTAGCTTAGGGGAGAGTCTCAATACGGCCATTGATTACATGCTATCGATTATGGACTTTAACAGGAAGTTCAAGGATTCCGGGTAGCCAGATCTTGGAAACAAGAATAGGAGTACCTGCAGATACCATAAAAATCTATACAGATGGCTCTAAAATAAACTCCGAATTAGTAAAACCAGTGTTCTGCCAGGAGATCAGTACCAACTCATCGTACGGACTTCCCGGTGATTGTAGCGGCTTTCAAGCCGAGGTGGTGGCTACATACAAGGCGACAGAATTGGCTCACAATCAGTTGACAACAAGAAGTTCAATCAGTATCTATGTGAAGAGACAGGCGGCGCTTAAAGCTCTCTTTGATTGCTACAGAGCTTCACATACTCTTAGCACGAATAGCGGCATCACTGGAAAAGAAGCAGGCGAGAACGGCTAAGAGAGGAGCTATAATGGAAGCTCAGGAAGTGGAACATATACTTCCTCCAGTACACCGTGTTGCCAAATTTCTCAGTGATGGACCGTTAGATCTTTCGAAAAGAAGAGGCCATAACGTGTCGAATCGTGAAGACCATGTGGAGAACATTGTGTGGGATCTAAGGAGCGCAAATGCGCTAAGAGTTGGTGTTTCACACTCTGATTTATGCTAGCACAGTCAGGAACCCAATACAAAAGAAACTGTAGAACACCTATTGCTAGAAAAAGATATGAAGTACTGGGTAACCGATTTATTGAAGATTTAAAGGAAGTCTCGAAAACTAAGATGAAAAAAATTCCGAAGTTCGGGTATCTTTGATACTAATAGGGTAGGTCTCCGATGACCGATCACCGTAAAATAACCTAACCTAAGCCTGTTAGGTAAGAAAAATATCGTTCGATTAAACAACACTGGGAAATATTTAGAAATTATTGCCGAAGTAAGTACTGTTAAATATGTCAATAATGTGAACACGGAAGTTAATATAAGTATGTATAATCGATTGAGGAAGCTAGCAACTACAAAGAGTGAGTGCTTCGCAACAGAAGGGTGAGAACTTGAACGGAAAAGGTCTGTCTGTTTGGGTACACCAAAGGGCAGGATGTTATTGCCACACCTGTGGGTAGCGGATGAACTAGTATTTCTGGCATCAGGCAAGTTTCTGTCCACAATTAGTAAAAGGCTCTAATATGCGCTTTGTAAGCTTCATAGCTAAGCCTCAATAATTGGAATAGGTGTAAATCCTGCAAAGACAGGAAGAGGAAAACACTAGAGTTTAGCACCCCAAAAGCAAGGGGGAGGGTCTGAAACTTTCCAGTGAAGCCTAGGCTTGATACTAGACTCGAGGATTGACTGGAGGAGTAACATGACAGAACGTGTAAAGATAGCTAGTGTGGTAATTTATAAGTGTAAAAAAACGTTCGGCATTACCTGGGGACTAAAACCGAAAGTGGTTCAGTGGTTGTATACCATTGGTCTGGTGGACAGTATTGGAGAAGATATGCAATCTGGACCTGCTATCTAAGCTCCAAGAGGAGGCAGGCATTGGTATTAAAGGATCTCTATGTACGACGCCAACGGCGGCACTGAGATTATGATTGATTCGCCGCCGCTGGATCTATACTGCAAAAACTTAGCACCAACCAGAGCGGTCAGGCTGAAGGCTGCGGGTTGGTGGAAGAAGGAGCCATATGGCCAGTCAAACATTAATAGAAAAGCTGGATGCGTTAACTACAAGGAAGGTACAGATAACTTTTAATGCAAAGCTACCTATAAGAACTGAATGGTACAAGAATGAAGTAATAAGAATAACAGAATACAGATACAGGTGCGGGAGTATACTCTAGCAAATGGAAGTGACAGGTGTCATGTAGAACGCCGGACCAATGTAGTATTTTTCAATCAGAAATAGTAACGAGAAGAGGAAGGTCCGGTAGGGATATCCGCACACACACTGCCAGCCAGGCTGCCATAAGGCGCTGGAATCTGTGGTGGTGCAATCAAAGGTCGTACAATTATGCAGAGCTTGTCCAGAGATAATAACTAATCGTAACAAGGTGACTCTATCTTGGGTACCGGCGCACAGTAGTATTCCGAGGAATGAAAAAATTAACTAAAAGGGGTTCTGGAATGGATTTCTCCGTGGCAGAAGAAAGAAGAAGCAGAAGAAAGAAGGACATCTATAAAGATACATATAGGAAGACTGATCAATGGTGGCTTTGTATCGCAAGACTGTATATAGTAAGTGATTGACGAGGGCATTCCTCAGTGGAGACAGAAGTGCGACTAGAAGTTAAACGAGGGCACTAGCGAGCTGCAGGGCCATAGGCAATTACGCAAGGAAATTGGAACTTGTTCCTAATGCCTTTTGTCGTAGCTGCTAGGATGGGAATGCCTTGTTCTGACCGTGCGAATAAAAAGTCTCTCTCTACTACCCGTAACCCCTTGTGGGGCATGGAGTGTGAGGAGAACTTCAGCCGATTCGAGACAACGGTTGCATGTGGACCTACAATTTAAAGAGGAGTCCGAACCTTTGGCCTTTTATCGTAAACTGTTGTCCGCAGAAAACAAACATGGGTCGCCGTCCGTGTGGTTCAAACTTGGGATCTTCGGATTGGTAGGCTGACATGTTACCACTTACTCCACCGATGACTTTATGGTCGTCCACGGAAAAAGCGGCACAAAGTACACAGAGGGTGGTCTAAGTGCTGCCAGCGAAATATATCTTAGCAGCACGCTTATAAGCTAACCTAACATATTTGCTGTCAGCAGAAGTTTCTTTTCATCTTGGCTACTACAGTTACTCACACAACTGATCACACATTATTATAAACTTAAATAATAGTTGTTGTCCGGCTGAAATATGCGACGATATTCCCGTTAATCAATAATATTGTAAGGTGCACGAGGTAGGCCACGAAAAGGGAAATAGTCAACCGTGTAATGCGCATGCCCCAGGTGGCCGGAAATTAAGAGAAGAAAATGTCAAATGGGGAAAGTCAAGAATGACTCGAACCCATGGTGAATATGTGTGGTGAAAAGGTGTAACGGAAATATCTAAAATTAAGTGGCAGAAGTTTCTAGAATTAAGATAAGTAGTATAAATAAGGCTGAGCAGTAGCTTAGTTAGTTTAGTCGTGATTCAAGCTGCAAAGTGTTTATATGTGATACTGCGAATAGTTAGTTGTATTTTAACCCACGAAGTGATAAGTGCTAATTACAAATATCAAACGATGTGAATAAAACTATAAACATTTGTCATTGAAAAAAATAAGTGTCTTAATTAATTCGTCGAGCCCGAAGAGCCTTATTTACCTTATATAATTAAGTAAAATGAAAAAATGAAAAGTGAAATTTTGTTAAGAAAATTTTACGATATCTACAAAGTGTGGATTTATAATAAAGGGGAAGGCGGTGGTTAAGAGTTATACTAAGTTTCGTCCAAATCAGGATATATTTAGTCGACATTTTAAGGATTTTTATAATATCACTGATTTGGCGATGGTGAGCCACCTGGTTGGCACAAATGAAACCTCAGAGATGCACTGGTTATAGTACTGGAAAGGTACTAATCTCTGCCTTATTCTGGTTTCTAAATGACTGAAATCCGTCGATTATTTGCCGAGCAAGGTACCTTATCAATGAAGAAATCTTGTAGCATACCCTAGGAAAAATGTCGACATTTTTTTTTGTCTTCTTTCCCGGCAAGTTTGGTATCAAATGAAAGGTATTGCTGAGTAGAATTCAAATATGAAAAACATTTTAAATTATCTTCGTTATAGTAAGATATACAGTTGGTCCCAAAAGTATTCGTCCACTTACTACCGCTGGGGAAGCCACCACCATGTTTAACTGTCGGTGATAGATTTTATTTTTGATACTCGGACGAATACTTTTGAACTCCCACTTTTTGATATCATATTATATTTTATTCTTTTTTATTTGTATTATTGAGCTGTGATTTAATTTAACTCTATTATATTCTTTTAAGGTAATGAGCGAATAAAATGCAACTTTTTTAAATTTGTTTGCTAGCTGTTTTAATTTTAGGGGCATTCCACGTAAGCGGACAGGAAAAGAATTTCGATGTTTCCGATTTTAGTAATATTTGATTATGTTATACCTATATATGTCCTCGATCCAGATACAAAATGTTGTTACAGTATAAAGTCTGGTTAAAGAGCCAGAGGGCTTTAAAAATTTGACTAATCGGCAGGTATGTGCTACTTCGAATTCCATTACCCAGTTTTAAAAAGTTACAATAAAATAAATAAAGTTGTCAAATTTATACTTCATTTAATGAGCTTTTCAAATGCATTTTTGGATATTAAAAAAAAAATTTTTTTTAGAAAAAAAATATTTAAATTTTTTAAAACTTGAATTTCACAAAATTTGACCAATTTAATTTTTTTTTACTTTTTTCCTAAAAATAGCTAATAGTGTTTAGATAGTGCTTGTTAAGTGTCATAATGGGCGTAGAAGTCGTTTCGAAGCGTAGCGGCCGGCGCCCCATGTTGGGTATTTTTGTATGGAGTCAGAATATTTTGCGAAGCTTTAATGATGTAAATTATACGCTTCGAAAATATAACTAGTCTAGCTCCTAAACGACTTCTACGCCCATTATGAAACTTAGCAAGGATTATCGATACACTATTAGCTATTTTTAGAAAAAAAATTAAATGGTCAAATTTTGTGAAATTCAAGTTTTAAAAAATTTTACTATTTTTTTTCTAAAAAACAATTTTTTTTAATATCCAAAAATGCATTTGAAAAGCCCATTAAATGAAGTATAAATTTGACAACTTTATTTATTTTATTGTAACTTTTTAAAACTGGGTAATGGAATTCGAAGTAGCACATACCTGCCGATTAGTCAAATTTTTAAAGCCCTCTAGCTCTTTAACCAGACTTTATACTGTTAAAACATTTTGTATCTCGATCGAGGACATATATATGTATAACATAATCAAATATTACTAAAATCGGAAACATCGAAATCTTTTACCTGTCGGCTTTACGTGGAATGCCCCTTTATTCAGTGGTAACTTCACTAGCGGTAGTAAGTGGACGAATACTTTTGGGACCAACTGTATAACGGTATCTTTCTGTTAATATTCTACTAAAATGTATGGAAAGTGCATTGTACCGCCCTCTATCTGTAGGATCAAGTCTTAAAATATTAATGAGTAATACTGAGCATGAAAATATAAACCTTAAGCTTACATTTAAAAGTTATTTCATTCAAATTGGTAAATTCATTAAAAAGTTATAAAGCCAAGAGCAATTCGATTGGATATTTCGCGTTTTTACTACTTTGTTTGCAAGTCGCGTGTTGTCGCAGGGTGCGGGACGATGCAAAGGTATAAAAAGGCTTGAAGGACTCAAGGGTGGATGCTTGAAAGGGTTGGGAGGATACAAGGGTCGTGACTTGCAAGAGGCTGGATGATACAAGGGTAGTAGCTCGCAAGGGCGGTAGTATACAAAGGTGGTAGCTCGCAAGTGGAAAGAGGATACAAGGGTTGAGGCTTGCAAGGGGCGGGATGATACGAAGGTGGTAGTTCGTATGGGCGGGAGGATACAAAGGACGGAGCTCGCAAGGGGCGAGGGGGGGGCAAGGGTAGTAGCTCGCAAGGTATGGTACTACTATTACTTTGTTTATAGAATAAATTATGTTCTTCCATTATAAGGAAAACGTTTCTACGTAAAACAAGGCTATAGTTGCTTTAGTCCAACTACCTAACCCGAGGATCGATTTTGATAATTCTTTTTTTGTTAAATAGAGTATGACCCGTCCTTCCAGCTACATACCCACCCATCCACCCGCATTCTTATTTTGCACCTACAGCTGCTATTGTCCAACTTCGTAACGTATGGACCAATTTGAATTTTTTTTTTTTAAATGGTGGGTCATCCCTCCTCCCATCCCACCCACTCACCCACCCACACTTATTATTGTAGTCTATTTTTTTTTTCTTATAATATAGATTGTGTTGCTACAATTGTTACTAAGACAGTTGCTTTAGTTTATCTCCCTAACGCGCGGACCGATTTGCATGATTCTGTTTTGTTAAATAGATCATAATCCCCCCTATGGCCTACCACCACTATGATCTACCTACACTATCATCGCATGCCGTAGGCGCGGTAACCAGCTAGTAAGTACATAAATGTTGTTTTTAATAAATTGAACGCTTCAAGATATATTAATTCAAATTCTTAGTTGAATAAAAATAAAAAATTTCAAGTTACATAAAATTATGTTTTTTAATTTTCGCAAATATTTCAAATTGGTAGATATAGTTTAAATTTTTTTTGGAATTTCAATAATATTCGCCCATTGAAGTTATTGAACAATTTTACAAAATTTTTTTTCAATTTCCGATAAAAATTTAATTTTGTTCTATTATTCTGATGATTCAACAACTTAAGTTAGAAAAAATAAATAAAACATTTAATTTCTTAGAAAAAATTGCTTTTATAAGCAAGAATAGTTCTGTGGCTTTTAAATAAATACCAAAGAGATTTTTATTAAAGGCCAATATTGATAAATTAGAAAATTAAAAGTCTACTTACAATCTAAAAACTAAGTTCAATAATAAAATTATTTAATATGATTTACTGAAAGCTTTTCATATATCAATAACAAAACGAATCCAAGTAAATTATTAATTTCAATTATACTTGTATTTTTTCGTCTTCAAAATTCTGTCGTCCTTAAGTTTTTGTCGCCTCTAAAATTTTGCCGCCCTAGACCCAGGCCTCACGTGCCTAGGCGTAAATCCATCACTGCATGGTGAGCTAAACTGCAAGCTTCCTCCGAGGTGTCACACTTGCAGCGGAAGTCATCTTTCCACTGAGTGTACTTCTACGAACATTATTAAATGCACAAATTTTGGCTCCGACCATAAGGGATCCGACCTAAAGTGCCCCAAAAGGAAGGAGTACTTGGATATAAAAATCAAGACATCAATAAAGCCATTAAAAAATTTATCCAGGGAACCATTCCCTAACGTAAGCTCATCGAGGAACTTTAATATGTATTCAACCAACTTTCCGCCTCTACTAGGTTCCCAAGTAAATGCGCATGATGCTAGAAACAAAAAAATTAGTCAACCAGTGTCAAATATGTCAAGCTACTCAACTGTACTAACTCATGGATCAAGACACCAGAACACTTCAGAAGAGCTTTTTTCCCACAAAGGACTTATGCAAATTACAAAAGAACTTATGGATAATCTATATTGTTACCAAATTTGTATTTGTCCGTTTGAAGCTTTGTTGTTGCAGGTCAACTTAAATAGCAACTAAAGTATTACTCTCACTGCTGCCTACTTCCCTAGTGGTGTATACGACTCTGTTAAATCTGCTAAATTCAAAGCTGACTTGGGTAAGCTGTTGAGAACAAATGGTGATTTTCTAATTGGTGTTGACTTTAACTCACGGCATAATTACTGGGGCTGTAATAGAAAGAACAAGTGGGGTGAAATATTATATTCCCACATGCTAACTGGAAATTTTTCTTTGCTATTCCCTCCTGATCCATCATATTTACCTAATGCCAGAAGATGTAGGCCTTCAGTATTTGACATTATTCTTACAAACAGTGCCATACTCTGTAGCCAATCCTTGTGCTTCGATGCTCTTTCCTCCGATCATCGTCCGGTCCTTTTCAGCTTAAACTGTCAAGCAAACAACAACTGCTGACATCAAAAATATAAATTGGGTCACCTATCGTTAAATCATTGCTTCTGAGCTAATGAAACACAACAATATCTCAGTATATCAAACATTGCCCCAAATTGATGAAACTATTTGGTCCCTTTGCAGTATTATAAAAAACGCGTTCGACCTATAGCTGCGCCTAAAAGACGCATTACTTCTAACAGACCCAGACAAATTTCTGTAGAACTTAAATCTTTAATCAGTGAAAGAAAAATTTTCCGCAGACAATGGCAACGAAGTCGTCTTCTCCTTCACAAAGCCAGACTCAGCTTCCTAAATAGTATTATTAAGGAAAAACTAGAAGATCACAGAAATAATCTATTTAGTAATACACACAGAACACTAGACAAAGGGTCAAAGCAATTCTGGAACTTAACTAAAGTTTTCAAAAACAAACACTTTAGTGTACCTAGTCTAAAAGTTAACAACTCGCTCGCTTTAACTGGAAGTGGAAAAGCATACGAACTTGGTAATCATTTCAATAATGTCCACAAAACAACTGCGCTCATATCAAATGCTGAAACAGAATCTTTAGTAACAAATGCACTCAACAATCTAATATCCACACCTGTCGAGAGTGATATCAGCTATAAAACCAAAAGAGATAAAAGCTATTATCCATTTCCTCAAAGCGAAAAAATCCCCCGGTATCAATCAATTAAAAAATCTTCCTGAAATAAGCATTAAAATACTTACCGAGATATTCAATGCCTGTCTTAAACTATATTACATCCCAAAACCTAAGAAAAATGCTAAGATTATTCCAATACCTAAACCAGGCAAAAACCTATCCTATGTCTCTAGTTATAGGCCAATAAGTTTACTTAGCTCGATCAGCAAAATTTTTGAAAAACTAATTAAAAACAGAATTTCTGAAGTTGCCGATGATCTTAATTATATCCCCAATGCACAAGTCGGCTTTAGGCCAGTTCATTCGACCATACATCAACTTAAGCGTGTTACTCAGTACATTAAAACCAACCTCCGTATGGGCAAATCCAGAGCCGCAGTTTCTTTAGATATCGAAAAAGCTTTCGATTGCGTTTGGCATGAGGGCTTAATCTACAAACTTTTACAGTTAAACCTTCCCATCTACCTTACCAAGATCATACAGAGTTTTCTTTCTTATCGGACCTTTAGCGTTTATCTAGGAAACCACAATTCGACCAATTTCAATATAGCTACCTCAAGGGTCTGTCTTGGGCCCTCTGCGCTATACCTTATATACTGCAGATATCCCCAAACCAAATTCTGCAAACTGCAGATGACATTTGTTTGTACACCTCAAATGACTCGGTACCAGTTATGGTATCAATCGTCGAAGCTTATCTTAAAGTACTTGGCGACTACTTCTATAAATGGAAGATTAAGATAAATACGACCAAAACACAGGCAATGTTTTTTCACCAAAAAACGTGCCACCAGAAATTTGCCACTCTCTAATATTCTTAGGCATGAAACTTGATAAAACAATGACATACAAACAACATATTTCTGATAGTGTAGATAAAACTAATAAATTAATCAAAGCACTGTATCCCATCGATCAATCGAAAATCACTTTAAAGTCTTGACAATAAACTTTTAATTCACAAATCGATATTCTTGCCTGTTCTAACGTACGCAGCCCAGCCCCAATCTGGAGTAGTGCCGCAAAATGCCATATTAATAAATTACAAATAACACAAAACTAGATTTTAAAAATGATTTCAAACCTACCTAGATATTTTTCAACCAGAAGACTACACGACAAAGCTTGCGTAAATTTAATTAATAAATATATTGCCAACACGCACATCAAATGTTCACGAAGTTGTACATATTCAGAAAATCCTCTCATTAGTTCCTTAAGCCAAGACTCGTAATAGGATAGAATAGGTTAGCTTTTAATTGTCTAGAATAATTATTAGTTTTACTTTTACTAGTTTTTAACTTATAGTTTTTGAGGTTTTGTAACTTTTCCTCATCTAGTATCATTACTAATTCATAAAACAATATATGAACCCCTATTAACAGGGTATATATCATTTTCGAGTTGTATGGTTGGTAAACCGGTCTCTCAAGCACTGTTGCAATATCCTAGCCCTAAGAAATTGATGTAACAAAGGATAAAAAAGAATTGAATTGAAAAATTGCATATTATCATGTGTGGTTCCAAGGGTCCACACAAGGTCGAAAATGCGAGCATTTGAAAAGAATGACTGTTTCGAGAGAGTTTTGAATTGTTCAAAAAATTAAAATCTTCAAAATGCTGGTCGCCAATAGTACTTTATTTTCTTTACTTTAATAATATAAATATTTTCTTTCCAACAAAAATTGACAGAACTCCAATTGTTTCACGGTAACCCGGGGAATCCCTCGGATGTAAGAACTTCACAATTTTTGTATCTTTTTAACCGACTTCCCGAAAAAAACGAGAGGTTCGACATGTATTTTTTAAAATAATGTATTCATTAGTTGTACCTAAAAGCACATGCTTCATGCTTTGTTGAAGTTTAATAAAACTACTTTTATAGAAAAGAAAATTCACAAACGCAGTTTTCTAACTCCTGCTGCTAAAACCAGCCTTCATGGACTTCCCGAGATGGGATCAAATTGATCGAATAGAATGTGGATAAATTTTCTCAATTCAAGAGCATAATAGCAATTGCCGGAGTTGAAGTTGAAATGTAGCTCAAGCCTTTTTTATTCGAGCCTTGCAGTTAAAACTTTCCCTGATATATGGTGCAATAACAGCTTCATACACACAAAACTTCGGATCCTTAAATCAAACGTAAAATCTGTTTTATTGCACGGCTTTTCAGCATGGAAATTGAGCTTGAAGCCATGGTTTTTGCCTTTTCGAACAGAACTAATGTAGTATACCACACAAGGAGTCGGAGGAAACAGAAAGTTATTTATATAAAAATTTACCAAATCTATGAATGAAGAAATAAATTATGCAAAATGTATTACATGGTTTTATTAGTCCCCCAAGCAAACGTAATTCACAAGAGTAAGTGCCATTGAGGTTTGCCTTATCCTAAAGCTGTCGAATCATCTAACCAATTTATAATCTATTGCAACTCTGAAAGGTTTACCTGAGGGGGAACATTTTTTAAGAAAACATTTCAAGGGTGAGATTTCCTGGCATTTATTACGACAGAGTGCTCGCCATTTACACCTCATAAATATTTTTCTTTTTCGCACCTTGGTAAGGAACGAGCTACAGATGCAGGGATTAGTATAAAATTTCAGGAATATTAAATCACCGGTTATCAGTTCATAAAAAGTTTTATACTTTGAATTGATAAGTGCTGATTTTATAACTACTCAAAATTCATAGCACGCTCCATACTATTTGGAAAAGATAAATATTTATTAATATACCAGAGGCATGCAATTTTGGTAGTATCCAGATCTTACTAGGCGTTCTTTAAATTTCGTAATTTTGTTTCTGCTTTTTAACACAGCTCTTTATATAAAGGCTTTAACGAGTTTCTGTGGTAAGCCATTTCGGTTTTTAGCAGGGGATAAGCTCTCCGGCTTCTAAAGAAAACGGAATGCAGTTTGTTTTAAGTGTGTAGCTCCGAAATTTTACTTCTTAAGTAATTAGTTATAATTGAAAAATTTAGTTTGATAATGCTAATTACAGTTTTTTTTTTGTTTCTGTATTCTTTGATTCAGTAAAGTGTGTTAGTTTTTCATCAAAATTTTTCTCTAGGCATTTTGAATATGCAGAAAGAATCAAAATCAAAATATTAATACAACATGGAATGTGTAATCCGTAACTACGGAAAATATGTACCAAGGGGGGGCACTAAACTTACCGGCAGAAATTGAAATCAAATTCGTCTGGAAGCAAATGAAAATCGACTGACGTTGCTCAAATAATTCCAAATCTAGTTTTGCCTGCAAACGTTGTGTTCGACAGATTTTAAAAACCTTTCCACACCTTCTTTATAAAAACGGGCCAAGAAACCATTTTTTAAGGAACATCATAAGAAGTGATATTTTCAGAAGACAAAAACCTTAATTTAATTGGCTTCATTCTGGCATCACTTAAGAAAGGCAACCCATTAAAGTTAAGGATGCTATGATGAATATATATGCATACAACTTTAAAAAGGCTGACTTTTATACCCTAAACAAAATGCTTTTAGCCTTTCAAGAGATGAATGTCCTTGATGAACGCGACTTCGATAAAGCAGGGTTCCTATGATAATTGGGCTGTGTGTTATGATGAATGTGATCTACAACTTAAAATACGTATACTTTTATACGTCACAAACATATTAACAATTTCCAAAATACGGCTGCTCTCGAAACACTCCGATCTGGGCAATTAATTTATGTCTATTTGATAGTTCCCATAAAATAAGTATTTGGATTAAACTTAAAGTTTGGGCGGCCGCGGCCTTAGGCCGGTCATTAGGTGGAAATTTATCAACATTGAGTCTGTAGGATAGAGAGTGATAATTTCACCTAATCCTGTCTACTATCAACTGTCGGAGAATGCAGTAGATCGAAAGATAAGAAGGCAACAGGTTACTTTAAGAAGGGCCGCTACTGTAAAGGTCATATTACAACCTTAAGGATCAGTATGGAGCAATCTACTAAATTACGTCCCGCCCCTGTGCCCTGTCTTTTTAAATTATGAAAGGCGTTCGACATGGTTAATAAATCATCGAATAAAGACCCTATACAACAGACAGATTTGAAGTGAGTTCTAAAGTTCAACAAGGATGTTTGCTCTCGCCGCCTCTGTGTCTAATAGTAATAACATCCTCGTCGGCGCTCTCGATAAAGACTGCAACTTCTATACTGTAATTACCGAAGTTAGTGGAGCAGAGGAAGATGTCAGTTTCCGCATAAACAAAGCGAGAGGCGCATATGAACATATGTATTGGATATGAAAGTTTGCGGGGTGTGGGAAAACCTAACTAACCTAACCAATTGGCCTTATGGTGGGGGGGGGGGATTTGTAGACTTACTTTGTAACGATTTTACCAATTTGGATCGGGGGTGGAACCTACCTTCGAAATCCAATGACCGATTAGGATGATTCCTCTCGTGATGCATAAAGTATCTTCCCCGATTAGTACTATGTCAAAAATCTCGTTGGTAGGATGGGAGTGAAACCTAACTTCGGGATTCATGGACCGATTTGGATAGCTCTTTTTTGTTGTTGTATATAATATGATCGATCTCCCTATATTAAAAATGTAGTAATGGGAAGTATTGAGTATGTTTCCCAATTGGTACCAAGACTTGAATGATGGAGTGGGGAAGGAGGAGAGGTTGGATGTTAATTTCTTAATCCAGCGACCGATTTGGATGTCTTTTTTTATTATAAAGAGTATAACCCCCTTTTGCTAACATGAGGATACATTTTGATTTAGAGTTAGGGTGGAATACGGAGGGTTAGGCTAACTTCGTAACTTGTGGACCTATCTGGATGATTCTGGGGTGGGGGAGGGGACTTCAGCCAACTTCCTAACGAATATACCTATTTGGGGGATACTTCATTGTTGTATACAGTACGATTTCCCCTGAGGGTGGGAGAGAGGTAGTATAAATTTTTGGTAAATGATGAAAAATATTATACTTAGACTGACTACAATGATTCTCTGAATATGGTGATTCTCTGACTATGATGATCCTCTTTCGATGTATAGAATACAGTGTCGCACTAGCGAAATGGTAAATATTTTGTATCTAAGGTAATGGTATGAGAGGGTGACCGTAATCTGTTCCCAGATTTTGATAACTCTGTTTCCTTTCCGTTGAGTGCACTACATCTGCAACTGATGAAACTGCTTTGTTCGTACGAGCAACAATTTTCGAGTTGTGAATATAAAGATACAGAAAAAAGGTAAACCGACTTCACAAAAAACTTTCTCTCGGAGCCCTTTAACTCCTTGTGGGGCATAGGGCATCTACCCGACCAACTATCTACCTGGTACGGGTCTCCGCCAAGACCTTTAACTGTTGCCACGATTTGTTGATCTCGGTGCCTCCCGTCCGGTCCTATGCAGCTTGTAATCTAGAGCCTGTTGAGCGATGTTGTTTGACCCTGTTCTGTTCTGCGCATACATGCCTACATTGCATCTAGTAATAAATGAAGAATTGTGGCGCAGTGCTGGCCATGAAAGGATACACGACGAAATTTGGCGAAGAAAATGAAACTGGATTGCTTATAACATGAGACGCGAGAATGATAACATAGCCAAGCAGCGGTCGGTTGGAACAAACAAGGAACTCATCGAATAGGCAGACCGTGATTAACGTGGAGCACAACGATGTTAGCCGAAGCCGCAGAAACTGGTTGAGAACTGATTTAAGTAACATTTGTTTGATAGATCGTAAGTTGTCAGTACGCTCCATCTGTGCTCAGTGAGCTGAATAGCTCTCAGTCAATTTATCTTTTAACTGATGATATTATATAACAAGGCTTCACGTTTACCGCAATGTATATTGTTGATATTAACTTTTCGGGGTCTTCCATAAAATACGGAGTTAGATAAATGGTTCAGTGGAACGATCAACACGCCATGGATGTAGGATTCGGTTTTCCTACACACGGCTTGCCTGTGTGTGTGGGTGTGTGTAGAGACGGCAGAGCTGCCAACAACAACGTAACCAATTGTATTGAGGTCAACTTCACTTTCCGACAACCATCAAGCCACAGGTCATTTTGTAAGATCGTGAATAAATTAATTAAACTTCCCCTCCAGTTCCAGAGTTGTTGTTTTCTACTGACAGGTTGAAGAATAATGTCAGCGGTTTGGAATCCTTCTTAAATTGTGGGTTCACTTGCATTCGCTGTCCCGAAATATATGCGTAACCGAAAATATAATGCGTAAACTTGCAGATATGTCTGTATATATTATATATACCTAGATTGTTTTCAAAATTATAATTATGTTCATTTACATGATTTTCAATAGTTTTATCTTGTAAGGAAAATACCTTTAGCGACTATAAATTCCTAAAATCAAGTATTCTTAGCAACTCAGATGCTGGTCCAAGCCATTTAATTGTAATATTAGTCTCAAATCCATCGATAAAGGCTCCACTATGCGTCAGCGACCGCGGTTGCCAAAACTCATATCATGATAAAAGGCCATTGACCTTTGTATAGTAATGTTTGTGGTATGCGCTCCATCTTAAATTGTAGTTTAAAGAAGTAGCAATCTTTAATGCGCATGTTTATGAGATAAAAACAAATGACATGCACGAATAAATATAAGTGCTAAGCACATAAAATCACACGCTTTTTGAAGTTGATTTTGACTTGAGCAAATATTGAGCCTTACTTTTAATGATTTGGCTTTAAAAGCAAGTCGGCAGATTTCTTTGATCCTGCCCTTAACATTTCAGTAAATTTGCCTATATGCATGTACATGTATCATCAGGTATGCTCCATTATTCAGTAATCCCCAAAGCGAAAAAGTATACCAACTTCGTATTGATATCAAAAGAACAACGTTTCAACGATCATCCGTTCTATCCGAAAAGCACATTTTTGCAGAACTTTTACACGTAATTGAACATAATTTGAAAATTCCTCCATCATATACATCTCGTGCAATGGATAATAATATTTTTCACATACATTCATAATCGAAAGTCGTTTCATCGCTGAAGGGCTTTCTTTTACACACCTATTTGCTATAATACTAGTACTCCTCTTTTCCAAGGGAGCGATTTTATTTCACAACCTACTTTAAATGCCTTTCAAGCAGCTCACAAACATAGCAGCCATTTCAGAAAGCACTCGTGTGAGGATATGATAGAACTGCTGTGTGGAGCACTCCTTTAAGGTGAGACTCCATACTGCTCAACGTCATGGCCCGGCAGGGAAGACTACTTTTCTTTTTCGCATTTTTCTCGTAACCCATCCAGCCTTAAGGCACCGAAAATTCTAAAGACGGTGACTATTTTATTCAACCCAAAAGGGTGAATTACGACGGTACGAAGACAATTCAGTCCAATCGCATACAATTTTCAATTTTTGATATTTCGTAACGACATAATAATATGGAAAGGATGGAGTAATTATTGCATTATTATTTGTAATGCATAATTAAGCCGTAATAATTACGAATATTGGGATTTGTAATTTTAGCTATTCTCGGAGACTATCTTTATGGTATAAGTCGCTCAGAAGACGGATTAATGCCCTTTAAATGTACATTTCTTGCGTTTATGAACTACGCTACTAAACTAATTCTGGCATTCATCTAGAATGAAGGAGAGGACAAAAAAGGACTTAATTAGCTCACCGTCTTTCAATTGTTGGTATAAGACAATAGCAAGAGATTCAGTGGTGTTTGCTACTATGCTTCAGCAAGGGTGCCGGTAGCTACTGCAGCCGGATACAGAAGCGTCATGAACGCCAAGAGAAGGAGTACCATGTAGATGTTACCAATCCTTCAGGTATTGTAATATTTAAAATAAAAGAAAATTAAAATTTAATGGAATGCAGGCGGATAGGAGGAACTCATTCAGTTTTATAGTAGCTTACAGGAAGCATGGGGAAACCATGCCGGGCTTTGTTTATTCACTTAATTAGTTTAATGAATCAAAGTAGTTACTTTGTTAAAGGTAAAAGATTATATAATATTTTAACTAAAGAGTGTTCCCACTATAAATCATTAATAATATTTTTTGAATTAAAAGAAGATTGGCTTTTTGAATAACGTATTTTCAACTAGTGCTCATTCTGATTTACGAGGATTTAACTAGACCTATGGATTTTTTAAGCCACGAATTATTAAACATAAATATTAAATGTCTAAATATGCTAAACCGAACAGTAATTATTTTAACATTTTTACTTTGCACAACTTCCTTTACAGGATAACGACTGATTTTTTTTTTGCTAAATTGATTGTTAAGATTTGTAAAAATAAAGCGTAGCTAGTGAACTGAATTATTTATGGAATTTATGACCATTATACAAGGTGTTTCACAGAAGGCGTGTCAAAATAAGTGAAAAGATAGATCTCACTTGGGTAAACAAAAAATTGGATTACAGGAGGAGGAAGGGGGGGGGGCAATCTTCACCGTTTGGGAGTTACAGGGTGGAAAGATGCAACCAAACGAGATTTGTGTCTTCGTCGATAAGATCGTCACGCACGTCGGAGATGATCTATATCAGAGATCAGTAACGAAGGGGCAGATAGGGATCCAACACCGCTCCTGAACGCCACAATGGATATCATCTAAAACTAGTATAGCAAACACAGTGCTGATGTCAGAGACAATCGGTAATCGTATCCCGAAGGTTCCAGAAATGGCCTGGAAAGCAGACAAGACGAAGTAATAACATTGTATGCTTTATCATAAGGGTGGCTAGCAATAACGACAGCTCCCTCCTCATTTTGAAAGAAACAAGCATCAATGATGTCAACGGCCCATAAACAACACTATACGGTTAATTTTTTTGGAAGTAGAAAAGTGTCTCATAACCAGCCTGAGCATTGGGCTTCAGTTCTGCAACAAGCTGTATCTTGTGAGGATGTTGACCAAGTCCCGAAATGCAATTTGCGTATGGTGGATGGACAAAGCCAAGGTGTTGAGAATCACGATGGATCACGTTTAGAGCAGAGTAGTCTAAGATTAACGAACATCTTTTTGTTATGTTATTGATCATGTTATTGATCATTTTCACAATTTGCAAGCGTTGTTCAAGTGTAAGGCGTTCTTTTCATTATTATCTTGAGCATTCTTGCTGATCACAAATTAATGTAAAAAAAACTATCATAGTTACAAGACTTTTAAGATGTGGCAGTATTACCTATCGAAAGTTCTATCGAGAAAAAATTTATAAACAAATTATCAATGAAACTACCCACATTACATGAACACCTCAAAACTGCGCTGACATTTTTGGCCGTAAAACAAGATCGACTTTTTCGCGACCTCGAGAATCGTTGTTCAAAACAAGGAAATTGTTTCGATGTAATTAAGTAAATCAATTGACAATTTGGGGGTATAACGTGGTACAGCCTCCCTTCTTCTGGAACTGGAAGTTGTCGCTGGGTGGGCAAAGAATTCCATGTCTTGTCCATGGACCTTGAGAAGGCCTATGACAGAGTATCAGCCACATTAATATTAAACAACTATTATTCTCAAATCCATCATGGTTGAAGAGTTGACAGAACATTCTGCTAACAAATCCACCATTTTCTCAAGCCTAGATCACTCCGAGTTAGAGTGAATAGGTTCCTATCCAAAACTCGTCCGTTAGAAAGCTCGATCCCGCAAGGATCCCTTGTATCCACTTTATAACACTTTATAACACCTACCAACACGAACTGACAAACATACTAGACTAACTGGAAGACAAACAAAACTACACATACGCTGACAATATTCTACTAATCACGACATCGGGCGAACCTAACAGTCCCTTCAGGTAAGCCATTTATAAGATAAATGAATGGTGTTGCAACACTGGAGCTCTGCCACATAGATAGGGAAGAGTAATTACTATAATGTGCGGCAGGAGAAGATCAAAATATTGGGACTAATTATTGGCAGAAAGAAAGACATGGAAACAACATACAGAAGCATTCTGTAGTAAGTTAGAAAGGATAAATGGGTTAGCTAAATCTATAGGGGCAAAGAATAAAGGAGCCTCAGCATCAGTTATTCTAAAGGTCACTAACACACAAATAACCAGTTACATAGGTTACGGGCTGCTATATTGAGGAGCAAGACCGACTTACATAAAACAGCTACATACACAAATAAATAAAATCATACGAACAGCTATAGGACTTAGACTGACGACACCAATACCAGCATTAGCCACAGAATTAGGCATTAATCCAATCCTAGAAAGAATGGTTAATGTTGGCGCAAAACATTTAATTATGAGCAACGGACCGCACTACGATATATTAAAATACCATCTATACAAAACAAGGTACAGGACAAAGAAAACAAATGGAAAATCAACGAGACGATAAAACTAATCTTAGATCTTAAGATCCCCATAACAATCCAAGGCTATCGAGTGGCACCAGATAATAAAGAAGCGAACCAAGAAGCGAAAAAACACATATCAGAACAAAGAATAACACGTATACCGCCAACGCAAACATTTATAAAAAGGACGGCTAAATGAATTGTTCAACAAAGGGAGGAACAAGTTATGGTAACGAAATGGTACATTTCTCTTAATCTTCTGGACTAAAACAAAACCTTTAAATACCCCGCAAACCTGGACAAAAAAGACACCTCAAAACTAATGAGAATCAGGATGAGACACACGGGCCTAATGCATATAACAACCTATATAACCGCACACCACCACCCATGCCACCACCCACTACCACGCATGCTTTCCCAACGAAAATTTACGGTCACACACATACTCACAGAATGCCCAATAATTCAAGATACAAAACATGTACCACACGAAAAGAAAGCAATATGGAGGGGAATGCCTTCCCCCCCCTCCCACACATCAACCCACTCCTCCTCAAAAATAACTTTAGTACATTAAAACAAATATAAATGGAATTGAACTACTATCACCTAATTGAAAATGGAAATGAATTATTGAATTGTTTATTTTTATAAATATATAAGAAACACACATGAACTATAGAATAAGATCAGATAAGAAAGGAAACAAACCTGAACTTTATATGTATGTAAACACACTAAAAATGATATTCTAACATGAAATATTAAAAAGAGTTTTTCAAAAAAAGTTGAACCGACTTCACAAAGTGCCCTAAACGCACAAAATAATTTTTCATTTTATATCTATTACGACATTTTGAAGTCGGTGCAAATTAAATAAACAAAACAACTACAACAAAAGTCTTTAATGCTCCTTTCGTATGCTCACGTGAGCTTAAATGTTTAGGTAGTTTTATATAGTATCGTCGATTGTAGTTGCGTAGTTGTTTTGTCTGTTTAATTTGCACCGACTTCAAAATGTCGTAACAGATAGAAAATGAAGAATTATTTTATGAATTTTAGTGCTTTACGTGAAGTCGATTCAACTGTTTTTTTTTAAAAACTATTTTATTTTTCACTTTTTAGTGTCTTTTGTCTTTGTATATACTACTCGAAATGCTGCTCATACCAACAAACTAATTTCAACAGTTGCAGAAGTGGTGCACTCCATAGAAAGGAAATCCGGCATATGAAATGAAAATCCCGCCACCGTACTCTATACAGAAGGAGAGAATCACCATAGTCAGAGAATAATAGTAGTTACTCTAGGTAGAAAATCAGGAAAGCGTATTCTGTACAATAGAATTAAAATCATCGAAATCGGTCTATGCCTTACTAAGCTAGGCGCCACCCCTCCTTCAACTCTTACAATAATCCATATTTCTTATCATGACACAAATAGATACTCGATGCACTCAGAATCATCTAAATTAGTCCACGCGTTACAAAGCTAGGTTACCCCCACCACAACCCTTGGTCAACTCTTTTCCTTAGGGTAGCAATGTATTCAACAAAAAAGAATCAGATGTTGAGTAACGACCCCTTGCCTAAGCATTAAGGAGTTGTCATCCACCCCCTCCACACTCCAACCCCACCGTTTGAAATTGTATCATGGTACCAATGGGGTAACATACACTATACTTCAGAAAATGAATCAATTCACGAATTATGAAGGCGACTATATTCTATACAACAAAAAAATATCCATCCAAATCGGTCAACGGATTAATAAGTTTTGTTGGGTTGGGTTTACAAAAAGGATTGCCACATATTGAAATTACATTGTTAAATTTAAGATAAATTAAAACAAAAAGTACAATAAGCCTAGAAACTGTATAAAAAGGTATATAAGAAAGGAAGCTATAAAATATAGATACGCTGACGCCAGATTACACTTTCGGTCGAAACATTCATCAGTTTCTTTGAGCGTTCATATTTTTAAGCGACCATCCCAAAGAAAAATTTTCTCTCCTACTCTGTGGAAGTAAAACAAGTGCTTTTACTTTTTTCCATCTATAAAACAAATAAAAAATAAAAATATATCAAAAGTAAAAATACTAAACATGTAAAAACTGAAAAAACAAAACTTGTAATATTGTAAAAGGAATAAATTATAAATGTAAATATATTAAATCTTAAACTAAAGCTGAATTTGTATAAATATGAACAGAAAAAGGTTGTAAAATATATATTGTTAAATGGATATTAAAATGTGAAGATAAATTAAAACCCGACATAGCCGAAAACTTCGCATTATTTTTTGAGGGCGTCTTTTCATCTGGCAACTTTGTGCCTTCCCTGGAAATCCAAGACCGTCCCGCTGCTCCATTGCTTTGCCAATTTTAACTCGTGCTATTATCATGGATGGCACCTGGAACTGATCTTCAACAAATATCTTCAGGCCGGTAGATTTCCTACGTTATGGAAGAGCTCCTTTATAATTCCTGTTTATATAAAACTTAATAACAAATTATAGGCCAATCGCGAAGCTTTCCTACATAACCAAGTTGTTCGAATCTATTATATATTCACAGCTTGTTGTGCAGTGTAAGGGGCTAATTTCATCTAATCAACATAGCTTTCTGCCGGGTAGGTCGACGACAAATAACCTGCTTCAATTTACATCCCACATCATCTCTGCCTTCCGGTGAGGTCTAAAGACTAACTGTGTCTACACCGACTTTAGCAAGGCATTTGATAAACTCCCTCACTCTATTATGCTTAAACTTGAAAAGCTCTCCGCCTCTATTGCTCGACTGGATCCGCTCTAATTTAAAAGATAGGACATACTGCGTATCTTTCCATATAACTTTATCTAGAGTTGTTAGGGCTTCTTCTGGTGTACCGCAGGGTAGCCATCTGTGGACGCTGATGTTTATTCTTGCCATTGAAGACATTTACCCTCTGATAAGGCACTCCAAAGTCTTAATCTACCCAGACGGTATGAAGATTTTCTCATGCGTTAGAAACAGTTATGATTCTTCCTGCATTCAGGATGATTTGAATACCTTCAGTGTTTCGTTTGCCTCAAATGGACTGCAACTTAACCTGGATAAATGTAAAGTTATTTAATTATCTAGGAATATCAATCAGCTCGTCTTTGGTTATACCTATGCGGAAACTACTATCCGTCTTGTGGAGTCCGTTACTGACCTTGTTGTAAAGCTAGACAAAAAAATCGATTTCACTCTGCACATAAACTATATCGTAACTCGGAGTAATTCAGTTCTGGGTTTTGTTAAGTGATGGTCAAGGGAGTTTTCTGATCGGGAGACCCTAATTCACTTATTTTTTTCTTTAGTTAGACCAATTCTCGAGTATGCATCTCAGGTTTTGTCTCCCTGCTATGCAGTTTATTAAAGACGCATTGAATCGGTGCAGCGGAACTTTGTTAGGTGCGCACTTAGGGACCTCCCGTGACCTCAGGCTTTCTCCTTATGCGGTCGCCTCCAATTACTTAATATGCAATCGTTGGAGGAACGACGTAAAGTTGCTGGCCTAGTCTTTATACACCAGCTTTTGAACTTGAACATAAATTCTTGCACTCTCGTAAGTTTGCTTTCTTATAGGCATAGCCCGTATAGCTTAAGGAGATTGCCTTAACTACATGTACTATGGTATGCATCAGCTTATAAATCGCATCTGTACAGCCGTCAATATGTGTCCTATTTTTGATCTGGCTCTTACTAAAGATTCGTCTAAACGTTCTCCGTTGTCTGTGCACCCCTGATTGTAGTTTTTGGGCGTGTTTTAGTTTTTTTGTTTACTAATATTATATTTTGCTTGTTGGAGTGGGAGCCTCATTCACCTCAATATATATTATATTCTGGTGAATAGGTCAATTAATTCCAGGCTTCTGCATGTGAGGTGCGCCTTCTGAGTTAGAAGGGTTAATTCTATATACATATATATATTTATATATATATATATATATATATATATATATATATATATATATATATATATATATATATATATATATATATATATATATATATAGAATATATATATATATATATATATATATATATATATATATATATATATATATATATATATATATATATATATATATATATATATGGATACATATATAAAAATAAGTAAAAGAAAAGTTAGGTTGAACGAGAGAACAAAAACAATACAATTAATAAACAGAAAAGATAAGTAATAGGAAAGCTAAAAGTAAGAATTTTAAAATAAAAAAAAAATATATATATATATATATATATATATATATATATATATATATATATATATATATATATATATATATAAGCCAGTAAAGATTGAGCTATGTAACTTTAGTTTTATGTAATAAATTAATTTGAATTTGAATTTGAAAAAACGAAAGTAATTATTATTTGTTTTTAATTGCTGCACCTTTGTTCCCCTACCCCGGGTGCTGGGTGGCCAGAAGGCAGTGGCTAAAATTCCTAATTTTTAATACGCTCAAAACACTTTAGCCTAATTAGAAGCTACTTCAAATTACATATTTCTCCAGGGATCAATACACAATCCCGTAAAAAATTATTCCGAAGACAAAACACCGAAAACAAAATCCCTAAAAAAAAATCCTTAATGACGAAATCTTTAAAAAAAAAGAAGAAATCCCTAAAAACATCCCATAACTCATAAATTAAAAAAGGGATTGAGATAAAACACAAATTTCAAAATAAATCGTGCTTAATGCAATAACTTTTAAAATGCCACTTCTGATTTCTCATGACACTCGTCGCATATCTTTTTCTTCTTTTAACCGACTTCCCAAAAACAAAGAGGTTCTAAGTTAGACGTGTATTTTTTATTTATTTTTTATTTTTTTTATTTTATTTAGTTTTTGTGTTTATGCCTGACCGGGCATAATTTCGTAACGCGTCGACCGATGTTGATGAACCTAATTTGATGGGTGGAACCTAACTTTGTAACGCGTGGACCGATTTGGATGTTTCTTTTGCTGTTGTATAGAGTGTTATCCCCCATTGCTAATAGGAGAATAGTTTGGTCCTATGGTGGGGGTGGGGGAGGGGTAGTAACTTCGTAACGCGTAGACCGATTTCGATGATTCCTTTTCTGTTCGGCAGAGTATGTTCCATGGTTGATAACATACTCTGCCGAAAATTTTTGGAATGGAGGTGGGGTAAGGGGTTAAACCTAACTTTTTAACGCGTGGACTGATTTGGATGGTTCTTTCTTCGTTGTATAGAGGAGAAGACACTAAAAAGTGACAAATAAAATAGTTTTTTAAACAAAAGGTGACCCGACTTTACAAAAAGCGCTAAAAACCATAAAATAATTTTTAATTTCATATCTATTACGATATTTTGAAGTCCGTGCAAATTAAACAAATAAAACAACTACAGTACCACAATTGAAAATAATACATAATACTACCTGAACGTTTCAGCTTACGGGATTATAAGAAAAGATGATTAAATATTTTTGTTGTAGTGGTTTGGTTTGTTTCATTTGAACCGACTTCACAAAAGGCGCTAATTTTATGAAGTCGGTTCAAGTTTTTTTTTTTAAGAACTATCTTATTTTCTTTTTAATTTTTATATTCAAGACGAATTTTAATGTCGTCTCCAGAAATAATGCTGTTCACTTAGATTGCAGCTACTCTCACAAAATCAGAATCACTTTGTAAGGAAAATGTTACAGTTGCTATGCCCAAAGTTGTAGCTCATAAGTAAAAAATAAAAAGAGTCAGAAAAATGAGCAAAATTTCAGAACTAAAATATCTCGATGAAGTTAGAATATAAGACGAAATACGAGTTGTAGATGGAGATGATTTAAAAACGTGTAACACATTTTTGATGGTAATATGTAAAAACTAGTAATCGTTCTCTCAATGTACAATTTATAAATTTTATAAAAGAGAAGATTTTGAATTTAAATCGCGCGCGTGTACGCAACACAATCCGTAAAATTTTTATTAGACTTTCTGGAAGGAAGATATGTATTATTCAGGCTTTTAGTAGATTTATTAAGTGGGGATGCCCCCGCCAGGTTTGTATCTAGAATAGGCTGTGAGAAACTATAACCAGAAATATGAATATGGAAGTCACTATTTGCACTTATCGTGTACATACGTGTACTTCCGTGTAGTCGGTGTAAATGTTGCGTGTACACAGACGCGGCCGATGCGAATAGACCCAATTTTAACTTGTACTTTGCGTGTACTTTCCGTGAACTTTCTGTGTACTTTCCGTGTACTTCCGTCTTATTTCCGTGTAATTTGTGTGTACTTTCCGTGCATTTTCCGTGTATTTCCGTGTACTTTTTGTGTATTTCCGTTTCTTTCCGTGTAATTTCCGTATACAGAGAAATTACACGGCAATTTGAGGGTGATAAATGAACCAGAACCGTTTTCTCAACGTACTACATATAACATCAATAAATGGATTCTTCCCGGTAGCCGATGGGCTACTGCCGCCATTGTGATTTTTTCGAAAAAAGAATTCAAATTCAAGGCAACTTATTATATAACCGCTTAGGAAACCCGTCTATAAAGCGCATTTTCACATTTATTATTTTCATGGAATGTCACTTTTCAATAAAGTTTACACACAAGTTTTAATCACTTTGGTCAATTATTACTTACTGAAACTGATCGCTGAAATTATTTAGTAGTAAGATCACTTCTAGAAGTCTTACTCTGATAACAACTGATTCTTAGGCATCAAAGCAACGCCTCTTTGTTAATAATTATTGGAACATTCCAGAGTACAATCAACAGTGACAAGCATTCCGCTCATTATTCTTAAATTATGTCAGAGTCATGGAAAGGAGAAGTGGGTCCATAGCTTTAAAGAGCACTTCATAAAAACTAAACAATTTTCTTTGTAAATTTGCCTTAGAACGAACGCGACA
Organism: Leptarthrus brevirostris; assembly: GCA_964036015.1. NCBI lineage: Eukaryota > Metazoa > Arthropoda > Insecta > Diptera > Asilidae > Leptarthrus > Leptarthrus brevirostris. The sequence continues at coordinate 144,059,093 of OZ038371.1, forward strand.
CACACAAATTATAATCCAGAGTATATTGTCTCAAGAACTACGTGTCTATGGTGATTCATTAAAGGCATTATAAACGTCCGACCAGATTAAATGTGTAACATTTGCTTATATACGTATCTAAAAGGTACACGTCTTATTTGACATAAGGTTTTTCTAATATTTTAGATTCACTTACAAAAATATATGTAATTGGATGTAACGTTGTAGGCGTTTCCCCACGTCGTCGTATCTCTGGAAACAAATTACGTAGTACTTAAAGTGGAGCATAGACTTATTTATTTTGACATTAAGGTGCTGTGCACATTAATCAAGATAATTTTGCACGGTAAGTAAGTAGATATAACACGCAAAGTTTATCATGCAATTCAATTGGGATTATGACGTATACACATCAACCTCTGCTCGCCGGCAGAAGATTACGATTTTCCAAAAAATCAATATTGTGTTTCCGGCGGGAAAATCAATTAAGGTAAATTTTCAATAAAGTAATTGCAGGTGGTCCGTGTGAAGTTTTCAAAAGAATATTGCTTTAAGATACTGGGGCTTTCTCGTCTGAAAGCTTTCATTATCTTTTACTTAAAAATTCATTCAACATCACAGCGATCTTGGATAGCAAGTTTCTACAGGGTATTCCCTCCATATCTCCAAAAGCAATTTAATTTTAATTAAATAGGTATTTGTAGTCGCCTCCGTTGAGGCCATCCACGTCTTGTTCTATCTTCAGAATTTGCAATTCTCCACCTCGTCGCAGGTATCTCCGTTGAGTTTTATTTGGTTGGGCTCCCGTCAATTTTATGTAAATAGATCCAGTACCTTTAAATAATGCTAACACTTGCGCAAAGTAAAAAAATGTTTAGCCTTGATGTCTTTTTCAATGATGTAAAAAATATGGAATATTACAAATTATGCTTGTATTGCAGGACTTTGTCGAATTCTATTATAAATTTTTGTTTCTTTTAGGTGGATTCCAAAACTACCAAATATTATTCTGCGTCTTTATGAATCTTATGGTGGACAGTTATGGCTGGCATATATTTGATTTGTAGTTATTTATTTAAAAAATTAACATTTTCTACAAGTATCACTTACATGAGAACAGTTTAGAAATTTCGCGATTTCAACACGGTATCTCATTTTGCATGTAGCCACCTTAAATCCAATTGAAACATTATTGTGCGCTATCTGTCAGGAACACACGAAAGTAAAAGGATTTTGCTAAAGTAAAACGGAAAAACTTTTTACACTCCATTCCTCGTCAAACTGTTTTTGTTTTTATTTACGGAGCTTCCCTGTGAACTCGGAAATAATAGGTTTTTTATCCGAGCACCTAAATTCAATTTCCAGGGAATCAACGAATCGATTCATCAATGGATTGTTTGTTGAAAACGATATAAACAAGACCAAATCCAGTCCTTATCTCGTTTTATCCCCAGATATATCTGGCCTGAAATGTCTCTTGTCTGACCCAAGCACTGATATTCCGGATATTTCCTTCGTTATTGATTTGTCCCAGTTGATGTGCTCTACGTGAAGATTCGCCTATCATTGAAAATATCTTTAGCGTTTTTAATTAAAGTTTGGTGCGTGAGAAATTGCTGGCGGTCATTATGAAAGCTTGTGACCCCGAATTGCTGGAATTTTATTTCCATTCCTAGAAGGAATACTACGTCGGCCACTGGTATCAAAACCTTCCCATTGTGCATGGGGTGAAAAGTAAAACAAAGATCTGCCGAACTTAAGTTGAATGGGAATTACCCCGGAGGAAGTTTGGCTGAAGGAATTCATTAACGGAAATTATGCTGAGTCTTCGAATTTTCTCTGGGTTAGATCAAAGTACTCAGACTGTAAAATATAAAACTCCGCGAAGGATATTTATTCCACTCTGAAGTGTCATTAGAATTTGACAATTTAATTGGATGAAGAACGAACCTTGTGTTTGCGCGACAGTTTAGAGAGGAAATAATTTAATCGAATTATAAAAGGAGTCATTATCCAGCAAATTACTTTTTATTTCATTTAAATAATTTTGGTTATGCTGCACTGTAATGAACATATTCTACCGATGCCTTACTATAGAAAACGGATTCGGAATTGGGGGATTTTAATGAATTATCGAAATTGAAATCGGGTTTTAAATGGAACTAAGCCTAGTGCATTCTTTAATCAGATCACACGTAAATCCGAAAAATATCACATATATCATCACAATATTTTATTAGAAAATTCTAATTCGAACAGTCTCTATAATAGATTCAGTGAAATGTATTCGTGGGGTTTTTCGATGCAATCTGCCTAATCTCTTGTTATTTGAATATAGACATTTATTTATTGAATGCGAAGTTTTGCCTAATTGTCTTTCTGAACACGCACCACTTATCTGTACTACCATACTGTTGAATAATCATCAGTGTTCATAGGAAACGATATTCCATTTGATAGAGAGTTTAGAATTATAAACCTTTTTCCATTCATATGAATTTTTAACATCCCTTAGATAAACGTAGATAAAATACGTCAAGTTCGTTAGAATTCGTATGCTTACAAATATCATTATTCTAGAAAACTGCATATTTCTTAGAATTTATTTTCGTCTACTTCATTTCCGGCAACTCGAATTCCAATGACCGCCCTGCGGTTACACCTAAAAAAAGTGCTTTGTCGTGTACCTAAAGTGTGGAGTGCTCCCTAGTTGATTCTGGCCTTCCTGGACCGGAACTCAGTGCTGGTGTGCCGGGCGATACAAGTGTTATTGGTGATAAGGATGTTAGTGATGGTGATGGTAATGATGTTGTTCTCGGTGAGGCTATTGCACATGAAAAGACCGGGGCTCCCGATTTGATAATTGAATATCTGTGAACTTATTGTAACGGGGTTGCATTCTAAAACCGCGCTGCTTTTCTCCTCTTCTTGTGCGTCCAAAACTGCTTTGTCTGCAAGACTGAGAGTTGCCTATGTGCCAGGATTTCTGACTCTGAACTATTTGGCCCCGAGTTTCAGGTTTTTCGCCGGGATCGTCACCCATACGACCCGTGTTTTCCTATTTGTGGCGGGGTCCTCTGTTCGATTAGGGAGGGTATATCATGCTCAATCGGTGATATTTCTGACTCCCGTGATCTCTTGTGTATGGTCTTGAGATTTCCTGCCAGAAGCCTGTTTATTTTGCCCGTTTATGTTCCCCCTTGTTCACCCTCCGCAGTGTACTTGACTCCCTGCTTCCCACGGAAGACATCGTGATTTTCGACGACTTCAATTTTTCTGCCATTCGATGGGTATATTCTCCTGACGCTAATGGCCTTACACCCTCATTCATATCTAATCCCCAATACGCTTTGTGCTTTTTGGATTCTGTGTCCTCTTCCGGCTTGGCTCAGTGCTGCGATATTGCTAACGATTTGGGTAGGTTTTTGGACCTTATGTTTTCGTTCGACCTAGATGATGGTGGTTCCCGAATCCTGTCATCAACGTGTACTCCTAGTTGTCATGTATTTCGACACCGCCGACTTAGCGACTTCTACGTTAACTTCATACGGGCTGACATCTCGTCCACCGATGACGAGCTTCTTTCTTGTGATTGGTCGGGCGGGCTAGGAGAGTGCGATGCTCATCTGCCTGTGGGCGCATTTTACAACGTTCATTACGCCTGTTTTGCTCGAAATGTTTCTATTGGAACTTCTTAGTTGGGATCCCCTCATTTGTTTAGCCCCTGGTTAATTGGTGGCTCGCCACATCTGAGGAACGTGAGGGGAAAGCTTGGAAGAGGTTCTGTGCGTCAGAAAGTCATGATGACTACTTTGCGTATTTCGATCTCTGCCACCGGTTTTTCGCCGGGCTGCAGGACTCCTATGCTGAGTTTTTATCTAACATGGAAGTCGAGCTGCGTGCCAATCCCAAACAGCTCTGGAGGTTTATTAATTTTGAGGTTATTATGACGCTTACCCTTCCTCTTTGACATATCGCCACTATGAGTGCGACAATTCTCTAGCAAATGGCAATTTCTTTGCGAAAGCTTTCCAAACTTCTTTCTGTGAGCTCTACTGTGATATCTTCACTTCTGATTTTATCCACTTGATGTGGCTCCCACCTACCCCCCTTGGGTCCAAGGACTTAGTATTTGACGATGCACTCGGTACTGAACACCTATTTAACTTGGCTGGTGCTTCTTGGGTGGTCCCGATGGTATTCTTGCTTAATTTTTTTAATAAATGCCAATCGTCTCTTACTTGTGTTTTTTCTAATCCGTTTAATCTATCCTTGAGTTCCGACCGTTTTCCTGAGCTTTGAAAGTCTTCTGAGTCAATTCCTCTACATAAAAAAGGTAGGAAGTCTGATGTTTCTAATTATCGAGTCCCTCGTCAGCGATGTACTCCTTCATTGCAAGACCTTTTTAGGGTCTTTTCAGCATTGATTCCTCAAGGGGAAATCGGCGAATACCAATCTTCTTGAATTCATTAATTATTATTATTTGTGACCACTTAAGCAGGCGAAGATGTGGACTGTTTATTTACAGACTTCATTAAGGTCGTCGATAGGATTGAACTTGGCATCCTTGTCTATAATCTGTCTCTTCTCGGGTTTCCTTCTTCCTTCTTCGATTGGTTGTCCTCTTACGTGTCAGGTCGTACATCACGTGTTCTATTCCAGAGCGCTCTTTCCCTATATATTAACAATGTTTTGCTTCCTCTAGAGGGACGCGAAAAAGCCCTCATAGAGTTAGGGCGACAAAAGTATAGAAGATTAATACACATCTGCGGTCATATAAAATGCAGCACCCTCAAGAACAGGTTACCTTTTTTACCTGTGTATGTACCTATGATGGTTTTTGTAATTTTTAAGATCTCTGCGACTATAAAAGAGATACGCGGAACGAGGTTAAAGTTAATTTGATTTTGCTTTCGCAAGATTGTTGATGTGAAGTACAACTAAAATGACTAAATCGGTGTCTCAAAATTAACGAAATATTAAATTATAAGGACCATGCACAGCGAAGAGAGTTCGTTGAATGTATTATTGAACATCGACAAGTGGATGCCGATTTTACGAACAAAATCATTTTCAGCTTGACGGCTTTGTTAATCATCAAAATTGCCGCATTTTGGGGTTCAGAAAACCCACATGTGATGGTCGAAAAACAAATGCATCCTCAACGTGTCACTGTTTGGTGCGGATTTTGGGCTGGATGCATCATTGGATAATACTTTTTCGAAAATGAAGTTGGTCAAGCTGGTGCTGGATATCGCTACAAAATAACACCGTTCTTTCTGCTTAAATTGGATGATATTTATGAAGATGACATGTGGTTTCAACAAGACGGTGCCACATGCCATACAGACCGGGAAAAAATTTAATTACTGAATGAGACATTTCCTGGCCGTGTACTCGTTTCGGTGATAAGAATTGCCTCCCTACATCGTGTGATTTTACACCATTGGATTTCCTTTTATGGGGTTACTAGAAGCCAATGGTCTATGCCAACAAGCCCGCAAGCACGCGTGCATTGATGCAAAATGGTCATTTTCGATGAAAGAGTGCGTATGTGGCAGCAAAACCGTGGAGGCCATTTGCCCGGTGTGTTATTCCATACATAACCCTATCCTGTGAACTTTACGATTCAATAAGAAAATAACAATTCAAAGAAAAAAAAACTATGTTTTTTATTTAATTCAAATCTTGCTTTAATTTTGGGGCACCCTATACAAGCAATTAAGCAATGATACAAATGTGAAACTGTTCACCTCGGAGATTAAGGTACTTTCGGCGCGCCAAATTTATAGTGTCACAACTGTACAGTAGTAGGACTATCGCTATGAAAAGAAAGTCAACGAAAAGAAAGTCCCTTAGGTCCAGAAGAAGGGCACAGGACGGTCCAGGTCCTTTTTGGACAGCTTATGATGATAAAATTCGCCGGATTTGAATCCGATCGAGAATTTATGGCTAATTATCAATACCAAGATAACAGCCAGTAAACCAAAGAACAAACGGGAGCTGATCATGACCATCGAAAAACTATCAATGGAGCATTTTCGACATCTGGTTGATTCGATGCTCATCAAGGATACAAGACGTGATAAAGAAGCGTGGAAACAGCACTGGGTATTGAAAGTATATTGCAATTTTAGTGAAAGATTAGTACTAGACGTCTGAAATTGTATTGATTTCTGTGAAGCCGGTATGTACATTTTTTTTTAAAGTCTGCAATACATGGTAAATAAAACATCATATTTGGCGGAAATCTCTTTATATTACCCATATTTCTCTTCAAACGGAGGATTTTTTTTGTAAAATTAAAAGAAATAGGCAGTAATCCACGTTAAGTGAAAAACAGAGAGAATAATAAATGCATGGCTTTTTACAGCTGATCCGATGACTAAAAAAAATTAGTGCTGCAATTTCTATGACCGCTACTGTATGTTTCATTCCCATCCAGAAAATCAAAAAGGATATCCTGGAATAGGCACAAATAAAATTGGGAGGGATTTTACATAGCATACGTTTTGGTGAACTCTCAATGTACATGAACCAGAAAAGATTATCAAGCCCAATTGGGACTTCTTGTTGGCATCGTGACAGGGTGTAGCGGTTGCTACACGTATTAATTTTATAATGTAACGAAAAAGGGAATTCTTTATTACGGTTAAGTTCTAAAATAAAATTATTCTAAAATCCACTTTAAATCCAGTATAACCAACACTGTCAAAATATTTTGGCCAAATTGCACACTAAGATAAAATTTGTTCAATACAAACACTTTGAAAAATCAATTTATCAAATCCTCACAGCCACATTATTACTGTAGACAACACAAATAAAATGTCTAACACTACTTATTTCATTATATTAGAAATAAAAAAGTTTGAGATTTGAATGAATGGATATTTTAGTTATTACTGAAAAGCCAAACAACAATATAATTAAATAAATGTTTACTATTAAAATATTTTATTGTTTTCAATAAAATATTTTAATAGTAAACATTGGCGGATTCGAGACCAGGTCCCCCCGTGAGCTTTTATTCAGAAATTAAAGTAATCCACTCCCTCTATGGGCTGTTGTCTAGCTTGCAGCAATACAAAAACAAGACTCAAAGTTCCTCACTTCCCTTACTCTTATTCCCTTCCGACCATGCTAACGCATCAAAGGGTTGTCCCCTTGGCTTTGGCCACATCGTATAAAAGAAACAAAATTTAAAAGTGAAATAAAATGTATCTAAGGTTTTCCGTATAAACACGAAGATAATTACTACGTATACATGCAGAGTTGAAAAATTGAGTCGAGTTGGGGTTGAGATTTCAATCGGCGTATATGCGTTCATCAGGTTGAGATTGAGTTGAAATTGGGTTGATTTGACATAATTCTCAATATAGCTACTGTTTCATCTTTGTCCCAAATATTTCTCCTTTTTATCTTAAAAGCTTCACAAACACAAAACAACTTTTATAAAAATAATTACTAACTGCTGTGACAAAAACAAAAATAGCTTGTCAAATTACCCGCGTATACATGCAAAATTTCAACTCGACTCAGACAGATTACTTGAGTTGAGTTGACTCGACCCACTTTGAACTCAACTTATATATACATGAGAGTTGGACTTGGGTTCAACCTGGCTTCAACCCTGCATGTATACGTAGTAAATGTTTCTAAATAAGAGACCTGACTAGAGGGACTACGCCCCATTTCCATACATAATAAAAGATGAAAACGTTAGTATATGAGAGTCGAAAACAGTCCCCTACAACCCACAAACATAAATGTTGTACAGGGCATGTACGATGTTAAAAAAGGAGTAACGAACTCCAGCCTCTGCAGGGTATACGAGAAAGAATATGAGACCGTGTTACATGTTTTCGGCCATTGCCCTGCCTAACCTTGGGAATGTACTTCTGTGAAGATCTAATAGAAGTAAAGAAATTGGGATACAAATTAATTGTCCAATTCGCTATAGGAATCAGTTGGCTTGACAGACTTGATAGGCCTTAGTACAGGCCTCCTTGCAAACCAACCACCTCTATTTTTTCGTAAGGTTCTGTTTCTGTATATGTATATCTCAATAAAAATGTACAGACCTTATTTGTGTTCATATAATGTGTTGATAAATTGAGTGCCTAATGCTGGCATAAAACACTTGCTTTCTTTTATTTTGCATAGCATATTTGCGTTTGCTGCTCTAAATCCTCACAGTATTTACCTACTTGAGTTCCCCTAATATTAAAATCTTTAGATAGCTTAACATTCCTTGGACGAATAACAGGTTTGTTTATAAACAGCCTTTTGGGAACTTTTAAGCGATAGCAACAAACCTGGTGCACCCCAGGATTTAAAATCTCAACGGACGTAAATTTTATTAAACTAAACTTACCTTGAAACACAATAGCAGTTCATACTTTCAAAAAAAATCATATTCAAAGACGATAAAAATCAGATTGCCAGGTTTTTCAATAGAGGAAGAAAACCACTGGAATATTCGGTTTATTACTACTTGAACTACTTTTTTTAAGAAGTGGGCTCCAGGTGAATGCGATTTTCCATAGGTAAAAAAACTATGATTTCTTCCATTTCGTTAATAACCGATTCGTTGCAGGTTCGCTCGTATTTATTTACTCGTTATTGAAAATTTTTCTCAATTCAATGTTTATAAAAGGAGCAGAAACTTAAATATTTGTTTTCTAAACTAAATTTGATTAGAACGGACCAACGAACCCTTTTCAAATTTGATGTGCGGTTGATTGGTCAGTAGCAGCCAGTAGGTATGCCCTTATGTAACCTAACTCCAATTTAACATATTCTCACTTTTTTTTAAGAAGAACTATTGTATGTATATTATAAATTTAAAATCTCGTGAATATAAAGTGCGGCTTATCCTAACTACTGCGTTTTTTGAGCAGCCAGTTCATACCATTCAATTAGTACCAACATACTATACAAAAGTGAATGCTTTTCTTCAAGTTTTGCCATTATTTGTCTGATTAAAGCATTTTTACGCGGCATTTTTAAATCAATATTGTTAGATTTATCACTCGCTAACATCTGATTCTTCTCACTACTTATTATAGCCAATTTGTGAAGAAATTCTGATTTTTATACCTTTAATTGAATACTTCTTCAAGTACACAAACTTTTTCTCGGCAACGTAAATTTTACTACTTTTATTTTATAAATTTTATACGCTCTTCTTGAGGTAAATTAAATTTTCCATCCACCTAGATAAGTAAAATGTTTAATGTTCAGGAAACCATTACTTTCCCACTCAGCGTAAAAGTTTTCCTTCTTAGAGATGCGTTTCGCTTTTCTGAACAGGTAAAGTTTTACGGCCATAAGAGCTCTTCTAGTGAGAGAATTTTCATTTTTCCTTATTTTTAAAATTTCTGTTGGGAGCTTTGTCTTAAAGTTAAAGAGAAACAGCTGTTTCAGTTTTCAATAGAGATACATACATTTTTGTATTTAATTTAGTGGCTCTTATAATTTTGTTTGACTTTTTAGCCTTCAAACTTCTGTTTATTGGAAATGTTTTGCCTTCATTAGTACCCAAATATATTGTTCGAAAAAGTAAGAAAACAATGAAAAGTCCTTAATGTTACAAATAATAAATATTCTGTTATCTACTTGGAATTTTTAACCTCTGATTTTTGCTTAATTTATTTTATACGATGCCAACATTTAAGGAAAACCTTATGATGCCTAGCACAGTCTTGACAGAAAGAACTAAAGAAAGTAAGGTTAAGGGGTTGGTTAACGTAAGTGTTCACAATACAAAATAAGATTTGCTTGGCCCCAATTAAGTATGTAGGTATCTCTGATATGGAGGAATTTAATATATTAAAAATGCGATCGCGATTAGTAACTATAGCGTTAACACGAGATTTAATTACAGAAACAAAGCCCTATACGATATCAAGGGCGCTGTTATCAGAGAAGCTATGATGGGAATTTAAAGTGAAAGACCGAATAACAATAATAAGCAAAAGAAAGGATATAACTTTTAAGGATTTCGCGGTTGCTCACATTCATTTATGATTTTTTTCGGATTTATGCGGCTAACCCGAAAATATTAATAAATGAAAAAAAAGATGTCGGTGATAAAACAGAACCTTGCGTATCTTTCTTATCCAATATTCGCGGTGACATAAGACTTTTCATTTCATTTCATTTCATTTATTCAGATTTATCACAGAGATTACTACAGCGTAAGTAAAAACTTAAAGACTAAACTACATACTAGAGCCGAAAAAAACAAGCCAATGACAACGAACAAGGACCGCAATTCACACCATCCACAACCTCGCATCAACCTCGGCACTGTTTGAGCAGGTCCCTCAACCGCAGCCTGGAAAGATTTAAGTCGAAACTGGCGAAGCGTTGGTTGAAGAGGCGAGACATCGAAGTGATGGGCTCGTGCATCCCATACAGAGTACGATGACTAGAGATGCGCAGGAAGTTGCGATTCCTCCAGGAGCGTTGCGGGATGGAGATGTTGACGGCCGCTAGTAAATCAGGTGAATTTATTGTTCCCTGCAATAAATCAAACAAAAATAATAGTCTGGAGATGTTACGCCTCTTTTCAAGGGAGTCAAGAGAAATCAGCTCCAGGCAATCAATATAGGAAGGAAGTAACCAGGGATCAATCCAGGGAAGTCCACGAAGAGCAAACCTAAGGAATCTGCGCTGCACTGCCTCAACGCGGCTGACGTGAACGGCGAAATAGGGAGCCCATACGGGGCTAGCGTATTCCAAGACCGGTCTGACGAAGGTACAGTAAAGAAGCCTAATTAAGTAGGGATCATCGAGTTCCTTAGACCATCTTTTAACGAAACCCAACATCGAATTGGCCCTACCAACGATCGAGTGAGTACACATGATCCTCGAATGAAAGGCGAGAATTGAGGACCACACCTAGGTCCTTCATCTTATCAACCCTGCCCAAGGTAACGCCATCGACGGTGTAGTCAAAGAGGAAAGGGCATATCTTACGGGAGAAGGTCATAATGGTGCACTTGTCGGCATTCAAAGGAAGGCGATTGCGCACACACCAGTCGTGAAACACAGCTAGGTCAGAGTGCAAGGTACTATAGTCTGTTTCGTGGGAGGCAATGCGAAAAATCTTAGCATCATCCGCATAGCACAGAATCTTACTGCGGGTCAGGAGGAGCGAAACATCGTTAACGTATAGGATGAAGAGGAGTGGGCCAAGGATACTGCCCTGTGGCACCCCCGAAGTGACAAGGATTTGATCAGAAAGAACTCCCCGAAACTGGACGCGCTGGGTGCGACCAGACAGGTAAGAGGACAGCCATTTGATGAAAAAGGAAGGAAACCCAAGAAGAGTCAATTTATAGACCAGGATACCATGGACGATCCTATCGGAAGCCTTACCGAAATCTGTAAATACACAGTCGACCTGTTTGCCCGCCTCGAAGGCTGGTAATGAATAATTAATGAATTCGAGGAGGTTGGTGGTCGTGGACCTCTCCCTGAGGAAACCATGCTGGAAGGACCCCATGAAAGGCTTGCAATGAAATCGAAGAACGTCACAAACGAGAGACTCAAAAACTTTTGCGGTGTGGCTCAGGCTAGCGATCGGTCGCTAGTTAGAGATTCAATCGATTTTATTAATACTCGTATATATTCAATACCAAATGCATGAAGTTTGAATACGTTTGATTTAAAAACATGTTTCTAACTACTGCTGGTATCGCGTTTTGACAATTATTTAATCAAAGCTGAGTGCTTTAATATTTATATAGTAAATTAGTAAAACAAATAGCTCCGTAAACGTTAAGAGTTAAAATACGCTAAGTAAGAAATGCTAAAAATGGTTTGGATAAGTAAATACTGTGAAAATAAAGTTTACATTCTATGTAAGTGCTAATAAGCGTTTAAATGTATTACCGGTTCACGCTGAAATTGAACCATAGATCATTCTTTAATCTTTATGCAAGTTTCTTGGACAGGATACGATCTTTTCGTTACCAAATTGTTGAAGCGTTGTTAAAGAAATGGTCCTTGTGCCGTGAAATTTTAAACTGGAGTATGGAATAAGGATTTCCCTTAAGTACTCCGATTTATTTAAATGAAGTAAATTATATTATGAAATAGTATAGCTCATTCTTTTAAATAAGTATCTAGCGTACAACCTCCTCAATCTAAAAACATGGCGTATGCAACCTTTAATTTGTGGGCACATATACCACCTAAACAGACAAAGATCAAGTTTCCAAAATAAAAATCTGGCCGTATCAGGGGTTTTAATAGTGTTAGACGAGAACCATGCGACAAAATATTTGCAGAAAGCAATAGTCTCCACTATCCTGTGTAAATTTTGCTAATTATTGCTTTAACGTTGTCGCAGCACTTCATACTGCCACTTAAGATGGTTTCAAGATTAGAAACTTTACTCAGCGCAGGTAAATATATCGTTGACATCGAAGGTACCATTATAAAAGGAAATAAACATGGATTTTCTAGGATTTAACACCAATAGATTACTCCTGGACCAATTACATACCCTGTGTTAGTCAGAATTTATGAATTCTATGCAGTCCTCGAGTAGTCAAATAGGTGTACACCTGCTAATCATCACAGTAATTAATTAATATACATAAAGGGTTGACACGTCGCGAACCACACTAAGTGAGTCGTTAATAAAGAGAATAAACAGCGGTGGACCAAGTAAAGATCCCTGCGGCATGCGGTACGATAGCGGCCTAGGACTTGGCAGCTCCCCGCCGACCTTCATTCTTGATATAAAACTCCCGATTACATCGGTGGCAGGGCTACTGAAATTAAAAGAGATAAAAATCTTCCTAATAAGTAAGTTGTGGTCAACACAGAATACAGTTAAAGGCCTTAGATAAATCGAGCAATATCAGCGCTGTGGAGTTATTCTGATCAAAGGCAACATGTCTGCTCTCCATAACTGAGTTTAGCGGAAAATTATTTTCTAAAATACCTTAGAAAGGAAACCTTTTGGAGAGGACTTTTAAGGTGTAGGCTTTCGATTTTGCACTTACTAGGAACGGAAGCCGACATAAACCATGTATTGATAATATAGAGACTGTATCTACCTATAATCTCGAATGGCAGCTCAATATATATCTCTGCGAGCTCATAAGGATCAGCTGCATAGTAATTGATAGAGTTTAAAGCAGTAGTCAGTTCATTCAAATCTACGCCGCGGAATAAGAAACAGTCACAGCGAACATTGGGTAGATTAGCGACCGGTAAGTTACTATACATGTTGAACGGGACCCGCTTACACTATCTTTTGTATTGAAAGAGGCATTTAGTTCATCCGGATTGAGACGGCACTTAGGTTTGTCCTTACCATAAACTCTTACAGTGCCAATGGCATATACGAGCCATAATGTTCTCAAAGTCTGATGCTTTCTCACAATCAAAACGGTTTGGTGGGTGATATGGGGATGAAAGGAGGGGAGATCGGGGCCATTTGATACAATATCTGTCATCAACTTTTTCTGGGAAATTGTTGCATTAGACAGGAAAAATTAATGATGGAGTTTTGTAAAAAAAATATCTGAGCTAAAAATTTGCTTCAAACAGTTTTCCGATCCGCGTACGGGAAATGGGTAAAAATTAATTAATTTAAATTAAAAAGCCCCGACCCCGGGGCTGATACAATTAGCTGAATTGCAATAGAGTTAGTTTTAGTCCAACTTAACCCCAGTAAATGCAATCAAATGAACACCAAATGACTGGTATTGAAAAATAAGTTAAAAGCGTTGCTTATTTTTGTGAATTTTTGTTAAAATAAAAAAATGAATGAAATTAACATTTCGTGTTTTGCTTTTCTTCGCCGCTATGACTTTCTGCTTCTACTTTTCCAAAATCCACCGGTAGTGCAACTTGTATCGAATAGCCCCGAGGCATGCCGAAGCACACCATCAACTGAATAACCACTATCCCTAGTACAAGTGCATATATCCCGTCTATCATAATTAAATTTTATTATATATTTTATTAAATTTTCACTGATTTTCACTGCACTCGATTTATTTCGCACGATGCGCAAAAATAGAAATTTCACCGAAAAGACGCTTCCACTATGATAGCTAACCTCAAGTTTTGTGTGGAGGTAGTGTTTGCTACGCGTCACTTTCTGATAAAATAGCTTCGACCATACGGGTTTTCATTTTCAAATAAACCGCTTGTGTCAAATAGCCCCGGTTTTCCCTATGTATTTTTAATTTCCACAGTCAATCTAGGCACCGAAAAATTCAAGTTGGTCGACTATTACTCGTTAACTTGCAAGGCCTACTTAGCCTGTAATAGTTTTCCTTTTAATATAATACGAAAAAAAAACAATTTCACTTTTAAAGCTTAATATTTCGCAAACGGATCCCTGAATCGGTAAAACGGTTTTTACACACCCGCAATATATTCAAACAACCTATCCAACGACACCCCACACAATGGGATAGACGAGAAAAAAATGCATCCCCAATTTACGTGTAGGGGAGGTTCCCTAAAAAACATTTTTTTCAAGATTTAAGTTTAACACTTTGTCAGCGTGATTAATATGTATACCCATGACAAATTACAGCCTTCTAGTACTAATAGTCTCTGAGCTCAGCTGCGTACAAACAGACGGACGGGAATGGTGAAACTATAAGGGTTAATTGTTGACTGTAGAACCCTAACAAAACAGTTCTTAAAAAAAGTTGAGCCGACTTCACAAAAAGCGCTAAAAACCATAAAATAATTTTGAATTTTATATCTATTACGACATTTTAAAGTCGGTGCAAATCAAACAAACCAAGCAACTACAACAAAACAATTTTTTTATTTTATTATTTCTTATGATGCCGTGAGCTGAAACGTTGTTTTATTTGCTTAATTTGCGCCGACTTCAAAATGTCGTAATAGATGTAAAATTAAAAATTATTTTATGCTTTTTAGCGCTTTTTGTGAAGTCGGTTCAACTTTTTTTTTTAAAACTATTTAATTTTTCACTTTTTAGTGTCTTCTACTCTATACAACGAACAAAGAACCATCCAAATCGTCCATGCGTTAAAAAGTTAGGTTTAACTCCTACCTCACCTCCATTCCACTAAAATTTTTGTCTCATGGTATCGACCAAGGAACCTAATCTACCGAATAGAGAAGGAATCATCGAAATCGGTCCACGCGTTACGAAGTTACTCCCCTCCCTTTCCCATCTCACAGAGTCGCAGGAATGGGTTATTAACGTTTTATCGAAATATAGAAATTCAAAATGGCTATTCAAATATGGTGGACACATTTTACTTATGTTTCCTTTGATTCATGACTATTATAACGAATACACGTAATTACGGGCAAAATTTTTCAAGGCTAACTTTTCGAATTCATAACTTTAAAGGTCCAATTACAAAACCCTTCGACGACTATATCATATATATTTTACGGGCACTAACTAGTTTTTTTTTATCAATTGAGTTAAAGAATCGTGGTTCATAAACCTTATAAAATTTTCTTCGATACAATTAACTTTACATAAAGTTTGAAATTATTTTTAAATAAACCACGCGACTTATTAACTGTTCAAATGAGAGGGGACTTCGTCATTTCCCTAATGTAATTTTAATGGAAGTCGATTTCATTGAAAGTTCTTCCGAAGGACATTTCAAGGAGAAAGGTTTAAGGAAATTGCATTTTCTATACAATGCTGAACTATGCAAAGCATTCATTTGGGAGCTCTGACTGCTCAGCAAACTTTTATTATACTGCGATAGCTACCAACAACTAAGAGAATTGAAAGTAAGAAAACTCCCATGATTTTTCCTTCCAAATAAAAGACGTCCGGATAATCCTGATAGAGTTAAATCTGCTTTCAAACCCAACTATATAAAATAGCACTCAAGTAAATGTAAGAAGTCGGTGAGTTAGCGATTATCAAAAAAGCTAAAATGTTAAATATAGCTTTAACATACAACTATATTAAAATACAGAATTTTGGTATTTATTGAATTATATTATCAAGTGTATCTTTTTGTCTAGGAACCCAGCAGATATAATGTTATATTTTTATAGTTTTATAATTTTTAAATTTTCTGTGGGAAACAAAAAACTAAATAGACAAAGAAGACATGAACTGAGTTGATTGTAAGGCACAGACTCAAGCCCTAACTTGTTGTGCGCTGTAATTGGCCCACTATTTGAGGGATTAGTTAGCTCCAAAATATAGTAATATAAAAATAATTCTTACTATAGGAGATCATTAAAGACACGACCCTCACAAAATTTCACAGTATGTGAAAATTAGTGCTTAAGAAATTACACTACAGATACATTTACAGAGGCCATGCCATCGAGGACAATGTAAGAAGTTTTCAAAATTGTTGTAACATTCTCGTTTAATAAGTGCGCTCATGCTTGGTAAAATTATTATGATCATGGAGTGTAACAATTCTGTGGTGACATTAAATAAGGATACATGGCAGCATCTCAGAGCATTGACATATTTTATTGTATAAAAATGCGACTATGCATTTTAAAATTTGTCATCCTATTCGCACGCAAACTAAAGCACTTTGCGCATGTAACCTGTATCTGTTAAATATTTATTTGCAATTATAAGTCAAAGTTTATTTTAAGAACTTTAGAGCGTTCATTTGAAGTAAGAGTAAAAATTACTGTTTTAATATAAAAAATAATGCTTTAGTGATTTATGATAACAACGATTCAGAATTCTCTACGTGAACAAAATCCAATCCACAAAAAGGATGATATGGTCATATTCGCTGATAAAGTAAGAGTGTTTTAGTTTTGTTTTGTTTTGTTTTTTTATACGATGTGGCCAAATCTTAGGGGACAACACTTGAATGCGTTAGCATGGTTTTGTCCGGAAGGGAATTAGGGTAAGGGGAGTGAGTAAGCTTGAGTCTTGTTTTGTTTTCTTGGGGAGATCTGATCTCGAACCCGGGGCCCATGGCCTGGTGGTCGTGCGGCTCAACGCATTGATCCAACTCCGTCTCCGTTGTTGGAATTATTGGGCGAAAACCTCATCTTTAAGGCATAAAAACGGCTTATCAGTTTATCTGCACGTTCGCGGAAAATAAAACAAAATTCTCTTGGGAAATTGTACAATTGGCCACTTGGTTTTTTCAAAAATTATTTTGCCTTATTTTCAAAATTTGTGTTTTTGGTTTAAATTTAAAAAAGCTTCTTTTAAGCAGTCCATTAATATCTTTTTTAAGGTTAATTATTTGATTTGTTTGTAAAAAAAATCAATTTAACATTGCAAAAAAAATTCGAAATAAATGCTTAAGTCAGAGATACAAACACGCAGGTAAAATTTTCAAGTCAACGATAGAGGTTTTCTAATATTTACTTGTTTTAAATTTTTTTTTTTAAAAAAAAAACCAAATATTTCTTATGTCCCCAGAAGTGTTTTAATGAACAATAGTATTTGCGTGAAATTATTTTTTACACTCATATTCTTCAGTAAAAAATGTATTTTCTCAGAATATTATGGGCTACACCAATGCTCCACATACCACTTACATGAGATGAAATGATAGTACCAACGCCGGCTTTATTGAAGAAAAATCTGTCTTTTTATTAAATGCTTTTATTCAGCTCTTCAGGTTGCATGGTCTATCTGATTTGTGGTTCATCCAGTGATTTTCGTTGTCCTTGAAAATATGTATGAATGCTGTAAGCTCATTATTTTTCTCGTTCGATGATTGTGCCTTACCTTCTTGTACTTAAAAATCCGTAGGACCAGTAAAGTTTCATAAAAAAGAACTAACTATAACGTTATTACGATCTAATAATAAACGTGATTGGGCCATTGTAATATGAGCAGATTAATTTCTACAGAATTCTTCGCAAAAACGTCTTACTATCGATTCAGTATTATTGTGGTGGCGTCTGGGCATGATGAGGTTGTGACAACTTAACTTAAAGGGTTTTTGTATATCCGATTTAGGTAAGGCACATTCTGTTTGATATCCCTTTTCACCATTAAGCTAAGACATCGTTCAGATGATCGGCGTGCCGTCCGCGTCGTGCTTGTGATTGGCCTTGCCGTCGTTTTGATATTTATACACGTCGCTATCAAAGATTACTAGTTTGGACTAGATTTTTGTTAATTTCCTAAATGCTTGGTCCTTGTTTTCTTGATCATTTTTAGTAAACACTAAAGTTAATGATAGCTGCTTTCAGCATTTATTAATGCAATTTTTTATTTTGACAACCAAAAAATTACATTTGGTTTTTATAACTTCTATGAAAGCGAATTTTGGCAAAATTTTGCATAATTTTAATAAACTGAAATAATAACCATACCCAGCTTAATTCAAATGGATTCATGCAGCCAAATTTCGCCTCCCTCCCTCTCTCTCTCTCTGGTTCCCGTAACCCCTTTTGGGGCATGGGGCACATCCGATTCGAGACAACGATTGCAAGTAGACCTACAATTTAAAGTGGATTTCGAACCACTGGCAACTTCTCTGCAATCCCATGGCCTTTTTAATGTAATCTGTTGTCATCAGAAAACAACCATGGGTCGCTGTCGGAGGGATTCAAACCTGGGACCTCCGGCTTGGTAAGCCAACACGTTATCACTTACTCCCCTGGCGACTACACGGCAACAAACAAGTCGTGCATTCCTTTCAAAAACTTTGTTACGCACTGGTATCCTGAAAATGCAATATAAAAATATCAGCGATAAGGTACCCATAAGAAATTAAGTCCGTTACCAGCCAAAGGTTCCTTATCAGATCATTCTAGCCACATACATCGTCTTTTTGTTTAGCGGTTGATCAAGATTTTAGTTGTGTTAAGTGAAATATAACCGAGATCGGGCTAGGTCACCTCGAAATCAGCCCAATTCAATACAAGTATTTAGTCGGAGGTGAAGAAATTCTTTAGTAAACAGTCGCGCGTAAAAGTCAGTTAGTAAGCACTGATAATAAAGTTAAAGAGTAGCAATATTATTGTGTAATTAACTGTTAAGCATTGACAAAAAAAAGAGAGTTAAGTGAATGTTATACTGTAAAAATAACTTTAAGAGGCAAATACAACATGTGTTGAAGTTAGTAAAAGAAAAGACCAAAAAACAACAAAATTGACTATTTATTGTAGCAGAGAAAACGTCACTTCTCTAGAGTGACCACCAAAAGAAGTTCAAATCTATCGTTGTAGGAAAGAAGTATAACAACAGTGTTCCATGGAAAAGTACGTACATCGCTTCGATTCTATTAATATGAACCAAATAAAATTTTTACCAAACCGAGAAAGCGTAGGTACTCTAAAATCGGTTTAACAAACATGCAATAAAGAGTGCTGGTAATAAAAAGATCATTGAACTCATGACAACAACTATCTACGAAATCCAAAGCAACATTGGTTATATTAACTACTAACGTGAGTGTGCCTTTTGTTGCAAGGAAGCGTCGCTTTAAATTAATTTTGCATGTCACTTTCTTTCCAACCCCACTCCTTGGCGTGCACGGGTCGTTTTACCGTCATAGTAGCTAACGGCATTGGAAATATCATTATTCCTTTTAGTGACCCCGAAAGCTATGGATTTGATACTAAATCGGTAGTAGGTACTAATTTTACTTAAATCCGTCTAGTGGTATCCGCGTAATGCGTACACATACAGGCAGGCAGACAGACAGTCAAAAAAATAAAGTTTTAAAAATTGCTGGTTTGGTTTCCATATCGACAATAGTATCTACCGCGATATAATTTAAAAAAAAAGAACGGTTCAGGCACAGACACGGCTTGGTTCCAGTCATCACCGGGGTTGTGCTCCCATGATACAGTCGGCATATTAAAATCTCCGGAAATAAGTATGTCGCCAAAGGGCAGCATCATATCCGAAAGCTCATTAACAACAACAACAACAAGCGAGTCGTAAATGGTAGGAGACGAGCCTAGAGGAATATTCAAAGTGACTACAGCTTCAGGATGACCAGTAGTAGCTCGATAACATCTCCACATATAACATCAATCAACCCCCTGCACTTATTTTATTATAGACAACAACATTTATAACCTAAGTTGTTCTACGGATTTTTTTTTACATTTCTGTTTATATATTTTTAATAATTTGAACAGACACAAGAAAAACTAAGAAAATTTCCAAGTGCTCAATAGTTCAAAAGTAGCTTTGAAACGAAGTCCAATTACCGTATCTTATTACGATAAATGATATCTGCCCATGTTCACCGGGAGCAAATTCAAGACAGGGTAGAATTACCACGTCATTATCTCTGTAACATGTTCATTATCGAGGGTATAGTCATTGAATAGCAGGAAGG
This sequence comes from Leptarthrus brevirostris, assembly GCA_964036015.1. Classification (NCBI taxonomy): domain Eukaryota; kingdom Metazoa; phylum Arthropoda; class Insecta; order Diptera; family Asilidae; genus Leptarthrus; species Leptarthrus brevirostris. Next base: position 144,079,357 of record OZ038371.1, read on the forward strand.
TTCCACGAATGGCAACAGATGTTCAGCGAGAAAACAGAGATTTCAAAACAAGAAATTTGCTGCCTACGTAAATTGTTGCCTCTACGAATGTAGCTTCCTTTACACTATGGGGATTCTCCTTCATGTCATTAAGTTTGTTTTCTTGAAAGTCCTCTCACGTAGTTTTGATATCCGTGAAACATATGTTTTCGGAGGAACCTTAAATAAAGAATTATTGCTGTGATTCGTGTATTTGGATTAACCTAACCTAAGTGGGGCAATCCTGGGTCGTAGGCCACCAGATTTCAGACAGCTAATGTAAAATTAATGTATTTGATCAATTCATTCCCTTTAAAGTTTTATTATGGGATATGGTTGATGATAAATTAAATGAAACACTAAGCAAAACAGCTTATGAGGATTAACTACGTTGTAATGAAAGTATGAAAAGAAAATTTGATCTTTGTATTTTAAACAGCTAATAAAATGTCGAAAATATCCTTTCAGGAATTGTTGTGTTTCCTGAAAGCGGTATTAATCCAGTGTCAGAAAAACTAATTTATTCTAAGTAGCCCAAGAAAACACTCTAACCAACATGCCCCCAGCCTCCCTTCAAGTTTTGCTATAAGATGATTCTATTAACACCTTCATCCACTTAACCCCGACAAGATTTGCCCATTACCTAGCCCGTTTGCGATAAACAAACAACTTTCGAATATAAACGAGTCTGGTGTGAATGAGTATTTATATAGTATCTGGAAGTCTAGTGCAAGCTTTTATCGCCCCAGGATATTTACGGGTTTTTTCGCCTTGAACAGACGTTTTCACATCAAGATGAAACCCTTTATGAATTGCCAGGTGAATGAAGTTAGCGCCAATTTTGTTGGCTTTTCTGTGCATTTACTAAATTTTCCCATTCAAAGCAATCATTTTCAGTGTTCTCAGTGGAATGATAAATGGCACCCTGCGATTCTGCGGTTCTTAGTTATTTTAGCAATTCCAGTAGGAAGTTACTACTTATCCTGCCCTATACAGTTCAGTTGAGGCGAACAACATAAAATCCTAAAACTAGCGTATACATGTCGCTATGATAAATGGTTGAATTCATCAAGATGAAACTAAATGCAACTGACGTTCGTACAGAGAAAGCAATCAATTACTGTCCTATTCACGAACACTTTCAGATGAATCTTTGTTGTTGGAGGTTTTCTTATAGTCGACGAAAATAGAGAAATCCTTAGAGCAAACAATTAAAAGCACTATGAATTATTATCTACTAAGGAAACTCCGTTATGTTGAAAGACAAGCGAATGACACTATGTCAAAAAACGTAAATGTCAGTAAATAACTTTATTTAAGCTATCAAACACGTGATAAATATAAAAGATTAATGAAAAGCATCACTAAACGTACACTGTCGTTGTAAATCTTGCACAGTGACATATTTAAAAAACAGAATTTATTCGATTCGAAAAACTGTGTGTTTACTTTCATTGCTTACTGTTTTTATACATTAAATTTTATCAGCAACAAGAAAATGTAGGTTTACATCAAGTTGAATTTTAAAATGAAACTGGAGCCGACTGGCCGAATATTTGTGAAATGCTTGGTAAGTTCTGCCAGTTTTCATAAAAAAGAAATCAAACCATAAATTCTGCGACTGAAGCTAGCCTTATGATTATTCAGTAAAAGAGAGCCTGTTCTGCGTCATAGTAGGTATATAGTTCAAAATGTCTGCTTTGTTTGCTATTATAAACCGTCCTCACGCCCTGTTTAGATTTGGTGTTCAACAACAAATAATAAAAATTTAAAATTTTTTCATCAAGTAACCTTGAAAGAAATAAACCCCTACTTCTAGCTTTTCTTCAGTAATGAACGGATTTTTTGGCTCCAGGAGTCTGCGGATCCTTAAAAAGCTAACTAGTTCAAAATACCCCAGTTTCGTTTTGTAGATAGAATCCGCGGTAGCTCGTTCTCTCTTTGAAAAATTACACTACTCTACAAGATTTTTCAACTGGACAATGAATAGTTGTTTCCGACGTAACTTTTCCCGCTGAAACCGAATCCGGGCTTGGAATTGTTCTATCAAGTCTGGTTTTTAAGATATTCTAACCTTAAAGTGCTTAAAACACTGTTTTTTGACATATTTGAGGTTATGTAGCACTGCGAATTTTTTCTTTATCAAAAAACCGTGTATGGAATCTTATAGTACAAGTCTTCTTCTTTTAAATGAAGTTGAATTTGCTTAAATATCTTTTTTTCGCTCAGATATCGCGTATTAAAATTTTCATGTTCATGAGCACTTAAACGTTAGAATATCTCCAAAACCAGACTTGATAGAACAATTCTAAGCCCGGATTAGGTTTCAGAAGGAAAAGTTACTTCGGAAACAACTACTCATTATCCAGTTGTACAACATTTTCTAAATTTTGTAAACTACTGTTATTTTTCTTTAGTTCACTTCTAAAATGTGTGCGCAATCCATTTGTTTTTCTTCACGAAATCCGCTTACGCATTTTTATGGACTTCGCGGATAGTTTTTTACTAATTCTTCGTTTCAACGTTTCTTAAATAAGCTTCGCTTTTAATCTTTCCCAAACACTCTTCTTTCTGATAAAGTTTAACAAATGCCACCAAAAAATCTCTATCAAACATGCGTAGATCACTAATATTTGAAATTTTAATGTTACAGACTAATTTTAATTAATCTATCAATTCCACCACGAAAGCATACAAACTAAAATAAACCCAGCAACATGCATGCATAAGCCCACAAACGGTCACTGTTATTTGATGTTCATTCCAAGTTACTTGATGAAAACCAGCCGAAGTTTGATTTCTGTTAAGCCATCCATGTTACTTGAAATACAGTGTGAAGTTCGTTAAAACGATCAAGTGTCATCGAAGGATGAGTCATATCAAGTCTAATGACAAGTATCAGGGACCGTGTCTGGGCAATCATAAAAATTAAGGAAGTGAGCTGAGTTATGCGCATGTCCTAGGTAGCAAGAAATCAAGGAGAGGAAATGTTAAATGCCGGAGGAAGTCAAGGACGAGTCGGATATGTGGTGAATAAATATGGTGAAAATGAGTCACGTAAATATCTAGATCTAAGAAGCGAAAGTTTGTAGAAAGTAGTATAAGTAAAGCTGAAACAAATATTAAATAAAAATAATAACCAAACTAACTATCCCCAAATCCTAACAGCAACTGTTCGCCAGCAAGAGGCACCCAAAAAGGTCGCAAAATGACGTGAACAACTTTTACACCCAAGAAGCGAAAACTCTCTTCCGGTGTGACCTCTTTGCCCTTATGGGCAAAATAAATCATTTTATTCCTCAATACAGGAAACTTACCACCCTCGCGGAACGTCAAAGCGCATATTTGCAATTTGCTTTTAACCTATGTCTAGGGAACAAGAACAACTAAAAATACTAACATTCAACTATAACTCCCTAGTACGGCACAACAAAAGAATAGGCCTCAACTCCATCCTCGGTGAGCAATTCCCCCACTTCGTCCTCTTGCAAGAGACGCATCTAAGCCCCAGACACAGATTAGTTTTTGAGAATTTCTCAACAGTCCGAACTCATAAATCGGAAACAACCTTAGGTACAGCTGTCCTTATAAAAAACCAACTAAAATTCTAAGAAGTTAAGATCGATAGTCTTAACAATATGGAATGCACGGCTGTAAAAGTCTTTCTTACTTCACATGAATCTCTCCTGTTGATTTCGCTGTATAACAGGTGTGGCGCTTCGGCCGCACAAGTACGATGGAATCTTGAAATTATAAACAATCTCTCCAAAGAATATACCTACACGGTAATTGGAGGAGACTTTAACGTCAGATACCCGATGTGGAGTGACACAGTCGAGAACAGCCACGCGAAAACAATTTCTAACTGGCTGAGAAACAGCTCGGACAACCACGATTTCATAGTGGTCTCTCTAAACACCCCACTTTTCCCTCGTTCAGGCTCCAACACCGATTTCTATTTAGTCACTTCAAATTTTATAAACCTCTTACCGCAAATCAACAACTACGCTACTCACCATGCATCTTTAGACCATCTAGTGGTGGAACTGACAATCAATCGGAATTCTCCGGTTAATATATTGACCGCAAGTCTTCCCACCATAACCACCCTGAAAAACGTTGATTGGGCTGAGTTCCAAAATAGGCTGACGGCTCTTTACCAAGGCACTCTTCCACCCAACAACAGGAATTTTGAAAAAGCTCCCACCAATAGCTCACGACTTTCTCTCGTCGATCTTCAACAATTGCATAAACAATTGTTACTTTCCAAAAAATCAGAAAACCTCCCGTATTCTCCCCATTCCAAAGAAAACTTCATCCAAGGAATTCAGACCAATTTCCCTAATCTGCAATGTGGGGAAACTCTTTGAGAAAGTCATCCAGCAACAGATCACAAACTCCTGCGAAGAGAATAATATTCGGCAAGAATCTCAGTTCGGCTTCAAGCCATAACACTCAACATTACACACACTGCTGAAATTTCATACTGACGTTACTAGTGCTCTAAACAAAAATGAATGCACAGTCAGCTGCTTTCTCGATGTTGAAAAAGCATTCGACTCTGTTTTGACCAATGGTCTAATTTTCAAATTAAACCAATTCGGTTTCCCACCGCACCTCAACAAACTAATCCACGGTTTTCTGATGGAAAGAAACTTCTACGTGGAGCTAGATAGCCAAAAATCAGCATTAAAACCGATAGATGCAGGTGTCCCACAAGGATCAATCTTAGGCCCCATCCTCTTCAATCTGTTCACGTCTGATCAACCTGCAAATGAAAATTGCAAAACACTTCTGTTCGCAGATGACTCCTTAACATATGATCAAACACGCTGCCCGATTTTGGCCGTAAATAAGGTCAACCTCCACCTTGAAAAGCTCCAAACTTACTATAAAAAGTGGGGAATCAAAATAAATGTCTCAAAACCTAAACTTATCTGCATTCGAAAACCTTCAACCGGGAGAAACCGGCAAGTCTCAAAATCCAGGCAAATCAAAGCCGCCTGCAAAGGCGGAATTATTGCCCCGACCCAGAAAGCAAAATATCTTCAATGAACTCGTAATATTCAGTGCTCATGCCAAAGCTGTTATTACCAAAGCAAATTTCGCCTACAGCCTCCTCAGCCCAATCATCAATGTTAGGAATGCACTCTCAACCAAAACCAAACTTTTGCTGTACAAGCAACTTATAAGACCCGTCATTACGTACTGCTTCCCTATTTGGCACACCATCTCCCCAACCTACATGCAACGCCTCGGTAATCTGTAGAGGAAAATTCTCCTTGCATACACAGGACTCTATAGAATGGAGCCTCACAAATACTTTTTCAATAGCGAGCTTTATGAAGTCACAAATATTACTCCTATCAAGGAATACCTAGTCCACCTAGCGACAAAACAAATGGAAAATGTTCCATTTCATCCCAATTTCCTCATTAACAACTTACCGGACCTTCTCATACCGGAAGATTTCAGATATCTCTCACCCCTGCTTCCCACGAAGCCCTAAAACTCCGACATTTACTTCCACAACGGAAGAGTAACCTTTTAGGATACTAAAGGAACTCACTACCGAGGGTAGTCCATAACTTAAAGCTCACCAGTAATTAGGACCCAAATGGCCCTAAGCATTTTCCAAATTCCCTCCTAAATCCTATTACCACACCCTCACTTAAATACTAACTCTACAAGAGAAAGACAAACCTACGGCTGATGTAGCGCAACAGCCGTATCGAAGGAAGACAAGGCAACGAGAAGTTGAACAAGGAGACAAACGTCGAAGAAGGACAACGAAGGACGACAACAAATCGAACTGAAGGCCGAAGATAAGCCTCTATGTGGAAAGAAACCATCCGGAATCGAAAAAGATTACAAATTGAATTGTTTTAAAAACGCGCGGTCCTTCAGCAACAAAAGTATAAATAATAGTTTTACTTCATATGTCAGGCTGAGAGTTAAAATGACCTATCTACACGATCCGAGCAAAAGTCGCTTAGAAATATACCGAATAAAAACGAACCGCGTGAGATTGAGTGCAAAAACGAATCAGAGAAACACTCTGGGCAAAAACGTCTTAACTAATCAACTGCATTAACTTTGTATTACTTTTTGTAGTTAAGTCGTTTTTTTCCGGAGTTTTCTCTGATTCGTTTTTGCCCGGAATCTCACACAGTTCGGTTTTTTGACCTATCTACAAGATCCGAGCAAAAGTCGCTTAGAAAATATACCGCATAAAAACGAACCGCGTGAGATTGAGTGCAAAAACGAATCAGAGAAACACTCTGGGCAAAAACGTCTTAACTAATTAACTGCATTAACTTTGTATTACTTTTTGTAGTTAAGTAGTTTTTTCCCGGAGTTTTCTCTGATTCGTTTTTGCCCGGAATCTCACACAGTTCGGTTTTTTGGTTTTTCTAAACCTCTTTTGCTGCGACCCTGTAGAAAGACCGATTTTACTCTCAGCCTGTCATACATTCTTCGGACAAAAGTATTCCCCATTTATTAAAACAAAATTTCACACATCGGCAACGAGAATGTCACAACGCTAAGATGACATTTTGGAATCGTAAAGATATATTTAATTAGACGATTCAATGTCCTATTATATTTTCATAGGCATAGCAATCTACAGATTTTTCTATTTTGTTGCTGTGTTATTTGTGTTGTGACACTATCGTTGCCGTTGTCCGATATATCACAGTTGTATGATATACTTTAGGCAGGTAATGTTGCAAAATGATCGAATTCCAAAAATTGTGGTGGTTTCCCGTTATTTGCATTCTTATCATTTTCCTCTTGTTTCTAGTCTTGCCATTTGTTTAACCGCGCGGTTATTTACATCAAAATTCGGTCGTAAAGGAAGAGAGAAACATTTTTTTAAATTTATTTCGAGACAGAAAATCTATTAACAATATATGTAGCTCTTATTGTTTCGTATCTCTATATAAACGGGTTTAAAGATAGCAACCATTTTCAGAGCCGTCCAAGAAGTGACCGACCTTCTAAACTTTTTATGAGAGCAAAGAGAAAAGTTATTAAAATTATAAATAATTAATAAGGAGCAATATTGAAATATACTACTTCCAACAGGATAACGACGCCTGCCGAAATCGCTCGTTTGCGTCTGCTTTACAATACACTTCAAACTTGTAAAACACCACCGCAATCCCCAGCCTTTAATACTATGGACTATGGAGCATTAATGGGATGTGCTCGATAAGCGCGCAAGGGAATATCACATTACGACAAAAAGTAAGCTTCGGGAAGTACTACAAAGAGAATGGAGAAAAATCAGTCCAGCAATAACTAAAAACTTTGTGTACTCTATGCCTAATCTCTAGAGATATTAATACACAAAAAAGAAAGCAAACCAGATATTAAATGTATTCTTTTAATTAGAGTGGAATAATTTAGTTTTTTTTTGTTAAGCAGTATATGAGTAAATGTGATGTAAACAAACATTTGCTGGCGAATACTTTTGTTCATCCGTGTAACTGAAATTTTATACAGTAAAGACAAATTGTAAATAAAATTATGAAACGACTAAACCAGTGCAATGAGAATATTTGAGATTGAAATTAAGCAATTAATTAGTTAAGCCGTCGAGATGCGAGAGTCCTAAGGTAACAATAGGTAGAAATGATGAAAACCAGTTTAACCCACAAAATTGGATAGATTTTCCAAAATATAGATTCAATTAAAAATGCATTATTGCATTATTGTTGAGAAAAATGTATTATAATGCATATAAATGCAAATGTAATGCATTTTGAAAATTTAGAGGCAGCTTAGTGTTTTAAATGATGTGTGAAAGTGTCGCATCGATCCGAGTTTCGGGCAATTAATTACGAGGGGTCAAAAGTCACGAAATACGGTTTTCGCCAATATTTCGATAAGGATATTTGGAGACGGAGTCGGATCGATGGATGAGTGACAGGATTACCACGCCATGGTTTCAGGATTCGAGCCTCGGTCCACTGCGTCTCTGGGATTTTGTCCACCTCTAATTCACCCCTAATTCCTTTCTAGTTGAAGCTGAATTATTCCCCTCTGCGATTTACCACGAGAAAAAGGTAAAAATGGCTGGATTTTACCTGTTTCTGTAGTTTTCTGCCCCTAGTTTCCGTAAACCCTTGTGCGACATAAGGCGGGAGAAAAAGTTCACCCGATTCGAGACAACGATTGTAAGTGGACCTACATTTTAAAGCCAATTCCGAACCACTGACATTTTTTCTGCAACCCGCTTGGTCTATTTATCGTGATCTGTTGTCAGCAGAAAACAGCCATGGATCGCCGGTAGTGGAATTCGATCCTGGTACCTCCAGGCTGATAGGCCGACACGTTATCACTTACTCCACCGGCTTTGCGGGCTTGCCGGAGGTACGAATTATTTTTACTACTTATGTCTTGTCCTCTATCGTTGATAACGATGGTGGTATTCAGATGATTTAGCTGCAGAACATGTTATCATATGCTTCTGACTCATTCACTGCACTATTATACAAAAGTCAGGCTTAAGTGGAACTAAATAAGATTTCAATTTTGTGTATATGACAAATAAGTAAATGCCCACCTAACGGAATACGGTAAGTTTTTGAAGTACTAAAATATATCCTTCACAACTATAGTGTTTTGGTTATTCAAATCCAGGTATAGAAGTTTTACTCTACTAAACTCTTACGATGAGAGGTTTCACAAGACTATCCTTTCCAACTCGAAACGTTTTCAACGACCAACTTATTCGTGAACAGCATATGAATATGTGATACGTCCAGAACCACGAGACACAAAAACAACACTAGGTTAAACGCCCATTTAATCCATAGAAAAGATCTGCAAAGAAGGACGAAACCCAAATCGATAAATCATGGAGTGATGTGATGGCGAAGGTTCCGAGACGAAGTTGATGGAGAACGGTGTAATAGACTTGTTATGCCCCAAAAGGAGTTAAAAAAAGCAGAGAAATTACTTGAGGTGCTGTGTATGAGTTTGGATGAACAGAACAACGATCCCTAGTGAATTTATCTCAACTTTGTTACGCTTGTTCGCTTTGTCTTAATGCAAAATGCTGTTTTTAATTGCCCTCATCTCGACGGAGCTAACTCTATCTTAACTCGCATTGCCACTACAATTCTGTTTTAACTCGATTGCTACAAAATAGCAAATCCACTTATAAATTTATGTTTCATAAAGTGACAAATTGCTAATAAAATTATTATTTTCATGTAGAAATACAATTTACCAACCAAGTGCAAACAGAACAAAAGCAAATTTCCGAGTTGAGAAGAAATAACTAGATTCGTTTCAGTTAAGATAGAGTGAACACGTGTTGACGGTGAAGAAAATCTTAAAAGTTTATCTAGAAAATAAAAAACCACCTACGAACTTTCTAGTATGCCTCGGATTCGTCGAGCGCATTTTATTAGGACGACCATTGGTTAGAAGCAAAGGATTATTATGGGACTGTGCAGCGTGAGCGGAGTGGTAAATTATACAATATAAAATTAACGTTCTTATGATAACCGAATACAGATGGAGGGCTTACATAACCCAGATCTGAAACCATGCTACTATACTGTGGTTGGTTGGCTAGCGCTTAACGCGTCGTTTTGATAGCGTATCATACCTAGATAACGATGTAGAAGTCCTGAGGGCATGAGGAATGGGCTAATTCCACGATATTTGAGATCTCTAAATGAAACAAGGCTTGCCTGAACATTTCTGCTGGGCTTTTCACCGATGTCTAAGGAATTATCTTCGCTACATTCGGAGTTAGAGCTTAAAACATCTCAATAATTTAGTACTATACGTCAACCGGAAAAGCGAATTCAACAACTGAAACGAACCTTTACCAGCTTCTTGGCGATAACATCGATAAGACTGCCAAAGACAATATAAAAATAGTTAGGTAGAATCTCAACTTCTAGGGTAATAAATAACATCGGCTCAACCCCAACCGTGCCATTTAAGACTGAAATTTTTTTTATGTATGTATGACCGGGCATAAATGTGTAAAGCATGGATGGGACAACTTGAATGATTCTTTTTTTGTTGAGCGTATGTGCCCCGATTGGCACTATGTAAATAAATTTTGGTGAGGGGAGGGATCAGAACCTAACTTAGTAACGCGTGACCGATTTGGATGCTTCCTTTATTGTTGTATAGAGAGTGTTTCCCCATTGCTCCTATGAGAAACAATTTAGATTTACAGTGCGGATGGGGGGAGGGATAGTCTAACTTCGTAACTCGTAGGTCAAACTAAATTATTATTATTTTTCTTCTATTCTTCTATTCCCCATTTACAACATCTCAATAATATTTGTGAGTAAGTGGGGGTGGGGTAGGGTGGAACCAACATTTGTAATGCGTGGCCCGAATTGGGTTCATTCTTTTTCTGTTGAACGTCTTTTATGTGTGTATGTCTTACAATTGTTAGCGGGATTACTCGTTCTTAGGATGCAGTGTGGTTAAGGGATGGGGGGGTGTCCCAACTTTGTACTTTATACTCCGATTTTGACGTGATTTTTTTACGACTTACCAGAAGCGGTACCTCGATGAGAGGGGGTGGGGACGTGGGGATGAATTTGAAGGACTTATTCATTATTGTATACATATGAACAGCATGTTCTCTCTATTGATCCTGAGACAAAAAAATCCACATAGGGTGGGGTATTTGAAGGGTGGAGCCAAACTTTGAAATGCAGTGAAAAATTTATTTGATGAATTTTTTGTTGTATTAAGTTTGTTATCCCGCTCCGTAACCTTAATTCGTAACGCGTAGATAATTCTTTTATTTTTGCCTACAGCATCTTTCCCCATTGTAACTCTAAAAAAAACATTGCAGTCTTTAATTTATGTGGTACAAATGGTATGGTACAAATTTTGTACTTTGATGATGGTTTGGAAAGGGACAATCACTAAATTCATAACGTGTGGCCTATCTGAAGGCACTAAAAAGGTTGAACCGACTTCATAAAAAGCGCTAAAAGGTATACAATAATATCTAATTTTATGTCTATTAGGACATTTTGAAGCAGATTAAAGAAAACAAACAAAAGCTATCCATGAGCACAGATACCGTACACAACTGCCAAAACATTTGAGCATGCTAAATCATTAGGAAGGAGGATTTATTTATTTTGGCGTAGATTAAATATTTCTCATCATATGTAGAGAGAGGGTTGGTTTGATTTAATTTACTTTGACTTGAAAATGTTGTAATAGACGTACAATTAAATATTATTTTATAATTTTTAGCGCTTTTGTGAAGTCGGTAAAATTTTGTTTAAACTATTTTTGATGTGAGATCTCAGCTCTGCGCTAATATTGATGTCATAGCTTCCATCTAATTAAGGCTAAATCTAGAATATTACGTCGACGTAATGTACGACGGCTTAATGTGTAGGCTGGTAAGCCACCGAACCTGCGCCAGAGAAGCTGAAAACTCGTATGACAAATACTGATATACGAGTATGATATTCTAGTTGAAGAGCATTATAGAACTAAATTCTGTTCTTTACGAAACTCTTGAAGATAGATCATAAATTTAAATGCCAGGTCTGCACGCATACCAATTTGTACTTGTAACTTGTTTAGCGCTCTTACGTTTCCTGCTCGTGAAGATTAAAAGTTACAAGAGAAAATACAATAGCAGGACTTTAGTCTTAATTTCAAGTTTATGTTTTAATATTGTATACGATATAACTGATCGATTCGAAATCTTTTACAAGAAGAAAACTCCACATAATTCAAATCAAGACTGAAACTATTGCTCAATGTGAAATTTGTATAGGTTAATCAGTTTAACACATACAAATATAGAAGAAAGTTCAATACAAGTAACCAAATAAGTTGTAGGTATTTACCCAATTCGAGAAATAACTAAACAGACAGAATAAATTCAATAAAAAAGTGTTTTATCTAAGATTGAAACACCACCGAATTTTTATCGGACAACTCTCGTTGCCTTTCCGAATGTTGCACACAGTGTAAACAAAAGTAGAAACGACTTCACAAAAGTCTAGGACCAAAATTGAAACATTCTTGAACAATCCATCTACAATCATCTACATCGGTCCACCCTCATTTTAGGTGCAAAATTTTTGGCATTGCGCACTATAAAGTTACCAAAGTTTGTATGTAGTAATTGCTTTAATTGTTCACTCAGTATTTAAGGTGATTGGTATTTAGAGCATCTTGTCGGCATCTGATCAGAACGAGGCTTTCTGAGGCGTTTTTGAGTAGATTAAGATTTAATAGGGTTTTAAGTGCAGCCACTGGCGAGGGGCCATAGGCGAACTATGTATATTTTAAGTTAAGCCCTATATCACCATGATGTGCACATCAAGAGCATCTTTATTAATTTAATTATGCTGGTCAAAGGATCAGCGATCATTTTACCCAGATCAGCCCCATATGTGCCGACGACTGCAGCCAGAATATCGCATATTGAACCTTATACGGAATAACTTAGTTGTCCTAGTTCATCCAAGGGCACCAGTAGCTTTTCCATCAAAAACAGACACAAAGAAGACGATAGCACTACACGCTATAGACATCCGGTGCTTGTTAATGATTCAATTTTAATTGGGAAAAATATTCCACTCGTCAATCAATTTCGAATCATTTATATCAATTGAATATTACTAGAGTGCTGTTATTACACAACTTAAAGTGGATTTCGAAGCACCGACATTATTTTGCAACCCCCAATTTAGTATAATCTTTTGTCATCAGAAAATAAGCAAGGGTCGCCGACGGTGGGTTTCGAACCTGTGCCCTCGTGACGAAAGACCAACACATTATGATTTACTTCAGCGATGACTTAAACACCCTTTGGGGTAAAATATAGTCACACACCAATTTGTTGATTAATTTCTTTTCATAGAACTGAGTGGAAATGTACAGTCAACTTAATAATATTAATGCTTTTTAAGCTCAGGAAAGAAACAAACGAAAAAATGTTCGGCAATATTTCGAGAATATATTTTCTGTGATATTTTTCGTGTTATTAAAAGATTCACTGATAAAAGTGCAAACAATTTTTAAACTGCTAAAGCGATACCTCGCTCATCAGCACTATACGTAGAAAGAACCTTTTTAAAACCTTTTCATGTTTAAATTGACGCTAAAGTCCAAACGGCGGAGCGTGAAAATGGATCTGAAAGTATTGACGGGGTAGGAACGTTAATCACTGGAAAACACAACTTTGCTAGCTTTCAGTTCTGCTTAAATTCTCGTGGGTGCTCATAGGAAAACAAATTTTTAAATTGCTTGGGGCACAAGTACATGTAATTTCGCTTCATATTTGCAGAAATGTACGTAAATTTGTATGTATTGGGGGAATATTTAAATTTTTGAGGGTTCTCCAATTTTCTTGAATATTTCGGAAATTTCACATTAGCGATGTATCTTGCGGTTCATTCGCTTTCGCCTTAATTAATTTTATTCAATATATGGACTGAATTTTCTGAATACTTAAGGATAAATAATAAACATAATGAAATGCCTGTTTTTGAAATTACTTTGTGTTAATCAAAGTTATTGATTAGGCTAAAGAGTACAAGAATGCGAAGTTTCCTGCCTACGTAATTTGTTATATTATGAATGCCTTAACGTAAGGGAAATGCGACTGCTTTATTGCTTTTTAATTTTTTTTAATCACTTCGCTTGTTATATAATTTTCATTTAAATAAATTGAATTATTTTATGATAATAGATTTAAAAATTAACAAAGGAAAACTCAAAGAAGGCGTACGTAAAATTTTAACAATTTCCAAAGTCTGTATCTACGAGGAAGAAACTAATGGAGATGCCCTTACGTATACGTATACGCTTATTTTCCGTGGTCAATTTTAATGCGTGTGATGTTAAACGATGTGCTGTCACATTAAGGAAGTTCTGTCACTTTTTTGTTTACTTGACGTGACAAAATTGTTGACCGATTTAAAAGTTCTGATTTAATGAAATTGGTGTAATATATATCATTAAAAATTTTATATTGGTGAAGTGAAAAAGGATTTATATATACTTCAACTGAAATTGTTAATTAAATAAACAAGGTTTTAGTGAAAACTTATTGTGCAGTGCATAGCGGAATATTGTCCAAATAACACCCTTTATTTATTTATCTCAGCTTAATGCAACAAAATAACAAAATAAATACTACAAACTAAAATAAACAATAATTCATAACAGATTATGTAAGCTACAATATGAGCTATGATTATGATAAATTAAATTTACTCAGACGGAAGTCAAAGGAGGGAAGGTCGTTGACTTCTCTTAGCATCCTGGTAATTAGTTCGCATTGACCTTAGTTCGTGCGATGGCGGTCGAGTCGGAAAAGGGTAGTGGACCTAAGGTTGCGAGGGTTGGTATAGATGGGTGAAGACTGCAGGATTGAAGGGCACTCTATGGCACCAGCTAATAGCTGATGAATGAAGAGAACGTCGGAAATATCACGACGTTTACTTAGGGGTTGTAGTTGTCAGTTTCAGACGGTCTTCATAAGGTGGAAGGTTGAATCTGTCTACCCACGGAAGATCACGTAGAGCAAAGCGAATGAACCTACACTGGACAGATTCAAATCTGTTAATGTGGGTTATTTGCGTCGGTGACCATACCTGGCTGGCATATTCAAGGAGAGGTCTAACGAAGGAAATATAGAGAGATTTGGAAACATAAGGATTGGAGAACTCTCTAGACCAGCGCTTCACAAACCCTAGCGCGGAGTTAGCTCTGTTAATTATGCTATCAATATGGAAACGGAAATTTAGTTCGCTATCACAGATTATTCCTAGGTCACACGAAGAGGTAACGATAGGGACTGGTACGTCGGTTAACATGTAGGTTCTCGGGTTGGGTGTAAGACGCAATGGACTTGCAATTGGAGACATTGAGCTCAAGAAAGTTTTTCATGCACCATGTGGTGAACGAATCGAGGTCATTTTGGAGAAGAAGAGAGTCGGTTGTGGAGGAGATATGTTTAATTATTTTCATATCATCAGCATAAATGGACAGCTCTGAGTATTTGATGACACAATCAACATCATTAATTGTAAGGATGAAAATTAATGGACCGAGGTGGCTGCCCTGAGGGACGCGGGAACGAGCGACAATGGGGTAAGAAATGGATGAGCTAAAAAGAACATTGTACTGACAGTTGTTGAGGTAGGATTGAATCCAGGAGATGAATCGAGGGGGGAAGCCTAGGCGATCAAGTTTCAACAGGATAACGCTATGGGAGATCTTGTCAAAGGCTTTACTAAAATCGGTGGCGATAACATCAACATCTTTACCGTTTTCCAGGGCACATAGTGTTTTGGAGACGAATTCGGTAAGGTTGGTGGTTGTAGATCTTCCTTTGAGGGAGCCATGCTGGGAGAGGGAGAAAATAGACATACAGAAAGAAGAACATGGAATCATAGACCAATTTTTTGAATAGTTTAAGTATGGATGATTATTTAGTAATGGGTCTGTAGTTGGATATATCGTTCTTGCAGCCTTTTTTCAAGATGGGAATAATATAAGAGTTTTTCCGTAATTGAGGGAAAACCCCTTGAGTGACAGAGAGACGGAAAAGCAAAGTAAGGGTTGAACTAGATGCATGGCAAAGTTAGCGTTCTGAAGCATGGTGTCTAACGTTTCAATTACTGGCTCGTAGGCTTCTAGAGGTTGAGAGGGACGAATATAACAACAAAGAATATACAGAATACACTTATTCAGTGTTAATTTGATACATACAAATTCTAATAGTAAAGAGTCGGAGGTCTTAAACAGGGTGACATCATAACGGTTGTGAGCAGCTATGAGAACCCCACGGCCTGATGGGTCATTGTTGCCTACACTACCGTCAACACGGAAAATGGTATAATTTGGAGGGAATAGTTCGTTGTCGAGAATTCCTTGTGTTAGATTTGTTTCAGTTAAGGCAAAGATATCGTGCCGGAACTTGTGGGAA